>CM034531.1:76160290-76615290 GCA_020002185.1 Paraescarpia echinospica
TATGTTTAACTGCAACGACCGTAAACGTTGTTTGGCTAGGCTCAGAAGCAGTGTGTACGTATTTGTTTTTTGTAATGTAAAATTAAACATATCCATACGGCATGCAGTTTGTAAGCTAAGATTTCATACAGTACATAAATATATAAGTAGACTTGATTACACCTGACACATTCCACTTGATCTTATGAAAGACTATTGACAATGGAAAACATTATTGTTGGGACGATAACTCCGTGAATGGATAACATATTATATTTTTTATAAAGTGATAAAAAATGCGTATCCATACGACTACTCTTAAAACGTCAAAACTGTCAACAGTTACGTAGATTAAAGAAACATATTCAGTAGACATATAGTATAAGGTCTAAGGTAGATGGACATTTATTGTTTTCTTGGTATTGTTTGATTCGGTCGATGTACAACCATTCGAAAGTGTTCCCATATCCATTCGAATAGTATCCATACAACATGCACGGTGTTAAAATGGGAATGAGGAATAGTGATGCCATCTGGTGTTGTTGACTTGTACTACACTGGTAGAGTGGTTAGAGACGCTCTGCGAATCGAACGAAATCGACCAGTACGAAGTCAGTTTTTATAATTTTCTGACAACTTTTGTGCTTAGATGAATTTGTAATTTTGACAGATATTACTTATAGGTAACGCGGGTTTATAAAATACTAAGCGTTTAGGCGTTAATTGCATGCAAGCTTGTTTTAAAACAAACATGCTTCACGTGAGCGGTAAATACAACCAGTCTACCTTCACCAATACCTGCGTTAATGCCCATCTGAAGATGATTGTTGTATGGATACGGAGCGATATGTTTGTTGTATGGATACTCGGTTGTGCAAAAAAGTTGCAACTGTGTTCTTCATAATGACTTTGTGTAATATGTAGGGTAGGGTGGGGTAAGAAGCCCCCTCGAGGTAAGACGCCCCCTGGGTATTTCAATATTCCAATCGTTTGCTGCCTGTCTCTGGTGGATGAAAACAATGCTGCCATCTAGCATTCATTGCGTCCGAACGCGCAAAAACGCTAAAACAACGGTGAGTAACAAAAAAGTGAATTTGAAGTTTTTAGGCTTGTTTAATGTTAACATTTTACATACTAGATGTATGATTATGAGACAGAGACTACGTGCGATATCACATAGTCGTTACTTTATGCATTTGTTATGTCAGTAGTTTCAATTATTACCATGCAAAACGGGCGATAATTAAATGTAATTTGACCATCGGCACATGTCTGCATGAAACCTATTGGGGGCAAGACGCCCCCTACGACGTGGGGCAAGACGCCCCGGGGGGCTTCTTGCCCCTTGAGGGGCGTCTTACCCCACGTTTTTTAATTGTTTGTTTTACACATGCAACATAGGCTAACGTGCAAGGCCTAGCCTTAGAGCTACAATTAAATATTATTTTATTTATAGTATTTGTATATTATGTTTTATATAATTCTATATTACCAATAATTATTGCATTATATTATGATGTAATTGTTATATTAATTGTACTATTTTATTGTCTGTCTATTTGCAACATGGTATTTATACAAATTGCTTTTTTATTCCTGTATTTTTCCATAAATTATGTATAAGCACAGGGCTACAGTGAAAAACTGTATTTTAATCTGAATGTACCAGCCTACCCTGTATAAATACGTTTAAACAAAATAAAGAAATAAACAAATAAATAAATAAATAGGCATAAATAAATAAATAATAAATACGGCATGCGTTTGAATGCAAATTTGCAATAGGCCTATGACAGATTGAACATCTACTGACTAATATTTTCTTCTGTAGAAGTGGTCCGCACGTACATGCGCAAGTCGGAACGGGGTGCCTGTGGGGACGATGTGTTGAAGGAAGCATTGGCAGCGCTGGAGAATCAGCCTATGAAGGCTGTCAGTCGGCGTTTTGGCATTCCGGCCAGGACGCTGCGAAGACACCGCAACAAGAAAGTCGCCACTGTGGGATCGTTATCTCTCGGCCCAAGGCAACCAGTACTATCGGCTGACGTGAAACGCACGCTGCGCGAACACATCGCGTATATGGAGAAGTGCCTGTACGGCTTGACGACCGTGACCGTCAGGCGCCTCGCGTACGATCTCGCGGTGAAGCTGGGGCTTGCGCACACGTTCAACGCAGAAACAAAGATGGCCGGCCGAGACTGGCTTCACGGCTTCTTCAAGCGCCACCCTGACCTGGCTATTCGGCAGCCTCAGGGTACGAACACCGCAAGGGCTGTCGGTTTCAATCGCCCTAAAGTGCAATCGTCCACTGCTGGTCCGCCATCGTCCACTGCTGGCCCGCCACCGTCCAATGCTGGGCCGACACCGCCCACTGGTGGCCCGCCAACGACCGCGTCCGCATGAGTGTCGACCGTTAAGGAGCTGATAAAGCAGCTATCTCCGTTACTAAAGATATCGCGTCCACGTGTAAGATCGCATATTGCCGAGTGTGCCACTGTTCTGACATCGACGCCGCATAAGAACAAGTTGGCTATGCAGCAGGCGAAGAAAGAACGCATACCCAAGCTCAAGAAGAAGTCCCTGGCGACAGGAGTGAAGAGACACACGGCAAAGAAAGGGCGCGTGAACTCCAGTAGCGAGGAGGAAGAATGACCCTGCATTATCTGCGGAGAGCCATTCAAAGATAGCAGATCACGAGAGGTGTGGGTGCAATGTCAACTCTGCAAGAAATGGACCCACGAAGATTGGACCGCGGGACAGGCCTTTTTCAGGTGTCCCAACTGTGAATCGGAACAGCGACTGACTGTGCATTATGTGCCATCTGTTCATCTGTTGCCTGATGTCGTTTAATATGCTTTAATAAAGTTCGTATTTCTTATTTGAAATTATTCAACGCATTTTGCAGATTAAATTTATGTTTGTTTCACCTCAATTTCTCACCGGTTGCCCCACACTAAAAGGAATTTTTTTTTAATTGACGATCTTAACAATTAGTGCCGTCAGATGACAGAAAGCCTTTGGTGAAACATGGAATAGGTACCCCGCAATCGTGTGCAAGCGCAAAAACCTCAA
The DNA here is from genome assembly GCA_020002185.1 of Paraescarpia echinospica. Lineage (NCBI taxonomy): Eukaryota > Metazoa > Annelida > Polychaeta > Sabellida > Siboglinidae > Paraescarpia > Paraescarpia echinospica. Next base: position 76,163,342 of record CM034531.1, read on the forward strand.
CATTTTCACTGTATGCTTAAATATGCCCATTTTCCCTTAAGGGGGGCTCCATGCCCCACCCTACCCTAAAGGTATTGTATTAATGATAATTACGTATGGTTTATATTTAGTGGGATATGTTCAATTATAATGCGTAAACAACGTGCGGGTTTACAGTATCCATGCAAAATCATAGTATCCATACAACATTCACTGTTCTCAGAAGTATTTAGGCATTTTCGCAACTTGTTTACGTTTTTTGTTTGGGTACATATGCTGATATTTGGTGTGCCGAGTCATAGATTTATGTATGGTTTATATTAAATGTGTTTGCTTTAACAATAACGTAACATTGGACAGTAACATGTACTTTCCTTGTAATTGTCAACTAACAAACAAAATAAATTGTTGTTTTAAAACGATATATGATGTTTACTATATATAAATGAGTAATTAACTATAGGTTATCCATGCTAAATGTTCCTAGAAAGTTTCGTTAGTCAATCAAGGCCTGTTCTTAACTATGACGTTGATTCAACCAAAGCAGATGTTGAGTATCCATACAACATACGTCTATCTAGTGAGATAACACACACAGTCAGTCATTAGTAAATCGTAGCAGTGCGTCACAGGAATATACAACATCTCCACTAAAACATGAGCTAAATATTTAATTAATAGCGGCTTCTTCTTTTAAACTGCACTTATTGATGTGCTGTCATGTATAAGTAAAACGTGAAAAAAAATGTAACAACTTTGTAAGTGTGACAAATACAACAAACACAGCAAGTTAGGCCAAACACCTTGAATGCCTCTCGTGCTTTAACATATCGGGCATATTTACCAACCAAAACAATATACGATATAGAATAAGTTACACGACACGTCGGTGTTATCTCATGCAAACCTGCGTGCATTTGTATGGATACATTTCACTATGTCATCCAAATCTGACGCCCTGCTGTGACCACAGGCATAGCTATCAAGGTGTCCCATTTTGGTTTTTCTAATGTTCGATATGTCTATTTTCTTGAGACAAAAGTTGGAAGAGATACATTGAAGTCACATATTCAACCATGTGCCGACCTTTCGTGAAAATCGACCATATATATATATATATATATAGAGAGAGAGAGAGAGAGAGAGAGAGAGAGAAAGAAAGAGAGAGAGAGAGAGAGGATGGGAAGGAGCATAGAGAGAGAAAGAAAATGATCAGATCCTGCTATGTAACTCAAATATCGGTTTCCTTATGTAACACTCTTGAACCTGTTTCGGCTATATGTCTCAAGGTTTTGTGCAATGGGTGAAGATCAACATTAAGATAACTTGGCGATGCCACGCTTCCGGAAATCTTCCAACGCCGCGTGTTTCAAAATAACATGCACAGTTCATCAAAACTCCCCAAAGCCGATCAGAAACCGATAAACGAGGACGCCGCGTCACGTCTGTCAGGCGTAGAAAGAGACAGACTTGAGAACGGATTTGTCACACGCTTCGAGGAATACTAATTAGGGTTTATAGCGGGTGATTATGTGCCTATTTTAGGCGCTGGAACCGACGTCCGGTAAGCTGGTTCCGAAGCTGCCCAAGTCAGAGAGATTTGTGCGACTTCCGTTAACTGTCATCACGTGCTTAATAACTCTCGCGGGATGCAGTGATTTTGCATTTCAGATTCTTATTAATGACGATGTTTCGTTTTGATTCTTAATCATATTCCTTTCGTTCTTCTTCTTCAAAATGTGTTATATATATATATATATATACATATACTATTTGCATATATGAAAACTAACTTCTGACATATTACCATTACCTGCTGTGAATATACAGTATCCCTCGTCATTCCTCAGTCGTTCTCCCGCGGTCAGGTCCCATTCTCTGTTCGGCTCTCTTGATCGTGCTGTCTTCTTCTATCAGCTGTGCCGCACACACACGCACACACACACACGCACACACACACGCATGCACACACACACACACACGCACACGCATATAAACACACGCACACACGTATACACACACACGCGCACACATACACACACACACACACACACACACACACACACACACACACACACACACACAAACACATGCATGTACACTCGTAAACAAACACACACACACACACACACACACACACACACACACACACACACACACACACACACACACACACACACACACACACACACACACACACACACACACACACACACACACACACACACACACACACACTAGCAGGTAGAAGAATTCGTTGCTACGTACAGACTCATAGTCTGTGTGTACATAAGGAGACGATCTCCCGCTGTATTCGTATGAATGTTTTAGACGGGCGGCCTAGGACGAGAAAAGTGCTCACAAAACGTTTTGAAGGCATTTTTTGTTACAAGCAGCCAACCATTTTAAATGTTCTTTAAACACGTTATTTGTTATAGTATGGGTTGTTGAACTTTCAGATTTTTTTATTTTTAAGCCAGGAAACGGGTTTTTATGTAAAATTTGACATAAATTTGATCAAAACCATATTATGGCTCTAATAACAATGTTACGTGTTTCCAAATCAGCAGTTTCTCTACATAGGCCTCATATTACACAATCGGAGCTTTTGCCGGTGTAATTTTGGGTTTTGGTGAGATATTGGTCATTTTTGTCCCGAAAAATACAAAATGTAGTTGAGCAACTATGTTAACTATTATTTTTCATAATGTAATCAGTGGTTTACAACTTTCGTACCGGCGTTTGCTAGACATAATTTGGATTGTGTGGTTAATTATGGGTCATTTTTTGCTTACATAGTTATATCTGCCTCAGCCCGGCGTTCTGGGTAGCCGCACCTCACGTCTCACATCTTTCAACATGTTTTTACGCAACACATTTCTCCCTTTCCCCAAAATCCAATCAGCGTAGTTTGTGTAGATACAATGTCTGCACTACTGATGGCGTCTCGTTTACCAAAAAATAACATTACATCACCTTTAGGTACGTCCTGGGTGATTTATAAACGATATTATTCAGAAAACGTGCGCACGTCGTGAGCGCCGCGTTTTGCGATAACATTTCAGGGTAATTACTTTTTGTCAAGAGTTTGGTTCTTACAACTGCTGGAAATGTGTTAGTTCCCCAAAATGTAGAGTCACACGGACTTGTAATTCAAAAAAATTACTGACCCGGCGGGAAAATAGGTGGTCAGTGGGTCAGCGTGTAGTTCAAACACTATTGTAGCCACACCTTCGCCTGGAAATATAGGCGAGCTAAGTGTAATTCCAATGCACGTTTTGTTGGTGGTCGTCTTTCCAGCTCCTGGTGCCCCTTTCAAACACTATCATGTCCGGCTTGATTGACACCTCCAAGTGGATATGGACAACATCAAACAACCTGCAGATGAACTCCTCTGTGTGATTTTGTGCCCATTATGAGCCCTTTTGTGGAATATCAAATTTGACACATAATTAAGGCAAAAGTCTACGTGTAGCCTACCGCGTATGTTACCAACCTCTAACATTTCTATATGTGGGTCAATGATTACATAATGAGGTTTTAGTTGCCAATTCGTTTTTATGTTTTGTGCAATATGGGATAGTTTGTCTAGGAAATTGCAACATTTGATCAACAAATTATTAAGTGACCATTTAAACCTCATATGACAGAATGTAATCAGTGTTGTAAGATGCCAACCGTATCAGATTGTTGTAACGTGCATCAATGACTAGTACACAGTGCGTTCACAAGATAACTAATTATGATATATTTAAAAAACTATCGACGGAAAGAACACTTTCCACGATTACAGTTGACAGGTGATTCTCTGGCAACAAGGAGGATCAGTTCCTGAACGATCTAATGATGATCGTACTATCGACACGAAACGATATATTCTAAGCTTCACATTTCACCAGACCAAACTGGCCATTGGTACTTGACTACCCCCTGTATTCTGCCATATCAACAAGATAGGTGTACAAGACTGGTTTGCAGAGAGTTATGCATGGGTGTTGTCCCATATTTCCACTGATGCAAGCTAAAATGTACCTCTTGGTCCAGTTTCATTGAAACTAGCACCACTGATCCTCTTGTCACAACGCTTGGTGTGCTTCCAGTTCTACAGGCACCGGCAAATGACAATCACACATTGATTCTCATAATATATCCGTTTGTTAACATGTCTGTAACTAGCTGAGTTATACGGGTGGACGTTTTCAGTTAAATAAACAGTCAGAGATACATGAATTGCCAAGAACAGGCCAATGCGTAAGTTAATTCAACAAGGTCGATGTTCCGTTGTCTAAAGTGTGGAGTCCACTCACGTCTCAAGATGAAAACAAGCCTGACCTGGCTCACGTTCTCATCCATCACATGATGGAGCACGGTAAGCACCTGCCCGGTGGATGTGAACTCGTTGTGGGTGGGGGATTTCAAGACAACAAAAGCGCAAAATCAACTGTTAGAGATGTTGCTTTGCTCCAAAGTTGCAATTTGTAACACCAAAATGGCCCACGTTGGACCAAAAATTAAAACAAATTGACGGCTAAAATCTCATTTCGTAATAAAGATGGCGACTTGTAATACACACAGTAGGCATCGTATAAACAAAACAGGTTTTTGACCAATTGTGTGTCAAAATTTATTTTAAGTGGAAAAATAATCCTTAGTGCACAAACATCACATAGAAACGTTAATCTACAAGTTGTGTAGTGGGTACCCCGTGTCTACTTGGAGGTGTTAATAAATCGTTCATAGTTCCAGGCGAAAGTGTGACTAATGGCAGAAGCAGCAATGCAAACAGCCGTACCATCAGGTTAGCGTAACAACGTAACCATGGGGATAACGGAAGTTTGTTCAAAACTTTCTGCAATTTCAGATGCCTTCATTGATCTAGTAACATCTTAATTGATCTGTATTAACCTAGTAACATACGGATACAAGTCAAAACACAGTTCTGTCTCATGCGGTCTGAGTAGCCAAAGGCAGGCCTGTAGGCTGGGGATGGTGCGACTGGTGCGTACGCACCCCACCACCGCTGAAGCAATTTTTTCTTCCAAAATCATAAACATTGAAACACGTGGCCAATGTTATGAAATGATTGACAAGTTAACAATAACGATTGCGTCCGGAAATATAAGGCATAAATAGTAATTTAATCACATTTTGTTTGGTTAAATAACCCATATTAAACAAAAAATCCAAAACCTGACCGGCAAAACCCTAATGTGTAACCAGTGACATATGTACAGAACCAGTACCTGATTGACGACTTGTAACATAAATAGTAGGCCTCATGTGGGATAAACAGGTTCTTGACCAATTGTTTGTCCAATTTGATATTAAGCAAAAAATGACCCATAATTACCCAACAAATCCAAAACTTGTCTTGCAAGCGCCGTGTACCAATAATCAATGATAAATGTCGACAAAATATAAAATGGTTGGACAGTTGTAACCCACTGATTACATCCTGAGAAATAATGGTTAACATAGTTGCTTAACTTCATTTTAGTCAAATTTTGTATTTTTCGGAAAAAAATGACCCCCATTTGGCCAAAAATCCCAAATCTGACCGGTAAATACTCCATTTGTGTAATGTGTGGCCTACGTAGAGAAACTTTAACCTGATTTTAAAACATGTAACATTATTTTTATTATGTCTTATAGAGCCATAATAAGGTTTTCAGCAAATTTATGTCAAATTTGACATAAAAACCTGTTTTTTTACCTAAAAATCCAGTCTGAAAGTCCAACAACCCGTACCATAATCAGTAACGTATGTAGAGAATATATACAATGGTTGGCTGCTTGTGACTAAAATGCCCACGAAAGTCACATTACATCTCATTGGCCGCTCGTCTATTTGTAATGACGCAAACTTTAGCCGAGTTCGGACTTCGGCGCGCGCGCATTACAATATACGTTCCGAACAAAGGATTTACCCTATAAAAGGTGGGGAACTTGACATATATGGAGAATTTCGAAATAATAAAGTTCGTACGTTAAACTCGTGGTGTCGTAGATTAATCCCTGAAAGTATGGCGGCTGAAGTCCAAGCCATCGAAGAGGAAAACATTATCATACATACATACGTTTGCACGATTATAGTAAGATAATGTATTGCAAAGCGGTTTAGCATCACGTGTATGACAATTACGTAAGTTGGAACAATTATAGAAAGAACGCGTGGGGTGGCGAACAAATGTACGTCATAAACCGGTTTAAAGCTAACTCTCGGTTCTCTGTGTGAACACGGCATATGTCTTATACCAAAAATAGATAAGCGAGCGAAAAATGAACAACTCAGAACACGTCCAAAACATGAAATTCTACGATCGCTAGCACCCTCACGGCTCGTCCTGTCCCGACGATCTTGATATCATTTGAAAGGATGCACTTTTGTTATTCTAGCATCATCTAGATTTTTCACGGTAACCGTTTAAAGAACACCGATAAACGGACCTACAATCACGCCGTTTTTGGTGTTCTGTACGGTTCCGAACGATGTTGGCGGCGGGTACTCAGTACACTAATCTTCCGATTGCGGCGCTGTTTTCCTCATTTGTATAGGTTCAGACATGCGCGCTTCACCATTTCTTGATTTCATATTGTAAGCTCCACCCACTTTTAAACAGCGGTGAAATTTATGTGCTTTGATCGCAGCGAAACCGATATATATCTACGTCGGCGTGACGTCACAATAACGTACGCCACCCAACGGGTCTAAATTCGTTGCGTTGGTTGGTTGGTTGATATACGTGATTGTGACGTCACGCCTACTTCGCGTATGTCATGTTAGCAGCCGTTTGAAAGTGGGTGGAGCTTATACAATGACATCAGATAATGGTGCCTCAATCGGTAGTTTGGTGAACTGTGTCGACGAAACAACATCGTTCGCAGTGTCTAAGACACCGGAACGGGCCCGGTTGTAGGTCCGTTTTTAGTTAATTTTAGGAATGATTACCAGGAAACCATTTATAGGTTTGAATAGCAGAAAGCTTAAACTTCCAAAAGACATCAATATTGTTGGGATCCGACCAACCGTAATGGTACTAGCAGTCTTTCAAAAGGCGTTTTTGGAACGTGTTTGACAGTTGTTCATTTTTCGCTCGCTTATCTAATTTTGCTTATACTTATAGCCAACTGGCCCAGATATGTTCTACTTTTAATGTGACACAGACTCCCATCTCCTGCCAAGGTTGGGTGAGTTGTAAACGGACTTAACCTGTCGCCAGTACGAAACGATTCCGAGATGTCTTCAACGTGCCTCCAGTCGGCATAAATGTCAGATGTCAAAGCGTCACTATGACAAGTACACGTTTGTCGTCGCTTAATCTGCTGACACTCCCCTATAACATTGACGTATTTGACGATTGCTTCTGTGACAACTTTACGACGCCTGAACATACGCCCACTATTTTTGGTAGAGGAGACCGGATACATGTGTATAACACTGGTAAAAGGTACAACAGGTTCTCCACGTCGTCTATATCATAGGACTATAACCGTGTTTGCACTGTGCTTGCGCAATTCAGCAATGCATAACCTCATTTAAGATCTGTCAAGTTCGACCAACACAAACAAATCTTATTAAAAAAATCACACGTCGCACGTAGTGAATATTTTATGATTGCAGTAATACATTTGTAGAATCTGGACTATATTTTTTTTTATACCACCGTGCGTACATATTTGCCAAATTCGCACAATCACATCGTTAGCATTACAATAGTATCGTTGACCTGTAATTATGCAGGGTCGGGTACGGTTGTTACAACTGTTAGAACTGAGTACTGAATGTTTGTCAAATATGATTTTTTTTTAAATAAATAGTAAATATATATAAGGTAGACACAGGGATCACAATGGATCACATAGTTTTAATTTGGATACAATAATGACAACATAACATGTACGAATCATTATAAAAGTTGAATTTTGCTATAATTAATTATTTTATTTGTATTAACAGCACGCCTGCGTATTTATAGTAAATACACAATCCTTTCCAGCAATGGACAGAGTTTAACTACATGTGGGGATGACAGTGTTGCCTATTCATTAGAGACAACACACAACAACTGGCTCATTAGATACTCATGTGAGACGCTAACAGACAACTGCTACAATTGACCCTGGGCTGTATCTGAACAATACCATGGGATCGATTTTAACAGCCGACTCGCTTCAGTATATCTTCAATTCCATAAAAATGTTTGTTGATCGCCAAACCTAGTCAAATTAGTAGCCAACAAGCGGTTTGGTGGAATTTTCAAAGGGCAACACTTAGACTAGAACGAACGAACACACACACACACACACACACACACACACACACACACACACACACACACACACACACACACACACACACACACACACACACACACACACACACACACACACACACACACACACACACACACACACACACACACACACACACACACACACACACACACACACACACACACACACACACACACACACACACACACACACACACACACTCGCCAGTCTTCCTCTAGATCGTTTCCCTTCGTAAAGTCTCCAGGTTGTGATACGCGATGTCCATTGGTTATCTCGTAGTCTGCTGATGTGCCCTGCCCAGGTCCACTTCTGTCTTCTGATTTGTTCTATCACGTCTTTAACCTTTGTCTTCTGCCTTACCCAGATGTTTGTTTTTCTCTCCCGATATGTGATGTTGAACATATTTCTTTTCATCTTTGTTTGTGCGGCTGCTAGCTTGTTCTTTGCCTGGATGGTGAGTGCCCATGTTTCCGCGCCGTATGTCATCGCTGGAAGTACGCATGAGTTGAAGACTTGTCTCTTCAAGCAGGTTCCAAAGTTACCTTTGAAGATGTCGCTGTGTTTGGCGAATGCTGTCCAGCCGGCAGTGATCCTTCTTTGAATCTCCTTGTCTTTGTTTTTGTCTCTGATACTGTATCGCTGTCCCAGATAGACGTAGCTTTCAACGTTCTCTATCTGCGTCGTGTTGATATATATTGGTGTGTCATTTTCTAGCATCATTTTTGTTTTTCACTTTCACCAGCTAGCTCCTGCAGCATATTTTGTAGTTCTTGCGGTGTGGTAGCGCATATGAGTATGTCGTCGGCGAAGCGAAGATGGCTGAGATATTCACCGTCTATCATCAAGCCTCTGATTTCCCAGGTCAATCTTCGGAATATGCTTTCGAGTGTTGCCGTGAACAGCTTGGGCGATAAGGTGTCACCCTGTCGTACTCCTCTCTTGATGTTAATCTTGTTGCTGTTTTTGTGTAGGTGGACTGTCATCGAGCTGTTGGTGTAGATGTCTTTCAGGAGATCGATGTACACGTCTTCTATCCCCTGTTCTTGAAGGGAGGTCAGTATTGCTTGAGTTTGCACCGAGTCGAAAGCCTTCTCGTAGTCGACGAAAGCGATGCAGAGATATTATATTCTCGACATTTCTCTTTCAGTTGGTTTACGACGTGTATGTGGTATATTATATATATATATATATATATATATACCCCTTGTATATATATATACCCCTTGTATATATATATATATATATATATATATATATATATATATATATATAATTGTTACCCGCTCCCCCGACATAAAAGGTAAGTTCTTATATAGCGTTGTATCCAGTCCTTAGGACTGTTCAAAGTGCTCAACATTTTACTCCCTGGCAGACCTGTTCAATCGAACACCATCTCGCCTTCTCTGGGAAGCATTCAGCCACTATTTATATTGTTTGCGCATTAGGCTTAATATAACAGTGTGTTGTTTTACTAAACCATCGACATACCTGACTTTCAACGTTAGATAGGGTCACGTGTGAATAGTCTTATGTCACAGTCTGTTCCATTTCTGTCAGTAAAAGGAAGCAGTCTGTTTCTTGTCTGCCATTAATTAATTAATATAATGTTCTTAAATCTATAATAACTACGCACGCTGAAGGTGTAATGTCCATCAAATTGTGTTTAGTAAGCCCGTAGCAACGTTAGCATTTTGGAAGATACTTCCCCGGAGCAAGTTCAAATGGTAAAAAACATCTACTTTCAAAACAAACGTTATTGTAAGTACTGCCGAGGCAATATCCTTTGATGTTCAACGATTTCCAATTTACCCACGTTCAACACAGCAGACCTCCTGTTAAAAATTACTACGGTGGCTAATTCCGGATAGAGGAACAGACTGTCTCCCTTTAATAACAAACTTTTATATGATAGTAGTTTGTCCGACGATTTCGGGAACACGAAATGGGCGATGTTATTTACAAACGGTGTAGCAATAAGATGGAAATTATTCTAAAATAATGCTCGTATCATCTTTGCATTGGATGACATTGTTATTATACAATTATATAAATAAATATAAATATTTTTTCTAACTGTATTATGCACGATCTACTCAAACACTTGTTCTTGACATTCTACATATTTGCACTCCACACAACTCGAACCCGGTTAAGTCAATGTTCGCTTAAGTCGACTCCATTTCCTCGGTCTCGGCTGCCTTGGTATCTCCTATAAGCATAAGATAATCCCCAAAAGTCGAAGTTTCGGTTAAGTCGACTTGAGTTCAACCGCACGTTCATAACTCAATCGGTTAACTCGAATTTTGTAAATGTGTAATATAAAACCATGAAATTTCGTCCGCAAACACGGATATAAAACGCTATTACCGGATTGGTACAGTGCTTGCTTAAGTTTCTCGCACTGCGTTAATTGCGCGTATAACGTTTGTGGATCGGGAAAGTGCAGACACAGCGCAAAGTTAACTGACGACACAACAATACGTATAGATTCTGACCTAAGTGGAACTTCAGAAAAGTAGAATTATTTTCATGGGTCGCTACAAGTTCGACGTGTCCTGGATGCACTGCATTTGACACGAGAGGACGGGAACTGAATACGTGTATTTGAGAAGCAATTATTGCGTGCGGAAATATAACACCAGTTTAACTATTTTGACATTCAACTGATGAAAGAAAACACTATTATTACGAGATATGGATGCCCAGGTCGGATAAATAAACGTAATATAATACCTATTAAACGTCGCCGTACAGCTGATAATGTTACCTGGTTTGCACTAGTAATATTTCTTGTTATGGTTTTTCTTTTCTTGGAGATAAAACATAATAACCTTGTCTGTACCGTTCTTTCATTAAATAGTTTGCATTGTGTCATTGCTTTACCTTCTTCAAGTTTGAAGAAGACATCTAAGCAATACGCTTAACGGCTATATTCATGGCGGTGCTCCATGTTATAATCGTACTCAGTTCTCGCTGGAAACTGCTATAAGCGGAATACCATCATAACTCAATCTGCAATCAGTAATATACGCCGTTTTATTAAAGCGAACACGCATTTCCCCGGTTCCACTACCTTCGCATTATATAATACTCCCCTGAGCAAAACCAACATAATTATATATAACATATTCTACATGAAATAAGACAGCATTTTTGCGAAATTCGTTAGAATATATTCTTTAGAAATGGCATTGTTATAGAACATTTATACAATTCTACAGGATATTCTACAATCCCACCCACACCCCGCGAACCTCTGCACACAAATTGGTGGCCTAAAGTTTAATCACTGTAAGATTAAGACATGTCGGCGGACTTCATTCTGTCGCCAGTGTGAGCAAAACACATAAATGGGCCTATGTGACGACCACCTGTAACAAGCCGAATCCCTGATGTCGGCAGAACGACGTCTGATGATATCAACTCTGAGCTAAGTGGTTATTTCGTCGCTTAAGACGATACTCAACGTGGGGGTAGAGCCGTAATTAACACTGAGGAAACACGGCTTCTCGCTCGAGCAAGCCGCTGTCGCAGACGACATAAATTGGCCCCGAGACGGGCGTTTCCTCCAGTGCAGCGCTGAACGAATGCGGGGACAGAACGAAGACCTCGTCGCGGTATAGATGGTCTGTCAGGTGCGTAGTTTTCGTTGCTTCTCAACCTCTACTTGCAGTTGAAGCTGACAACTCACATGAAGACGTTCTTTGCCGTAATGACGACATATCTTTGATAATATTCGAATGGGAAGAAGGAACACTTTATAACTATAATGACTGCGGACGACATTAAACCATGGATTAATTCGATAATAATAATACTAGCAATAACAAAACTAATTATAGCACCTAATAAACCTCGGAAACCAAGCTCAGGTGCATATCATGCGAAAGGGTTGGTCAGTCTCAAAATTTATAAACCGATATAAAGAAACAACTGACAACATATGAAAGGATCCGCCAGGGAGCTATATTGGGTAAGCAGTGTTATAATATATATATACGTCTTTCAATGGCTTAGGAATTGTGTAGTATTTGTAACAGATAATCCAACGAGTCGACGCATAAACATAGACAGACTTAGCTCCAATGTTGGTATTAAAGCAAGGAACAAACATGTAAATTAGAACTAGATGATCACAGGGTTACTTACGGGAGTAAGCAGTGACTGTTAATATGATGGTTTCTTAAGTGAAACAGCCCGATAGGTAGTCACACAGATTTTCAAAACAATAACGGCAACGAAGGCAACGGAGACATTACGTGAGAAAATATGGAGTCAGTGTCACTATCTTTGCTAAACAACTTATTTTGTACACGTTGTAATATTACGTTTTATGTTCAGAACAACTGATTTACCCCATTGAAATGAGAATCTTGATAGATATGGGATATCTTGAAATACATCTAGGTCACACGTTCAACCCCTGGGGTCGTAGATTAATCACTGAAAATCCCTGAAAGGTTGGCGGCTCGAGATTCAAGCCGTCTAAAAGGAAAACGTTGACATTCCTGTACACATAAGTTCTATTATAAGATTGTTATTAAGAGTGTCTATCGCAGACTACGCCAGTAGAAGACAACGTAGGCGCCGACGGGCCGGGGTTGTAGACTACACTAGTAGAAGTCAACGTAGGCGCCGACTGGCCGGGGTTGTAGACTACACCAGTAGAAGAAAACGTTGACACCGACTGGCCGGGGTTGTAGACTACACCAGTAGAAGACAACGTTGACACCGACTGGCCGGGGTTGTAGACTACACTAGTAGAAGACAACGTTGACACCGACTGGCCGGGGTAGTAGAATACACCAGTACAAGACAACGTAGACAACGAATGGCCGGGTTGTAGACTACACCAGTAGAAGTCAACGTTGACACTGACTGGCCGGGGTTGTAGACTACACCAGTAGAAGAAAACGTAGGCGCCAACTGGCCGGGGTTGTAGACTACACCAGTAGAAGACAACGTTGACACTGACTGGCCGGGGTTGTAGACTACATCAGTAGAAGACAACGTAGGCGCCAACTGGCCGGGGTTGTAGACTACACCAGTAGAAGACAAAGTAGGCGCATACTGACCGGGGTTGTAGACTACACCAGTAGAAGACAACGTAGACGCCGACTGGTCGGGGTTGTTGATTACATCAGTAGAAGACAACGTAGACACCGACTGGCCGGGGTTGTAGACTACACCAGTAGAAGACAACGTAGACACCGATTGGCCGGGGTTGTAGACTACACCAGTTGAAGACAACGTTGACACCGACTGGCCGGGGTTGTAGACCACACCAGTAGAAGACAACGTTGAAACCGACTGACCGGGGTTGTAGACTACACCAGTAGAAGACAATGTTGACACCGACTGTCCGGGGTTGTAGACTACACCAGTAGAAGACAACGTTGACACCGACTGGCCGGGGTTGTAGACTAAACCAGTAGAAGACAACGTTGACACCGACTGGTCGGGGTTGTAGACTACACCAGTAGAAGACAACGTTGACACCGACTGGCAGTGGTTGTAGATTACACTAGTAGAAGACAACGTGGGCGCCGACTGGCCGGGGTTGTAGACTACAACAGTAGAACACAACGTTGACACCGACTGGCCGGTGTTGTAGACTACACCAGTAGAAGACAACGTTGACACCGATTGGCCGGGGTTGTAGACTACACCAGTTGAAGACAACGTAGACACCGACTGGCCGGGGTTGTAGACTACACAAGTAGAAGACAACGTTGACACCGACTGGCCGGGGTTGTAGACTACACCAGTAGAAGACAACGTAGACACCGACTGGCCGGGGTTGTAGACTACACCATTAGAAGACAACGTAGGCGCCGACTGGCCGGGGTTGTAAACTACACCAGTAGAAGACAACGTAGACACCGACTGGCCGCGGTTGTAGACTACACCAGTAGAAGACAACGTAGGCGCCGACTGGCCGGGGTTGTAGATTACACCAGTAGAAGACAACGTAGACGCCGACTGGACGGGGTTGTAGACTACACCAGTAGAAGACAACGTAGACACCGACTGGCCGGGGTTGTAGACTACACCAGTAGAAGACAACGTAGGCGCCGACTGGCCGGGGTTGTAAACTACACCAGTAGAAGACAACGTTGACACCGACTGGCCGGGGTTGTAGACCACACCAGTAGAAGACAACGTTGACACCGACTGGCCGGGGTTGTAGACTACACCAGTAGAAGACAACGTTGACACCGACTGGCCGGGGTTGTAGACTACACCAGTAGAAGACAACGTAGACACCGACTGGCCAGGGTTGTAGACTACACCAGTAGAAGACAACGTAGGCGCCGACTGGCCGTGGTTGTAGACTACACCGGTAGAAGACAACGTAGGCGCCGACTGGCCAGGGTTGTAGACTACACCATTAGAAGTCAACGTAGGCGCCGACTGGCTGGGGTTATAGACTACACTAGTAGAAGACAACGTTGACACCGACTGGACAGGGTTGTAGACTACACCAGTAGAAGACAACGTAGACACCGACTGGCCGGGGTTGTAGACTACACAAGTAGAAGACAACGTAGACACCGACTGGCCGGGGTTGTAGACTACACCAGTAGAAAACAACGTTGACACCGACTGGCCGGGGTTGTAGACTACACCAGTAGAAGACAACGTAGACACCGACTGGCCGGGGTTGTAGACTACACCAGTAGAACACAACGTTGACACCGACTGGCATGGGTTGTAGACTACACCAGTAGAAGACAACGTTGACACCGAACGGCCGGGGATGTAGACTACACAGGTAGAAGACAACGTAGACACCGACTGGCCGGGGTTGTAGACTACACCAGTAGAAGACAACGTTGACACCGACTGGACGGGGTTGTAGACTACACCAGTAGAAGACAACGTAGACACCGACTGGCCGGGGTTGTAGACTATACCAGTAGAAGACAACGTAGGCGCCGACTGGCCGGGGTTGTAGACTACACCAGTAGAAGACAACGTAGACACCGAACGGCCGGGGATGTAGACTACACAGGTAGAAGACAACGTAGACACCGACTGGCCGGGGTTGTAGACTACACCAGTAGAAGACAACGTAGACACCGACTGGCCGGGGTTGTAGACTATACCAGTAGAAGACAACGTAGGCGCTGACTGGCCGGGGTTGTAAACTACACCAGTAGAAGACAACGTTGACACCGACTGGCCGGGGTTGTAGACCACACCAGTAGAAAACAACGTTGACACCGACTGGCCGGGGTTGTAGACTACACCAGTAGAAGACAACGTTGACACCGACTGGCCGGGGTTGTAGACTACACCAGTAGAAGACAACGTAGACACCGACTGGCCAGGGTTGTAGACTACACAAGTAGAAGACAACGTTGACACCGACTGGCCGGTATTGTAGACTGCACCAGTAGAAGACAACGTAGACACCGACTGGCCGGGGTTATAGACTACACCAGTAGAAGACAACGTAGGCGCCGACTGGCCGTGGTTGTAGACTACACCGGTAGAAGACAACGTAGGCGCCGACTGGCCGGGGTTGTAGACTACACCTTTAGAAGTCAACGTAGGCGCCGACTGGCCGGGGTTATAGACTACACTAGTAGAAGACAACGTTGACACCGAATGGACAGGGTTGTAGACTACACCAGAAGAAGACAACGTAGACACCGACTGGCCGGGGTTGTAGACTACACAAGTAGAAGACAACGTAGACACCGACTGGCCGGGGTTGTAGACTACACCAGTAGAAAACAACGTTGACACCGACTGGCCGGGGTTGTAGACTACACCAGTAGAAGACAACGTAGACACTGACTGGCCGGGGTTGTAGACTACACCAGTAGAAGACAACGTAGACACCGACTGGCCGGGGTTGTAGACTACACCAGTAGAAGACAACGTAGACGCCGACTGGCCGGGGTTATAGACTACACCAGTAGAAGACAACGTAGACACCGACTGGCCGGGGTTGTAGACTACACCAGTAGAAGACAACGTAGGCGCCGATTGGCCGTGGTTGTAAACTACACCAGTAGAAGACAACGTTGACACCGACTGGCCGTGGTTGTAGACCACACCAGTAGAAGACAACGTTGACACCGACTGGCCGTTGTTGTAGACTATACCAGTAGAAGACAACGTTGACACCGACTGGCCGGGGTTGTAGACTACACCAGTAGAAGACAACGTAGACACCGACTAGCCGGGATTGTAGACTACACAAGTAGAAGACAACTTTGACACCGACTGGCCGGGGTTGTAGACTACACCAGTAGAAGACTACGTAGACACCGACTGGCCGGGGTTGTAGACTACACCAGTAGAAGACAACGTAGGCGCCGACTGGCCGGGTTTGTAGACTACACTGGTAGAAGACAACGTAGGCGTCGACTGGCCGGGGTTGTAGACTACACCAGTAGAAGACAACGTAGGCGCCGACTGGCCGGGGTTGTAGACTACACCATTAGAAGTCAACGTAGACGCCGACTGGCCGGGGTTATAGACTACACTAGTAGAAGAAAATGTTGACACCGACTGGACATGGTTGTAGACTACACCAGTAGAAGACAACGTAGACACCGACTGGCCGGGGTTGTAGACTACACCAGTAGAAGACAACATGGGCGCCGACTGGCCGGGGTTGTAGACTACACCAGTAGAAGATAACGTTGACACCGACTGGCCGGGGTTGTAGACAACACCAGTAGAAGACAACGTAGACACCGACTGGCCGGGGCTGTAGTCTACACCAGTAGAAGACAACGTTGACACCGACTGGCCGGGGTTGTAGACCACACCAGTAGAAGACAACGTTGACACCGACTGGCCGGGGTTGTAGACTACACCAGTAAAAGACAATGTTGACACCGAATGTCCGGGGTTGTAGACTACACCAGTAGAAGACAACGTTGACACCGACTGGCCGGGTTTGTAGACTACACCAGTAGAAGACAACGTAGACACCGACTGGCCGGGGTTGTAGACTACACCAGTAGAAGACAACGTAGGCGCCGACTGGCCGTGGTTGTAAACTACACCAGTAGAAGACAACGTTGACACCGACTGGCCGGGTTGTAGACTACACCAGTAGAAGACAACGTTGACACCGACTGGCCGGGGTTGTAGACTACACCAGTAGAAGACAACGTTGACACCGACTGGCCGGGGTTGTAGACTACACCAGTAGAAGACAACGTAGACACCGACTGGCCGGGGTTGTAGACTACACCAGTAGAAGACAACGTAGACACCGACTGGCCGGGGTTGTAGACTACACCAGTAGAAGACAACGTGTGGTTGTAACTACACCAGTAGAAGACAACGTTGACACCGACTGGCCGGGGTTGTAGACCACACCAGTAGAAGACAACGTTGACACCGACTGGCCGGGGTTGTAGACTACACCAGTAAAAGACAATGTTGACACCGAATGTCCGGGGTTGTAGACTACACCAGTAGAAGACAACGTTGACACCGACTGGCCGGGGTTGTAGACTACACCAGTAGAAGACAACGTAGACACCGACTGGCCGGGGTTGTAGACTACACCAGTAGAAGACAACGTAGGCGCCGACTGGCCGTGGTTGTAAACTACACCAGTAGAAGACAACGTTGACAACGACTGGCCGTGGATGTAGACCACACCAGTAGAAGACAACGTTGACACCGACTGGCCGTTGTTGTAGACTATACCAGTAGAAGACAACGTTGACACCGACTGGCCGGGGTTGTAGACTACACCAGTAGAAGACAACGTAGACACCGACTAGCCGCGATTGTAGACTACACAAGTAGAAGACAACTTTGACACCGACTGGCCGGGGTTGTAGACTACACCAGTAGAAGACTACGTAGACACCGACTGGCCGGGGTTGTAGACTACACCAGTAGAAGACAACGTAGGCGCCGACTGGCCGGGGTTGTAGACTACACCAGTAGAAGTCAACGTAGACGCCGACTGGCCGGGGTTATAGACTACACTAGTAGAAGAAAATGTTGACACCGACTGGACATGGTTGTAGACTACACCAGTAGAAGACAACGTAGACACCGACTGGCCGGGGTTGTAGACTACACCAGTAGAAGACAACATGGGCGCCGACTGGCCGGGGTTGTAGACTACACCAGTAGAAGATAACGTTGACACCGACTGGCCTGGGTTGTAGACAACACCAGTAGAAGACAACGTAGACACCGATTGGCCGGGGCTGTAGTCTACACCAGTAGAAGACAACGTTGACACCGACTGGCCGGGGTTGTAGACCACACCAGTAGAAGACAACGTTGACACCGACTGGCCGGGGTTGTAGACTACACCAGTAGAAGACTACGTAGACATCGACTGGCCGGGGTTGTAGACTACACCAGTAGAAGACAACGTAGGCGCCGACTGGCCGGGGTTATAGACTACACTAGTAGAAGACAACGTTGACACCGACTGGACAGGGTTGTAGACTACACCAGTAGAAGACAACGTAGACACCGACTGGCCGGGGTTGTAGACTACACCAGTAGAAGACAACGTGGGCGCCGACTGGCCGGGTTTGTAGACTACACCAGTAGAAGACAACGTAGACACCGACTGGCCGGGGTTGTAGACTACACCAGTAGAACACAACGTTGACACCGACTGGCATGGGTTGTAGACTACACCAGTAGAAGAGAACGTAGACACCGAACGGCCGGGGATGTAGACTACACCAGTAGAAGACAACATGGGCGCCGACTGGCCGGGGTTGTAGACTACACCAGTAGAAGATAACGTTGACACCGACTGGCCGGGGTTGTAGACAACACCAGTAGAAGACAACGTAGACACCGATTGGCCGGGGCTGTAGTCTACACCAGTAGAAGACAACGTTGACACCGACTGGCCGGGGTTGTAGACCACACCAGTAGAAGACAACGTTGACACCGACTGGCCGGGGTTGTAGACTACACCAGTAAAAGACAATGTTGACACCGACTGTCCGGGGTTGTAGACTACACCAGTAGAAGACAACGTTGACACCGACTGGCCGGGGTTGTAGACTACACCAGTAGAAGACAACGTTGACACCGACTGGCCGGGGTTGTAGACTACACCAGTAGAAGACAACGTTGACACCGACTGGCAGTGGTTGTAGGTTACACTAGTAGAAGACAACGTGGGCGCCGACTGGCCGGGGTTGTAGACTACAACAGTAGAACACGACGTTGACACCGACTGGCCGGGGTTGTAGACTACACCAGTAGAAGACAACGTAGACACCGACTGGCCGGGGTTGTAGACTACACCAGTAGAAGACAACGTAGGCGCCGACTGGCCGTGGTTGTAGACTACACCGATAGAAGACAACGTTGGCGTCGACTGGCCGGGGTTGTAGACTACACCAGTAGAAGAGAACGTAGGCGCCGACTGGCCGGGGTTGTAGACTACACCATTAGAAGTCAACGTAGGCGCCGACTGGCCGGGGTTATAGACTACACTAGTAGAAGACAACGTTGACACCGACTGAACAGGGTTGTAGTCTACACCAGTAGAAGACAACGTAGACACCGATTGGCCGGGCTTGTAGACTACACCAGTAGAAGACAACGTAGACACCAACTGGCCGGGGTTGTAGACTACACCAGTAGAAAACAACGTTGACACCGACTGGCCGGGGTTGTAGACTACACCAGTACAAGACAACGTAGACACTGACTGCCCGGGGTTGTAGACTACACCAGTAGAAGACAACGTAGACACCGACTGGCCGGGGTTGTAGACTACACCAGTAGAAAACAACGTTGACACCGACTGGCCGGGGTTGTAGACTACATCAGTAGAAGACAACGTAGGCGCCGACTGGCCGGGGTTGTAAACTACACCAGTAGAAGACAACGTTGACACCGACTGGCCGTGGTTGTAGACCACACCAGTAGAAGACACCGTTGACACCGACTGGCCGTGGTTGTAGACTACACCAGTAGAAGACAACCTTGACACCGACTGGCCGGGGTTGTAGACTACACCAGTAGAAGACAATGTAGACACCGACTGGCCGGGATTGTAGACTACACAAGTAGAAGACAACTTTGACACCGACTGGCCGGGGTTGTAGACTACACCAGTAGAAGACAACGTAGGCGCCGACTGGCCGGGGTTGTAGACTACACCAGTAGAAGACAACGTTGACACCGACTGGACAGGGTTGTAGACTACACCAGTAGAAGACAACGTAGACACCGACTGGCCGGGGTTGTAGACTACACCAGTAGAAGACAACGTGGGCGCCGACTGGCCGGGTTTGTAGACTACACCAGTAGAAGACAACGTTGACACCGACTGGCCGGGGTTGTAGACTACACCAGTAGAAGACAATGTAGACACCGATTGGCCGGGGCTGTAGACTACACCAGTAGAAGACAACGTTGACACCGACTGGCCGGGGTTGTAGACTACACCAGTAGAAGACAACGTAGACACCGACTGGAAGGGGTTGTAGACTACACCAGTAGAAGACAACGTAGACACCGACTGGCCGGGGTTGTAGACTACACCAGTAGAAGACAACGTAGACACCGACTGGCCGGTGTTGTAGACTACACCAGTAGAAGACAACGTTGACACCGACTGGCGGGGGTTGTTAACTACACCGGTAGAAGACAACAAAGATGCAGGTTGAAGTTGTAGAATCGGCTAATAAAAGACAACAGGAAAATGTTCGAATTATTTTGCTTGTATCTGGTTGATGTTTACAAGTTATTTTCAATTAGTAGTTGTCAACGTGTTCGTTTAGTTGTCTGCGCAGTTCCAAACACAGGTGGCGTAGTTTTTGTTGACTAGTATATTAGTATATCAGGAAACAGTGAAACAGTAATTTTCGTCGTGTGCTTGAATATCATCCGAGGATAGCTTAAGATTACAGCAATCGAACTGAGAACGGATCATTATAAAACCTACCATACAAAAAGCCTATCTTGTTATGATGAGATGTAAGCTCAGCGTAATGTGAATGTACGGTGATTTTCGTTAGTTTTGTATAACTGAGGTTCCTCGATTATTGTATCTTATTGAATACTAACTACGTCTATATGAGGCGCGGTAGCATAGTGATAGGGCATCCTCCTCCCAATCAAGAGAGATCCTTTGTCTTTGTCTCCCCGAATTGAACACAACCCTAAAATAGAACATATAGATAATAATGTATGATATCCTTGAGGTTGACATTTTGCTCAAGGCGCTGAGGCTTGGACAATAAACGCCGAGCTGTGCTCTACGTATATACGAAAACGCCAGCTCATTTATTGGTTTCTCGAATTCCCTTCGATTCAGAAACTCAGATTCACTTCTATATGCATAATCAACTATTATAATGCCATACCGTGACTAGTGCTGACATAAAATGTTTACGGGTTACAGTAACGAAGCAAATTCGGCGGTTATTTACGTCAACATTTAATAATTTCCGTTTTCATTTTACAGTTTATCCGCTGCCCACAAAAAAGTCCCCAAGAGACATTCACGCTTGCAAGATGGCGCTACATGACATGGTTACCAAGACAACCAACCGGAACATCCTGGTCGCGGCGCTCGTGCTCCTGTTTGGCGCATGCGCATCACAACAACTACCTCAGCGAGATGAGGTTTCGCGAGAACGTGGGCTATATGAGAACTCGAGTCCAGCAGATAAACTGAGATTATCGTACATGAGCGGAACCGACGAAGACCGTAGCTACGTCGACAAACGTGGATTTGGTGACAAACGCGGATTTGGCGATAAACGGGGTTTCGGCGATAAGCGCGGATTTGGGGATAAGAGGGGAATAAACGAAGCCTTACGTTCAGGTGTAGCGCCACCGTACATAGAGCGTCCGGAGCCATGGACGCCAGCACAGCTGGGCAATAAACAGGAATTTGATGGCGGAAACAGATTGGCAAGCTCCAAACGCAATCTCGGCTTCGTTCCGTACTACTCCGGCGATTACAGTAGGTTGGCTGACTACGCGTTGATTGGCAAACTGCTGCATCACAGCTTCGACAGAGACTTCGCGTTGAGCAACCAGCACTCGCGTAAAAGGGGGTTTGGCGATAAGTAGTTCCGGCTAACGATTGCGTCACCGAGCCATTTCTGAAATATGTAAACTAGGTAGACGTCCGGAGAGTATTGTATGGGTAGTACCAGCGCTCGTTGACTTAGTCATAAAACCAAGCGTCGTTAGTTGCAACGACGCAATATTGTCTGATACGAAGATATGGTACTAATATTATACTATAATGACATTTAGTTACAATATCCTGACTTAGGTTACCCGTCCAGCAAACTTGACTAGTAGACTTGTTGGGTGCCCAATGCCATTGAGGTGACACAACGATTGGTGAGTTGCATGGCAAATTATAACCACAAAAGCTTTGTCCAAGAACTAGTCGCTAGAGTCAATGATCGTACAACTCAGCAATCTACAGTAGTAATGTATACACTAATACCTCGGGTGTATTGCATGTACCCTTGTTTCAGTACTACGTCCTTCTGTAATGATTGTGAAACATAATAATCGGTGCATTAGCTTTTGTTTACACCAGTACATCACCGGTTGTAATACTGATAAGTTTACATGGAATAGCAAATCGTGCTGGCGTGACTTGAAATCGGAGCTATTGTCTCTACACACTTGCTCAAGACCAAAAGTGGTTGCAGGGTTAGTTTGATTGATGTGAGATTCATAATTGGGTTCACAAAACATTGACTTGTCAAACTGTGTAACACTGGTAACATATGTTGCTGTAGTAGCTGAATAAGACAATGATATAGAAAATGGAGTCAACCTTATTGTGATTACAGACAATAAATGATGCTGATGCAATACACAGTGCTCACTGCTCTCCAACCTATGTACTTGCGTGAACATATACATCATATCACTAGGGCTGCCATAATTTACACTAATGTACATATCTGCTCTTTACAATTGCATAAAAATGAGGGCAATAGTTTTTGAAAAATACAGTAAGTTTAAAATAAAAAAACACATTAAAAACAGCGGCGTCGTCAAGCCTATCAATCGTTTATGCCACTCCGCCTACTCCTTCCATTTTAATCTCGTTCTAGCAAAAGCAATATGGTGAATAGCACCACTGACGTGGAGCGTCCTAATTTGTTGTACAAGTTTATAGTTCGCCACATTTACCAGGATATTTACAGGCCGCAAACACCAAAATGTGTCTTCGTAATTGCCAAATACTAGAGCTTTAAAATGGCTTTTACAGCCCTTTAGGAATGGCTTTTACAGGTTTTATAGGCAGTTTTGTTTCGATTACTACACATACGCATACACGCAAACATTCAAACACTCCCATACACACATAATTTTATACATGTATCCATCCGTACGTACACATACGTACATACATACATGCATACATGCATACAACCATACATACAACCATACATACATACATACATACATACATACATACATACATACATACATACATACATACATACATACATACGTCTACCCCCTTGAGCAGCTGCTCTACAGAGAAACGCCTAATCAGTCTCCTCCATTCCACGCATGACGTGATACACCAAATTTATTAATTTATATGAATGTATGGACATTCAAACTATGACAAGTATGCCATGTGTGACAAACACTGTGGGAAATCTTGTTGCCTAGATAGCGGCTTTTGACCGCCAAGTTGCCGTTGCAAAACGGTAAAATTATCTACAAAGAGGTCGCTGGTGTTGTTTTAATAACACAGTTAATTCAACAGACAAGTGACGGGTGGCCGATGGCAACGTCCCCCTTTAGACAGCCTATGAGATTATTCTTAAAATCACCGTGATTATGTATTCCACTATCACTAGATGGCGCGACTCCGTCTCACAAACACGTTTTGCGAGATGTGGGCTTCGCCACGTATCATATCCGTAATAAGCATTATATTATTACAAAATATTGTGTAATGCAGTAGTTTTTTGCTACATACACATTTATTCAAGTCGCCATAATAATCTTTATTGATACATAATGTTAAGTATAGCACAGATGTAGCAGTAATATGAAACATGTATACATTACGTATCAAATGGAACGAAGCAACACATTGCTTGTGTTCCTTATTCATGTCATATATGCAAAGAAATCTATGATTCGTGTAAAAAAAAAAAAAAAAAAAAAAAAACATCTTCATAATAAACTAACAATTTATTTTATAATGCATTATACGAGTACCGTAAGTCTGAACATCAGGTACATCTTAACATGACATCATTATGCGAGTACCGTAACACTGAACACCAGGTACATCTTAACATG
Organism: Paraescarpia echinospica; assembly: GCA_020002185.1. NCBI lineage: Eukaryota > Metazoa > Annelida > Polychaeta > Sabellida > Siboglinidae > Paraescarpia > Paraescarpia echinospica. The sequence goes on from CM034531.1 coordinate 76,187,894, forward strand.
AGAACATTACACGAGTACCGTAACACTGAACACCAGGTACATCTTAACACGACAACATTATACGAGTACCTAACACTGAACACCGGGTACATCTTAACATGACAAAATTACATTAAAGCAGCATTTAGCATATGTTTGCTAGAATTAGACGCTTGGTCCTTTGTTTGAACATATGAATAGATGTACAATATTGTAAATAGTTATTTGTAATAAATGTATTCCAGATTTTAGGACCAACATAAGCCAAAGACAGTTGTCTACAATTAGTCTTGCAGTATGGTATTTTATATGTTACTTACTGTCTTGTATTATATTTATGTGTGGATATTTGCAGGACAAATACATCATGATATATATCTGGCAACATACCCCTATTATGCTTGTACATTAGAATACAGCATAAATATTTATTTACGTCATAAATATTCATTATTTGATAAGATGTAAATAAAGGTTGCGTATGATCAATAAATCCTACATGACTTATTACACGCAAAACTCGTTTTTGGAGTAAATGAATTTTAGCAAGGTATATATTGGGGCCCTTCCCCAGACGACATTACAATAAGTAATATATGGGTATATAAACATGTAATACAGGTTTAACAATGATTTGTTATCTAATTTGTTTGTCACCTTTTTTATAATACCAATATTCTTAGAAATTTTATTTGATATATATTTAATGTGTGTGCTCCAATTCAATGTATTATTTATAAGCAAACCCAACAACTTTATGCATTTAACTGAACAAGTCGGAAAGTGAGATAGCTTTTCTATAGAAAAATACAGGCTAACCACCTAATTAAAATCAATTCCGGCGGATCAGAGCTTTTGATGGCTTTATTTCTGTCTGGCCAGAGTGGTTGGCAACAATAGTGGCGCCACACAGTGAGTCAGTCAAACATATTGGCGGCTGACGTGTGCTACCAACTGGCGAATGCATAAATTCACAATACACAACATTTAGTCAGGGATGTTAGGGATTTTTTGGTTCATATTCTTCCAAAAGCACCAAATGTGGCCCATATGTCGTCCATACCATAATATTTCGATTTCTGATGGGCGCCAAGACGAGCGTCCCCTGAGGCCGCCATATTGGCGAAATCCAATAAGGCGTTTGAGGTCAATCGTAGTTATAAAAAAAAACGGGCTAGAATAATGAATAATACCACTTTTTCGGGGTTTGTGGCATCGGGGAATCCGATTCTGTTCTTATTTCGACGATGTGAGGTCATGCTCACCCCATTTTGAGGTCAAAGGTAAAAGATCATCAGTTACTACTAACTACGCCGCTATGTTCATTTAAATGTTTAAAATACAATACAAGGACCGCTTTAACAACAACATACCAATGATTACCAATGCTTACTATTACTACCTATATGTAAGAGAATGGCACATGCCACTGAAGCGTCGTTGAGAGTGGTCCTTTGTTGCCAAGTACTGGTGCCATCTTTGTGCCAGCCCCACTCGCTGAAGTCAGGGATTTCAGGTGGCCTGAGTCCAGTAGAAAGCCGCATTTAGTAGCGCACGCTTCACATGCTGGAACAGCGCGGCATGGGTGGGTTGGATTTCCAGTGATTTCCTTCCAATGGTGAAGAGGCGATGTCTGGCCTCGTTGACAACGGCTGCACCACACCCTTTGCTGTACATGAGTACGCGGCCAGAGGGAGCATTGAGGCATTGGAGAATGTCGGACTTCGTTCCAGATCGCAGCGACCCTCGATCCGCCAGGGTAGGGGCTCTCTCTGATTTTCGAACCGAAAGAAGTCCGTCATGTCGGCATCGGGACGCGATTGGAGTGAGAGGAAAAGCTGCGTGACTAAGGTCATCTTCTGCCTTTGTACACCACTGTCCTTTCTGCTTTTTTCTTGGGGTCAGGTCGGTTGGCGAAGGTTAGCATGTTGTTCGGCGTGATGGTATCATATATTGGTACTGAGGCCTTTTCTAGCCTTTTCATGACGTATGCTGCGTGAAGGGCATGGCCAGCTTCACGGATTTGACATAGAGACTGGTAGCGACGGCCTGTTCCATGACATTTTGTGTATCGCGTGCTACAAGCTCGCCATCCACGCCCCATCCTCGACCTTGGCACCTCGCACATCAAGGGGTGGTCTGACTACGCTGTCGCCGACTATGGGTGCAAAGACATCCGTTTGAGTGAGTTCGACTGGGTGCTGGATCACGTAAGAGTCTGGTAGCTTGGGAATCGACGTGTCGGAGGGGTTAAGCTTGATGGAAGCCCGCTTCGCTCCAGGGTTCTCGCGCGAGAGATTGTTGGTCACGCTCAGGACATATTCGTCGAACTGATCCAGTGAGAAGTTGCCCTGAGCCATGCTATCTATATTATCCACATCGTGGGTGGTGAAGTCCTTGGGCCGGCTGTTGGTAGGTATCACCACCCCATCCAGAGCATGGCGACCACAAACCACACGCGCAACACCACGATTCACTTCCATGACACGATTGTACGATAGCTAGATACCATGTTCTTTGTCAATCCCAATCTGTTTTTTGTCCCGTCCGTGTCCGTGCAGCTTGAGACCATGATACAGGGGAAGGTTTTTTCGTTCCTTGTTGTGCCGTGCTGCAGCCGTCCTGACTGCATGGTGCATACCCTTACTAGTATTGTAGATGAACAGTTGTGAGATGTTGCATGCAATCTTCTCCCTCGCATCCAGATTGGCGTCGCCACCGATCTTCTTACGTCCACGAAGGGCTGATGGCCCCGGAGCACTAGGTTGAAGAAACTCCACATCTCCTCATTGACTGGAGTCATGAGGCAGTTAGGGGAAGGCGCCGTCGAAAGGCTCCTGACTGTGTTGACAAACCCTTGTATTACGCTACAGTTAGGTTGATTTAGCGAAATTTTTCTACGAAAAACTACGGGATGAACTATCTTACAAATGTCACAAGAGTAAAGTTTTGTACAAATGTTTGTAGCTATCGTTTTAAGAGAACTAGTTAGTATACCATAAGAAATACTTGTTCTTAAACAAATTGGTTCCATCCGTGTGAGGGCGCCGTCAATTTACAAAATGGTGCCGACCGGAGTGCCCCAGCTCTATGATTCACTAGCTCTGTTGGCATTGAAGATTTGGCATTTAGGAGTGCTGGCGACGATTTTTACAGATAAATTTTCATACGACACCAGAAAAGTAGGAAATGGAAAACTGGTTAGTATCAGTAAGCTTTCACATGACTTAAGTTACATCACTATATAGCATGTGTTGTAAAAACTAGACACCCAAAAAGTAAAGAATGGTTTCAAATATAATTATGACGATTACTGTACCTCCAATAACAATTGCTGATCCAAAGTAACATTTAGGGTGACCTTGAGGGGTGATCTTGACCTCAAATGGTCGAAATAAGATCAGAATCGGATTCCCCGACCCCGGATACCCCTAAAAGGTGGTATTATTCATGATTCTAGCCCTTTTGGTTTTTTAACAACGATTGACCTCTAACACGGGTGGCGGCCATATTGGATTTCGCCAATATGGCGGCCCTGGGGGGCGCCCGTCTTGGCGCCCGTCAAAAATCGAAAAATTATGGTATGGACGACCTCTGGGCCAAATATTTTGTTTTTGGAAGAATCTGAACCAAACAGTCCCTATAATGCCCTAACATCCCTAACTAATTGACTAGTAATGCTGCGTTCCAATGAGCTCGTGAGATCGTAATCACCACTCGTGTTCACCACCACGCCTATCAGCAGCGCGTTCCAATTATTGCACTGAGTATGATCTGCTTTCTTCTTGGCATCGGTCTTGCTTGTTCTGGCTTGATCATTGTTATCGTATCAATTTGTAAGAGCACAAATAATTTGTACCCATGATCGATTTGACGTTCAGCAAGGTGAAGGTCGCCCACTATTTACGGCTCGCGAACTCGGGCACCATCGTTACTTTCGAGTTCACGACTTGTGTGGTGTCTGGAATGCTATTTACGAGTCGTGAGGTCGTATTCACGACTTCACGAGGTGATTGGAACGCAGCATAATATGAAGAGATAAAAGGGTGTTGGACTCACTCGACAAGACCGAACACGGGCAATCGTTCGTGACGCATCGATCGTGAAATATTCGATGTTCACAAAGGTATGCAAGCTATCGATTTCCAAGAACGAATAATTCGTGTGTTTTCCAAGAGAACTCTAAGGGGGACGTTGGGCCATCCATGGTAAATCATCTTCGCAATTCGTGGGTGGTGACTACGTACACTACCCCTTGCAGATATCCTACGCAAAGTATGATACCAGGGGGCGCTGTACTGCAGCTGACACTAGGTTCATTCGGTCGCTGTTTTGTTGTGTAAATACGTTTTTTTCTGTTGGAGGTTCTGCGGCATGCACAGTTCTAGTGTGTTTTAGATGATGTCGTCTTGTGACTGCCTTGGTGTTGTATATTATCTTGAAATCTGCTGAAGCAATTTTCCACTCGACCGGCTCGGGCGAGTTCCGACATGGGGCCGCCATGACACCATTGTTCTACAGTCGGGAGGTACTTCTGAATTTCTAACACAACCATGATATACCTCCCTCAACCCTGACATTAACTTTTTGGACGCGACCCTTAAAAGAGGACCATCAAGAAACGTGGATCCAGGGGAGGGGTAAGGCATAGACTGAAGATAAATGAGTACAGGCCCCCTCTACCAGCCATCACTCTCTCGAATGCACGATCCATAATCAACAAGCTTGACGAACTGTCAACGATGAATCGTTACTATGGAGCCTATACAAAAACAGTATATTTTGTTTTACCGAGACGTCGCTGTCAGAGCAGTTTGGGGACATAGACATTGGAGATTTATTACTATTCGCTCTGACAGAAACAAAACACAAAAATAAGAAAAGCATTGGTGGAGGTCTTTGTATGCTAGTCAACAGAAAGTGGGCCACTAACGTTTGTGTGAGAGGACGAGTCAGCACGAGATCGTACGAAATCTTAACCGTGTCATTTCAGCCTCAGTACCTTCCCCTGAATTTGGTCAGATCACTGTTGTTCTGACCTACATACCGCGACCAGACAACGCAGATGCAGCAGAGTGTGTCACCGAGTGCTACAATGCGGCGCTAAGCAGGACTGTGGACCAAGCCGTGTTTATATTCGGGGACTTCAACACGTGCGACATCACTGGCCAGCTGCCAAACCTACACCAGTATCTGTCTTGTCCAACACGCCTCGATAGAACTCTTGGCCGTTGTTATGGCGCTATTCCCGAGGCCTACGTCGCCCATAATAGACCCCCTAGAACGATCCGACCATAATATTATGCATCTGATTCCAAAGTATATTCAGAGAGTGAAACGTGAAACACCAAGGTCACAGTGTATTAAAGTATGGGACTGTGATAGCACAGAGGAACTGAAAGGTTGTTTTGAATCGACTGACTGGAAGTTATTTTTTGACAATTGTTATGATAACCCAGATGAACTTGACATCGTACATTCAGTTTTGTGCGGACTCAGTGATAAAATCAAAGACTGGGCAAATGTTTTCCAACAACAAACCATGTGTTACCAAAGAGTTAAAAGGTATTTTGAATGAAAAGAAACAGGCATTTCTAGTTGGCACTAAAGCGAAAGAACTGAACAAAGTCTTCATAAATAAACTTAAGTTACAAAAATTAGAATATAAAGACAAAGTGGAACGCAAACTGTTGTGTGACAATACAAAAACTGCTTGGCAGGGTCTCAATACAATGGTGGGTAGGAAACAACTACCAACACCCTTGACACCAGATAACCCTTCTCTTTTGAAAAATGAAATGAACAAGTTTTATACCCGATTTGATAATCAGGATTTCCATGCAGAATGTGATCAGTTGTGCCTGCCACTTGTATCTAGTCTATTTAGTGTTGCAATTGAAGAGGCTGATGTTGTGAGATGTTTTTCACGTGTCAAGGCCAACAAAGCTCTCGGACCAGATGATCTGCAAGGTCGTCTGTTGAAGGTTTGTGCCGAACAGCTGGGCCCTTTCTTCACTCGTCTGTTTCAGCTGCTATTAGATAATCATGTTATGCCGTGTTCATGGAAGATGTCAACTATCATTCCAGTGCCTAAAATTCCAGGTGCTGCTCACATGAAATACTCGTCCAGTGGCACTTACTTCTGCCGTTGCCAAGTGCATGGAGAGAATTGTTTGTGCTCACCTGACTACGTCGGTGGCCGATCGTATAGACCCGTTACAGTTCGCCTATACGGCTAAGAGGAGTCGAGGATGCAACTTTGACTCTTGTATATCTCATAGCTAGTCATTTAGATAAAGCTGGTACTTCTGTCAGAGTTCTTTTTATTGATAAGTCCGCTGCTTTTCAAACTATTCAGAATCATGTTTTGATTCAGAGACTGTTAGACTTTGATGTAAATTCTGATCTCGTTTTGTGGATAAAGCAATTTCTGTGCGATCGGCCACAGCGGGTCAGTCTTAATGCCCGCATGTTTGCCAATCCTATGTTGTCTGTTGAGATTGTTGTGAACACTGGAGCCTCTCAAGGGTGCGTTCTCTCTCCCGTACTTTTCTCACTGTACACAATTGGTGTCAAATGTAATGACCCAGTTCTTACACTTCTGAAATACGCAGATGACATAGCTCTTGCGGGTTGTCTGAAAGATGAATTATCCATTTCTCAATACTATCTTAAAATTGACGTGTTAAATACAATGTTTAAGGACAGGTTTCTTGAACTAAATGTAGGGAAAACCAAGGAGCTTGTCCTTAGCAACAGTAGGGAAGCCTGTAGTGATAGATCAGAGAGAGGTGGATAGAGCTGACAGTTTCAAATACTTGCGGGACTACAAATGATAAGAAACTCACTTTCAATGAATATGCTGACATGGTGCACACAGAATCACAGCAACGTCTCGCTTTACTTAGGAAACTCAGAAGCTTTGGGGTCAGTCCACATGTCATTGAACTAGTGTATAGAAGCCTGGTTGAGAGTATCTTATCATAACCTGGTTTGGGCATCTTACTATTAAATATAAGACAACACTGGGCAGGGTTGTTGACATAGGTAGTAAACTCACTGGTCAGCAACAGACAGTTGTCCACTCTCTACAACTCTGCCCTTGCCAGGAAGGCGTTTCACCTTTTCAATGACCATGCCCATCCACTTAATTTAGCATTTCAGAAACTTCCATCTGACAGGCGTATTAAAGTTCCTCTTGCACGATAGAACGCATATAAGAAGTAATGTGTACCTTCAGCCGTTGCTGTCCTGAATGCGGCACACAAATAATGTGTCAGTAGAGCTGCAGTTTTGGGGGTGGGCGGTGGAGGAGAGAGTGTACAAGCTTATATGTTTATATGAGGTGTATATAATTTAATATATTAATTTAATCTGCAAGTATCGGGTATTAATTACACAGTTTCTTATCACTGTATGTTTTGACAATGGGTATATTGACGTACTAGTGCCTCTTCTAATGTTCTGGGAGTGCTTGGGTTTTATATTTATTTAGGCCACATAGTATGCTCGGTGAGACTTTACATTTAATCAATTGTCTGTTTGTGTGGTATGTTTAGCTTTCGCTTTCGCTTTAGGATACGTAAATGTGTTATTTATATACATCTTACCTCGCTGACTTCACACGTGTGGGGGCTTTACATGTGCATGCAGTAATGTTGGGTGTTTTGATATCTTTATTTTTTATTGTATTTTATACAGAACTAATTGATTGATTGATCAACGGATGAGCCTAAGGACAATTTTCTGTTGTAGAATGTATTGTTTTAGGACAGACAATAAAGTATTTTTGATTTGATGTCAGCTGAATCAAACTAGTAATTGACTTCACCAGTCGCAACTATACTGACCGTGAGAGTAGTGCCGATTCCCGTCCCAACCGCACCCCAAATTCAGAGAAGAAGCCAGTCACTTCAGGGAATACCAAAATTCTCACGAGCAACTGAGCGGTATTGCATTTGCTGAGCTGTAGCTTCAGCGTTTTGCAAAGCGAGCGAATCGGCAGCGCCATGTGGCGCATTAGTATGTTATAATTGAAACTACTTCAATGGTCTTGAACATGTGACGGTACCTGGTACGTCATTATTTTGGTTACCACATAGCAAACTCTTCCTGGTAATTGTGCGCATCAAAGCAGTGATACCGAAAGTGCCATTGGAGTGAAAGTGAGACAGACCATAGTGTCGTTATTACTCGAAAGAGGGCAGCACCGTATGGTGTTTGGTGCTAAGCTAATCACTTACGAGAAGTCTAAGGTGTTCTACGCTGTCTGCAAGCTATGCCAAGACATGGCAGGGTCGGAGGCCTGTAGGGTGAAAACATTAACTTCGTTGAGCGACCTCTGCAATCCAAGCGATTCAACTCACTTAAAGGTGGCTCTTAAGTTCAATTTTTCGCTCTTCAAATTTCAAATTAATTTTGTGAAAATGGAAACCTAAATAGTATCCACTATGATATGCTAGCTCGTTTGTTTAACCTTTATATGTAGTTTTGGTAAAATCACCACACAAACTATTAACTTAATTTAATTCTTCTTGGTCGATAATTATTTAAACTGATTAAAAAATTGGAATGATCTTGTGATTGCGCGACACGATTATGCATGTGTTTCTGTATTAATAATATCGACGTTTCTTGCCATTTGTAATTGTATGTCCCTTTATGTTAACTTACAACATAGCCAGCAGTCTTCGTCATTCTATGTATCGTGCATTTTTGTGTTTGCTGCCCGCTGCACCGTGCACTTGTATTGCGGGTTAATTCAGAAAGACGTTTCCTTTGCACTGATCGAAGTGGGCGAAAATGGCGCCTGACGACAGTTACGCCACTTCCGTCACTCTGTGCTTACCGTCGCGCATCGCCACTGTTCGTCGCTTAGCCGTAACAAGATCCTCTCAAAATCGACGGACTTGAAACCATCATGGGTAAGACCACATTAAGGATCCGTTCGCCATTACCAGTAATTTATCCCCAACAGAATTAGCATTATGCAGTTTGTGTGAATTTCTAAGAGGACTTATGTAGTGATGAGTGAGTAGAAATTGTGTTTTTTCTGCAGCTTGATGCCATAGCTGTCAAGTTATGATAGTTGTCAGTCGATGACTTCCTATGTATAGATACAGGTGTCATTAATATTTATGATGTCAACGTAGCAAATCAACGTCTGGTTCAAGCAGGTATTAAGGGGTGTCAGGTTAGAAATTGGTCTGTGGGAAAATGAAGTATGATAATTTCATGAATTTTACAAAGCATGTGTATCAATAGGGCTGTGAAATTTTAAAGACAACTGTTGAGTAAAGGTTGCAGGAAATGAAGGAAACGTTATAATGTTATAATCTAATGTGGTCTCACCCTAAATTAGATGATAGACTGTTCTGTCTTCTTGACAACAGTATCAACGGAGAACCAGCTCGAGAACAGTGTTGGCTTTGATGCAGTCAGAAGGGTTGACAGGGGTTTTACAACGGCTATGACTGAATCACAGTGAATTTTCCCATTGATTGCTATAATAAAACTGCTTTCTCAACTTTCTTCTTCGATGACCAACGTGAGCCAATATCATCAGCATACACAAAAAACGTGAACTATTGTGTATTGCATATACAGTGTAGGTGAAAATTCAAATTTTGTGAATCACCCGAATTGATTCTGGTTAACAAGTAGAATGAACTTTTTTAAGAAACGCCTATTTCTAGAGCAGGTCGAAAAATAAGAGCCTAGACTATTTCTAGTGCAGATCAAGTCTCCCTTACTCTCGCCCGGCTGCATGACTTCGACTGTAGTGAGGGGTGTGCTGCCACTTAACGGTGCCTGGTGCGGCGAATGTGATCGTTATTTCTAGAGCATATCTCGACGTGCATACACGGGCACTTGGTAATCTTTTCACGGTATATACGTGGATAGAGTACTTGTTTCAAGTAAAGGCGACGCTACAGAATCATATCATACGTGTTTTTGCCAGTCTTGATGGGGAAATTGAGACGAGACTTATGCTGCCACCTCACGAAACACGCATGATATGATTCAGCAGCTTCGCATTTATTGAAAGAATTACTGTATTCACGTATATACCGTGAAAAGATTACTAAATGCCCGTGCATGCACTTCGAGATCTGCTCTAGAATAGCCTAAGCCCTTATTTCTAGAGCAGCTCTAGAGAAAAGTGTCTTCTCAATTTCCCAATCTAGACGGACAAAAACACGCAGGATATGATTCAGCAGCGTCGCATTTACTTGGAAAAATTACCTATATCCAGGTATGTACCGTGAAAACATTACTAAATGCCCGTGCATGCACTGCAATATCTGCTCTAGAAATAGCTTACGCCCCTATTCCTAGAGCTGCTTTAGAAATAGTCTTAGCCCTTATATCTAAGCCTTTAAGAAAATGTGACGTCAAAAAATACATAACGTTACAACAACCCAACAACCACTGGAACGTTGCCAATGTGCTGAACAAATGCTGTTAAAATCAAATACGTTTCGCATTTTTAACCGTTATATAACGTAGTCTAACAATTGGCTATTTTAACGATTTGTTAATACGCCTACAAATGTTGTCGGAATCATTATCCGGTATATCACCTAGTTTCGCATAACCGACACTCGCTCGCCTTCGTGTACTCGCCAAGAAGGCAGTCTGGTTTCAAAGACGTATTTTGACTGCTCATAACCGTCAGATGGCATCAATGTTTTAGAATAATAATTCACAGTTCTACATGTCTAATAATTATTAATGTTTATATCTTATGTATGTCTTCGATAATGATATTAAGTTACAGAATAGCTATATACAAAATATAAAGTAGAACATGAACAATTTTTCGTTGTGCGACGGTAACATGGCAGACACACAAACAATGAAAATATTAATTTTGGTTTATTGTATTGTGTAACTTGTTTCAATATAAGTTAAATGTTAAAAACAGTATTACCTGATAAAAGGTGATTTGTATTTAATATTTTGTTTCATAGTTGACCTCCGAACCAATCACGATCTGTGCCCAGATTTGGGGTAAAGCCACCTACCGGACAAATTTGCACAACCATTAATGTTCCAGGCTGTAATGAGCAAGTGCTGCCATTGCACGACGCCTGGATGATCGAGGCTATATATGACCACAACAAAATACTTCTTCAAAATGGATTCACGCTGCATCGTCTCACTGTCAAATGTCCACAATTACTTCTTGGCAAATATATCCTCTGAAATAGGCTATCATGCACGTTTAATAACTTCATTAGGCTTCACTGAAACACTTCCGGAATTGTAACTGTGGTTAAGATGGAGAAGAAGAGGAAGTCCCAGAAAGATGTAGCAACAAGACGCGGAAAAGGATATTATTATTTTGTTTTTTTAACATGTTTTAGAAATACCGCGTATAAATACCGATTGAATGCCTTTTCCGTTTTTCGTACTTAACATTGTAAAACTAAAAACAAACATTGTTTGTTTTTTATTTTTCGTTTTGAAATTTGCGAAAAAGGAAAGACAACATGCACACGGACCAATAAGACAGCTTACACATTGAACTAATTGGAGGAAATAGCCTTAAAATGGCTCCTGTCTATTGTCGAACAAACCGTAGGCCAAAGTAAGTTACTGTAGTTTGGCTTCTTTTTCAGCACGAAATTAAATTGAATATGTGGAGTTGGATCGCGTGATGGACTGAATGATACAGTTCCATACAGCATTGCTGTTTTAGAGAAGGCAAAGTCTTTTGACCTATTATACATGTTTTAAGCAGTTTAATAGGGATCCTGGGAGCAGGTGTATTGACGTTGTTGAAACATTTGAATCGTAAGGGAATGCCAGACCGCTAGCTGTCTTGAAGTTGATGAAAGTAATCAGTATGGGTCTTTCTTTGATCTGCAACCAATGCAGAGGAAACCCAGCGTAAATAGTGAACATGACATCTGTTCATTTTAAATACATTTGAAATATTTAAAAGTAGTACTTCAAAGATCGAGTTAAATATTGTATTACCGGTTCTGTTTCTTTGTATTGTTGCCACAGGTGCTCCTATGTCGTGACTGTTTAACGCACTTAATTAAAAGCACCGATGATGCGAACTGATGGTAAATAAAAAGAGCCATTAATATACCGCGCGTGGGCAAAGCTTTTAATGCGAGCACTCGCTTGAATACCCATGTGTACGGTAATGACGACTATGTGACGCCACATATGAATAATGTATGACTCTTCTGACAACTAAAAACAGCAGACCTGCCCTCGGAGCAGGTCTGCCTAACGATACCTTCGATAACTGAATGAAAAGGTAAAGTTAAAGTGACGGAGTGTCCCGAGACTACGGGACCCGTAAGATAAAATCTGGATGAACGTCATCAGCCATCAGAACGTACATGTACAATCTCAGTTACCCAGTTACAGTTCCCAATCGCAATATTGGACACTAGACCCTGTCACGTCGCCCATTTAGTGTCACCACTTGACCGGTGTAGTTAGTTCAAAACACTCGCCCCCGAAAAATAAGACTGTTGTGTTTTGAACAGAGGTTGAACAATCGCTGGTTGTTTTCAATTTCAGCTCATGTTCAAAACAGTCTAGCATTTAAAAATAAACTAGATTAAAACAACGAGTATTCAAGTTAAAACATATCGTTTTTTGTTATGGGGGGGGTGATGGTAAACCACCTGAAGTGCAAAAACACTGCGATGTGGACAGTATCATACTAGAGTTTTTCAACAAAGCTTTAATTGAAGGAAAAAACCGCTACAGTGGACAGTTCTAAACATTATTCCAATACCTAAGAATGGCGATTTAAACGTTGCAGGGAATTACAGGGGCATTAACCTGAGCTTCATTGTGACAAAGTCATTCAACAGGATGATATACTGAACAGAATAAATCTAAGTCATATACTAACCCTGAGAAGGTTAATTGAACGAATTAGAGCAAAGCATCTTCCTGGAATTATGACATTCGTAAACTTCCGAAAAGGTTTTGATATGGTTCATCGTGGCAAGATGATGAAGATTATTGAAGCCTATGGTGTTCCCAGAGAGCTAGTAACAGCTATTTCCAACATGTACAGGAACACACTTACCAAAATACAATAACCGGATGGAGAAACTGAGCTTTTTGTTATCACGGCGGGAGTGCTACAGAGTGACACGCTGGCGCCATACGTCTTCGTGATAGTCCTTGACTATGCCCTGCGGCGAGTTGTCGACGGAAGAGAAGAGGAAATTGGATTCCAGATAACAAGAAGGAAAAGTAAACGTGTTAAACCTGAGGTGATCACCGATTTCTAATTTGCCGATGATGTTGCGCTACTCTTAGAAGTGAGGCACAATGAGGCACAGGAGCCTCTAACACAGGTGGAAACATCATGTGCAAGGATTGGTTTAAGGATCAGTCCTGGAAAAAAACAAATATATCTCATTCAACCAATTAGGATACACCAGCATCGTTGCCTCATCAAAACCAGGAAGGCAGTGGCGTGGAGAGCACTCAATCAATTAAACCTAAAGAGGAAATCTACACTCCCAAGCAAAATCAATCAGCGACTGTTTATTGCAACAGTAGAGTCTGTGCTACTCTATGGTTGCGAAACATGGACAAAAACATGAAAAACTTTACAAACAACTAGACGGATGTAATGCAAGAATGCTTCGAGCCGCATTTAATATTCATTGGCAACATCATTTGACAAACATAGAACTATCATGTGGCAACCGACACATGGACGAACAATGGCAGGAAGATTAGCAGCAATTTACATCGACTACTTAAAGGATGATGTGGGTCTAGAGACGGAGAAGCTGAAGATGGCAATGGCAGACAGATACATCTGGAGACGGATGATTGAAGCCATTAATGTTCGACCCCAGTGGCCCAAATGAGTGAGTGAGTTATTTTTGTCATAAAAGCTAGATGGGTTTTTATACGATCATGATATAACGTTTCAAAAATGTCTCCATTATAACACGATGACCGCCCAAAAGTACTTTACTTAGGCCGGGCTCAAATGTAAAACAGGTAAAGGTAATTACTTATAAGGACATGAGGAAATATTTAGCAAAGATTGACTGGAATAACACACTGGAGAATCATACAGCAACAGAATGCTGGACAATCTTAAAGATTGAAATTGAGTGTATAGTCGATTAATATGTTCCCTTGAAAAAACAAGAGAAACGGTCCAGAAAGAAACACTTATCGAAAGAAGCCATTAGAAAAATTAAGTACAAACAAATGATGCGGAAGTCACATAGACGTACTGGAAATATTGAAGACTACAATAGTTATAAAGAAGCACTTAATTAAGCTACTACTGAAATTATAAATTCAAAGAGAAGCTATGAACAAAAATTAGCATGTAATATAAAACATGACAGCAAGAGATTTGATGCATATGTTCGGAGCAAACAGAAATTTTAGGATAAGGTCAGTCCTCAAGACGATAGTGCTGGAAATATAATACCAGTGGGATTCTTAATGGCCGAAGACCTGAATGACTATTTTAGTTCGGTGTTTTCCAGGGAAGATATTAGTTCACTGCCAGTAGCAAAGGCTACGTTCAAGGGACGGAATCAGACAGTTAACTTAATTGTAACCCAGTAAAATGGTAACTAAGAAAATAAGGGCTATGAAGAATAATAAATCATCTGGGTGGATGGTATTCAGCCCAAAATACGATTGGAAATTGTAGAACAAATGAGCATACCACTTGCAGCAGTTTTCAACTTGTCATTAGAAGAGGGAGTGGTTCCTTTAGAATGGAAAGAAGCAACCATTATACTGTTATTTAAAAAATATTCCAGAAACAAGTCAGAGAACTTTAGACCTGTGAATTTAACATCGATGATTTGCAAACTATTAGAAAGACTAATTAAAGATAATATGGTGGATTTGCTAAACATAACTTGATAAACCAAATCTCAACAAAAGTTTCTACAAGCGACGTCATGTTTATCAAATATGTTATGTTTTTTATGGACGATATCACTAAGTGTGTAGACGAGGGATCACAAATAGATATCATCAACTCAGATTTTCAGAACGTTTTCGACAAAGTGCCACATCAAAGATTACTGCTTAAACTAAAGGCCCATGGCATAGGAAATGGTATAATTAACTGGATAGAAAAATGGACGCGAAATCGCATGAGAAAACGGACGACACATCGCATGTGACTACGGACGGACAACGCTCGAGCCAAGGGACGAGACAACAAACGGAAGCATTCCACCACATTGCAAACTTTAGCCCTACTTCCATTTACCATACAGGTCTACAACTTTCCTATTATAGTATAATGCTTTGCTATCACAACAGCTAGTGTGATGACCTATTCATGCCATAGTTTGACATACTGACCTATTAAGAAACGCCACCTAGTGACTTTACTTATCAGTTTAGGGTGACCAGTTAGTATAAGTAACACATCTGTCAATTAAACGTGTCAACTTTGCTTCTTTGAATGGTGTTTAAAGCAAATAGACAAGGTAAAATTGAGCAAACAGAATCGTGAACGTTGTAAATTATATGAAGATGTTACAAATCTACCACGCTGAAACGCTAAAATTGAGGAGGAGGAGGAGAAGACATAACTCACCCACTCACTCACCCACTCACTCACTCACTCACTCACTCACTCATTCACTCAACTCACTCAACTCACTCAACTCACTCAACTAACTCACTCACTCACTCAACACACTCACTCAACACACTCAACTCACACACTCGCTCGCTCACTCACTCAACTCCCTCAACTCACTCAACTCACTCAACTCACTCAACTCACTCAACTCACTCAACTCACTCAACTCACTCAACTCACTAAACTCACTAAACTCACTAAACTCACTCAACTCACTCAACTCACTCAACTCACTCAACTCACTCAACTCACTCAACTCACTCAACTCACTCAACTCACTCAACTCACTCAACTCACTCAACTCACTCACTCACAGAAATTCCACAATTTCCGCGAAATAGACAGGTAGAATTCCACAATTTCCGCAAAACAGACAGGTAGTGTTCTAAAATTTCCACAATTTCTGTAGAAAAGACAGATGGAATTCCACAATTTCCGCAAAATAGATAAGTAGAATTCCAAACGTAGGCCAGCGAGATGGACAAACCAAACTTAGATCAGCGAGATGCACGGACTAAACTTAGATCAGCGAGTTGCACGAACCAAACTTAGGCCAGCGAGATGCACGAACCATACATAGACCAACGAGTTCCATGAACCAAATTTAGACCAGCGAGTTCTATTAATCAAATTTAGACTAGCGAATTCCATGGATTACACTTAGATCAACGAGTTTCATTCCAAACTTAGACTAGCGAGTTCCATGAACCGATCTTACACCAAAGAGTTGCAAGAACCAAACTTCTATGACTCTCTTCAGTCCACCGAATAAAATAGTTGTGGTATTCGACGCCGTGGTCGCGCCGGCACGTGGCATCCGGCGAATTTCAAATCATACTTTGACCTACCAAAAAGCACTACCTACTGACTTTACGTGTCACTTTGGGTGTACCTCGCCATCTAGCAGAAAGAAATAAAAAAAATTCCGTCGACACACTTCACACTTCCGGTATTTAAACTTCCATATTTACAAACATGGCGTGTGACCATGCCATGCCATGCCATCCTCACGGTTTATAGAATTTCCTGTGCGAGGTGTCACGTCATTTAGAAGAAGCCACATTATTAGGAAGGGGCCATCTTTCAAACTATTCACATCCGGTTGCACGACTTTCGTTCACATAAACAGTAGGCGCGGCCATGAGACATAGGCGACTAATGGCGCCACCCAACGGACGCCAATATAACTTGTTAGAGTAACGCGATCTACCGTCTATTCGGATCTCGATTCGTCGACACACTTCCGGGAACCGAAGCAGAGGCCAAAGACCACACATCAATATCTCTAGCGGTTGCCATTCTGCGGTGCATTATCGAAAAATAAACGCGGGTAAACGACGAGAGTAACTACGACTCTCTACAGTCCGCCGAATACCCAACTTCACAGGTGGATCGAGTTGTGTTGGGTACCGTTCTATCTATGGGACAGGTTGGAAACAAGCTTTGAAAAAAGACGGGGTCAAGCCAACGTTACAAGATAGATATAGACGGATTAAGTCCAGTCTAGTTGAACATAGCTCGATCCGCACCACCAGTTGCTGAAAGAAAGTCATCAGTAGTTTCGTCTCGTTTAATGAAACCTTTCACGAGTATATACGTGAGACACGCTTTACAACGAAAATAAACCAGAGGATACGCGTGATAAAGGGTTACTGTGCCCGAAAACTCAGAAAACAAGTTAATACTCGTGTCCAGGAGTCGGAAACATGCATCCGACGTCGACCTATGTTCAACTGTATGTTTTGCAATAAACAATTCAATTCTCTAGGAAGTACAGTAGAGCAAAACACTTGACATGGGTCGTTGTACCGCAATACAGAAAGAAGTTAATGAGTTGCCAGTAAGTATTTTTATGTACACCATGTGTTGGTATTGACTGTATTTGTACTACTCACCACTGAACACATTGTGCTGAATGCGTGCCTATGTACATGTCACGATATATAACTTCGTTTTTGTAGCAGTCTCCTCTGCAAAGCCTAAGAACTACAGTCGACAAACAGCTATCCCATGGAACAGATAATAACAAGGCTGAGCAACAACAAGCAGCTGTTGCTAAGAACCAGCAACCTTAACACCAGAAATTGAAAACAAAGAGTTTGAAAGCCAAACATGGACTGAAGGAGCAAGTAGCTCTTCCAATTTCACAAATGCTCCTTTGAGAGGTCTTTTGAGAAACGCATGAATGCGTTCTTTGAGGGGCAAAGCCTAAATTCACCGAAATTCCTATCTTTTAATATGGGATTTAGCCCCTACCTTTTAACATGATGTAGTGATCGTTCCAGGATGGGGCTATGCGTCGGTGAAACCGGTGGAACCGGAACTATTTCCCTATATTTTAACATGGGAAACGGGAACTACTTTTCCACCTTCACCGTGCCGCGCCAACCAGGAACGATTACTATCTATGTGAACCACAAAAGATGCGAGTAACAGACGGGTTACATTTCTTTTGATATCCTATATAGACTGTGACTACCGAACAAAAACTGCTAAGCATAATGCATACGTAATTGTATCTGACAAGCTGTCTATTACTTTATACGCTATACACTGAACATGCACTGAGCTCTGAAATAAAAAATTCTCTCTATGGCTTAAATCAATAAACGTTCTTTGAATATACAGAAAACTAACACTATGACCTTTAGTAATACGATCAGTATAAGAGAGAGGAGTAATAGCATTTGCATAGACGGCACACAAATTAACACTACATGACATAAAGTTTTTGGGTCTGCTTATAAATAATAAATTGAACTGGAGCGCACACATTAAATATCACTTATTGTAATATCGTCTAATCTAGAATCATTGCAGAACTATCGACCTGTGTCGAAACTGGCATTTCTCTGTAAAGCAATCGAACGTGTTGTAGCAAAACAGCTGAATGTTCACATGCAAGAGAACAACTTGCACGACCAGTTTCAATTGACATATCGACAAGATCACTCAACTGAAACGGATGACATTCTGTCTGCAGTAGACCGTAGCTGTGTTGTTGTGTTGGTTATGCTTGACTTGACCACCGCTTTCGACACCATTGAGCACGGCATTTTATTGAGCAGACTCACTCACAGATTCGGTGTCACTGGCGCTGCGCTTGAGTAGTTCAGATCTTTCCTGTCCGATCGGCATCAAGTCGTTTGTATTGGAAGTATCAAATCCTCCCCCACTGCTGTGCCGTTTGGTATACCGCAAGGCACCGTATTCGGGCCGCGACTTCGCCTTTTCACTTACAAATTTGGTTAGCGCTGTGTTAGCAATGCTATCTGCACTGTGATTGGTTGCTGACAAGTAAACAAGCGCACGAGGCAATCGCGCGAACTGACCTATATGAAATTATTATTTGTTGTTTGTTTTAGCCATGTATACGCGATCGTGGGTGCATAAATTCAATCTTGACTGTGAATCGTAACTGTACTAACACATTCAAAACTGGTTTGAACATGTTGCATTGACCAATGTATACGATAAGTCGAAATAAACAGTCGCTAGAATCTAGATGGAAAATTCGTATTAGAACGAGAGCTCTGACAACCGAAAAAGGGATATTGTTTCAACTATGATCGCCTACACAGCTATAGTCTATATAAAGTATATTGTTTACCTTGCACAGACAGGGTTATCATTATTATTATTATATTTATTAACATAAGAATGTATGTTCATTTATATTACATAAATTATATTTTCGCGATTCATTCATCTGTTTTTTTGGGAAGTTAAACCTGGATATATAACATCAAAGCCAAAGGCAAATGCATGTAGATTACAATCTTTTAATAATTAATATGCATACGAATAAAACACATGAACTATTTACAAAAGATTCGAGGCTATATTTGGCGGAGATAGATCGTAGAAGTTGGGGGTGCAGAAAAGTTGATAAACAAGTGGAATTACTGATTGATAAGTATTATTCTTGCCTTAATATCATTCATAAAGTAGCAATAAACATACATTGAGTAGCAGTTGTGCTTAAAGTTAGTTAAATAAAGTATTTTAGAGCACTTCAGTCTAGTGAGTGATAATAGGGTAAGTTAGCCTGCGATGTTTGTTAAAAAAATTTAACAAACCTCATTATGTGGTAGAATATATAGGTGATAAAGTAGTAAACAGTAGAATTACTTACACAAGATAATATATGTGTAAGCCAGTACCTGCTAGACATTTTGATTAGGTAGCTTTGTTGTTAAAATTAAGCATTTGCGATAACCGGGCGAACTAAGTTTATGTAGCTAGTGTCCCACGTATTCGCTAGGGCGCGGTATACCCTAAATAAATTAGGCAGTCTAGCGTAAAGTAATTAATTGTATTTAAATTAGGTCACTACTGGTAACTTTGGCATTTCTGATAGGATAGATAGTCAGCTGCGACTATAACCAAAAACTGTAACCGAAATAAACAAGGCAATTTTACGTAAAGTGTAACATTTGTGCACAGTAAACAGTCTTCTTAAAGACAACATAGACAGTGAATAGTGTAAACACAGTTGACTAAACTATTTTAAATAGCTAATAAGATTATTATTATTAAATAAATTCTGGTATGGCGCCTTGCAAGCGGCAAGTCAAGGCAAAGAGACACTTGGTGTGCGCGACTGCCATAGTTGGGTGGATTTTGCCTTTTCCGGCTGTGGGAAGTCATGGGCAGAGACCAAGGAAGAGGAATTCACCTTTCAATGCGTGGGGTGTTGGAAGGTGGAATGTCTGGAGAAGGAGGTAGTTAGGTTGTAGATATTGTGAAGTCAATGGAGATGAGAATCGGCAAGGAGACAGATGCAATGGAGAGAGACGACAGTGAGAGAGTTAGGAATACTGTGAGACTGAAGGAGCAGACTAGTGGCAAGAAGACCGAGGAAAGAAGACTGAGGGGAGGGAAGGTGATCGGAGGCGAATAAATTGGAGGATCGACGGCAGGAAATATGACAAGCAATAAGGTGACATGGGAGAAAGTGTCCGCAGAGAAAGAGGTAGGAGGAAAAAAGAGACGGGAGAGGAGAGATGGAAATGCAATGGGAGGAAAAATGACGGGAAGAAAGGAAATGAGAGTAAATGTGATAGAAGATAAGTTGGGAGGGACGATGATATGAGGAAAGGTGACAAGAGAAATAGCGTCAGGAAAGAATGGAACGGACGGGATTGTGACAGGAGAGCAGATAACTACAACCAGACGGATGCAAATCGGAGAAGGATCTACTTTGAGGCAGTGATTGAGGATGCAATGAAGAAAGAGAGTGTGTTTACGGGCGACTCCATTGTAAAAAAGGCGGACAAAACACTAAGCACGGGGAAGGACGTCGTTGTTTGCCTACAGGGGGCTAGGATAGAACATGTGACTGAAAGGGTAGAGAAGGTATTAGGACAAGGGAGGGTCTATACCATTACACGTAGGGACAAATAATGCTGACAGGGAGGGATAGTACAAAAGTTCAGACACTTAGTGAGGAAGTTAAAGAAGACAAGAGTCGAGCAGATTATTCTCTCAGGAATGTTGCCAGTAATGGGACGAAGGGGAACAACATATAGAAACTACAAGAGGATGGCGATCAACGCACTAGTTGAGGAGATGTGTAAAGAAGAGGGGGTGGGATTCGTAGATTTATGGGAATACTTTGTTGGGAGGAAAGATATGCACATGAGAGATGGCCTCCATCTAAGTGGAAAAGGGGCAGCAGTTTTCTCAGAAAACTGAAACTGGAGGCATAGATAAAAACAGCAGAAATAAATCAGCAAAGAACAGCCTAAAAATGTTTTGAATCAGGATATAAATGCGTTTGTTTAAATGCAAGGAGCATAGTAAACAAAAGAAGTGAACTAAACATTATGGTAGAAGATATTGACCCTCACATAATAGGTATAACCGAATCATGGGCCACCACTAATATATCAGATGACGAATTGGGACTAACAGGCTATGTAATGTTCAGGAAAGATATAATAGGAAGAAGGGGAGGTGGAATTATTTTATATGTTAAAGAATTTATCCAAGCTTATGAAATAAAATTAGAAAGAGAAGCAGATTGCGAAGAAGCTGTTTGGTGTAACATATTTACAGGAAATTCAACGTTAACGGTGGGGTTAGTTTATCGAAGTCTAAACATAAGTGTAGAAGAGAATGAAAAAGTATAAAACGCTATAAGGGAAGTTAGCAAACGGGACTGTATTATTATGGGAGATTTTAACTATGGTCATATACAATGAAAATATCTACAAAGTACGGGGAGTGAGGAACACAAGTTTTTAGTTTCAGTCCAAGACAGTTTCCTTTCTCAACATGTGTTAGAGCCATCCAGGGGTGAGAATGTGTTAGACAAAGTTTTGTCCTCACAGAATGAATTAGTTGACAATGCGAGCCATTGGGAAGTAGTGATCACAATAAGATACATTTGATCATCAAAATAAAATCAGAAAGAGATAATAAAAAGCAGGTCAGGAGAAATGTTCACAAAGGAAGATATAAGGTAATGAGGAAATATTTAGCAAAGGTAGACTGGAACAACACACTGAAGAATAAGTCAGCAACAGAATGCTGGAATATCTGAGAGTAAAATTAAGTGCTTCATCGATAAATTTGTTCCTTAAAAAACAAGGGAAACGGTCCAGAAAGAAATACTTATTGAAACAAGCCATTAGAAAAATTAAGTGCAAATAAACGATGTGGAAGTCATATAGACGTACTGGAAATAACGAAAACTACAACATTTATAAAGAAGCACTAAACCAAGCTACAACTGAAATTCGAAATTCGAAGAGAAGCTTTGAACAAAAATTAGCTTGTAGTATAAAACAAGACAGCAAGAGTTTGTATGCATATGTTCGGAGCAAACAGAACGTTCAGGATAAGGTCGGTCCTCTGGAAGATAGTGCTGGAAATATAACATCAGAGGGATTCTTAATGGCAGAAGACCTGAATGAGTATTTTAGTTCAGTGTTTACCAGGGAAGATATTAGTTCACATCCATTACGAGAGGCTAAGTTCAAGGGGGCAGAATCTGAAACTATTTAGGACAGTTAATTGTAACCCCGGAAATGGTAGCTAAGACAATTAGGGATATGAAGGATACTAAATCACCTGGAGTGGATGGGATTCCGCCCAAACTACTATTGGAAATTGTAGAACAAATTAGCATACCACTTGCAACAGTTTTCAACTTGTCATTAGAAGAGGGAGTGGTCCTTTGGAATGGAAACAAGCAAACATTATACCGATATTTAAGAAAGGTTTCAGAAACAAGTCAGATAACTACAGACCAGTGAGTTTGACGACAGTGATTTGCAAATTATTAGAAAGACTAATTAAAGATCACATGGTGGATTTTCTTGTTAAACAAAACTTGTTAAACCCATCTCAACATGGGTTTCTAAAAGCGAGGTCATGCTTAACAAATATGTGATGCTTTTTGAAGATATCACTAAGTAGTAGACGAGTGATCACCAGTTGATATAATCTACTTAGATTTTCAGAAAGCTTTCGACAAAGTGCCACGTCAAAGATTACTGCTTAAACTAAAGGCCCATGACATAGGAAATGGTTTAATTAACTGGATAGAAAAATGGCTAATTGACAGAAGACAACGGGTAGTAGTTGATGGGGAGGCTTGAAACTGAAAATCAGTTTTGAGTGGGGTATCACAGGGATCAGTACTAGGACCTATATTATTCTGAATATATATCAACGATTTGGATAATGATATAACACGCAAGGTGTTGACATTTGCGGATGATACAAAATTGTTTAGAAGGATTAAACGTGATGAAGATAGACAGCATTTACAAGCTGGTCTTGACGGATTGATAAAATGATCTGAAAAATGGCAAATGTTGTTCAATTTTGGGAAATGTAATTGCCTCTACACAGAACATGGGAACGAAGATGTACAGTATACAATGGGAGGTTGTGTACTAAGTACTACTGTAAAAGAAAAGTACTTAGGGTTAACCATTAGTGCTGATATGAAGGTTTCAGAGCAGTGCGGTATTGCCGCTTCAAAGGGAAATCAAATCCTTGGATTAATTAGGTGAAACATAACGGAAAAAACTAATAATACCGCTGTAAATAGTTAAACCTTATTTAGAATGTTATATTCAAGCGTGGAGGCTATATCGCAGGAAGGACATAGATATGCTAGAAAGAGTGCAGAGGAGAGCAACCAAAATTATACCAAAACTGAGGGATCTTAGTTACGAAATACGCCTAAAAATGTGGTTTAACAACACTAGAGACAAGGCGATGGAGAGGGAGATCAGATGGACGTGTTTAAAATATTGAATGATTATGAAAATATTGATAGAAATATTTTTTTCTCAGTTAAGAAAGATAAAAGGGCGGGATACACGTAGATAAAAAGTATTGGACTCTCGATAAGCCAAAAGGCTTCCTTTTCCACCTGCCATCTAGAGTTAATTTTCTGGATGGCAATCTTGTTAGATCTTGTTAAATTTATTGAATGAGTTAATATATACACTAGGTTTCACCATCCAGTAACCCATACAAGGTCACAATGCATCAAATATAACATATTATACACTTGTTCTGTGTTCTCATCAAAATACAAAAAAGGTTATTCTGCCTGCATGCAGACCTACAGCCAAGTAAGGCAACATATCACACTAAACGTAATTCACTCATCGCTTGGAATACAAAATGAATCGATAAAACATACTTTACTCCACATCCACCTGAATTTCAAGTAATAAAAAAGTAAAATGTATAGGACAACTGAAAATATACTACAAGTCCAAGACATTCATAGTGTATCAAATATAACACAAGCCTACACAATCAGTGCATTTGATATTCACAGTATCTGAATACATGTTTTTCAGATATTAGTTACTTAGCATCAGTATAACAATTATCCAGTAGCATTACAATTATAACTATCTATTCTGTTTTCTAGTCTTAATTTTCTTATATTAGTTTGTACATGTAATAGTCATAAATATCATACCAGTCTACCTGTAATACAGAAACCCATGGATATAGTAATACAAAATAAGCAGTGATTATCAACCTGGACGTCATGAAGCACATATCCTTGTTTTTTACATAAGGCAAATTTTCGAATTTTCTAGAATTATAGTAGTCTATTATAATAGCAGATGGTTCCTTTTACCAGAGATGACCCACATTGTTGTAGCTAATCCATTAACTTAATGATGTGTGTTCATAATAATTATGTGCTTAGGCATTACCCCAAAATATTGTATTATTCAATAATAATAATAATAAATAACTTCTTAAGCGCCAATATCCTCAGACAATCCGAGCTCAGTGGCGCACCAAAACCAAAGGATTAAGCATTCTCGTACTCATGTGCTAGACAATACCTCGCAAATAAACATGCACACATTATTATACTCACTCCCATAGTCTTACAATGAGTAAACATATAAAGGGTGAAATGAAATAACTGTAAACATTATAAACAGTTCTTAAATTAAGCAAATGAAAAGCCATTGTTATGGGCCTATTACAGTTTGGTAAGGCTATTTGTCTAAGTAAAACACAACATTTGTAAGTGAAAAGGCGAAGTCGCGGCTTCGCCTTTTTACTTACAAATTTTGTTGGCGCTGTGGTAGCAATGCCATCTGAGCTGTGATTGGTTGCTGACAAGTAAACAAGTGCACACGGCATTTTTTAAGCATGAACCCGCTTACATCATGATAGGTCAATAGGCTGAACTGACCGATATATAAAAGCACGGTGCACGATTGGGAAGACGTCAAAAGCGTAGGTTCTATATGCTTACTCCTCACTTCGCTGACGTATTGTTCTGTCAATAATATTGTTGACTATCGTATTAGACTATAACAAAGGAAACTGTTACATCGGCAGTAGACTACTACTCGCAGTTCACAGGCACAGACAGTCGGACAAAGGCAGCGATAGCAAGTCCAGCAAAATTCCAGCCAATAGGCTACTAGCCTACAAGAGAGCAGAAAAACATATTTTATTCATAATATAGGGCTACTTAACTGAGATATTAAAGAGATGTCTTAACGTACACGTGATATTTGTCAACTCGTTTGATATTGTTCATTTGTGTTATGTAATTTTTAAGATAATAATTATGATAGTGTGTTGCTGGATGTCTGCATCAATGTTGATTTATTTGATGTTTATCAACCAGTCTATAGACAGCAATGAATGATGTGAATGATGAGAAGACAGGATGAATGTGAGAGTCTTACGTCTACGGAAGGAATGGTTCAGGCTTTAATTATGCTGTTTACCGGTATATGATTAAAAACCAATGCTGTACATACGAAATGCCCTCACCTCGCTATTCAATCATTTAAATATGTTCTGCTTGTTTCTAGAGGGGCGATACAAGTGCAGCTAACAGCTAGTGCGAGAAGGCGCCAAGCACTGGGTCGTGGCTCAAAAAGGGTGTCGATGGGCCGACTTGTCAATGAAAGACGCGTGGCTGAACATGCGTTCGCTAAGGATGTCAATGCCGTGAAGAATAGACGAGCAGCTCCTCACAACCTGGCATATGCTGTCGGTAAACATATTGCTTTGGAGAAAAAAACATTGATTCACTATGTCTGCAGGTCTTGATTGCTAGCTTTAATTAACACAATTGGTACGTGTTTTACTTAGACAAATAGTCTTATCAAACTCTAATAGGCTCATAACAATGGCTTTTCATTTGCTTAATTTAAGAACTGTTTGTAATGTTTACAGTTATTTCATTTCATCCTTTATATGTTTACTCATTATAAGACTGAGGGAGTAAGTATGATACTGTGTGCATGTTTATTTGCGAGGTATTGAATAATGCAATACTTTGGGGTAACATATAAGCACATACTTATTATGAACATACAGTGTATATTAATTTAATGGATTAGCTACAACAATGTGGGTCATCTCTGGTAAAAGAAACCATCTGCTATTATAATAGACTATTATAATTCTAGTAGACTCATAAGTATGCCTTATGTAGTAAACAAGGGTAAGTGCTTCATGACGTCCAGGTTGATAATCACTGCCTATTTTGTATTACTATATCCATGGGTTTCTGTATCATATGAAGACTGGTATGATATTTTTGACTATTACGTGTACAGACTAATATAAGATAATTAAGACTGGAAAACAGAATAGATAATCAGAATTGTAATGCTACTGGATAATTTTTATAATGATGCTAAGTAACTAATATCTGAAAAAAACACATATATTCAGATACTGTAAATATCGAATATATTGATTGTGTAGGCTAATCCCTAGTATAATGTGTTATATTTGATACACCATGACTGTCTTGGACTTGTAGTATATTTTCACTTGTCCAATACATTTTACTCTTTTCACTTGTCCAATACATTTTACTCTTTTATTACTTGAAATTCAGGTGCGTGTGGAGTAAAGTATGTTTTATCGATTAATTTTGTATTCCAAATGATAGATGAGTGAATACCATTTTAGTGTGGTATTTTGCCTTACTTGGATATAGGTCTGCATGCAGGCAGAATAACCTTTATCGTATTTTGATGAGAACACAGAACAAGTATGTTATATTTGATGCCTTGTGACCGTGTATGGGTTAGTGGATGGTGAAACCTACTGTATATATTAACTCATTCAATAAATTGTAAATAGTTCATATTTTCTATTCATATATGCATATTAATAATGAAAAGATTGTAATCTACATGCATTTGCCTTTGCTTTGATGTGATATATTCAGGTTTAACTTCAAAAGACAGATGAATGAATCGCGAAAATGTAATTTATGTAATATAATGCTTATGTTAATAAATGTCATAATAGTAATGATAACCCTGTATGTGCAAGGTAAACAATATACTTTATACAGACTATAGGCTGTGTAGGCGATCATAGCAGAAAAAATATCCCTTTTTCGGCTGTCAGAGCTCTCGTTCTAATACGAATTTTCCATCTAGATTCTAGCGACTGTGTATTTCGATTTATCGTACACATTGGTCAATGCAACGTGTTCAAACAAATTTTGAATGTGTTAGTACTGTTACGATTCGCAGTCAAGACTGAATTTATGCACCCACGATCGCGTATACACGGCTAAAAACAACACATAATAATTTGATATAAGTCAGTTCGCGCGGTTCACTCGCAACAGTTGTTTGTTTACTTGTCAGCAACAAATCACAGTGCAGATAGCATTGATAACACAACGCTAAAAATGTGTAAGTGAAAAGGCGAAGTCGCGTCCGGGACGCACACGTTCATCTGAACAACTTTTGCTTGAAGTTCCACGAACGAACATGGTCAGTTTCGGGGACAGGTCCTTTCGTGTGATTGGACCTCGACTATGGAAAGCACTGCCCATTGCTATCAAGTGCAGCAGAACTCCGTCGGCGTTCAGAAAGACGACACTAAAGACGCACATGTTCAAAGCTCAATACTGCTGACATTTTTAACATTTCATTTGATATATTTTACTGCATATCTTACTTTTATACATATATATATATTATTTTGAGTGCATGTATCAGTATTTATTTATGTATGCGTGCGTGCGTGCGTGTGTGTGGGTATGTATGTATAGGTATGCATATATGTCAATATATTAATAATAGGTCTAATTTATAATTTATCTAATTTTATTTTATTATAGTCTTTAATTAATAGTTTTAATATAATTAACTTAGTTTGTTCTACATTGTATCTGACGTTTTTTTGTAGATATTGTACAGCGCTTTAAGCATATTATAAATATTGCGCTCTATAAATATTAAATATTATTATTATTATATTATTATTGTCTGGAGAAGGGCCCCGAATAAATACCTAGCTAAAATTCACTTACTCCAAAAAATTGCTTTGCGTGTAATAAGTCATGTAAGATTTATTGATCGCAACCTTTATTTATATCTGATAAAAGTATGCGTATTTATGACATAAATAAATATTTATGCTATATTCTAATGTTCAAGCATAATAGGGGTATGTTACCAAATATATTTAAGGATGTATTTGCCCTGCAAATATCCACACATAAATATAATACAGGGCAGGAAGTAACATATAAAATACCATACGGCAAGAATTCTTTGGCTTATATTGGTCCTAAATCTAGAATACATTTATTGCAAATTACTATCTACAATATTACACATTTCTTCATATGTTCCAAGAAGGACCAATAGTCTAATTCTTCACAACTAGTAAACATATATTATAGTAGTTTCTGCTTTAATGTACTTTTTCATGTCACGATGCACCCGGCATTCGGTATTACGGTATTCTTGTAATGCACTATTAAATAATTAGTTAGTTTATCATGAAGATATATAATTTTTTGCACGAATTATGGTTTACATTTCAACTACGACATGAATAAGAAACACTATCATTGTGTTGTATCGTTCCAGTTGTTACATATGTATTTACATGTTTCCTATTACTACTTCTGTACTGCACTGAACATTATGTATCAATAAAAAAAATTATTATACAAGATCTCGAATATATAATAATACTAATATATTTTATTTATATAGCGTCATAACCCCGGGTATAAAAACTTGTTCAAAGGCGCTTGAAACAACATTGTTAAAACATGACCGCTACAATACAATAATATATAACATATAAAAAGTTTAATATAATAAGAATAATGCGAAATTTAAATATACATTTGTAAATAAGCACCTTATATAACATAAAATACCGGCTAAATATTGACTAGACTTTATTATCTAAAATTAAACTATTTTCTGCTTTAAAATCAATCAAGTAATTAAATTAAAATAATGCAGTATAAAATAAACCATGTAGTGACGTTAGCATGAAAATATTTTAAACAATAAACTTGAAATGCATTCTTGAAAAGATGTGTCTTTAACTGAGACTTTAAAAGTTCGATAGAGTCAGCGCCACGGATATACAACGGCAGACCGTTCCAAAGGCGCGGTGCCGTCACGGAGAAACCCCGGCGACCGTACCGTTCCATGTCGTAGCGTGGCACAGTTAGTAGATTGCTGTCGGCGAATCAAAGCCTGCGCCCTGAATAATTGTGTATATCTTATTGCAAGCCCATGCAAGGCAATAAACACGAGGATCAGTAGTTTACACTGGATACGCCAGCGAACTGGAAGCCATTGCAGCTCAACAAACACGAGTTACGAGATGATGTTTTCGCTGTCTTGCGATCAGTCTGGCTGCCGAATTCTGCACCATCTGCATCTTGTTCACTAGTGCCTCCGCGACGCCGTACAACACCGCATTGCTGTAATCCAGCCGTGATATCAATAGAGTGTGGACTAGTGTCTTACACAGTAGTCAGACGATGTCTTATCCTTGAGATTGCGTAAAGATTGTAGTACGCTGACATGCACACGCGCGACACGTGTGACGACATTGTTAATCCGCATTCGATCTTTATCCCGATATTGCGGATAGTCGGTGATGGAACAATGTTACTTCCGCATGCGGATTAACAATGTTGTCTTCAACGCCTGTGCTGCGCAGCTGGCTGATTAGCACCGAGTGGTCAACAGTGTCAAACGCCGCGCCCATGTCGAGCAGCATTGCCAGCACTTCTTTCTTTCTGTCAAAGGAATGGAGATGGTCGTTCTGAATGCGCACCAACGCTCTCTCGGTGCTGTGGTTTTGTTGGTGGGCACTTTTAAAAATATCCAATAAATTGTTGTTGTCTAGATGTTGGCGAAGTTGGACTGCTACGTGACGCTCCAGTAACTTTGAAACAAATGATGAGTTTGATATAGGCCGGCAGTTGTTCATAATAGAACCTGAATCCAGATCGTTCAGTAGAGATGTGATCACGGCATATTTGAGGTTGGCTGGCACGGACCCTGACTCAAGCGACATGTTCGTGACTGTGGGTAATGTTGGCGTTAGAGTGTCAATGTTAGCTTTCACGAGGGTGTTGACTTTAAACCCCGTTTCCAATCAAATACACCATATAACAACTACAATTGGGCGGATAAATACGTTACAACGGTAAGTCTACAATGTTGGCGAATAATTAATTTTGATCCATCCATAATTTGAACGCAACATACACAAGGGAATCCATTTGAGGACAGCAGATCCGCGTTACCCTTGCTGATAGATATGGCCTCGATCGTACAAATACAAGACGCATGTCCATCCTACATTAACACGGTAACTGGGTTTACATTCATATGAAGAAGTGTTGTGTGTCCTCCTAGTGTGGACCGTCGGGCAACACCATCAGGACAAGCTGAAGCGATGACGTATCACACATAACGAGATATGGAAGGAGAGTTTAGAGCACGCACGCACACACGCATACACGCACGCACACACACACACACACACAAACTCACTCTCTCTCTCTCTCTCTCTCTCTCACACACACACACACACACACACACACACACACACACACACACACACACACACACACACACACACACACACACACACACACGTTAACTTTTCGTTGTCACACAAGAGTGTGGGCAGAACGACCGCTTCGCTTTGTATACCAGGATCATAGTTGATATCCTATGCCCTTGTTCAGAGAAGATACGGCATTTTAATATTCCATATGCAGCACAGGCACGTTTTATTCTGTATTGAATTTCATCGATGTTTGCTGGACTGCTCAGGTTGTTTCCTAAATACGCGAAATGGTCAACATTATCCAGAGCGGAACCTTTTATGATTCTGTTTGGTGTTGATTTTGTGGTTGAAGATTGTGCCGGTTGATGTAAAATATCTTGTCTTTGTCGCATTGACTGAGTCTGAAGTGATTACATGCATGTACGAGAACACTAAGCGTAATCTGGAGATCTTATGCTGAGTGAGCATTTAGCCCCGAGGCGGCTTAGCTTGAACACGTCACCACCGGTACGTTGTGATGCCCACTCCATTGATTAGATCGATCTTTGCTTGTGACAGGAAGGCAGCCAGAAACATAGTAAAGGGCGTGGGTGTAATTACACAACCCTGTCTCACTCCAGTGTTAATGTCAACGGGTTCCGATTTAGCACTGTCATGCAAGACACATCCTTTCATACTATCGTGTTGTTGCCAATAATGAAAGCGGAGGTTTATTTTCCACAAGAAGGTATTGTGTTCTTGGCATGCCGCAAAATAAATGTATTGTAAGCCGTCTAGTAATTATTAATGAAACAGAAGTTGATTATTTACCATCACGTGATACGTAATTACCGTGTGAGTTTTGCACTATGCGGTTGGTAGCTCTAAGGGATGCTTTTGCGTATTATTGGATGTTCCGCCAAACCAAAATGAACATCGAGGCTGCGATAGCGTATTTGTGTTGTTGCGGCAATGTCAAGGGCTCATGAAAGCCGGCGGTCATGATCCATCTAAGAATAGCAATAGCAGCAACAAAACCAACAGCTAATTGAGTATGACAACAGCTAATTGAGTATGACGATGTGTCTACAACTCAGCAATGATACTCAATCTGTTCGTCTTCTTGTCGTCTATCGCCCCCCGCCAAACTCCAAGAATGGCTTTACAACTGCGGAATTTCTCCTAGAATTTGGTGATTTGTTAGACACCATGTCGATGTATACGTCAAACATGCTGATCGCAGGTGATTTTAACTTCCACATGGACAATACATCAGACAATGACACTAAGCGCTTTCAAAACATTCTAAATGCAGCAGATCTTACTCAGCACGTGGAAGTCCCGACGCATGTTGCCGGACATACCATTGACCTGCTTATAACGCGCTCATCTGATACGTTTCTGAACAATATACGAACAGACATCCCACACATGTCAGACCACTCGGCAATTCATTGCACACTACAACTCGTGAAACCACCAAACGTCCGGGTAACGACGATGAGTCGAAACTATCGACATATCAATACCACTGCGATATGTGATGAAATCCGTTCGTTGCTACTGTCAAATCATCTGTCTGATGACATGAACCATGCTGTTGACATGTACAATGAAACCATTGCGGCTATCATTGACAAGCAAGCACCGTTAAAGAACCGCACAGTGATTGTACGACCACACACGCCGTGGTATAATGATGGAATACGATCGCAAAAATGTGTTAGACGACAACTGGAAAGAACATGGAGAAAATCTGGACTGGAGTCTGACAGGCTTGCCTACTGCCTCCAGCGCCAGCTCGTCTCGTCTGTGCACCGTGCAAAACTTGAATACCACACGAATCAAATTGCTGATGCATCTGGTGACCAGAAGCAGCTGTTCAAGATTGTTGCCAAGCTCCTACACACTGATAATGGCACACCACTATCGCCATGTGACTCGTCTGACACATTGGCAATGCGGTTCTCGGATTTCTTCTCAGAAAAGATCTCGAAAATTCGGTCTGAACTGAATCAGAATGTCATCATTGTAAATGCCTCTGCTGAGGATGCACCGCAGACATGTCTGCTGACTGCATTTGAGCCAGCCACTGAGGCTGAAATTGGAATGTTGTTGAAGTCATCGCCAGTGAAATCTTGTGAACTTGATCCCATTCCGACATGGCTTCTTAGAGACTGTGCGCACGATGTTGTACCTGTGCTCATGACAATTGTTAACCTGTCTCTGAGAACGGGGGTAATGCCTTCACACTTGAAGGAAGCGCACATCAGGCCAGTACTCAAGAAACCGAGTCTAGACAAAACTGTCATGAATAACTACCGACCCGTGTCAAATCTACCCTATCTATCGAAGACAATAGAACGTGTCGTTGCTGCGAGATTGTCAGCTCACATGTCAGAGCACAATCTCTGTGAGCCCTATCAGTCAGCGTACAAGCCGAATCACAGCGTTGAGACGGCCCTTGTCTGTGTGCAGAATCACATCCTGCACGCAATGGACAATCAGAATGTTGTCATCATGGTTCTCCTGGATCTATCGGCTGCGTTTGACACCGTCGACCATGAAGTGATGTTGCATAGACTCTCACATGATATCGGAGTGGTCCAAGATGCACTGGACTGGTTTAAGTCATACCTGAGAGACAGAGTCCAGTCAGTCCACATTCATGGTGCTACATCGCCTGCTCGTCCTCTGGTATACGGGGTACCACAAGGCTCCGTGCTGGGTCCTCAGCTGTTCTCCATCTATGTAGCACCAGTTGCTAAGATTATTCGCAAGTACAATTTGATGTGTCATTTCTACGCGGATGATACTCAAATCTACATTCCAGTGAAACCCCACCAAGAGAACATTGCTGCGGCGGTCGTCCGTATTGAAGAATGTGTAGCGGAGATCAGGACGTGGATGATGACAAACTTTTTAAAGTTGAATGACTCAAAGACAGAAGTCATCGTGTTCGGCTCTGCGCAACAACTAAGAAAAATTGAGCTGCGCACACTATGCATTGGTAACTCAGAATGTACGGAATCTTGGTGAACAGTTCGATGCCGAGATGAAGATGGAGACGCACGTGACTGCGGTCTGTAAATCTGCAATTTTCCGTCTCCGAAATATTGCAAGAATAAGACGTTATTTAACACCTGCAGCGACAGAACAAGTCATACATGCGTTTGTTACCAGCATACTTGACGTTGGCAATGCATTACTCCACCGACTGCCTGTGAAACAACTAGAACGGTTGCAGAGAGTACAGAACTGCGCGGCTCGCCTTGTCGACGGCGCCAGGAAGTTCTGTCATGTCACACCTCTATTGATCAAGCTGCACTGGCTGCCAATAGCAGTTAGAGTAGAGTATAAGATACTTCTACTCACGCACCGAGCACTGACTGGCTGTGCACCACAGTATATCACCAAATGTGTGACCCGACGTCAGCCAACTCGATTGTTGCGCTCCAGTGAACACAATCATCTATGTGTACCACGTGCAACGCGTCGCTGGGGTGATAGATCCTTTTGCGTGGCAGCCCCAACACTATGGAACTTGCTGCCGCAAAAGCTGACTGCAACAACAATGACAAACACTGATTTTAAATCAAACCTTAAGACTTACCTGTTTTCCCGAACATTCTGTAAGGCGCCGTGAGCAACGATTGTTGGAACGGCGCAATATAAATGTCACGATTTGATTTGATGACTACTGCAAGATCAAATGTCATGTTTGTGTGTATAAATGGAAAATATTGTCAGAATAACTGTGTAGTTGTAGTCGACGTTTCTGGCTTGGTAAGGTGAGGACATATGCACCATTTGTGACGTTTTCAACGTCAACGCCAAACATAATACAGCTTTTAAAATTACAGTTTCTTTGTTATAACAAAACTGAATACGAAGTAAGAGGATCTTGAAACTGCTAAGGCTGGGATATGTAAATTTCCCAAGCAAATGCAAATTAGTTGGAACATATGAAGTGGCTCGAGGCTCCAACCTTGATTTCCCTTAAACCACAACAACACTTTTACGTCTGATTGACAGACATCATCAGAGGGTTGGTAGTATCTTGCACCACTACAAATGTAGTCAATTTAGCAGCCTAATGAGCTTATTTGTGTAAGGTTTGAGTGTTATTTGTATGAAATATGCCACGCTGTTCACAAACAACATCGTTCGCACCCGAAATATATAAACTCAAACATTGTAAAGGTTCTGGTCACAATAAGTCTGAACAAAATAACAAGATAATGGACTACTGTGGACTATGACGCGGTACGTAGACGAAATTTTGTACACATTGTTCAGTAGTGATTACATATTCGCATCAACATGTTTACGATTACCAAACAAACCTTTGTGAACACGTCATATTTGGCAAGGTTAAGAACTCTGTATAATAATAATAAAAACAACAATAATACTTTAATCAGTCAAGTACTCATACAGCTGTTTAACCACAAATGAACAACATATTCATAGCACACCTCTATCAATTGACGTCTGTTGTATGTCGGCATAGGGGTTTATGGGTAAGTCTGTCAAACGATATGTATGTCTATATGTATAGCAATATGTTTGTTTGTCTACCTGTGTGTCTTTGTGTCTGTCTATATCTCTATTTGTGTGTCTATATGATCGTGTGTCTGTATGGTGTTCTGTTTATCTGTAAGATGTGCTGTAGTACAAACGTTATGACGTAAAAGGTCACCGCGCGCCTGCTTGACTTACGTATTATTTACCTTTAATGCACAAATAATAAATCTGGTATTTTGAATAAAAAATAGGTCCAACCCCTTGGGTCATAGAATAATCCTTAAACGTTTGCCGCCCGAGATTCAAAACGTTTAAGAGGAAATCGTTATCGTGCCCGCGTACACTTCCTCGAATACAGTAAGATTATCACAATGACTACAACGTAGATACTCGTTCCATGACATGCCTGTTGAGACTTTTCACTTCCCTTAACAGCACCCTCCGCTCATCGCCGACTGTGAAACTGAAACGAGTCCTCTTATGTACACACAAACTGTCAGTAGTCCTCTTGTGCACGTTAAACGTCGCACCCCTCCGCTGCCACAGCACCCTGTCCACGTGACCACAATACGTATCACATGACGCGACGAGGCTGGATAGTTCCGCGGGAAGGCCTCGTTGTGGGATACTCGTCGAAAGAGCAGAACCGATGCCCGAGATAATGCTGCCTTTATGGGGAACAACGGAGCCGTTGACATGACCGTTGGACCCGCTAGTAGCACGGAAAGTCGTTAGTTCCATTTTTGAGTCTACGACTTCCCAGGTACGGCGCTTGCTCGACCAGCCAGACCGGAAGATGCGGCGTATCGCTGATGCACTGTATGCTGCGTAGACGACCGGGTTGATGGCACTGTGTAACAGAACGAGCAATTCCGCCAGCACCAGCGGCCACTTCAGGCGGAACCGATATTCGCTATAGATACGCACCATGGAGATGACAAAGTACGGAGTCCAGCACGCGGCGAACGCGAAAATGACGAAGACGGTCATCTTGAAGACCTTCTTTCTCGTCGACGCCATTAAGTGTTTCTGACTAGGCTTGTCGACCTCCCACACTCTCAGGCCTGGCTGGCCGTCCAGGATACGGGTCAGCTACAACAGCAGGCATAATAATAATAATACTGCTTTATATAGCGCCGTCCAAAAAATGGTTCTGGGGAGTTGTGCAATGGTTATTACAAATAAATTAATATCATACAAAATCATACGTATTTAATATACTAATGTGCTAAAATGTGCAATCACTACTATTAAATAAAACAAATCAAACCCTTAAATGTTGTAATACTGTTGCCTCTGCCCACACCTACCACCTAACACGTACAACGGGGTTGCTGCCCGAGCGCATCCGTCTGACGTGACACGGCTTCCACACGACCTGTGCGACGGCGAAGTAGCAGAAGATCATGACTCCGAGAGGAACGACGAGGATGTAGGCGGTGATGAAAGAGAAGTAGACCTTCCGCTGCCACGGGGCCGTGTAGCCCCTGCTCAGGCACAGGCGCACCGTGTGACCGTCGGAGGTAACATGCTGCGTCTCCGTGAAGACGAACAGCTGTGGGGAGGCGAGTATGAAAGCACACATCCACGCGAACGTAACCTTGTGCCAGATCTTCGGCTTCTCGTGCAAGGCCCGGAACGACTTTACGATCACCTGTGAAACAGCAACGTAATTAATGTGTGTGTGTGTGTGTGTGCGTGTGCGTGTGCGTGTGCGTGTGCCTGTGTGTGTCACGTGACTAGGTCCGTCAAACATACAAAAATTAACGTAAACATGTTGAACGTTCCGTATGATATTTTGTTGCAAGTCTGGCCCCCAAATGAGTTTCTGTACGACAAAAGCATTGGGCAAAGTTGCTTATGAAATATATATAGGTAAAGGTGGCCTGGCAGGTGTCAGTTTTCAGTATAAGTTTCCTGTTTTATTTATTATTTATCGATTTTGCTTTTCATTGCAAATTACGTTTTGTTTGAGTCGAATGGTTTTCGCAGCGCTTGCCTGATTAGATTAGGCATGTTGAAACATGTTTCTATTTTTCAATATGAAATCATCTCAGAACATCGATATCCAAAATTATGTTCGTTTTGGGTAGGGCTCGGGGTGGGGTCAGAGGCTGCTTCGTCTGGCGGTTAACTATATATATATTGTTAATATATTGCTACCAGTATATTTATATTTACTAACTTTCGTCTAAGGGGAATAGATGGAGGTTGAGGCCAGATGAAAGTGATTTCGTCTGATATCAGTCATCGGCGTTCCGAGATGATCCCTAACATATCTAGGCGCTGGACTGGAGATGTAATATGTAAAACATTGTCTATAAAGGACAACCGCAATGTTTTAAATCCTTTGGTATTAGTTATGTATCTTTGAAATACGACGTAGGATCTTACACATTCTGTAATTATTATTTAGGCACACGGATGAAACGCGTCATAACTGGATACATTATTAACATGTGTTTTCAATACAAAATAATTTCACATCAGCGGGCACCAGAACACATAATTACTGAGTACATTTCGACTACATAAATCATAAAGCTTATTGAATGCACATGGAAGCCGCGCAGTCGTCAACTGGTTTGGGAGTAAATGTTTCTATAAGTCGCGGCTAATTCGTTGTCCCAGTGTCCATTAGGTACATGTACAGCTGCAACATGTGGCACGGTTCCCTCGAGATGGCCGGTCGCTGCGAGTGCACATTAGGCTTGCAATATTGGAATAACGTGAATTGTACGTAATGTTCCAGTTTTTGTTTCAAAGTGTCTCCTGATAATACAGCGTTTTTACTAACCGACTACTTGTCATTGTTAGCAAAAGGGATTAACCGCCGAGTACTGAAGTGCCTATCACGCGGTTTCTGCTAGTATTAATAATATTCTTCTTAAAAACAACGATTTGTTAAATATAATTCATTCTCGGCAATACAATCCACCACTGTAAACACACAGTCGATGTATTTGTTACTATATGTGATAATTCACAGCGATCTCGTTGCTGGTTCTTTTAATCCGGTCGCGCCATTGTGTGACGTCAGCAGAGGCATGTACCCAAGGATGCGCGGTTTCGCGTAGGTTTGACCAAAGAGATTACATTTTCGACAAGACGCTTCAATGAGGCAGAATATGAAAGTATCCGATGGGACTGCTTGTCCGCCATTTTGGCATATGTAGAAACGTTAATCGTTGAGATCACTCATCCTCGCAAGCCAGGGCTGTTTGCCATGCAAAACTAGCCCTGACAGATCTCCTACGCAAAGTGCGGATGTTAGCCGAGTCAAATTAGTAATTGACTTCGCCAGTCGCGACTGCCTCACCCGTGAGAACAGCGCAAATACCCGCCCCAATTTGAAGACGGATAAACGACTTCTGGGAATCCCAATATATAATGACCCGTTCGCCCATTAGCACGAGCAGCTGAGCGGTATTGTGTATTCGAATAATTGCTTCTACTTCCTAAATATTGCAAGTAACACGAGCCACGGTTGGTTGAAATTAGTTTTATTATGACCACCTGACCTGCCGCCAACCACTGATCTAGTGAGCGATTTCATTCGCTGAACTTAAATTCAGAGTTTCGTAAAGCGATCAGCCAGAGGGTACTGTTGGCTGACACTGACGTAATCATCAGCAGCGACCCCTGGCGCGCGGGGATGAGATCACGAGGAAACTTAACAACATTATTTATTCGTGTATATTTGTTGGTATAAACAACAGGGGTTAAGACACCAATTTAAGAGCTATATTTTTGAAAGACAAATCATCCATTTTGATAAGCAATAGGCACAACATGGATGGGTCAAGTGTACGTAACTACACCTATTGTAGCCCGCTGACGTCGTCTATCACACAAAAGTAAAACTCCCGATTTTGGTAGTAATTGCAAATTGGTATAGAATATAACAATTTACATTAAAACACTAATTGGCCATAGTTTTCTTACCTATGTAATGACCTTCGGGTACCAATATTGACTTTCGGTCGCAATACGTCTGCCAATAGGCCAATACATAGGCCAATACTTAGGCCAACAGAAAAGGAACAGTTAATCGCATAACAAATGTGTCAGTTTTAGAGGATTTAGTTCTGTATGCGATTATACCGAACAAAAATACGAACCTACTAGAAAGAGAAAGAAAGCATATCTGTAGCGGTGATTATGAATATACAATACAATAATATGGGTGGCTATATAATATTTCATTACATCAGTTAGCTAACATGTTAGAATCGTTAAGCCATTTATCTTCGTTGCATTTGTTACACCTATATTGTTTATGTTGTTTACAATTGTAATAAATATTTATATTGGTAGGTTTTATGTTAGACCGACCGACTGACCGACCGACCGACCGACCGACCGACCGACCGACCGACTCAGAACCATGATTGGGAAAAAACAACGATAAATCAGGCATTTCGTCATACTTTAAATATAATAACGGTATAATTAAGGACCCTCATCAAATTTCAAATATATTCTGTAATGTTTTACTAATGTTGGTTCAAACCACGCAAATGCAATCCCTCAACCTAAAGAGCAATTTACTAAATACCTTCAGAATCGTCTTATACAAAATCCAAGAAGTCTCTTCATAAGTCCGACCGATGTAAATGAAATCAGGCAAATTATAATGTCTCTCCAGCCTAAGACCAGTTCTGGATATGACAATTTTAGTCCCCGCCACAAGAAATTATTCTGTGAGCAAATAGCCTTACCAATAACTGTTTTAATAAATAAATAAATAAGTGATGGAGTAGTGCCTGACAAAATAAAAACAGCAAAAATTATACCTGTCTATAAGTCTAAAGCTACTGATGACTTTTCTAATTATATACCAATATCTTTGTTACCTTCAATTTTTAAAATACTGGCAAAAAAGCTGTACATAGAAGGACTTATGATTTTATACAGAAAACAATGTATTGAACCAATATGGTTTTCGTGAGAAACATTCAACAACCAATGCTATAACCGCTTTTACTAGTGACGTTATTAATGCACTATAAAAGGGACTCGGTCCTTGCTATTTTTCTGGATCTAAATAAAGCATTCGATACTATCAAACACCAAATCCTATTACACAAACTTGACTATTATGGTATAAGGGGTACCCCACTCAAATGGTTTAAGAGTTACCTTTCAAACAGGAAACAATATGTTAAGTACAGTTCTAGTGACTCACTTCAGCAGGATGTCACACTCGGTGTCCCACAGGGGTCTTTCCTCGATCCGCTTTTGTCTATTTTATATATTATTGACCTTCCATTCTGTGTAAATATGTACAAAACAATATTTTTTGCTGATGACACTACTATATACAAAACTGGAAAACAAATTAACGAAATATATAAAGATATGAATAACGAACGTGAAATATTAGCTGACTGGTTTCGTGCCAATAAACTATCTTTAAACATTTCTAAGACAAAATACTTGTTATTTTCTAGATCTCAGAACGAAGAATTATTATTAGCGATAGCTAAAAACATAATTTAGCGAACAAAATGTATAACATTTCTAGGCCTTCATATAGACGACAGACTTGATTGGCAAGAATATATAAATGCATGCAAAAACAAGCTAACGAGTGCTTTACACATAATTAATAAAGTTAACCGCTACCTTCTAGTAGCTGCACTTTATTACACTTTAGTTTACCCCTACTTGACACACGGAATCTTTGTGGGGATCCACATACAAAACTCATATCGAAAAATTATTCATTATGCAAAAAGCAGTTCGTTCCATTCTTAAAACAAACTATTGGTAACATTCACATCCCCTCTTTACATGTTTAAATTTAATAAAATTACATGATATTTATGAAATTGAAGTTGGAAAATTTATGTATAATTATGTCCACGGGATTCTGCAACATTGATTATTGGATATTTTTTATATTTACCTACATTCACTTTTACAAAACAAGACAAACCCGTCCTATTATCAGTTCTACTCATAGGTCTTCGAACAGTTTGCTATGTAAAGGTCCGATGATCTAGAATACAATTCCTATACAAAATAAACCCAATTTAAATAGTTTTATATTATTATTTAAGGCAAATGTTGTAAAGGGGTATAGTGTTTAGTTTAATTTCATTCCACCCCGAAACGTCTGACATATATGTTTGATATAATGTTATTCTACTTAGGGATTATACCATTGCTGAAGCTTGGCATAATTTTTTTCTCAAGACTACTTATGTGAACATTTATCATATAAAAATACTGCTATTACATTTACATATATGTTCTATTAATTATAGCAACGTAACCAACACATTACACGTGAAATCATTGTTGGTAATAGTTATTTTGGGAACGACGCCGATCCGTTTACTTAATCATTATCATCTTACATTGGAATAATTAAAACAAACTGGTTACAGCCTTAATTGGCTCCGCTGTCAACCTGGAATTGTATATCATTCTGTCGACTGTTTACGGATTGTTTATATTTGTATGTATGACTATACAATTCCAAATAAAGCCTACCTACCTACCCCCCGATATCCTAGTGGAGCAGTAGTTGTTACCTGGTAGTGGTCAATACTCATGCCGGTCAGTATGAATGTGGCTCCGGCCAGACTGACCATTTGCGCGTAGACCACCAGCTTGCAGGCGAGTGAGCCGAACACCCACTCGCCAACCGCCAGGAAGATCACTTCCGTTGTCATGGTAACTACACAGATGATGAGGTCACTGACCGCCAGGTTAATAAGGAAGATGTTGACGCGTTTCCTACGCATGCGCGGCTCACGCGCAATGAACCAGAGGAGGGCTGAGTTTCCGGCGAGCGTCAGCACCATGATTATGACTAACGCGGCAATACGTGACGTCACTGCCACCGACCATACCACACCGCCATGTTGAATCGGGTATTCGCTACCGCCAGTCGTGTTCGTGACGCCACTATAGTTTGGTGTGATCATAACTGCTTCATGCAAACATAGGACGTGTCGCTGTTGTGAAGATCCATTGACGTGTGGCGATCATAGTGGTCGCGAGACGAAACACTCAGCAACAGTGCTCAGATCAGCAACTAATATCACTTCGTATTGTGTTCAGTGCGTGAGAAATCATAAATTGAATTCACAATGTTAATCGAACCATGTGCACGACATAACACCCACTGGGCGGCATTGTGTGTTCGCCGGTGCGGCCACAAAATCGAGCTTGACAGCCAGATGAGGTCTGTGTTGATCACCCAACGCGACCACCGATAACATCTGTGCAACGCGAGTCGAGGAAGGCTTCTGGCGGGCCGAATAACCAGTGTTACATGTCCGCCGAGTCACAGCCGCGAGTACAGTTTATGCCGCGTTTTGACGTATTAATTTCCCCCGTGGCACGGTTAATAGGGCTTTGTCCACAGTGTACTCCGCCAGTTTATCCAAGTAATACGTTTGCGAATATGAATGCTCATCTGAAACAGAGATTCGGTGAAACAGCATTGTGTTTGGATAATGTGTTCTGGTCGTCTTTATTGTCCAGCGCACGTTACATACATTAGCATAATGCCTGTCCTCCTGACGGCTCTACATATGCCCACACAAAAAGACGGTTTCACGAAGTATTCCTACGTGATGGAGTCAGTTATGACGTAAATATGAGCAACTTACGGTAAACAATCCAAACAAAACAGCGCAACATCGTAGTTGAATCCACTGTAAGTTTGGCGCCAGAGGTGAGAAAGCTATAGGAGGGAAAGTGGGAAAGTATGACATACCCACACACTCGCACGGACGCACGCACGCACACACACACGCACACACGCACTACAGAGCGTTATAATACTTAGATTATAGACCAGGAGCGTAAAACGAACAAAGACGTTAGATATTGATCAACCTAGAAGCAAATATGGCATTTCCTAGTATTAATATAAATAACCATTGTTTAAAAAGATTGAACAAGATTGCCATCCAGATAATTAACTCTAGATGGCAGGTGGACAAGGAAGCCTTTTGGCTTATCGAGAGACCAACCCTTTTTATTTACGTGCATGTGGCCCTTCTGAGGTATGTGTCGATTTTATTTTTAAACATATTCACGCTACTAGCAACCACACAATCAGCAGATAATCGTTTCCATTCATATCCAGTCCTTTGTGAAAGTGAGAACATTCTTATATATAATCTACACTGCGCCTCTACTAATGTATCTTCATGTCCTCTAGTACGTAAAAATTAAGCACGACGTCGCTTTTAGAAACCCATGCATGTGGGGATGAGTTTACCAAATTATATTTAACAAGAAAATCCACCATGTGATCTCTAGAAGATAGTGCTGCTATCCACCATGGTCTTTCTAATAATTTGGAAATCACCGACGTTAAACGCGTTGTAGTTCTTTGACTTGTTCGCTTTTAGAAACCAATGTTGAGATGGGTTTAACAAGTTATGTTTAACAAGACAATCCACCATGTGATCTTTAGTTAGTCTTTCTAATAATTTGCAAATCACTGTCGTCAAACTCACTGGTCTGTAGTTATCTTACTTGTTTCTGGAACCTTTTTTTAAATAACGGTATAATGTATGCTTAATTCCATTCTAAAGAAACCATTCCCTCTTCTAATGACAACTTGAAAACTGTTGCAAGCGGCATGCTAATTTATTCTACAATTCCCAATAGTAGTTTGGATGGAATCCCATCCACTCCAGGTGATTTATTATTCTTCATAGCCCTTGTTTTCTTCTTTTTCGTTTTCTACCATTTCCGGGGTTACAATTAACTTTCCTAAATAGCCTGATTCCGCCCCTTGACTTAGCTAGCACTGGTACTGGCAGTGAACTGATATCTTCCTTGGTAAACACCGACCTAAAATATTCATTCAGGTCTTCTGCCATTAAGAATCCCTCTGATATTATATTTCCAGCACTATCTTCTAGAGGACCGACCTTACCCTAAACTTGTTGTTTACTCCGAACTTATGCATAAAAACTCTTGCTGCCACGTTTTATATTACAAAAATATTTATTTGTTCATAGCTTCTCTTTGAATTGCTAATTTCAGTTGTAGCTTGGTTAAGTGCTTCTTTATAAATGTTGCATTCTTTTCATTTCCAGTACGTCTATGTAATTTCCATATCATTTGTTTGTATTTAATTTTTCTAATGGCTTCTTTCGATAAGTGTTTCTTTTAGGACCGTTTCCCTTGTTTTTTCAAGGGAACAAATTCATTGACGA
Organism: Paraescarpia echinospica; assembly: GCA_020002185.1. Classification (NCBI taxonomy): domain Eukaryota; kingdom Metazoa; phylum Annelida; class Polychaeta; order Sabellida; family Siboglinidae; genus Paraescarpia; species Paraescarpia echinospica. The sequence goes on from CM034531.1 coordinate 76,232,531, forward strand.
TGCACTCAATTTCACTTGTATGATATTCTAGCATTATGTTGCTGTCTTAGTCTTCAGTGTGTTATTCCAGTCTATTTTTGTTAAATATTTCCTCACGTCCTTATACCTTCCTTTGTGGAAATTTCTCCTATATTGCTTTTTACTATTCCTTTCTGATTTTACTTTGATGGTAAAATGTATCTGGTTGTGATCATTGCTACCCAGTGGATCACATATCTTGACATTGTCAATTAATTAATTCTGTGACAACAAAACCATGTCTAACACATTCTCACCCCTGGTTGGTTCTAGCACATGTTGAGTAAGGAAATCTTGTACTAAAACAAAAATCATGTGGTCCTCACTTACTGTACTCTGTAGAGATTTCCATTGAATATGACCAAGGCTAAAATCTCCCACAATAATACAGACCCGTTTGCTCACTTCCCATATAGCATTTTTACTCTTCTATTTTTATTTTGGACTTCGATAAATTAACCAACCGTTAACGTTAAGTTTCCTGTAACTATGTTACACAAAGTAGCTTCTTCGCAATCAGCTTATCTTTCTAATTTTATTTCATAAGGCTGAATAAGCCTTTTATATATAACATAATTCCACCACCCCTTCTTCCTAATCTATCTTTCCTAAACATTACATAGCCTGTCAGTCCCAATTCGGCATTTGATATATCAGTGGTGGCCAATGATTCGGTTATACCTATTATGTGAGGGTCAATATCTTCTACCATACTTTTTAGTTCACTTCTTTTGTTTACTATACTATTTGCAATTAAACAAACGCATTTACATCCAGCTTATGAACAGTTTTCCAGGCTGTTCTTTGCTGACTTAAGTGTGCTGCCTTTATCTATGCCACAATTTTCAGGCTTCTCTGTGAATCTCCCCTTCGCATTTTGTATGAATAAATGCAACATGTCCCACTGTCGACAGATCGCAGCAAGTTCTTTGACAAAAGTGCTGCCCCCTTTCCTCTTAGATTTAAGCAAAACGTACACGTTTGAATGCATTCTGGCAAATTGTAGATATATATTCTATTGTCTCTAATATCGGGAATGTGTCGAATCAATGTTTTATAAAAAAAACATAGTGAGCTAAAAAAAAATTCGCAGTCAAGCCTTGACTTTTCACAAGCCATCGGAAGCTAAAGAGCATATGCTGACCAGTATCATAACGCATAACTTGTTTTAGTGAACGCACACCATAAATTGATTACCCTGATATATGTATACATGTCAGCGTAAGAATAAATAATGCTAAAAGCTATGTGCAGGGACGCTGTTTTGGCTCTAGAAATTAAAATGAGGGGCATAACACCAGTGCCTGATGGAGTAACACCAGTGACAAATATTAACACCAGTGACAGTGCGATCAATCACCATACTTTATTGCAAGGAATACACATCTTTAAATCAAACAGTTGATTAAAACGGCTAACATATCAGGATATATAATAATCGAAAGTCATTGATCTTATTTGATCTGCGATTAACACACTAGGGCTCGACAATAAAACGAAGAACATCCTCCTCGGAATAGGTACTTATGTCAGCTCTCAAACTAGGCCAGAAAACCTGTTCTTGCCAAGGCTTGCCATACAGTTTATTTCGATGTCGTTATCACCAACGCTCACAATAATACTGGGGTATGGATTATTGTCGTACAGAACCACACAAAACTTTCCCACGTGGGCCTGATTGATTACACCAGGCCTTTGGAACCCGAAATCGCCCACTGAAAATGACATGTTCTTGGCTGCTTGGACATTTGCTCCTTGATGTTTACATAACATCGAATTTGGTCTCGCGGTGAGATCGGGATGGACCAGGGGATGGACAGTTAGACCGGGATGAACCAGGAGTTGCAAGTGCTATATAGGTGTAGTTTCAGGCCGCAAATCATTGGAATTGAGTAAAACTTACCATGCTCTCCTATCTTTTAACATGGCTCGATTTTCATGATTTCATGCCACCAACTGAAGAGCTACAAACAACCGTTGCGCTTTTGTCGGAGATGATGACGTCATGACCGTGTGAAAATTCGCTTAGTCGGTGTGAGGTGTGTTAGCGGTAGATCGCCGTGGCTGTGATGGTGGTGGCCACCCACCATCACACTCAACTCCAGACGTGGGGAGATAATGGGGTGGGGTGGCGGTGGCCACCCACCATCACACTCAACTCCAGACGTGGGGAGATAACGGGGTGGGGTGGCGCCGCCTACCGGCGGTGGTGGTTGCGTGGGCGAGAGAAGGTATAATATGGAGTGGCGCCGCCTATCGGCGGTGGTCGGGTAAGAGTCGGCGGTTAGCGAAGAGGCCGAACCGTTGGTTTGATGGATGGATGCGGTCTTATAAGAAGGTGCGATTAATAAAAAGCTCACAAATTCGATGAATCGGTATCTATTCAATATGGTGTACACGGAAGGTGGAGTGCGTATAGGGCGATGTTATGTTGGAACACGTTTGATATCCGTGGGAAGAGTCGACGCCGACGCCGTGGGCGGTGACGTACGTTATTACTGGAAAGTAATTATAAGCGAATTTAACGAAATTAGAAATGTGGTATTTTTGCAAACTCGATCTATCGAAAAAACAACCGACGCTGAAGACGTGTCGGAACTTGGTTCTGAAGCATCAGTCGTGTATGTTTTACGTTTTGTAATCGTGAATAAAACGTTGAAAACTCTATCCCTATTAATTTAACTTACTATACCGTCCTTAAAAACATAAAACATAAAGTATAACTAAAAAACAACAAAATTGCAATTTATCACAGAAAAAATGTCATAACGAGAGACACGTGTTTTACAAAACACGTGTTTTACAAAACACGTGTTTTACAAAAGCGACTACAAAAACAACAAAAGTTTAACTTTTAACAGAAAAGAACGATCCCAGCCTCCGCTGAAATGATTTGGTGGAGCTTCATGGTGCCCTTTACAGTTGGTATGTTGAGTTTACTTAACTCCACTGTATTCCCAACGATTATGTCCTTGTCAACATAACACAGTCGGTTTGAGGATTGTTAGCGTTGAAGTACTTCAAAAAGGGTTTTGCATTTGGAATATGCCGACCCAGTCTTACTTGGCGATCTGCAAACCGCTTGATTGACCCACCGATTCCATCTGGGGCTCCTTTCCCGTGTCCCGACTCAAAAAATACCAAGACACTGCATTGAATCCTAACTTGAATGGTTCAGATGACAAGAGATGAAAATTCCTGCTGCCTGTACTGGGTTGTCGGTCCATCGCTGAATACATTCAGGATGGTTACGTCCGGGAAATTGTCTCTCACCATGGTGAGAAATGATGTCATATGGGCCCAAACGGCGGGTGGATCATGCTGCAAACTATGTGAAATGGAGCATAATGGAATGACCTCAGAATTCACAAAGAGTATTCCAGTGTGGGGAGATACCCGTTGTTGCAAACCGCCGAAATGTACACACTAAATCTCACTAGAGTATTTTCCGGTGTAGTTTTCGCTGAAATCTGTGTGAATGAGACATTCGTGATCTTTAAGATTCTCACGAATGGTTCGACATACATTGTATTGATTTCGAATGTTATAGATGTGCCTGTTCAGGATATGCAGATCCACCAAGACGTCCATTGTTGATGTAATCTCTTCCTTCTTTGTGATTGAACATTCCTGGACAGGTGACTTTGACTGATCTACACCATCACTTCGAGGAACTTTATTTACCATTCACTGGCAATATCTAACTTCTTCATCTTCGATTCTCCCACTGAACGGATTTAAACCAGGGTACAACTTGTCTTTGCAATCTGCACATGTGTCATACATACGCACATTCCTTTGAACCCACATCACACACTATGGTGTTTACCAGCACTTCCAGATCTGATGTTGGAATTAAACCATGTTCCTGCAAAGAATCTGCCATCAACTGGACATTCTCATTCTTTTTGCACAAGCACGTCTGGTAGTCAAACTGGGTTGGTGGAACAACCCAAAACGGCCTAAGTTTACAGAAGAATGATTAGCTGATTTTCAATCGACTCTCGGCAGAGAATTTCCTATGCAAGTTTAGCACTCACTATTCCTGTCAACAACATACGCTGTCGCTTAACCTTCCCGCTGGTAACCATGTGTTTAACACCAGTGGTCATCCGACTATTATCATCTCGAAGAAACAATCCAAGCACTTCGGCGTGGATGGGATTCACCCGCATCTTACGTTTGAACTCAGATTCCTCCCCCGAATACCATCGTCGCGTAGTAAAAGGCATGCATGCCTGGGCGAAGTGCATTAGCTTGTATTTTTTTATTACTTTTCCTGACAGAAACCTGTAAAACCTTTGTTTATGTCGTTCGCTCTGAGTTTGTTCAAACCTTTTCTTTATGTCTGCTAATATAGCGAAGTGAAAAGTTAATCTATTTTTCACTTCTGGCGACTTGCTCCAGTTCATCAAAAGACGATGGGTCTTCGTCCTGGGACTCGGTGTTGCTTGAGGAGATCGTTAAACGGCGTTTCGTTGATTTCAGCAATCGTTCGAATCTTTCTTGGTACCTGTTTTATCTCCGCTTCTCGTCATTAAACGCCTGTTGTAAATTTTCTCATAGTGCGATAACACGATTCCTCTGTCTGAAAGAAACAATACGATGAATTAGCGAGAGTGCATGGATGATACAATAAATGGATTATTAAACAGTTTGTATTCAATCGATGAACTTTTGAATATGTGTACTGATGATTTAAATAATATTCAGTACAACTCACTTGTACTCACATTGTGATCATATGGATGAAAGGTACAACTCACTTGTACTCACATTGTGATCACATGGACGAAAGGTATGACTCACTTGTACTCACATTGTGATCACATGGACGAAAGGTACAACTCACTTGTACTCACATTGTGATCACATGGACGAAAGGTACAACTCACTTGTACTCACATTGTGATCATATGGACGAAAGGTACAACTCATTTGTACTCACACTGTGATCACATGGACGAAAGGTACAACTCACTTGTACTCACATTGTGATCACATGGACGAAAGGTACAACTCACTTGTACTCACATTGTGATCACATGGACGAAAGGTACAACTCACTTGTACTCACATTGTGATCACATGGACGAAAGGAATGCAGCCGCACTGAACATGTCATCGGGTGATGTGGGGGAGAAAGGAATGCAGCCGCACTGAACATGCCATTCGGTGGTGTGGGGGAGAAAGGAATGCGGCCGCACCGAACATGCCGTCGGGTGATGTGGGGGAGAACGGAATGCGCCCGCACCGAACATGCCATCGGGTGATGTGGGGGGAGAACGGAATGCAGCCGCACCGAACATACCATTCGGTGGTGTGGGGGAGAAAGGAATGCGGCCGCACCGAACATGCCATCGGGTGATGTGGGGGAGAAAGGAATGCAGCTGCACCGAATATGCCATCCGGTGATGTGGGGGAGTGTCAATTACAGCCGGTTGAGAACTGGCCTTTCTGGACGATTTCTGTCTCTTGCGCCATTCTTTTCTTTCCGACCGGTGTTCCCTTTCAAGCATAGTCGCAATTGTCTTCTTTCGACCTAAGGCTATATCTCTTCGACATGTCTGGTTCTTTTTATTTAGATACTTCCATGACGCACATTGTTGGCATCCTTTCCGTTTTTCTTCTCATGGTGAAGTCTGGTAAAACAAACCAGATATTCATGTTCTGGTGCGAAATGGTGGCGACAATTTCAGAACAACCTATTTCGGCAAGAATGTGGCAACAATTTGGCATGATGCAATGTGGATGTCACTGGTGTTACGATTCTCAAGTACCACTAGTGGCCTATTCAACAAAATGCAATGCACTCTCCCCGAGAATGGGCTGAATAGTAATTTGAACAAACTAAAAAAGTATATTCTCACCTCGATTCTGCGCCTGGTGCACGACAATTCACCGGCTTGTGCGTCTCACTCTGGACAAGGTCAGGCATGCTTCTTGTCTTACCACAGCCTCGAATTCGTGCCGAGTAACACCAGTGACCAAACAATCGGAAGACACTGATTCATAACAACTTATCTTCTCAGGAATTCAAAATAATACGTCGAGTCATGGGTCATAAAAAATGACTATATCTCTCTGGTAGGAAAACGTATTTGTTATTTTCCGTTTCATGCCGAAGTATGTTTCACCGGGTGTAAGATGACAAGCCGATCCTTAGGCATGTAACACCAGTGACATTTAGATGGTTTATGTCCACGCCGAAGAACAGAATTGCGCGTATATACTGTAAAATATGTGTCAATTTGCATGATGTGGACCTATTATGATACATGACACCAGAAAAAACACATAGCGAAGGCACAAATATCACGCTATTTGGAGAATGACCCAATTATATATTTACAAGTGTGTACGTTGAATCAGTTCGCACTGGTTCATAAGTCAAATTTAAACTAAGTTGTTACGATATCTGGCAAATACTTCTAGTCCTGCTCAACTGATGATGAGTCGTCATATCCGTACGACCCTGCCAACCCTACCATCGGCATTTAGGCCAAAACTGGTCCAACCCAGACGTGGTGCGTGAGAAGGACAATAATACAAAACAGTCGTACCAGCTGCACTACAATCGACACCATGGGACACGTCCACTGCCGTCACTGTCCCCAGGAGACACAATGAGAGTCCGGACTGACGGTGACAAGGATTGGACGAAGAAAGGTGTCGCAAACAGAGCGGTCGACACCCCACGTTCTTATACAGTGCGGACCGAATCTGGCGAATACCGTCGAAATAGACGTCATCTGAAAGCTACGCTGGGTGTCAAACAGCTATCTGGAACATTGCCGATAATCCCCGTGCCAAGTGTAGACCACTCTGATCCGGTGATTGTGTCGCCAGGTCCGACGGTGAGTCCGGGTGGCGAGGCGTCTTTGAAGCCGCCCCCTGGGTCCTCCAGCCCGTTGTTGCGTCGATCAAGCAGATCGATCATCAGACCTGTGAGGCTGATTGAACAGTGACACTGTAGTGCTAATGAAGAGTGACACTAGTGTTAATGAAGATAATAATAATAATAATAAATAACTTCTAACGCGCCAATATCCTCAGACAATCCGAGATCAGTGGCGCACCAAAACCAAAGGATTAAGCATTCTCGTACTCGTATGCTAGGCGAAAGTCGTCGACAAATGGATGGATGTGCTAGGAAGCTAGGGGGATAGGCGATATTGAAAAGATAGGTTTTGAGGTGACGACGAAATGTAATAATATTTTCTGCTGATTTAACATTAATGGGAAGCGAATTCCATATAGTTGGCGCGGCAACTGAAAAAGCTCGAGTTCCAGCCTTTGTCTTAACTCTAGGAACAGATAGTAACTTCGAACTAGACGACCGAAGTTGTCTGGCTTGTCTAGCTGGTGTGAGCATTGAGTGTAAATAACTAGGTTGTTTGGATGAAAGGGCTTGGTAGGTGATTGTGCAGATCTTAAACATAATACGATATCGCACGGGGAGCCAATGCAGTGATTTTAGAAGTGGGGCTGAGCGGGAGAATCGAGGAGATTGTGTGACTACCCTTGCTAAAAAAATGTTGGACACGTTGTAGTTTTGCAATATCCTTGATAGCAATATTATGAAGGAGGGAATTGCAATAATCTAATCTGCTGCTAACAAGAGCTGTTGCGATAGTCTTAGCGACAGAAAGCAACATATGTCGGCGAATGCGGCGAAGATCACGGATATGATAAAACAGCAACGGCACGTTTGGGATATGTGTTGTCTGAAAATGAAGTCGCAATCAAAGGTCACTCCTAGATTCCGTACTGGTGCTGCTGGTGTGATATTTTGACTCAGGATGCATGTTGGAAAAAAGTCATTAAGTTTACCTCGCTGCATTGGAGTACCAATGATGCGGAATTCAGTTTTGTCTGCATTTAACTTTAATTTGTTATCGGTCATCCATGAGAAAACATCTTGGAGACAATCGTTGAGTCAGTTTAGGGAGTGACTTGTATCGGGCGTGGCCAAGGAAATGTAGATATGTGTGTCATCTGCATAAAGGTGATGATCCAAGTTATGACTTTGGATTACAGAGCTGAGTGGCGTAGTGTAGAGAGTGAAAAGCAAAGGCCCAAGAACGGAACTCTGGGGAATGCCACATGAAGTGGGGAGTGAGGTTGAAAAGTAATTATCTATCTTTATACATTGATGTCTATTGGTTAGATATGAAGAAAACCAGGTCAGAGCTGTGCCAGATATGCCATACCACATTGATAAACGTTTGGTAAGAGTGTTGTGATCAATGGTATCAAAGGCGGCAGACAGATCAAGCAAGGTAAGTGCAGTTACTTTGCCTTTATCAATATTTAATATAACATCATTGTGTACTTTTAGGGGAGTAGTCTCTGTAGAATGAAATTGTTTGTATGCTGATTGGAGCACACTGGATAAACAAGTTGAGCTGATATGACCTCTTAGACGGCTTGCTACGACTTTCTCAAGTATCTTTGAAATAAAGCTAAGATTAGAAATTGGACTATAATTTTTGAAATCATCTTTTGGCAGAGAAGTCTTCTTGAGAACAAGATTTACATGTGCATGTTTAAAATCATCTGGGAATTTACCCGAACTCAGTGAAAAATTTATGATATTTGTTATTGTACCAAGTAAAGAGTCAAGACATGCTTTTAGTAGTATGGTTGGTAATGGATCGAGATCGCATGACTTATTTGGGGAGGACATTATTATTTTCCTCACTTCATCAACTGTGGCTGGCTCAAACAATACAAGTGGAGAATTTACTTGTGGGGAGTCTACATTTACAGTACTTAAAGTGTGACATGGAAAAGCAGAACGTATAAGACTTATTTTATCTTTGAAATGACTAGAAAACGAGTCACACAGAGATTTGACTGACACATGACTAGGTAGAGATAGAGGCGGCCGTATGTGTAAAATATGATTTATGCAGTTCCATAGCTGACGTGGGTTATCAGAGTTACTCGAGACCCTGTTTGTGTAATAATTTGATTTAGCTTTTGATGAAGGTGTGTCCAGATGAAGATTAAAATCACCGAGTATATAAAATTCTGAATAAATAGTTGCCAGATTTTCAAGTAGATCCTGGAATTCTTCCAAAAAATGGGCAGGGTGTCCTGGAGGGCGATACATGCACACAAAATAAGCAGAAAAAGATGAATCGGAAATTTCGGCACAGATGGCCTCAAAGCTGGAGTAATCAGGGTTTGAATGCAAATTAACTTTGAACTGTTTTAAGATGAGAAATCCAACACCACCACCTCGCCCAACTGAACGTGGGCCATCACCACTGGTAATGCGTCGCACTAAATTTTGTTTGGTCTGCTTCGAGTTTGGCCTTAAGATAAGCTTTCATCGGTCTGTGCATTCGCTCCACCATGCCGTTTGTCTGTGAATGATATACTGTCGTTGCGTTCGTCGACGCCCCGAGCAGCCCTGCCGTCTTCCTCCACAGCTCCGACACACATTGCCTTCCGCGATCACTTGTCAGAGTAGCTGGCACACCGAATCGAGGTAACCAGTGAGATAGAAAGGCTCTGACACATCGTGACCTCACAATTGTTTCATATGCCTCTGTCACCCTAGGAACTTCTGACCACGCCTTCCAAGCCGACTTTTTCCTCACGCCATGGAACGGTGAAACTACAGGTACACCACCGCCCGTCATTGCATGGAACATCAGGATTCCCTTGGCATTCCGCTCTCCAAGGCTGTCACACAAGTTGACATGTATGCTTCTGAAACCACGCCCTCTTCCAAATGCCAACCACAGTTGGAAGTTTCCGACGGTTGCTTTCAAGTAGAAGAGCAATCCAACGAAGATGACGACAACATCCGTGTCTACTGTGCGCACCACGGCCGTCTTAGCCCCATGCTGAAGAGTGGTACACTACACGCGTGTCCGCCTCTCCGTGACAACATGACTCATCCACGACTGTCCCATAAGCAGCTACACAGTCACCAGTTGTCACGCACACCGCCTTGTTTTCTGGCCACTGTTCTTTATGGATTGCATCTCCAAGAAACCTAGCTACTCCTTGGTTTCGAATCCCGTAGGGACTCTGGCCATTTCTTTGGAACCCTGGCTTGTCTTGTCACTCGCACTCTTCCACCGTGTCCGCGCTTGTCTCTTGCTGTTAGTTTCAAGCAGGTATCAACGTATTTGTCCCATACAATGTCAAACCTCGATGTCGAGTCAAGCTCCCTCCTGATGGATGGTATGAACACTTGTTCGGCGTATTCCTGGAACGTTGCGCAGCCTGTGGGAGTCAGCAAGTGAGTCAGGAGAGGTCCGTCAAAAATCTTTGCGTCTACAAATGGTGGTGCCTCGGCTTGGTCGGGAATATCAAGACAAGACTGCAAGTCCGATTTTGTACCAAACCTGATTTCTCCAAATTGTGATAGAGAGGGCCGAAAAGGCAGGATCTCGTGCGCGAAAAACACAGCGGGGTCATCGCAGACTTGATTTGCAATGCGACAACTGCGTGCCTTTTTTCTCCAGCTTCGGTTTCTTTACCGTCGGAAAGCCGTTTTCTTGATCGGGATGCTGAATGGTGTGCGCCTTTCGTGTAAGACATTCAACCGGAAAGCTTCGCATTGAGCCTGGCCTACAGTCTCCACTTCGAGATGGTCTCCACCACGGACGTTGGAGCGCCTGCTTGACTGTGTAGCACAACCAGGCTGCTGCTCTCAAGCTCGAAAGGATTTCCGTATTGGCGAATGACATCGAAACATCAGGAAGGAACTTTCCCTGAGCAGCCAATGTTTCGTCGTGGTGCATCTCGCTATTTGCTGCTTGTGCTGCGGGTGATATCTGTAACTCAAATTCCTTCAAGAGTCGTGCCAACGCTGGCCCCGCGAGGAGCCACCTTTGGAGAGCTGGTGCGTTTTCAGTGAGACTAATGATCTTGCCTTTCTCTTTCATACTTTCATTTGCTTGTTTGTGTGCCTGGTCGGCGGGCATTGCGGAGAACCGGCGAGTCGTCTTGCATACTACCCAGTCGCCTTCTATGAACATCGTCAAAGCTGCACGGGGCAATGTCATGTTCTCCAGGTACACGCTGACCCACCGACTGAAGAACATGAACACAAGAGCTTTCAAGCAGGTGACGTAGAGGCCAAGGTTCTTCTCTCGATGCGCCCTGATGAAGATGAGAATAAGTTTCTCCATTCGCAAGATGAAGTCGTAGAAAACGAATGTTGGGAAATTATTTGTCATCTTCGCCCTCCAGGCATCTTTCTCTCCTGCTTCACGAGCGTTCTATGCCACATCAAACGATGTTTTCTGTAGCACGGCAAGTGCAGCTGCAGTGATTTGATGAGCACGTCGCGTTCTAGTAATGTGCGCAACTTTCAGGAAGGAGTCGGCCGTTCCCCTGGTTGCTACATCAGTCTGTGTCAATATATCAGTCCACCCTGAGCATTCTAATATGTCCCCCAAGCAAGACCACAAGGCGTTCTCCGTGTGGAACCCTCCAAGCATCATGACACGCCTTTGTGCTCTCCAACAGAGTTCGGGAAAGCCCACTGAATGTGTTTAGCTAGCGCATATAATGGTTGGTTACGCCACATCACGGAGACCTGTCCAGGATTGAGGTACTGTGTGACAGCGATCACCACCTCCATGGCATGTTTCACCATAGCTGGTGTGTCTGATTTTTCGGCAAACAAAGGCAGCATTGCTGACATTGCTTCTTCTTCTGTTCGAGCTCGGTTTCTGAGTTGAAATTCAAGGTCAAGGACACATAATCTGACGTGGAGCCACCCCTAATCGGATTCGCCGTGAAATTTCACATTATAATATGGTCTAATTTTCATGCTTTTTTCCGCCAAGTAACGATTCAGCTAACAAATTGGCCTTAACAAACCAGACTATTGCCAGTATATCATGGTTAACATATCAAATGTTTTCTTAGGTCAACAATGTGACATTATATACTGAAGTATAATTATAACAGTTCAACATAATATGGGTCTATGCCTTTAACTAAACGTCACTAACTTTATAATAATGTAGTAATGGTGGATTTGAAATCAATATATCCACCCAACCCCAGTCTAAGCTACCCGTGTCTCTTACACATCGCATCTACGTTAATGTCTTTTTCGAAGTTTACATACGTGTGATTGATAAGTCTATACTGTGACGTCGAACATACACATAATTATATAAAACAGAATCGTGGGCTCAAATAAAAACTTACTTGCGTCACGATGGGTGGATACTAGAGAACGGCACCACACGATAGATTGTCATCGAGGTCGGTTTAGCATGCACCAGCTGTTACCGTCATGAGAAGCACGAACACGGCAAGCGACGGTCTCGTTGTAACGAGCGTTCTCATTGTCGTTGCCACAAAAGCCGCCGTTGCCTCGCTCCAGACGACCGTATTGTCGTGGTCGCGAAATTACTTCCGCAGTCACTAATTACAGCGCCTTATTATTGTCTTACTCGACCAACTGCTGTTGGCCTCGCCGTTTAATGAGAGCAAATGTAGGAATTTCATTACGACGTGTGACACAGAGAGACATCCCATTCCCGGTACTGGTAAACCGATAGCATACTGATCAGTGAGCGTTAACGTAAGATTACGAAATGGTCATAAAACAGGTGGCATTAGACCATTCTTGGGTTGAGACGATGATCTTATTAAATTATAATACAGCCTGGGAGTTGACCTATCCATCACGTGACATGTTGCCTAGCTAAATGTCCGTCAAACTAAAAACAATGGATGCCGAACACGTGGAGCCTATGGAAATACCGTCTTATATTTTGCTGAAAATTCTCTCTCCATCATTATTCCTTTATGATAATAATACAACGCAAGTTTTTAAAGCGACACTATATGCTGGAATGGTTTGATCTAGGAAATCAGGGCGGATCCAGAAAGCGAGTCTAGGGGGAACAAAAACGTCCACTGGCGGCCAAACAAAAGTTGAAAATGTGTCGCTGCCGCACAGCCTTAACTTCACCACCTCGCTGTCTCGACTCGTGACACCGGAAAACGGGGGGGGGGGGGGCGGAGTGCTGTTGAAAAGGATGATATTATAGAAGAAGCAGAAGCAGACCTGGAGATAAACACTGATACTCCCCAGAGTGCAGAAATCATTGCAGCTATCAGGACATTAAAGAAGGGAAAGGCACCTGGGCAGCGCCGTATACAGGATTTTTTATTCGGGGGAGGCAAATATTTGAACCAAATTTGCATAAACAACTTCCATTTGAGAATGTAACCGTCTACTCAACTACGCAAGCTTACCTATATGTACATATACATAAATGTTAACGTATTGAATTCTGCTATCTAATATGTGATGACCTATGTATCTTGCTGCACGATAAATACATTGAGAATGTACTCAATATGTATTGATTCTAGTGTGTGAAAAAGAAAAAAGTACATGTGTTGGAAATATAATACTTTTACCGTAATACGATTGTTAGGGGTAAACTTACATAAAATCACTAACTTCATGTTTAGCCCCTTCAAACATTGTATACGCATTTGTGTATGTATATGTATCTATATGGTATTTTGCAGATATGATTATATCCGAATCTATAGATGTGTTATGTGTATGTGATTATGTATAATTGTATATACGTATGGTTGTCTTGTATTGTATTATGTATCATGTTGCCAGTGTTTTAATTAACGAATCAATAAATAAACAATACATAAATATAATTCTGCCAATACAATCAAATGTTGAAAGCCAGTCGACGTGCGCTCATGGCAGCAAACTTATACCATGGGGATTACATAACTGCCAATAACGAATGAAGGGCAAAAGGATGGTATTTATACTCTATGACATTTCAATGTATTAGTTGTATTTTATTGTATACTGTGAATCCAACTCAGTTGTTAATAAACTTGTGTTATTATTCTTCTATTATTCTTAGTCTACGGGTGAGCAGTTGTTCTTGCGTGCCTGGGGTGCTCGGACGGTTGTTCACCGGACAGTTGCTCACCATTGAAATAAAAAAGCGGACATTTGCTCACCGGACAGTTGCTCACCGAATAAATGCTCACCGGACAGTTGCTCACCAAGAAAATAAAAAAGCGGACAGTTGCCCACCCTTACAAAAATGTGTATTTAATTTCGGTATTTGGCGACGCTATTACAACCACGTTGTAATTTTGCGTAAACTTATGTTATGTCTACATTAAATACGTTTTGGTCTTAAGTTGTATTTAATAGGATGACCTAGAGAAAGACTAGTGCCTCAATTCGCAGTTCTGGCACTGTCGAACGAATTGCCGTCAGCGTGCGGTCAACCTTTGAAAACAAGCGTTCGGCTTGTGAGGTTGAAATCGGCAATGTGGCCATGATCTGGAGCAAGATGCTGATGTTTGGGAAGAAGATGCCAACAACAGGTAGCGCTGTGGTTGCGGTGTTCAGTCGATGCATCAGTGTTGATCCATTTCATGCGCCACAGCTCAAATTCGCCCTTGATGACAGCAGATGAGTCTTGAAGGAGCGCGGAATATATCAAAATAGCGTTGGACAGAGATTGCCATTGATCAGACGCTTCTTTCTCTCTCGATTTGCCAGAATGGTCGAATAAGCACGCTCACACTAGCTTCTGCTGTTCTCCGAATAGAAGATCGAGATCAGCTGCGATCACGTTGACAACGGGATAGTAGATATTTACACGGAAATAATATTCCTCGTTGTCCGAGCCTATCGAAACGCAACGGTAGATGGGTCTCTTCGCCGTCCTGGGAGCATGAAGTTCGACACCAACACTTTTGGAAAGTTTCTCTGCCTGCATGAAGAGCTGATGGAACTTGGATTCTGAGCGGTTATTTCCTCAAGTCGTCGAGAAGATTTGAGACATCCGTCAGCGCGCGGATAAGATCGGCACCGAATTTCTGCAGCGATCGAGATTTGGCAGCATCAGTCCCTAAAATACTCCAGTGTGACAAGCGAAACAAGAAATTCAGATTGGTGAATTGCAGCATTCAAGCTTGTAGCAGTCGATAATGTCAAACGTTGTTCAAATCCTTCACTGACGTCAACGACTCATCGATGTAGACAAACAAATCAGATCAAAATAGTGGTGGAGCGTTCGAAAATGCGAGTTGTGCGGACCGTTACGAGTTGTGTCTTATTAGGCACGGTTTTCTCTTGATCTGCATGGATGTATTGCTTGAGAAAATCGGTCCGTTTTGCAATTGTGGTGTTGACAACAACAGGGTGAATAGGCCTAAACCGTATTTAATCAAAACTTGTTATCTTCATGGAAGATAGTGCGTCACATTCCAAATGGTAGCCGCTGGATGACGTTACTTTTGCACTTTAACGGATCGCTATTGTTAGGCCTAGTGTTGTCGGCGGTTTTGAGACAGTATCATTTCTGTAAAATTGTGTGGGTCATGTTTTAACAGGTTGTGAAGTGGCTGAAACGAGCGAGTACTGCCCTATCCAGCGCACAGGTGAGCTGGCTTCTGCCGTGCCACTGGGGGGGGGCTGCCACCATTGGGGGCGACCTCCCTCGCCCTCCCTCTAAATACGCCGGTGGCTCACAGTCATCTGGGAACGGGAGCAGGTACCAACGGAATGGACCAAGGGAGTGTGATCATCAAGACACCAAAGAAGGGGCCCTTAGTGACCGTAACAACTGGCGATGGATCACCTTTCTGTCAGTACCAAGCAATTAAGATCCCGTACAAGATCATCATGCAGCGGATCACAGAGGCTATAGATGCTACACTCCGGAAGGAACAGGCTGGGTTTCGCAGAGGAAGGGGATGTCTGACCAGATGTTTACGCTGAGGAACATCATTGAGCAGGGTTCAGAGTTACAAAAACAGCTGTACATAAGCCTTATATATTTTGAGAAAGCCTTTGATAGCATCCACAGAAACTGCCTCTGGCTCACTCTCTGATCATACCGATTACTACAACGCATCATCAACATCATCAAAACTTTCTACACGAACTTCACCTGCATTGTTGGGACCAGCGATCTTCACTTTGAGGTTATGACATGTGTGAGACAGGGCTGTGTTATGTCAGCTGTCCTTTTCAATGTTGTCATCGACTGGGTCATGCGACGAACGAGAGAAGATATACCAAGAGGACTTCGCTGGACTCCCTTTTCTGTACTAGAGGATCTGGACTTTGCCGATGACCTTGCTCTTCTGTCCCACACTCACAAACACATCCAGGAGAAGACAACCCGACTTAGCAGATTTGGCCGTCAGGTTGGTTTGGGAATCAGCCAGAAGAAAACGAAAGATATGACCCTATATGTTAACATGCCAGCGATCAGCACAGTACAGCACAAGGACAAACCTCAGAAATGTCCACAGTTGCGTGCTGTCAACATTGTTGTATGGGTCTTCACTTTGAGGTTATGACATGTGTGAGACAGGGCTGTGTTATGTCAGCTGTCCTTTTCAATGTTGTCATCTACTGGGTCATGCGACGAACGAGAGAAGATATACCAAGAGGACTTCTCTGGACTCCCTTTTCTGTACTAGAGGATCTGGACTTTGCCGATGACCTTGCTCTTCTGTCCCACACTCACAAACACATCCAGGAGAAGACAACCCGCCTTAGCAGATTTGGCCGTCATGTTGGTTTGGGAATCAGCCAGAAGAAAACGAAAGATGTGACCCTATATGTTAACATGCCAGCGATCAGCACAGTACAGCACAAGGACAAACCTCAGAAATGTCCACAGTTGCGTGCTGTCAACATTGCTGTATGGGGGCTGTGTGATAATGTTACGTTAGATCGAACTGGCTGCGTGACTTCGCCAGAATGATAGTCTGGCTCTGAATGGCCCTTTTGAATGTTATGCCATGAGAGCTGCCACCTAGTGAATATGCATGTGATTAAAAGGCATTAAACTGCGAAAAAAGTTTAATGTCGGTTTATTTTGTGTATGACATGTTTCAGTATAAGGTTAATGTTGAATAGTTATTATAGTATAGTATTATCTGATAAAAGTGTATCCTTATTGAATTTGTTATTTCATAGTTGGCCTGAGAGCCAATCATCGTCTCTACCCGAATCTGGGATAAAGCCCCCTACCGGTAACAATGGCTGGAGCTTGATAATCCAGTCCGTTGTGACGGGCCAATGCTGCCATCTCACGACGGCTGGATAATCGAGTCTATGCGAGTTCCCGCGTCTTGAATGCTGACTTGCCACGCCAATAAAGTTGTTGTTATTTTATGTAGAATGTTATCGTCTTTTCTCGGCCAAGTCGTAACAGGCGGAGTGTTGGAGAATGACGGAACAGGTCCTATCCAGACTGTCCACCTTCCACACGACCAGCCTCAGAAAAATCTTTAGGATCTTCTGGCCAAGAAGCATATCCAACCAGGAGTTGCGTCCCCAATGGCAGCCAGAAGATATGCTCGCCATAATACAAAGAAGACACTGGAGGTGGATTTGACGCGCGCGCGCGCGCACACACACACACACACACACACACACACACACACACACACGTATACACTAGGGGCGTATATGGATTTGACGGATGTAGTACAGACACCCATCACTCCCTTGAGGCTCACCAATAATCCCAATTGTATGTAATCCATTGAGGCCAACATGTTCGATGATCTGCAAAATACATCATCAAACTAAACCCTTCCTTTGACGCTCAAAGCGCTTCACACTTAACTCCCTGGCAGACATGTTCAATATCACCATCTCAATTTATCCGGGAATCATTCAGCCAGCCTGGAATAATTATACTTAACAAGATTTAACAAGATTGCCACCCAGAGAATTAACTCTAGGTGGCAGGTGGACAAGGAAGCCCTTTGGCTTATCGAGAGTCCAACCCTTTTATCTATATGTATCCTGCCCTTCTGAGGTATGTGTCGATTTTATTTTTAAACATATTCACGCTAGTAGCAGCCACACAATCAGCAGATAATATGTTCCATTCATTTACAGTCCTTTGTGAAAATGAGAACTTTCTTATATCTAATCTACACTGCTCTTTTGTTAATGTAACTTCATGTCCTCTAGTCCTTCTATCTTTTTTAACTGAAAAAATATATAGTTCTATCAATATTTTCATATCCATTCATTATTATAAACACTTCTATCTGATCTCCTCTCAATCTCCCGGTATCTAATGTTGTTAAACCACATTCTTTTAGGCGAATTTCATAACTAAGATCCCTCAGTTTTTGTATCATTTTAGTCACTCTCCTCTGTATTCTTTCTAGCATATATCTACGTTCTTCCTGCGATACGGCCTCCACGCTTGTATACAATATTCTAAATGAGGCCTCACTATTGCTTTGTACAGCGGTATTATTGGTTCTTTTTCCTTGTACGCTATATTTCGCCTAATTAATCCAAGGATTTGATTTCCCTTTGAAGCTGCAATTCCGCCCTGCTCTAAAACCTTCATATCAGCACTAATGGTTAACCCTAAGTCCTTTTCTTTTATAGTAGTACATAGTACATTACCCCCCCCCCCATTGTATATTCTACCTCTTCTTTCCCATGTTCTGCGTGGAGGCATTTACATTTCCCAAAATTGAACAGCATTTGCCACTTTTCAGACCACTTGATCAACTTGTCAAGATCAGCTTATCAATGCTGTCTATCTCCATCACTTTTAATCCTTTTAAAAAATGTTGTATCATCCACAAATGTCATCACCTTGCTTGTTATTTCATCATCCAAATCGTTGATATATATTAAGAATAATATAGGTCCTAGTACTGATCCCTATGGTACTCCATCAATACCGATTTCCAGTTTGAAGCCTCCCCATCAACTACTACACGTTGTCTTGTGTCAATCAGCCATTTTTCTATCTAGTTTATTATACCATTTCCTATGGCACGGGCCTTTAGTTTAACCAGTAATCTTTGATGTGGTACTTTGTCGAAAGCTTCTTGAAAATCTAAGTAGACGATATCTACTGGTGATTCCTCATCTACCCACTTAGTGATGTCTTCCAGAAAACATAACATATTTGTTAAGCATGACCTCGCTTTAAAAAACCCATGTTGAGATGGGTTTATCAAGTTATGTTTAACAAGAAAATCCACCATGTAATATTTAATTAGTCTTTCTAATAATTTGCAAACCACTGATGTTAAACTCCCTGGTCTATAGTTCTCTAACTTGTTTCTCGGATCTTTTTTAAATAACGGTATAATGTTTGCCTCTTTCCATTCTAAAGGAACCACTCCCTCTTCTAATGACAAATTGAAAACTGTTGCAAGCGGTACGCTTGTTTGTTCTACAATTTCCAGTAGTAGTTTGGGCGGAATCCCATCCACCCCAGGTGATTTATTATCCTTCACAGCCCTTATTTTCTTAGCTACCATTTCCGGGGTTACAATTAATTGTCCTAAATAGTCTGAATCTGCCCCCTTGGACTTACCCTCTGGTAATGGCAGTGAACTAATATCTTCCCTGGTAAACACTGAACTAAAATACTCATTCAGGTCTTCTGCCATTAAGAATCCCTCTGATATTATATTTCCAACACTATCTTCTAGAGGACCGACCTTATCATGAACTTTCTGTTTGCTTCGAACATACGCATGCAAACTCTTGCTGTCATGTTTTATATTACTAGCTAATTGTTGTTCATAGCTTCTCTTTGAATTTCTAATTTCAGCTGTAGCTTGGTTAAGTGCTTCTTTATAACTGTTGTTGTCTCCATCATTTCCAGTACATATACATGACTTCCACATCATTTGTTTATACTTAATTTTTATAATGGCTTCTTTCGATAAGTGTTTCTTTTTGGACCGTTTATCTTGTTTTTTGAAGGGTACAAATTTATCGACAATGCACTTAATTTCACTTTTTAATATACTCCAGCATTCTGTTGCTGTCTTAATTTTCAGTGTGTTGTTCCAGTCTATCTTTGCTAAATATTTCCTCATGTCCTTATACCTTCCTTTGTGGAAATCTCTCCTATACTGCTTTTTACTATTCCTTTCTGATTTTACTTTGATGGTAAAATGTATCTGGTTGTGATCACTACTCCCCAGTGGCTCACATATCTTGACATAGTCAACTAATTCATTCTGTGAGGACAAAACTATGTCTAACACATTCTCACCCCTGGTTGGTTCTAGCACATGTTGAGAAAGGAAAGTATCTTGAACTAAAAATTTGTGGTCCTCACTCCCCATACTCTGTAGAGATTTCCATTGTCTATGCCCGTTGTTAAAATCCCCCATAATAATACAGTCCCGTTTGCTTACTTCCCTTATAGCGTTTTGTATTTTTTCATTCTCTTCTATGCTTATGTTTGGACTTCGATAAACTAACCCCATCGTTAACGAGTTTGAGTTTCCTGTAACTATGTTACACCAAACAGCTTCTTCGCAATCTGCTTCTCTTTCTAATTTTACTTCATAAGCCTGGATAGATTATTTAATATATAAAATAACTCCACCTCCATTTCTTCCTATTCTATCTTTCCTAAACATTACATATCCTGTCAGTCCCAATTCGGCATCTGATATATCGGTGGTGGTCCAGGATTCGGTTATACCTATTATGTGAGGGTCAATATCTTCTACCATAATGTTTTATTTAATTTCTTTTGTTTACTATACTCATTGCATTTAAACAAACACATTTATATCCAGCTTCAGATGAGTTTTCCAGACTGTTCTTTTCTGGTTTATTTGTGCTGTTTTTATCTATGCCTCCAGTTTCAGGCTTTTCTGTGAGTCCCCCCTGCGAATCTAGTTTAAACAGATGCAACCTGTCCCACTGTGAACAGATCGCAGCAGCTTCTCTGAGAAAACTGCTGCCCCCTTTCCACTAAAATGGAGGCCATTTCTCATGTACATATCTTCCCTCCCAACAAAGTATCCCCGTAAATCTATGAATCCCACCCCCTCTTCTTCACACATCTGCTCAACTAATGCGTTGATCGCCATCCTCTTGCAGTTTCTATACGTTGCCCCCCCCCCCTTCCTCCCATTACTGGCAAAATTCCTGACAGAATAATCTATACAACTCTTGTCTTCTTTAGCTTCCTCACTAACTGTTTATACTTCTGTACTATCCCAGTTGTTTCCTCCTAGTCTGCATTATTTGTTCCTACATGTACTAGTATATACCCTCCCTTGCCATGTCCCAATACCTTCTCTACCCTGTCAGTCACATATTCTATCCTAGCCCCCGGTAGACAAACAACGACGTCCTTCCCCTTGCTCAGTGTCTTGTCCGTCTTTCTCATAATGGAGTCGCCCATAAACACCCTCTCTTTCCTCATAGCCCCCTCAGTCACTGCCTCAGAGTAGTTTCTTCGGTTTGCATCTGTCTGGTTGTTGTCTTTTTTCCCTGCCGTCTTCTTTCCTGTCACATTCTCTTCAGATCCATTATTTCCTGTCGCTTTTTCTCTTGTCACCTTTCCTCCTGTCACCGTCCCTTCTGTCGACTTCTCTTCTGTCACATTTGCTCTCACTTCCTTTCGTCCTTTCATCTTTCCTCCCATCTCATTTTCTTCTCTCCTCTCCCGTCCCATCTTCCCTCCCTCCTTCTTTATGGTCACTTTCTCCCCTGTCACCTTCACGCTTATCACGTTTTCTGTCGTCGATTTTCCAATTTCTTCCCCTCCAATCACCTTCCCTCCTCTCAATCTCCTTTTCTCAGTCTTCTTGCCACTGCTATTCTTCTTCAGTCTTGCAGTATTCCCAACTCTCTCCCTGTCGTCTCTCTCCATTCGACCTGTCTCCTTGCTAATTCCCATCTCCATTCCCTTCACAATATCTGTCAACCTAATTATCTCATTCTGCAGACACTCCACCTTCCAACACCCAATGAAATTAATGTGCAAAGACTTTATTTATTTACTTATATCCACAACTCTCTATAGCCAGGTTTTCTTTTATACAGCAGAGTGAACTTGATCAACGTAGAGTGAACGAACTTGCCCAATGTTCGAAACGGTAGCGCAGGATTTGAACCCGGATTCTCTTGCAACGGTACTTCATACTAAGTGGAATGCATCCCGGTAGCGTTTGTAGAAATAATGTTATGTGAATTTATATAAGATACCACGCGAGCATGGAGTGGTGTAGTCGGCAGCACCCCTGGGGAGCGAATATGCAAGTAGTCTCAATCTTAACCGACTCTCGCCTGGCTGCGTGACTTCGCCAGGAAGATAATCTGGCCCAGAATCGCCTTTTAACTGCCCACTTGTTGATAGCCATGAGTGTTGCCACCTAGTGAATATGCATGCGATTAAAAGGCACTACCCGAATCTGGGGTAAAGCCCTCTACCGGTAACATTGGCAGGGCCTTAATATTCCAGGCCGTAGTGAGCTGCTACCTCACGGCGCCTGGGTAATCGAGTCTAATTTGGTTAGTGTCGCCATCTGGTGATTAAGTGTGTTATATTAATGTTATAACTGTTAAAATTGCAACCTTGCGGCTGAAATACTGCATATTTTACGTCGTTTTCTCAGAATATATTTATTGAACATCATGGGTGCATACTGTGTGGGTATCTGCTCGAAAGAACGTTATACAATTTTAGATTATAATTTTATATAATATTTTAATCTTCACTGAGACGTTATATCGGGTTCAGACATTTTCTTCCCAGGTAATTTTACCGTTTCATTGAAACCTAAACATTACGGGCTGCCACGAATGAAAATTGGTAACCTACGATGTATAAGCTGGTCTAGCAATAGTGACCGTCTGTCAGCGGCAAGGTTCACAGGTATAGTGGCAATATATAAGAGCAACCTAATTAGGTAACGTGGTGAAGTATTTAAGAACACTGCTATGCTTACTACAAGCACAAACCACATCCTCACTAATTCATTCACACCACACACTGACACAGTGACACACTGACAGTGAGACTTCTTCTTCCGTACTTCTGCCTACCCTCAACATGCTGGGGTAAGACCACATTAAGGATTCGTCCGCCATTATCCACCGAAACCGTGTTGGTGTCATGTGTGAATTTTTTTCGAGCACTTTGTCTTTGGCATGGCACATGTCAGTCCAGTGAATACTGAATGTACTACTACATTAGATCTTTCACGAGGTAGCAATAAACATACGCTAGTCGCTCGCGTATTCGCACAGTGGCTATTTTGCAGAATGCACCAATATTTCAAAATCCGTCACCAGATTGGGGCGAAATTTAGGGGTGTCAGGTTTGGGTGGATTTTTCTGAAAACTGAGGTATGAGAATTTTACGAGTTTTCCACAGCACTTGTGTCAATGGAGGTTAAATATGGTGTGAAATTTTCAAAAAAATTGTATGTCAAATTTAGCAGGAAATGAAGGAAACGTTATAATGGACGCCTATGTAAAATTCAAATGTGGTCTTACCCCTGCTGAGGTGAGGATACAGACGGTGGGTGGCAGGCGAACAGGAACTGTGCTTATATACATGTGCATTGTACAATTAACATAAATAACGTATAAATAAACAGAAATACGTGCACAAAAGCATTGTGTCTAGAATGTTGGACTTGGATATGTCAATGTTTAGATGTTATGTTTGAATGCGTCCAGGCTGTTTACATTAACAATAACAGTAGACAAGGGGAAGGAGTTCCAAAGTCGAATGGTACTGGGGAAAGAAATATAAATGGTAGTTGCATCTGTAATGAGGGATATAGTATGATAAGGAATGTTGTTGTCCAGTGACAACATTTATTGGAAAAAGGTACTGATTTGTTTGTATTCCAACTAGGCCATTTACCATCTTGTACATCATGCATAGTTTGGCGTGTGTTCTTCTGTCTGTAAGGGTCCTCCAGTCTAAAGAAGGTATTGTGATGGCGATGTAGGACATATCGGGCTGCATGACGTTGAATCATTTATAATTTGTATGAGTGTATAGGGATCCCAGAAGGTACAGCAGTTTTTGAGTATGGGTCTCACAAAGGTGAAGTATGCCTGAGTTTTTATTTGGATTGATGGAACTTTAAGATTTCTGCAGAGGAAGCCAAGTGATCTATTTGCTTTCGAAGAAATGTTATTTATATAGGCATTCCACCGAAGATCTGAGGTTATGGTGACACCAAGATATTTTACTTGTGAGACAGTTTCTAGTGTTTGACCATGGAATATGTATTTGTTGTTTATTTTCTTGTTCTTGGTATGATATGGCACTTTTGAAGATTTAACTCCATTTTCCAAATGTCACTGCCCATTTCCCAAGTTTATTTAGGTCTTCCTGGAGCACAGCAGCATTTGACTTGGGCTTAAGAGCTAGGTACATAATGGTATCGTCGGCAAATAGTCTAACTGTAGATGTGATATTGTGTGGGATGGCATTTATATAGAAGAGGAATAAACAAGGACCAAGCACGGGGCCCTGAGGAACACCAGATGTTACGGCGACCGCTGACGAGGCTTCACTTTTTAGTATAACTCTGTGTTCTGTTGAATAAAAACAATGTGATCCATGAATTTGTCTTACCTTGGATGCCATAGTGATGGAGTTTGTAGATCAACTTGCTGTGACTGATCTTGAAAAATCCATCACTATGACATCACACATTGTCAGTGGCCCAGGTCAGGTGTAAATGAGCCTGAGGTAATGCGATGTGTCAATTTGGCTTTTTGTGCAGCCATCCACGTCCACGATGTCTTCATCTGTGGCTAACGAAATGACCAGATCTATCCTTTCTCCTTGCACAAGATACAGGAACATGTCACTGCCTTCTGTGTCTATGACTAGATGAGTAGTATGATTGACAAGTTCAGTTCTTTCCAGGCAGTAAAACCGATCCAGTTATAAAGGCCTAAGCTTAGCCTTGGGTCTTGAAATTGAATAGGCAATGCATTTCAACCTTAAAATTTGTGGAATGACATGTCGCCAATTGATGTATCATCTTGTCATAGACATAGTGGAGAACATTCATAGCACTTGGCTAGTTAGTATGTTTACTGAGGTATTTGTAATGATAGTTGCAGTAAAAATATAACATTAATCAGCGACATCATCACTTAAAATGATTTAGTATGATTAGAAATTAAGACTGTGCACTGTGTGCAGTGTGGCAAAAATTAAGATGTCTTTTTGATTGCAGAATATTATATTTTGACTGTTGTTGCTTCCATATCATACACATACCCTGGTAGTTTCTCTTGTCTTTTCAGAATATCACATAATTTTGACTAATGACTATTGTTACTTTCTTGTCATACACAGTTTTTCTCCAGTCTGCTGAATATCACATTTTGACTATTGTTGCTTCCATGTCGTACACAAACTTTCTCCCATCTTTGTTGCAGGATGGACATCGATGATGTATACCATGAATTCTGTCCATTCGGTCGTTACCAGCGCAAGGTGTTCTGGTGTATTGGCCTCTTTACATCCTTCATGGCCTTCCACCAGATCCACAATGTTTACATAGGAGCTGAACCAAAGTTTCAGTGTCATCTTAACAACGGGAAGCTGATCCCTGGCTGCCCTGAATATGGCAGCAGGTGTCAGAAGTATGTGTATGACCGCACAGAGTTCACCTCTATTGTTTCCGAGGTGGGGTTTGCATTCTTTATCCCATGATAGTTGACCAATGTGATTACACGGTTTATAGATGCTCTGTAGATAAAATTAGGCAGTTTGGCTGTGTTAAACAAACATGGTGTACTAACAAAGAAGTTATTAATCGGACGTCAAAGAAATTATAATTTTCTGATCATTTTCTAATTAAAAAAAGTGATAAATGATACCCATGTCATTGCTAACAAACTTAATTGTTTCTTTACAAACGTAGGGCCTAAGCTAAGCTGGCAGCTGAAATAACTAATACAAACAATACAAATTTCATATAATATAGTTTCACATTGAAACCAATTTTTGAAGAAACTACCATAAATATATTAGATAGCTTACAGCCTAAATCTAGTTGTGGCAATGATGGCACTTCCACTAAATTATTAAAACAACAAAACAAGAAATTAGCAAACCTCTCACCATCATAATTAATCAATCATTAGCAACTGGCATTTTTAAAAATTACAAAAGTAATACAACTTTATAAAAAGGGTGACAGGACATTACTTGATAACTAAATCTTGAAAGAGATCTCATCTTATAATTTATATTACAATGGACAATATGGTTTTAGAGAAAAACCCTCTACCCAAGTAGCTGCACTTGAACTCATTGACAGAATATCTCAGTAACTTGGTCAAGGCATGACTCCAATCACTGTGTACCTTGATTTGTCAAAAACATTTGACATCCTTGACCCTTTTATCTACATTACAGTTTTATGGGTTTACAAATTCGGCACTAGAATGTTGCAAAAGCTACTTATCAAACAGGAAACAGTTTGTTCAGATTAATGATGCTAAATCTTTCTAAGCCGATATACGAATGGGGCCTCTATTGTTCATTATATATATATATGAATAGTATCATCTACACTAGTAATTCATTTAAGTTCATAATGTTAGCACATGACACCACATTATTCACTACACTAAATACTAATGGACACTGATATTCCCAATGAACGACTAAACAACGAATTAGAAAAAATAAATATTTGGCACAAAGTAAACAAACTTTCACTAGATGTAAAGAAAACAAAAACCATGATATTTCATATGCCACAAAAAAGGTTCAGCTTCCTCTCCTTTGAATAGTTGAATCAAATATTGTATATGTGGATACTTTTAATTCTCTCGGTATCACTATTAACAAACACCTAAATTGGGTCATATAGATGCACTGGCTTCCAAAATATAAAAAACCATAGGAGTGTTAAATAGTCTCAAACACAACATCCTATCAATTAACATCATGAGAATAATATATAACTCCCTATTACTAGTAATAGTATGCCACCTCAATTATGGAGTGTTGGTCTGGGGGACTCGGGGTAACGTAAATAACAGAATTATAAAATTACAGAAAAGAGCAGTTAGAATTATACCTTCTAGTAATTACCTGGCACACAATTAACCAATTTTTAGGAGACTACCTCTTATTGCTTGATGACATATAGAATTCAACTAGATCAATAAGCAGCTGCCTGATTATTTCAATCAAAACTGATTCTTACAATACCCAGCGCCATCAACATGCTACTAGGGCATACACAAATGTATTTATCCCTAGAGCAAATCATGAATTCTCCAAAATAAACATCAGGTTCAGCATAGCAAAGATATACAGTAATTCTCCCGATATCATTATTAATAAAATGTTCACGCACAGTATCCATGGATTCTCCACCTATATTAAAAGATACATTATTGAAAGGTATCGAAATGCTTGTACTATTATTAACTTATGTATATGTGGAAGATAATTAACTTACACCCCTATGTATGCATCGCTTTGTAGTTACTAGTTAATTATATCGTGACAGATTTAATGTTGTCTTTAAAAAAAATTGCAATGTCTGTTGATGCATGTAGTGATTTGTTGCTTACTATATGCATGTATGTGCACATGTATATGTCAGCTACTGTATGAACTTTTAATTATAATCTCTACTATGGCATGCTCATGTATTATTAGCTAAATTACTGTCAATATATTATTACTGTACTATAATTATTAATCAATGTGGCTCTCATGGTAGCAGCATTAAAATCTCCTGACCTATCGTATATACCCGAGGTGCTCAGTTATAATGTGTGCTTGTAATTATTGGTTTAATTGATGCCCGCACATATATGCATGTGTACACACATGCACGCACACACACACGCACATACACACAGGTCTGTAATAAAAATAAAAGTCCAGTGTAGCAAGTTGTTTCCAAATTATTCCACAGTTTCTTGTGATTGTCTTACTTTGCATTCACCAGGGGTCAGCACTGAACTGGCATCTACTGTCCCTGCAATTTTTGTTTTGCTATACAATCTGAAATGGTAGTGCGCAAACACCTCAAATTGTTTGATGTTTTACTGTTTATTATTAAACTTGTCCCCAAAATAGCTAGAGATGAGATATGCAGTGTGTGATATTTACGTTTACGGTTTCTTTTGGTTAAAACACCACAAATTAATGTAAACACCTGTAGTAATTTGGAAATGTATGTTCCATTCTGAATCTTTGTTTGCTCAGACAGAGCTTTCGGCATCCTCTCGATGCCTTCGTCAGCGTCGAACTGAATCACTTCGCTGTTGTCATGTGACATTGTTGATGTTCATCACCTGACAGCACTTCCAAGAAGCCGGTGTCTCTGTTGAGAGCTCGATGCGTCTCTTGGATTTCAATTGCATCACTAATCTTTCTTCGCCACAAGTTGTTTTCTCTGGCTGGCACAGTAGCGTCTTTGACTGTGACGTTGTGGCCTGCGTTTTCTCGGTGTTTTCCCCAGCTGTGAATGGGAGTTTTTATGCTCTTTGAATTAGTTCATCGCTGACAAAGGCATCGAGAGAATGCCGAAAGCTCTGTCTGAACAAACAAGGATTCAGAAAGGTCACTTACTACATTTCCAAATCATGTATGCAACTGAATCCAGAAGCAGTCTACATGCTGATACCTGTAGTAATACTGTTGTATGCATTTGTTTTTGACAGTGGGACTTAGTGTGTGAAGACACCTACAAGGCAAGTCTCGTCCAATCTCTCTTCATGCTTGGTATCTTCTTTGGTAGCCTCATATTCGGCTACCTGGCTGACCGTTATGGCCGGAGACACATTATTTACTTGTCCATCTTCGGCATGGTCATCGGGACATTCGTTGGTGCCATGACATCGTCATACGTCGTCTATGCACTGATGCGTCACCTCGTCGGAGTCATCAGGTATGATAGGTTCAATTTTAACTACAGTTGTATATATATACATTGTATGACATAAGTAGTTTAATTTACTTTTGTATTTATTACTTATAAATACTATTATTATTAGTGTTAATATTTTGTATTAGTTTCAGGTTACTGCGCAATCGTAAACAGATAAATTGATTAATAGTTAATGATATACCTAGCGTTAAGTTGCCTTACTTATTTTTTATTATGTGTATACATAATCAGAATTTATATGTATATTTAATATACCGGGTAATTATAGTTATGCCTTCACTTTTGTTTATTTACACTTTTTATTTTAGCAAATATCTAATTATCATTATACACTGTATTGTTCTTTTAACTCTGCATCACCTTAGCAAAACAATTAGCTGCATAATTATGTTACACTGATTACTGTAGTGAGTAATATACTTATAACTCTTGATTAAAATTTGCAATATAATTATGTTCTTCTTTATTAACTCTAATAACCTGCATGTGACCAAATGAAATACTTTCCTTCCTCAGTGCAGGGTTCGGACTGGTCAGTTACGTCCTGGTGACAGAGGTGTGCGGGCCGTCGAAGCGAGGGTTTGTAGCGGTCATCATACCAATGATGTTCGCTGTTGGTATCACCGTCTACTCGGTGATGGCATACTTCATCCGGGACTGGCGGATGTTGACGGTGGCAACAGCAGTTCCTGGTCTCGCAGCCTTCTATATGTGCTTGTACGTTGAATCATGCTTATAAATGTCTTTTACATCACTGGTTCACCATCCTGTGGAACGTAGTTGGGGAAAAGCTAGCCTTCAACCATTGCTTTCTACTGTTTTAAACATTTTAGTTGGTAATGTAAAGAAACCATGGTTTTAGCAGAGCAATCGTTTTTTCGCTTATACACCTGAGATGTTTACAAAGAACATTACAAACTATGTCATCATATGTGCAAGTTACATTACACATACCTGACAATACTTCATTTGAAGCATGTATGTCATTTGTGTGGTTGCTATTAAACAAGGTATACATTCCAGTTGCACCTAAATGCTGTACTAGTAGTAAATAAATGTAGCTGCAATGTAAATCTCTGTTCTTTTGCAGCTTAATTCCAGAAAGTCCACGCTGGTTACTGAGCCATGGTAAAACTGCGGAAGCTGAGCAGATTCTTGAGATGTTCATCGTAAAAGACACGGGCCAGCCACTGAAGAAGCCCATCCGTTTGAAGGCTGTGCCAGCTTCCAAGGTGTCAAGTTCAGGCGGAGGATTGATGGATGTTATATGGCACCCAGTGCTTCGCACTAGGACTGGCATCAATGTATATGCTTGGTACAGTTCATTCTGCTCTTTCATGCTTACTCTGGAGGTATTTGTTAGAAATAGGCAGTCATTTTGAGTATGTTTCTCATTCATCTCGTCAGCCATTCCAACTTATATGACCCTGATGTTTTGAACATCTGGTTTTGAAATATTGATTAACTGATTGATTGATTGATTGACTGATTGATTGATAAATTGATTGATTGATAGTTGTATTTTCACTCATTAACATGCTTAGTTTTACATATGATTACAACAGCATATTAAAAGTTATAATAATACATTCATTAAAATAATGTATGAATAATTAAATACAATCGTTGAATGTTAAAATAATTTGTAAAAAGGTGCATCTTGAGTGCCACTTTAAACTGGTTAACGGTTGATTCCATTACTGTTACATCTTTCAGGTTTGTCAACTGTGCTGTGTATTACGGGCTGACAATGGGGGCAGGAAATCTTGGGGGAAACTTCTATGTGAGTGTCGGCTTTTCTGGACTCATCGAGTTACCTGCCTACATCCTCACCTGGTACCTGCTGGACAGGTAATGTCTCCACGGTGGTCATTCACAATCTCACCTGGTACCTGCTGGACAGGTAATGTCTCCACGGTGGTCATTCACAATCTCATCTGGTACCTGCTGGACAGGTAATGTCTCCACGGTGGTCATTCACAATCTCACCTGGTACCTGCTGGACAGGTAATGTCTCCACGGTGGTCATTCACATCCTCACCTGGTACCTGCTGGACAGGTAATGTCTCCACGGTGGTCATTCACAATCTCACCTGGTACCTGCTGGACAGGTAATGTCTCCACGGTGGTCATTCACATCCTCACCTGGTACCTGCTGGACAGGTAATGTCTCCACGGTGGTCATTCACAATCTCACCTGGTACCTGCTGGACAGGTAATGTCTCCATCATGTTCATTCACAATCTCACCTGGTACCTGCTGGACAGGTAATGTCTCCACGGTGGTCATTCACAATCAAACACCTTAGGTATTTGATAATGAGCAGTCACAATTGACACATGGCAAAACAAATGAAGTAACAGTATTTTTTACTTTCTTTTGATAAGAGATGAATATGACATCATATTAAACAAAGAAAAGTTCAGTAAGAATTATAACACCTAATCTATGATTTTAATACATGAAGGCAAGTTCTGATACATCGCAGCATTAGGACTGCCCAAAAGGTTTTACGCCTTACTCACTGGCAGACCTGTTTAATCGATGACCATCTCAAGTTCTCTGGTAAACAGTCAGCTGCGATATAATTACTGCGCAAAGACTTCATACAAAAATATCCACCACTGTCTATATCTAGGTACTCATTCATACAGTTGAATGAAATGGAGTTACTTAGAGTGAACGAACTTGCCCAATGTTTGAAACAGCAACATGGTGATTCGGACCCATAACCTCATGTTTGAAATGACATCACTCTGATCGCTGCACCACAGTCCACACCCGCACACTTGCATGTACACACGCACACACATACCAACACATGCACACATACATATAAATGCACACCACATGTACATGCGCGCGTGCGCACACACCACACACGGGTGTTTTCACCATTTTTATACTCACACATGTTATTGATTATACATGGCAAGTTTAACCACTTTGCTCCATGTTTGTAGGTTAGGCCGTCGGGCTACGATATCTTACAGTATGATCGCAGGCGGCATAGCATGTCTTGTCATTCTCATCATTCCATCAGGTGAGTCGATGCAACAGAGTATTGTGTACTAAGAAGGATTGGTATCATTTACCACTCGCCCACGGTCTGCGTAGCCTTAATGTGTCTGGCAGCCTCTAACAAATAACATTGAACTGATGACTGGATTGGATGGTTTCTCCCCTAGCCGTGAAGATGATCACCTACGATTGCTTATGAACTACAATGGATGGGTGTATATGGGTGTTGTGTATGAAGGGTTTCAGGCCAAAACACAGTATATTCATTTTCGTGGTTTTGACAAAAAGTCACCTTTGTATATCATCCTCAAAGTATAAAAGATTGTAAATGAAGTGGGTGAATATTAAAAATCATAGAGCATGGCAGCAAAGTCTTAGATATTTGCTGCAGATAGGTCATGCAAAATATGATATTAATTTGTTTTGTTATCAAAACGCAATACATCCGTACAGCATGTGTCATCACATGTGGCAAGGTTGTGCTCATTGGTTGAAAATGGATATATTGCATTTTGATTTAAAAAAAAGCAGATGGTGCTTATCGCGTTTTGAAAAGAAATGCTCATTTGAGCATGTCATGTTGTTTAATGGGGATTTATTGCATTTTTTGTATAAAATATATAGTGTATAGTGTGTGTTTAAACAATCGTTTCTTCCTTGTTTGGGCGAAATTTCAAAAATGGTGTTTATCGCATTTTACCCTGAAACCCTTCATATAGATATTACATATGACGGTTCTTTTGATTATATGCTGACAACATTACCTGTTGCTGACATCGTCTCCTATGACGTACTGTGCTGTGTGCATGTAGGTCACGCGACATTGATAACATGTCTGGCTCTCCTCGGAAAGATGGCCATATCCATGTCCTTCTCTGTCGCCTTTATATATGCAGCAGAACTCTATCCTACAACGTTAAGGTAAGAGAAAGACCATAACAATTTTCTGCATTATACCTCGGTACTTGGTGTTTTTTACGGGAAGTTTCTGAGTTGGCGCAATGTTTTGACCAATGTGTCATTCGATATGGTCATAACTTGACTTTTGTCTGATGCTGGGAGGACAACTGCTGATCATGCATCCCAACACAGTTCAATACTTTAATTTAATTTAATTTAATAAAATTTAATCTGACGTTGTTTAGTGTAAACTATATCTACAAGCTTACACCAAGCAATGGACAAACAAAGGTAGGACAGCTGTTGTCACCATTGTGGCATTGCAGAACCTCGCTATTTAGGTTACCTTTGGTACTAGGAAAACGTTACCTAAATAGTGAGGTGACTATCAGTGGGACTAATTCCCCATACTTTACGTCAACAGAAATATTGTGGACTTAATTGCGAGGTGGTTGTATTACTGAGGTGATCGTAAAGTGAGGTTCAACTGTATTTTGATCTTGAATTTGTTCCCGACGATCATTTAATTCCTGCTGTCGCCAATTACGACATTGCATGCAGCTGATAATTATATCTTGGTAAATCAAATGTAATTCCACAGTGGCGCCCTCTGGGGGATGTCATACCATTCAGTTGTAACTGTAAATAACTACATTTGTGATTTTTTAATACATCACCAATTGGTAAGGTGATGTAAGGAAACGAACCAGCAGACCTTAGCACATAAGAGGAAATAGACTTACATTGCTCCAAAGTTAGCATTTAAATATGATTAAATTGTATAAATTTTAACAGCTTCGTAAGCCAAATATCACAATTTTATAATGTTGAATCGGTGCCACCTAAAGCCCGGAATACACTGGCACTTTTCATCCAATCAGATCCAACCCAACCAGGCTGGCTCAGTTAGTCCATAATGCCCGACTTGTCCCCGACTGTAGTGTATGCACTACAGCGACTGAGTCAGACTCAATTGGGGGCAACTGACCTGATCCTAGCAACAAAATATGCACACGCTGACTTCGAAACTGTCTCAAAGTCAGCGTGTCGTCACAATCATATAAACCAGCCAACAAACAGTGAATAAGGATCTAAATTTCAACATCGCTTGAAAACTTGACACGAACAAGCCCTGATTTTATTCGGACGTGTGGACATGCTAGCCAACTGACACTCACCTGACTAAACTGATACTGATTGGTCAGTTCAGATCGGGTCGGGCAAAAAAACACTAGCGTATTCTGGACTTAATATGCAACAAAAGCAGATTGGCCACGATAACAATAATAATTCAGTTATGTATTACTCCTGATTGTACAACTGGTTTGGAAAGACACATACTTTTTGTTAATTGTTTGTCAATTGAACTTTCAGAAACAAGGCAATGGGATTGTGCAGCATGGCAGCACGTGTAGGTGGCATTGTATCACCATTTATTATATCAATGGTAAGAAATATTACTTAATAAATATTTCTGATGTTATAATTATAACTTAAATATAACTATAATTATGTATTAATGGTATGTGTGTTTTTAAAACAATAAAAAAATTTAATGACAAGCTGTTATTGCATCGATTGAATGCAATTTATTTTTAGAACATCAGATTTTGAGTGAAATATTTACAACCATCAAACAACAAAATGGTGCCACTGCAAAAAAGATGTTTCACGAATGTCTTTGTGCCTCATTTTACTCCAAAAGTTATAACTTATGTAGTCCACTATTGATGTCTTGAATTTGAGATCCAACAGTTTTATCTTGCTTGGATTTGACTCTAAACGTGTTTGAGCAATCATGCTTACAAACACAAAATTCTGCATTGTTCCAGCTGTTGTGGAGGGTAGGGCCATTTTCATTCTTTTGTATTATAGCAAAACCTCACTATTAAGGTCACCTTTGGGACTGGACAAACGTGACCTGAATAGTGAGGTGACCATATTAGTGGGACTAATTTCCTATACTTTACTGCTACATGAATAATTTGGGACTATCTTAGGATGACCTTAATTGGGAGCTGGCTGTATTATTGAGGTGCCCTTAAAGTATGTATTGTAGAAATCCTGATTGGCTGAATTTTTCCTCTTTTCAGTCTCACGTATACAAATCGTTGGACTTTCTCGTATTTGGCATTCTTGCATTCACTGCGGGACTGCTCTGTCTGCGACTACCAGAAACAGCGAATCTGCCGATGCCCGAAACATTGGAAGACATTCGCAAACACTCGCGTCACCGTGTTATTAGTCACAAAGGCAAGATGCCATTCACAGAGGACAGAGTACAACTGATAGAGGGGGAAATCGCAGCGAATGAGTTGAGTAATACAGGAGAAATATAGAACTGTGAAGATATTGATAGGCAGCAACATCGTGGACCATATGTAGATATTGATAAGTTGACTGATCAGTTTGCTTTCTGCATATTGCAATCTCAAAAATTTACTTGATGTGTTCTCTCTCAGGCAAACAGTCAAGCTGAAAGACTGAAAAAAAACAGATATTGAACCAAAGGCTTCCTTGTCCCCTTGCCGTCTAGGTTTATGCTCTGGATGGCAATCTTGTTCAATATTGTTTAATGAATATTGCAAGAGCAAACCCGTTAATAACTTTGTCCTAATTAAATAAGATGATTATGTATGTCATTATGGAACTGAAGTCATCATTGAAATGTCCTGCAACGTATCCATACAGAAATCGACAAGCGAGAGCTTGCATGTATGTTTTACTCCTCATTTACCATGTTGTACAATACGTGCCTAGAACAAGGAAGGTAGCGGGGTGTAAAAGGAATAGCCACCAGTAGTCACATAATATATGGTTGACTGTTGAAAGTTTGGTTTTGATTGGACGTCAGCCAGATATGTTGTAGTAGTGACAATGATACGTAAAGAAAGCACTTTTTCATAACCGTTTTATGTGAACTATTGTTTACAGCATGTGAGATCACAAACAGTGCAGACATTAAAATGTACCATTATTGTTTTTATTGTAAACTGAAACTGGTATGCTAGATTAGCAAAGCGTTTTAGAACAATAGTGTTTCAAAAAGGAACGTAATGAAGTCTCAGATAACTGATACCTTTAAAATGGGCTGATCGTTGAATGTTAAAATTGTTTATCATAATGTCAGTTTGTCTCACCAGACATTTCCACCAGCGACAGGTCGGTTGGTAATCCTGATATAGTCACGTTATTGTTACTATGGGTACGTTGATAACAATTGGTGAATCAATAGTTTGTGGCAAACACTCTTGGTCGACTAGAAATACGAAACCCGCATTCAATAATCCCAACACTCTTACTACTTATCCGTCGTGTTGTTTTCATCGTTGCTTCTCAATATGGAATGATTATTTAAATTCCTAAACTGCTTTCCAAAATTGAGGACTACTAAGAGTTGATGAATAAATATCCGATTTACGGAAAATCTACATTCCACATCTCATAACATTTGGTTTGCAAAAATTGCTTCAAAACATGTAAGTGCATGTCCCGCCTGTTTATGAACAAAACGTTTTATAAAACTGGATCATGGCGTTATCATTTTGTTTTCAGTGCTGGTGGTAAAACGTGCACACACACACACACACACACACACAGAGAGAGAGAGAGAGAGAGAGAGAGAGAGAGAGAGAGACACACACACACACACTGTTCTTGTTGATATTTTACATATTCATGGCAGTTGTACTAGCAGAAACATTTCACGGTGTCCATGCAGTAGCATACTTAAGATATCGTTAATGAGATGTAGGTCAATGCAATAGTCACTCTACACATAGAACGAGATATTAGTGCAGGAAAGTCCTTGGCTTTGGTATATATATCCCAAACCCAAAGGATGTCATGATCTTACGAACCAAATTTAGTAGCAAGACTGCAGGTGTGAGTTTTCTCTTATTATATTATGCGTGTCCAGGTCAGTGTATGGAAAATAACACAATAACATGGTTTGAAAATATATTTCTTTGCCTTGCATTCCAACAACTCTCGCGTTGTATTGTTAACAACAGCAGACATCCGGGTTATATCACAAGGTCGCTTTCCGATGGCGAAATAGTTTATTCACGCATTCTGGCATAATAGATCGACTTGCAATACTTGTCGCACCACACGAAGAGGTCGTGGCAAACTTTCCAGATACGTGGAGATTCGATGCAGCAGTTCTCGTATACCTTTATACATTTGTCTTGACAATGGATTAACTTCTCCATGGCAAGTTCCTGGCTAATTCCACGAACAAGCCCTGCGCACGCCAGTAGGACGGCGAATGCGATAACCTGCAACCGAGAAACGATAATTTATCTTTACGCTCTACGTTCTACATAAAGCGATACTTTTATTTTGTAAATAAATAAACGTTCCACTTCCGGATTTTAAAGTAGGCTCGCTGAAGTGACCCACTACATGAAATGAAATTAAAGTGCAGACACTTGACGCAGATTCCTACTTCGACATTCCGCATTGACAAGTCTGTATTGCGTTCTCCTTCGGGTATAAGATGCTCGGAGACGCAGCTGTAGTATCGTTTAGATACAATGTGTGGTTGTTTTTATTGTACAATCTTCTCGCTATAAGGATTACAAATGGACATGTTTTAAATTCCTGTAATCACCTACATTGTGCTATATGTTTATATATGATATACATACATATATACACGTATACGCATACAAGTGTATGTGTGTGTAGTTTGACCAGGTCCCAACATGGTCCTTATGGCGAGACTATATTATTCTAAACGTATACCGGCCTTTTAGTCTAAAGCATATAAGATAATTTTTACAATAACACCAATCATAATGTGCACCACATTAATGATATCCCATTGCTACACTATGCATATCTGATATAAATGATGTGCGTCAAACTGTCTTTCATAACTAATGTCGCCAAGGATTGGTCACTGTAGAGTTACCCCACATTGGACTTGTATATCCGTCTCTGTACGAACCCAGACAACAGCACATGGTGGCAGCGATACGCGAACATGGCCAACGAAGAGGTACGCCAATCGACGCAACTTCCCCGTCCAGGAAAATTCGAAGGAGCAACACTGCCAACAGGTCCATCTCAAACTGAGTTATGGACGAAATGGTCAACAAGATTCGAACGTCACCGAGTTGCCGCGATCAGGCCTGCAAGCGAAGTCACAGCTCGAACAAGTAAGCACTGCTATACGCATTGGGCGAATGTGCAGACGCTATTCTGACCACGATCAAAATCGATTAAAATAAGGCAACCTACGCTAAGGTAAAGTCTGCCATTGACCAGTATTTCAATGACAATGTGAGGAGAAACACCATCGTCGAAAGAGCACGTTTCAACACCCGACGACAAACATCAACATAGCCAGTCGACAGTTCCATACAAGACTTATACCGAATGGCAGAAGACTGCAGTTATGGTGAACTAAAGGACGAGTTGATCCGCGATAGAACAGTAGCAGGCGTCGCTGACAATGGGCTGTCAGATCGCCTACAGTCAAAACCAGATTCGACACTTGAGCAAGCTGTCCAGATTATCCGCCAGGCGGAGGTACGCAAGCTAGACAGAGAAGTAGTGAGAGGGGAAATTAGCACGCCCTCCAGTGCCCGCGAAATCGACCATAGTAAAGCAGTACCCAGAAAATGGAGCGATAAGCCAAAACGAGGCTACACTCACCCCAATGACACGACTAGTGCCTGCCAATGGTGCGGGCGTCAACCTGCACAAGACAGGCAGAAATGTCCAGCTAAAAATTATTGCTGTCGGGCATGCGGAAAACAAGGGCACTTCCAAGTAGTGTGTCGCCGCAGTGCAATCAGGAGACACAGTGGCAGAGTCCACGAAGTAAAGAGGGAGGGCATCCCATTTCTGGGGGAGATCAAAGACGAGAGTGACTTTTGGTCAGCACGCGTTACTGTGTACAGTCATAACATACGCTTCAAACTCGACACAGGCGCAGCAGTTTCGGTCATAAGTGACAGGGAACAGTGGCTGAAACGGGTTCAGCTCCACATGAATCAGAAGAAACTCCGTGGACCTGGAGGCATCCGTCTGCCGGTCAGTGGCATACTCCACGCGACCCTGAAATACCGTGACAAAGAAGTAACTGAAACAGTATACGTCCTACATAACCAGCAGTGTTCACTGTTGAGCAAACAAGCAAGTTGTTCACAAAACTAGACGCCAACAGCCGATTATGGCAACTTCCTCTGGATGAGGAGTCCAGGCTTCTCACAACATTCGTCACACCTTTTGGGCGATTCTGTTTTAACAAACTTCCGTTTGGTATCAGCTCAGCAGAGATTTTCCAGCGCTCCGTGTCGACCATCCTGGAAGGCCAAGAAGGGGTGATCTGCCATATGGACGACATCTTGATACATGGCAAAGATGAACCAGAACATGACAAGCGCGTTAGAGCTGTCATGCTACGCTTACGGCAAGCCGGACTGACGCCGAACAACATAATTTTATGTGAATTTGCAAGGCAGTGGATCCAGTTCTTGGGACGTGTCATCGATGTCTCAGGGATACATGCAGACAGCAGTAAGACGGCAGCTATCGCACAATTCCCAGCTCCCACCAATGTCACGGAACTCCAACGCTTCATGGGTATGGTGAACCAAATGGGAAAATTCATTCCACGACTGGCTGATATCGACGAACCAGTACGCCAGTTACTGTGCAAAGACAGGGCATGGTTATGGGAAGAGCCACAACAAACTGCCTTCCAGCACGTGAAAGACACGCTTGTATTACCCGAGGTACTTACACACTATGACCCAAACCGCCCAACAGTGATCGCAGCAGACGCATCTTCTCAGGGGATCGGTGCAGTACTAGTGCAAATTCAAGATGGTAGCAGACGTCGTCCAGTCTACTATGCTTCCCGATCGCTCACAGAAACCGAGAAACGCTATGCAGTCATAGAGAAGGAAACTCTTGCAGCAGCCTGAGCTTGCGTGAAGTTCATAGAGTATGTGATGGGTCTAAACTTCACGCTCAAGACTGATCACAAACCTCTCGTGCCACTTCTGAAAACAAAAGAGCTAGCCAAGATGCCACCTCGCATCAAACGATTTCGTCTGAGAATAATGCGATACAACCCGGAAGTCGCATACGTCCCAGGAAAGCATCAAACGACACCCGACGCATTATCTCGCGCTCCCGTCAACTTCCCAGAGCAGACCGACATCATGTTTGTGGAAGAGGTGGAATGTTACGCGAAACACACAGTAACCATACTTCCAGCTATGGAGAAACGTCTACAGGACATTCGAGCGGCACAAAAAGCAGATGATGAGTGCCAACAAGTCAGAACATTTTGCACAGAAGGATGGCCAGCTTACATGCCACACCTGCACTCATACGACCGTACTGGGAGAACAGGAGCTATCTCGCAGTAGCCGATGATCTCCTACTGTATGACGAACGCATCGTGATTCCGAGGGCCATGCGTTTGGATATACTACACTGCATACATCAGGGCCATCTCGGTATCACTAAATGTAGCGCTAGGGCTCGCACATCGGATATCAGTCAGAAAGGGCTATCCCCAGCCAACTACTGATGGGAAGAAGGTTACGAACACAACTGCCAACACTCCCAAGCACGCTCCAGCCAAGGGTACAAACCGGTGACAGAGAGAAGGTCCGAACCAAAGAGGACACCTACATATCCAACCAAACACGCACTTACAACAACCGACATAGGACACAGGAACTTCCTGTCCTACAGCCAGGTGACCAAGTATGGGTTAGGGATCAGGACCGACAGGGTAGGATACTGAGACAGACACATCACCCTGGGTCGTATTTCGTGAGAACCGAATACGGCACGGTGCGACGTAACAGGGGAGTTCTGGTTCCTACTCTGGACGAACAACATGCGATGACCAGTCCGGTGAGAGGGCCACAACCATCCTGCATCCCAGATGTGAGTGAAAGCAGATCGCGCACGCCTACTATGGAGACAACGCGATCATCGCCACAGCACACCGCCACTAGCCTAACCGGAGATAAGGCCTCTCCATGTGTGACTGTGACCAGATCAGGAAGAGCTATAAAGCCGCCTGAACGTTTGAACTTATAGTCCCCGAAGTTCACACATGCTGGTGAACATGACTGTAGAGTTCAGCATGTGAATGCGAACTCTGGGGGGAAGTGTAGAGTTACCCCACATTGGACTTGTATCATATGGGACGATTCAGTAGAACGTTGAATAAGGTCCCATGATGACCACGCCGTGTTACTAAAATAAAACGTGTTTCACACAACGCCGTCTCTGCGTCTCTATACGAACCCGGACAACAACGCAATCACAACGTCGACCTCATACGCTTGTGGTATAAAAGTCATAGAACGCGCGTGTCACACCGACCTATGGTGATTAAGACTACGGTGATGGTGTAATTGCGTTATTGAGACTTACCACAGGAAATGTCATAGATTCCATCAATGAAGAAGAGCGTTGTACACTGATGGTCGTGGGTGTCTGAATCAAGTGCGCTACATCGACGACAACCGAGTTTGCCGATCATGAGTTCGCAAGATGAAGTACTCAACAACAAGTGCCGTGTTTGCACACATCGACAGAATCACACCCTGGTTGTGGACAAATGATAGCTTACGACGCGGCTAAACAGGAATACAGGACTATCTTGGAATTAGGTGACATCGATTAGCATAGGTCGATGATGGGTGTTGCACATTTTTGAGCATTGGATGGATAAGGGTGAAAGTCCACTTTGAAAACGTGGCATGTTCCTCTAAAAAATGCGAAGGATAAGAGGTCTACACACAACGGACCTATCCACCACGTGACCTGAATATAGTTTAACTGACGGTGCCATCACGTGACATATTGCCTAGCAACAAGTTCCGCCAATCTAATCAAATGGCTGATGCACATGTTGATCTGTCTGACATTCCGTCGTATATGTTGTTAACATTCAGGCCCTACCCATTCTGGCAAATGTTTTTCTTTGCGACAGCAAAGCGAAACTTTGTTTCAATGTGAATTAAATGATGGAAATAGTTATCTGGCAAATGTCATGTAGTCCTAGTAATGGCATGGTACAATTATTAGATTTGCAAGAGTTGACGAATGTCACGCGTGTAATTTTGATTCTGGGTCCGTTGATTACGTCGATCGTCCACGTTAACCTCCTCGTCAACATTTCGTCTTGTCCACCAGTGAGGTGACCGGGTACGTTCAAGGCTGCATAGCTGATATCCAGGCCAGGTTTTGACTGGGACTTTCCTGCGACGCCCAACTCCCGTCAGGAGTTTGCCAAAACACCAGCTTAGAGACAGGCTGGTTGGTTGTCTCGTCACGTGACCAAGGCAATGCAGTCACCTCGGTTCATAATAATAATAATATATTTAAGTTGATATATCGCTAGATCCACCATTATTGTTCATGGCGCTTTATTATACATTATATTTAATAATCAATAAAATAAATATTTATTTATTTTATTAACAGTTCATTAATAATACTAAATAAATGTTAATAATTTATTAATAACACCACCATAAAAACATTACTAACACTACTACAATTATGAATAATAAATTTATTAAAATGCTTTAAATAATTACAGTATACTCCTAAGACGTCAGTTTAATATAACACTGTATAGTAAGTGCAGTGTGTTATACTACTAGTGGTAGGTAATCGCGCGTGCGGGGATTGGTGATACATACAAACATACTGACAAATCAATAACGGAGTGAACGTAGATGTTCTTGATCAGTTGAGAAACACGGGCTCACATTAATAACAAATACATACCCTGATGTCGCGACTCAACGAACGTCGTGCTGGTTGTCAATTGTAAACAGACCTAAGGGGCCTAGATATCTACATGGCGTTAATTTGAAATCGAAGGAACTAACTGTTGATTAGCAAGAAAGCCTACTGTTGCAGTATGTGACATTTTACTTGTCAAGTATGCCGAACAGACTGATATGATATAGGAATTGTGTATTAGTAACATATTACTTTTAAGGTTTAAGCATTGTACGTTGGGAGACTATTAATCTGACAGTTTTTCTGTTAGTAATGGGGTACGTCAAGGAGGAATCCTTTCTCCGTATCATTTTGTGTTTACATGAATGATCTCAGCACATAAACTAGATAACGTAAATGCTGGATGCATAATAGGTGCTTCAGTAATTAATAATTAGTCAGTGTAAATATCTTGGACATATCATCACGGAAAACCTCATTGAAAATGATGATATTGCTAGGCAATACAAGAGAATTTATGCTCAGGGTAATGCTTTGATCCAAAAATTCTATATGTGTACGGAAGCTGTAAAGAGTACTCTGTTCAAATCATATTGCACTTTATTATATACGTGTCAGCTATGGTGGAATTATAGAGGAGACTCAATGAGAAATTATGTGTAACATACGATAATGTCTTTAGATTGTTGTGCAATGAACGTAGATATTGTAGTGCTAGTTATATGTTTGTATCACAAGGATTACCCTCATGCAAAATGTTGATCAGAATTTTTTGTTTTGTTTTGTGACGTGTGTAGGTAGATCGGGCGATGCAATATTACAGAGTATTATGTAGAGTGATACTTATACACATCACCACTGTGTCGTCACTGGCGAAAATTGCTATATATTTACAGTTATTATTCACAGTCTAGTCTACGTTGTACATGGATGTAATATTCCGGAATAAAGTTAATGGAATTTGTTCCCTCTTATAGAGGTTTAAAAAACAAGTTAGACGTACTACACAGTTACATCATCACGTAACAAAGACGTACGCATATCCATAGAAAACATGTATCTGTTGACACCTATGTTACTGCTTATCGATTCTGAGATTGGTTCACCCGTTTGTCTTGGTA
Organism: Paraescarpia echinospica; assembly: GCA_020002185.1. NCBI lineage: Eukaryota > Metazoa > Annelida > Polychaeta > Sabellida > Siboglinidae > Paraescarpia > Paraescarpia echinospica. The sequence goes on from CM034531.1 coordinate 76,276,039, forward strand.
CGTCTCTGATGTTGGAGACTGATCATTTAGACACAAAATAAGTACTTAATATTATTTCGTGTGCATTACTATGATTCATATTACAACATAAATATGCTGAAAATATTGTGTAGCAACTAGGTGGATCGTCGGTCTGGAAAAGAGGTAGCGTCGTGTCCAGAAAGAGAGAGATGGGAGGGAAAGAGAGAGGGGGAGGGAAAGAGAGAGGGAGTGCGCACACTAGTGTCAAATATGCTTACTGTCAGCTGATACCAAGCGTCTGCATCAGAAAATGGGAATAATAAGGAAAACAAATAAGCCTTTTTTTAAACATACATACTTGTATATATATATACATTTCATTTTAATAAATTTTTATATTTCACCGATACATACTGATGGTGATCATCCATAATTGCAGTTAGCCAAACTGTCATTTGTATCCATCATTCTTTTTATGCGACCTCATGTGAAACGCCATTGCAGAAATTCGGTTGACACCACACGGCCAAATCAGAGTGACAATCAGTTCATGTTCCTATTGGTTTATCAAAATGCATCTTGCAATACTTGTCACACCACACAAAGACGTCGTGACACACTCTCCACCGAATTGGAGAATTGATGCAACATTTCTCGTACGTTTTCACGCATCTTCTTTGACAACCCAACAGCTTCTCTATGGCCTCGTCTTTGCCGATTCCATGAACGAGTCCGGCCCACGCCAACAGAACGGCCAGCCCTGCAACCTGCAGTGAAGAAAAGAGCATTTTGTAAATTTTCAAAGCAAATCTAATTTTATTGATAGGGTAGACTGTGGCAGCCCCCCCCCCCACCATCACGAACGCCAACTAAAATCGCTGAATTTCCAAAACAATATTTGCAAAACTGACATATCGGATAACCATCCAGAAAGCTCAACAACATGAACCAGATGTAATTCAATCTGTATTTTTGAGATACTTTATGCAGTTTGGTCCGATAGTTTGCCAATAGTAAAACTGGTGCAAATAACGAATTCAATTGGTGATGTTAAAATACGTCCGTTCAATTTCCATGCCAGACAGTGACACCAGTGACAAGTGTTTTTTTAATAAATAAATCGTGTTAAGACACATATTGCGCATGGGTAAGACGACGCCTACATCTTTCAGTACATATATAGACCCTATATGGTCATAATGTACCATATTTATATCACGTGATGTATGATGTGTAAAACAATTTTTTTTTATTTTGACGTTGCATGATAAGACAAATGCTAGCATGCATGCCATAATTATGATGAAATATCACGAAACCCAATACTTCTGATGAGCTATTAAGAAACATAAGGTGTGTATCTCTCTACTTAGGTTGTAATGTATATATATATATAAACATAATTTGTATACATAAATGGGTAACAGTTTTCAAGAACCATGATTTCAGAAAGATTTGACGTTCGTATGATCCATGATAAGGTTTTATATACATATATATATATATATATATCATATACATATATATTGGGGCGCAGTGGCCGAGTGTTTAGAGTGCCGGACTTTTGACCGGAGGGACCGGGGTTCGAATCCCGGCTACGGCCGGGCGGTGGTTCTTTACTGGTTCGGCCGCCGTGCCGAAAGTTGGGCAATTTCGTTCACCCTACGTCGTCCCCCTTCCCTCCCCACCGGCCAGCGGGGAAGGGTAAGCCAACAACACCAGCATGCAAAGTACAACGAAGCCAAGTAAGAACACTACTAAGATATGAACAGATACAGGAACTGGAGGAAGAACTTAGGGAAACCAGGGTAGTATGTGATGTGATCGCGATCGGAGAAGTCAGAAGAAGAGAGAAATGCTTCACTACCTTGCCAAGCGGCCACCTACTATACCATTCCACGGCGAACAACGGCTAAGCAGGATTAAGGCTTTCTCATAAACAAGAAATGGAAATACAATATAGAATCAGCCCCAGAGTAACAGAACGTGTTCTATGCATAACAAAGCGCTACAAACTGAAGTTAGTACAAGAATATACACAAACAACATCATACTCAGAAGAAGACACAAACAACTTCTACAAAGACGTGGATGAGACCTAAGAAAAGCCAACCCACTACACGATTGTGATAGTAGTCTTTAATGCGCAAGAAACATTTCGGAAACGGGAATAGGCCAAGTTGGCCTAGGTGTGAGAAACGAAAGAGGCGACACCTTGGTAGAATGGGCAGCATCAAGAAAGTACAACATCATGAATACCATGTTCGAGAAGAAAGCAGGGAGGAGATGGACTTGGAAAAGCCCAAATGGAGAAACGAAGAACGAAATTGACTACATCCTGACAAACAGGCCAGATATGGTCACTGACGTAACTGTCATCACCCAAATCAACATCGGAAGTGACCACAGAATGGTAATGAGGAACATCAAACTGGATATCAAAGCTGAAAGGAAGAAGGTGATAAACAAGAGACCACCAAGTACAGATACCATACACATAGGAACAAAAAGATCGAATTCCAACTCGAACTGCGAAATCGATTCGAGACACTACAAGAACTAAACGACATCGACACCATGAGCGAAAACATCACTGAGATGATCCAACTAAGTGCAACAAGTGCAGCCAAAGCAATAAACAGGCATGTAATGACGAGAATATCGTCACCGACACGATCATTAATGAAGAAACGACGAGAAATGGTGGATAACGGCGACCGTAACAATAAATAGAGTACTATATATACCTGTATATACACAGATACATATAAGGCCATCAAAAAGAGGACACCAGGAAGTACAAACAAGAGATCACACGAGAAACGATTATGGCATCAAAGAGCTGAGCTATACGAGAATGAACAGAGTACCATAATTCACACCGATCCGAAAATGTTACCAGAGATAACACCATGGGAGGTGGAAGCAGCGCTAAGAGATATGAAGGATGGGAAGACATCAGGCAACGACTATGTAAACATTGAAACATTAAAGCAGAAGATACCATCTCGAAGGCACTGGCTAAGCTGTATAATAAATGCTTATCAGAAAGTCGAATTCCCCCCGCATGGAAGAACGCAAAGATGGTGATACTCTTCAAGAAGGGAAATAAGAAAGACTTCAAGAACTATAGACCAATATGTATGTTATCAAACATCTACAAATTACTCACAAGGATACAAACGAACAGGCTAGAGAAAACACTCGACGTAAACCAACCACGAGAGCAAGCATTCAGAAGCAGGTACTCAACGACAGGCCACGCACGTAAACCAACTGAAAGACATGTGCCGATAATATAATATCCCTCTCTGTATCGCTTTCGTCGACTACGAGAAGGTTTTCTACTCGGTACAAACTCAAGAAATACTGACATCCTGTAAAGAACAGGGGACAGAAGACGTGTACATCGAACTCCTGAAAGACATCTACACCAACAGCTCGGTGACAGTCCACCTACATAAAAAGAGCAACAAGATCAATATCGAGAGAGGAGTACAACAGGGTTACACCATATCCCCCAAGCTGTTTACGACAACACTCGAAAGCATATTCCGAAGACTGACATGGGAAACCAGAGGCTTGAGTATAGACGGAAAATATATCAGTCATCTTCGCTTCGCCGACGATATATTCATATGCGCTACTACACCGCTAGAACTAGAAAAAACATGCTGCAGGAGCTAGCTTATGAAAGTGAAAAACAAGGTCTGAAGATGAACATTTCGAAGATAAAATTGATGCTAGAAAATGGCACAACGCAGATAGAGAAGGTTGAAAGCTATCTGAGACAGCGATACAGTATCAGAAACAGAAACCAAGACAAGGAGATTCAAAAAAGAATCACCGCCGGCTGGACAGCATTCGCCAAATACCGCGACAGCTTCAAGGGTAACTTCGGAACCTACTTAGAGACAAGTCTACAACTTATGCGTACTTCCAGCGATGACATACGGCGCGGAAACATGGGCACTCACCATCCAGGCGAACAACAAGCTAGCAGCCGCACAAACAAAGATGGAAAGAAGTATGTTAAACATCACATATCGGGAGAGAGAAACAAACATCTGAGTAAGAGAGAAGACAAAGGTCATAGACGTGATAGAAAAAATCTGAAGGCAGAGGTGAACCTGGTCAGGGCACATCAGCAGACTACGAGATAACCGATGGACATCACGTATCACAACCTGGAGACCTTACGAAGGGGAAGGATCTAGAGGAAGACCGGCGAGACGGTGGAGAGACGAACTAGACGAGTACTGGAAGGGCACCATGTGGCAGAGGATAGCGCAAGAAAGGTTTATTACGACATCACTGTTTACTACGACATCCGTACCTTGTGGAAGGTTCGTTTATGTGGTAATACAGGAAGTTATGACACGTTTTTATGTATCTTAGGTGTACCTATTTACTATAGTAGTTGTGATTATAAATAATTATTGGTTTTATGTCAGTGATTTTTCTAAGTAAAATATCAATGTATTTTCCAAAATAAATTGTACATATAACAAGTTTCACAGATGAAGTACACACAATCCTAATATAACAGTCATATATATTTAGAATATTGTAATAACTAAGAAGCCCAGGTCACTAATATTTTTATATGTGAATGCAGAGACGTTCGTCTATCAGCAACTTATCACTCGCCGAAAACCGGCCAATTGAAATTCGGCTTGAAGTTTATGGGCGACATGACATTGAATAAGTCAATGGCCATCAAGCCATATAACGTCCAAGTGCCCTTCTACAACTCCGACGGTTCAACAATTCCAGCAAACTAATACGCCCCTTTCATTTAATGAACTATGTATAACGATATGCACATTTATGTGTTAAGTTGTACTAAATTAGCTGATTTTGAACAAATTGACAGTTATACGGCACGCTGCAAGACATACATATAAAGCTACCTTCACTTCTGCGTGGTCATCGTTCTTACACCAAATAACTTTGCCTAACAAATATTCATGGTTGAAAACAATACAACTTTCATATGTCATTTTCAAACTTTGCTTTGGCGTAGGAGTCGCTATATGTCAATGTTTTTGTTGCCGTTTGTATTTTGTAGACTCACGCAGACAATAAACATTTCCGATGCATTTGACCATACAGTGAATACTTTCATAATAACAGTATCGTGTGTAAAGAAAGTGACCCATGTCCAGGGTTGACGACAATGAATGGAATTCATATATTATTCAGTATTCTGGATTACAGTTATACTTTCGGATGAATGTACATTTATACTTTCGTATGTATGCGAGAATGGTTACGAGGTTAATATAAATTAAATCAGATGGTTGCGCTAAATAGTTTGTTCGTCTACTTTATGTGTAATATTATAATAAGTATTGCTTATCTGTCAAATTTCCAACACAGATGTACAAGCAATTATTTCGATAGTATCCACCTTTAAAACAATAATATATTTTGTAATTTGCGTAATGGGCCATAACACCGCGATTACATACAAACTATATCTGGGGAACGGTTTTGGGATCCCTAAAGATGCCATGACATTAATTTATAAACAATAAAGACATTGGGGTTATTATTGACTGAAAGCTAAAATTTAATAAACATGTAAATCAAACGAAAAATAAAGCAAACAGTATCATGGCAATTATTAGACAGTATTTTACAACTCTAAATGAAGAAAGGTTTATACCACTACATGAAGCACTAGTTCGGAGTCATTTAGATTGTGCAGTAACCATAAGGTCCCCTTATAAACACAAATATAAGGATACTATAGAAAATGTGCAGAGACGAGCTACGAAGTAACTTCCAGGAATGGAGAATATTCGTTACCAGAAGAAACTAGAAAGATAAAACTACCAACACTAACATATAGAAGAACAGGGGGAGATATGATAGAGGTATATAAACTGCTCAATGGGAAGTATGGTATCAATGTATGTTCAAGCATTCTGATGCTATACAAAGACTGCGAAATAAAGGAAGGAACAAGGGGCCATAGGTTGAAACTATATCAAGAACGTTCACGTATAAATACTAGAAAGGAAACCTCTTCAATCCGAGTAACACAGTTATGGAATAATTTACCCGAAGAAGTTGTACCTGCACCCAGCATTAACTCATTTATAACTGCTAGACAAATATTTGAGTACAGAACAAATTATTTACGTCTACAAAGCTGCCTTGCCAGGAAGTCGTAGAGCATATACAGGACAAGCTGGAGATATGACCACCGAGGCCACCGCCTAATGGTCAGGAACAACCTAAGTAAACCTAAGTAAGTAAACAATATCCTCAAACAAATCACTTCATTTATGGGATTGCACTTAACATTTGTTTGTTGTTTAAATATTTTAATTTCGAACATAATTATTACAATTCACATGTTTTAAGTAAAACGTAGTCCCTATATTAAAAAATATACACAGATTTTTACGTAAATTGCCGGCAAAACGAGGAAAAACATTATTGAGACTTACCCATGCAAACACCATGGTGTTCGTCAAAAACGAAGCATATGCTACACCCGTAAAAGATCGCTGGCGTCTGGATCAAGTGCGTAACACGGACGAGAGCATATCTTTCCGATTACGTGTGAACGTACACGAAGTGGTACTCGAAAGCGTATGTTTTATTTTGATACATCGACGTAACCAAGCACTGGTTGTCAAGGGACGCAGTGTGACGAACACAAAAGTTTATTTAAGGGGTGATCTCGAAAGTTCACAGAAGCCAAGTATTTCAGTGTTTTGCATTGGTCCAATATGTTGTGTACGACGTAACACATTTTGAGCAATCAAACAATGGCGTCCAAAAGCCAAAATGGCCACTGGAATCAACTGGCGTGATACGTTTGCCATGACACTACCTACCACGCCACCCAATTCTGATGTATATAATCCCAGTTAGCATTCCCGTCTTGAGTCAAGAATGGCCGCCTATAGCTTGGAATGCCAGCCAATGTTGATAGGCCAGTGCTAAGCTAAACAACGGTTTGCCAACATTGGCCCGGAGGACATGCCGGTCTTGGGCCAATGATTGCTTGCTAACATTAGCAGAGTATAGCAACATACATATGGCCAATATTGGCCCGAGTTGGAATTGCTATCTGGGATGCGTCGACGTGCATTTATCGATATGTTCCTCTCGATATGCGTCTCTACTGTGTCGCCACGTGTTTCCCCGCGATACGTAGTGACGACCACACTTGCAACCACCCATAAGTACTAATCTTTTCTGGGACGATGTGAACTGATGAGGCTACCCCTAGCCGTTTGAAGCAGGACGTATGAGGCAAAGATCGATGACAGACTCTTAGCCGAGTTCTTCAGGTGAAAGAAGACACCAATCAACTCCAATATAAACAACTTCGTAGATAAGTGGAATTTCCACAAATGCCGCATCTGAGAAGGGGTTATGAACTAGACCAACGGGGTGTGAACGAGATTGGTCAGACTTTGAAATAGATGCAAGATCATTCGAACAACGACCATCACAATTGAGATTCTAACGTTCTAACTACTATGAAGTGTGAACACCTTTTATTACTATTTTGCTTATTTTCTCGTGGAGAAACATGTTTAGAGGAATATATAACATGACTATTTGTACAGTTATTATTGATATGTTCTTGTCAATGGTACTAGTTACATTTGGCAAACACAAAAAAAAATGTAGACCCCTCACCCATCATTTCAGTTCGCAATACATTAGGAAATGGGACATAAAAGTATAACCACAGTTTAAACAGTATGCTTTGTGTCCATGAGTATACTTGTCATTGGTGGACTTTAATATTTTTAATATTTCAATAAAACTGTACACTTTTATGTCAGCAACCTTATACCAGTCTTTATCCTGATTGCATCTTAATCGATATTATATAAATCGTCCGTGCAGAGATCCTGATGATATCGCATAGCATAGCGGGTGATGGAGAATGTTTATCCGCTTATATTTTTAAGATAAGTCGACTTCCAGTGGTCGTCTCACTACACGAAGAAGTCGTGGCAGACAATCCAATCAGCTCTTGTCGGAGTCGAGAGTCAACATTTCTCGTATGTTTCTAAGCATTTCCTTCGACAAATGATCATCTTCAGTAGATAGTGAGGGCTGTTGGGCCTCAAAATCCTACTTATAAAAAAGAATTTAATGACCACTAATTGACATCGCACACTGCTGACCTAAGCAAAAATGCGAGACTAGTCCTATGTATAAAAAAAAGTTCAAAGGCTTTGTGTTTGACACTAATGAGTTTGGGAAACCTACTTATAAAAAACGTGATTGATGAGCGATGTAATTTGATACTAATTGGATGATTGACAGTACCACTAGAGATGCCACCTAGCGGTGAGTGCAGAGAGTATTTTAGTCCTAGCGATCAACGCCGTACCTAGAGCGTGCTGACGTAAGCAATAATGCGTTTAATAACCACGCTAAAGTATATAAGTTTAGTTTCGTACTTTATTTAATAACTGACGTAAGCAATAATGCGTTTAATAACCACGCTAAAGTATATAAGTTTAGTTTCGTACTTTATTTAATAACACTAGAGATGCCACCTAGCGGTGAGTGCAGAGAGTATTTTAGTCCTAGCGATCAACGCCGTACCTAGAGCGTGCTGACGTAAGCAATACGCTAACCACGCTAAAACCATGCAACGTTTAGTTTCGTACTTTTGCTGACGTAAGCAATAATGCGTTTATCGCGCTAACCACGCTAAAACCATTGTATCCAACGTTTAGTTTCGTACTTTTCGTTGTATGTGAGATGCCACCTAGCGGTGAGATGCTATAATATAACCGGGGTAAAACCACTGCATAATCGTTGGCGACGGTATGTGAGATGCCACCTAGCGGTGAGATGCTATAATATAACCGGGGTAAAACCACTGCATAATCGTTGGCGACGATATAGCTCTCTTAGGAGAGTGTTCGCCTAGGGATCGAAAGGTTCCGGGTTTGAACGATGCCACCTAGCGGTGAGATGCTATAATATAGCCGGGGTAAAACCACTGCATAATCGTTGGCGACGGTATAGCTCTCTTAGGAGAGTGTTCGCCTAGGGATCGAAAGGTTCCGGGTTTGAACAGAGTATTTTAGTCCTAGCGATCAACGCCGTACCTAGAGTGTGCTGACGTAAGCAATAATGCGTTTATTGCGCTAACCACGCTAAAACCATTGTATCGAACCACGCTAAAACCATTGTATAATTATCCAACGTTTAGTTTCGTACTTTTAACGTTTCGTTTTTGAAATGTCGTCGACCTTGCCACCTAGCGGTGAGTACAGAGATGCTATAATATAACCGGGGTAAAACCACTGCATAATCGTTGGCGACGGTATAGCTCTCTTAGAAGAGCGTTCGCCTAGGGATCGAAAGATTCCGGGTTTGAACCCTAGTCGCAAAAGGCGCCGCCGGCTGCTGCTCTAGTGGACTTTGACCCCTGGATGACAGCATAGCTGGCTAACGGTAAACAACGTTCTGGTGGAAGGATTAAAACGAAACCAATGCGTTTAAATACATCTAGTCGTGGGATTACAATGACAATCAAATGCATAAATACACTAACGTTCAGTAGGGTGTTTATGCATTGGAAATAGACGCGTGAAAACGTGAGTAGTGACTGAATATTTATTGTGAATGATAGGAGAGCATTCGGCCAACGGGTTGCCTGCTGCTTTCCGGGGAACCGAAGCCTTCCCGACGATATAGTTCGTGAGGCACGATTGTTTTCCATAGCCCGTTGGCCTGCTTCACGAGAAATATCCTAGCCAGATCGGCGATGTCGTCGTCGTCAGAGCTGTCAGTGTCTGTCGGCGTAGGAGACGGCGGCGGCGTGTGGATGAATGGCGCGACCGTGCATGTTGGCTTGGTCGTCGATGCGCCGGTTGTAGGCAGTTGGATCGGACTATGAAATAAAACCACATTTTAAAAAAAGGACGAGAACCAGTTTAAATGGTAAAATGATGCATTACAAGGTTGTGATGATGCATTGTTTAAATGATGACATAAAATGAGACATTAAACGGTAAAATGCATGCGTACTTAATTGTAGTAAAAATAAAATGAGACTGTTTAAATGGTAAAATAAAATGCATGCGTATGAAATAAAAAAAACAATACATTTTAAACAAAGGATGAGAACCATGCATTGTTTAAATGGTAAAATAAGGTTGTGAAATAAAATAAAATGATTACATAAAATGAGACATTAAACGGTAAAATGCATGCATGCAAGCGTTGTAGTAAAAATAAAATGAGATTGTTTAAACGGTAAAATAAAATGCATGCATGCATGCAGAAATGCATGCATGTAGTTACTGTTTAAACGGTAAAATACATGCAATTTAAACGGTATGTTGCGTACTTACAACAACTGTAGTAAAAACGTGCATGCATGTACGCGTACTTACAATTGTTTAAATAAAATGCATGCATGTTTAAACGGTAATACATGCAATTTAAACGGTATGTTGCGTACTTACAACAACTGTAGTAAAAACGTGCATGCATTGTTTAAATAAAATACATGCATGTTTAAACGGTAAAATACATGCTATTTAAACGGAATGTTGTTTAAATAAAATGCATGCATGTAGTTACTGTTTAAACGGTAAAATACATGCAATTTATGTTGCGTACTTACAACAACTGTAGTAAAAACGTGCATGCACTTACAATTGTTTAAATAAAATGCATGCATGTTTAAACGGTAATTTATGTTGCGTACTTACAACAACTGTAGTAAAAACGTGCATGCACTTACAATTGTTTAAATAAAATGCATGCGTGTTTAAACGGTAATACATGCAATTTAAACGGTATGTTGCGTACTACTGTAGTAAAAACGTGCATGCATTGTTTAAATAAAATGCATGCATGTTTAAACGGTAATACATGCTATTTAAACGGTATGTTGCGTACTACTGTAGTAAAAACGTGCATGCACTGTTTAAATAAAATGCAGTTACTGTCTTACCGTGGTGTTGTGGACACAAAATGCCTGGGATGAATGAAGTATGCACGCTGATAATTGAATAAGATAACGGTTTTAGTGTGAAGTGCGCATGCGCGTTATGTTGTAGAATAACATAGACTAGGCAGTATGTGTTAAGTGCGCATGCGCCTTATTTTGAAAAGTGTTGTAAGCACGCACGCGTACATGTATTGTGGTTTATTTCATAGAGTACTGAAGATCCAACTGCCTACAAGAACGGCTCTGTCAGCAGCAAAGCCGGTATGCTCGATCGCTCCCATATCACGAAGTGACCCCCCTCGCCCAATCACTCCACCACCACCACCACCACCACCACCTATCAGCCACGACGCCGATGACTTCGATGACGACATCAGCCTCGTGTCTCCGTTCTTAAGAAGAGGAAGCAATGGATCGTGGTACACGCCTATCCCACCGACCGAACTATTACACTACCCTGACAGACATCCACACAAGCTAGTGGTGTTCGTTGACTACACTACCCTGACAGACATCATCACAAGCTAGTGGTGGTAAGTTGACTACACTACCCTGACAGACATCCACACAAGCTAGTGGTGGTAAGTTGCCTACACTACCTTGACAGACATCCTCACAAGCTAGTGGTGGTAGTTGACTACACTACCCTGGCAGACATCCTCACAAGCTAGTGGTGGTAGTTGACTACACTACCCTGACAGACATCCTCACAAGCTAGTGGTGGCAAGTTGACTACACTACCCTGACATACATCCTCACAAGCTAGTGGTGGTAGTTGACTACACTGTCCTGGCAGACATCCTCACAAGCTAGTGGTGATAGTTGACTACACTACCCTGGCAGACATCCCCACAAGCTAGTGGTGGTAGTTGACTACACTACCCTGGCAGACATCCTCACAAGCTAGTGGTGGTAGTTGACTACACTACCCTGGCAGACATCCTCACAAGCTAGTGGTGGTAGTTGACTACACTACCCTGGCAGACATACTCATAAGCTAGTGGTGGTAGTTGACTACACTACCCTGGCAGACATCCTCACAAGCTAGTGGTGGTAGTTGACTACACTACCCTGGCAGACATACTCATAAGCTAGTGGTGGTAGTAGACTACACTACCCTGACAGACATCCTCACAAGCTAGTGGTGGTAGTTGACTACACTACCCTGACAGACATTCTCACAAGCTAGTGATGGTAGTTGACTACACTACTCTGGCAAACATCCTCACAAGCTAGTGATGGTAGTTGACTACACTACCCTGACATACATCCTCACAAGCTAGTGATGGTAGTTGTCTACACTACCCTGACAGACATCACTCACTCCACTGTCTACTACCTACGGGCCACTGTCTACTCACTCCACTGCCTACTACCTACTGCCCACTGTCCACTCACTCCACTGTATACTACCTACTGCCCAATTTCTACTCACTCCACTGTCTACTACCTACTGCCCACTGTCCACTCAATCCACTGTCTACTACCTACTGCCCACTGTCTACTCACTCCACTGTCTACTACCTACTGTCTACTCACTCCACTGTCTACTACCTACTGCCCACTGTCCACTCACTCCACTGTCTACTACCTACTACCAGCTGTCTACTCACTCCACTGTCTACTACCTACTGTCCACTCACTCCACTGTCTACTACCTACTGCCCACTCACTCCACTGCCTACTACCTACTGCCCGCTGTCTACTACCTACTGCCCACTGTCTACTCACTCCACTGTCTACTGCCTACTGCCCACTGTCTACTCACTCTACTGTCTACTACCTACTGCCCACTGTCCACTCACTCCACTGTCTACTACCTACTACCCACTGTCTACTCACTCCACTGTCTACTGCCTACTGCCCACTGTCTACTCACTCTACTGTCTACTTCCCACTGTCCACTGTCTACTCACTCTACTGTCTACTGCCCACTGTCTACTACCTACTGCCCACTGTCTACTCACTCCACTGTCTACTGTCTACTACCTACTGTCTACTCACTCCACTGTCTACTGCCTACTGCCCACTGTCTACTCACTCCACTGTCTACTACCTACTGCCCACTGTCTACTCACTCCACTGTCTACTACTTACTGCCCACTGTCTACTCACTCCACTGTCTACTACCTACTGCCCTCTGTCTACTCACTCTACTGTTTTGGGACTCTGACAGTGTCCAGTCAACCCCATACACATATAACATATAGACGGAAGGTTGGGACTCTGACAGGGTCCAGTCACCCCCATACACATATAGCATAGAGACGGAAGGTTGGGACTCAGACAGGGTTTAATCACCCTCATACACATATAACATATAGACAGAAGGTTGGGACTCTGACAGTGTCCAGTCACCCCCATACACATATAACATATAGACGGAAGTTTGGGACTCTGACAGTGTACACATATAACATATAGACAGAAGGTTGGGACTCTAACAGTGTCCAGTCTCCCCCATACACATATAACATATAGACGGAAGGTTTGGACTCTGACAGGGTCCAGTCACCCTCATACACGTATAGACGGAAGGTTGGGACTCTGACAGTGTCCAGTCACCCCCATACACATATAACATATAGACAGAAGGTTGGGACTGTGACAGTGTCCAGTCACCCCCATACACATATAACATATAGACAGAAGGCTGAGTGAGATTCTGACAGTGTCCTGTCACCCCCATACACATATAACATACAGACGGAAGGTTGGGACTCTGACAGTGTCCAGTTACCCCCATACACATATAACATGTAGACGAAAGGTTGGGACTCTGACAGTGTCCACTCACCCCCATACACATATAACGTATAGACGGAAGGTTGGGTGTAGGGTTAGATAGCGAGAAAAAGTTGGGGTTAACCTCGCGAAAATTTCCAGAGGAACAAAAACAAAATTTTCTGAAAATTTATACAACCACCTTGTGGTTGTTTAAATTTTCGCGAGTTTAACCCCAACTTTTTCTGTCTATCTAACCCTACACCCAACCTTCCGTCTATACGTTATATGTGTATGGGGGTGAGTGGACACTGTCAGAGTCCCAACCTTCCGTCTACATGTTATATGTGTATGGGGGTAACTGGACACTGTCAGAGTCCCAACCTTCCGTCTGTATGTTATATGTGTATGGGGGTGACAGGACACTGTCAGAATCTCACTCAGCCTTCTGTTTATATGTTATATGTGTATGGGGGTGACTGGACACTGTCAGAGTCCCAACCTTCTGTCTATATGTTATATGTGTATGGGGGTGACTGGACACTGTCAGAGTCCCAACCTTCCATCTATACGTGTATGAGGGTGACTGGGTCCTGTCAGAGTCCCAACCTTCCGTCTACATGTTATATGTGTATGGGGGTAACTGGACACTGTCAGAGTCCCAACCTTCCGTCTGTATGTTATATGTGTATGGGGGTGACAGGACACTGTCAGAATCTCACTCAGCCTTCTGTCTATATGTTATATGTATATGAGGGTGACTGGACACTGTCACAGTCCCAACCTTCTGTCTATATGTTATATGTGTATGGGGGTGAATGGACACTGTCAGAGTCCCAACCTTCCGTCTATACGTGTATGAGGGTGGCTGGACCCTGTCAGAGTCCCAACCTTCCGTCTATATATTATATGTGTATGGGGGAGACTGGACACTGTCAGAGTCCCAACCTTCTGTCTATATGTTATATGTGTACACTGTCAGAGTCCCAAACTTCCGTCTATATGTTATATGTGTATGGGGGTGACTGGACACTGTCAGAGTCCCAACCTTCTGTCTACATGTTATATGTGTATGAGGGTGATTAAACCCTGTCAGAGTCCCAACCTTCCGTCTCTATGTTATATGTGTATGGGGGTGACTGGACCCTGTCAGAGTCCCAACCTTCCGTCTATATGTTATATGTGTATGGGGTTGACTGGACACTGTCAGAGTCCCAAAACAGTAGAGTGAGTAGACAGAGGGCAGTAGGTAGTAGACAGTGGATTGAGTAGACAGTGGGCAGTAAGTAGTAGACAGTGGAGTGAGTAGACAGTGGGCAGTAGGTAGTAGACAGTGGAGTGAGTAGACAGTGGGCAGTAGGCAGTAGACAGTGGAGTGAGTAGACAGTAGGTACTAGACAGTAGACAGTGGAGTGAATGGACAGTGGGCAGTAGGTAGTAGACAGTGGAGTATGCAGACAGTAGGTAGTAGACAGTGGAGTGAGTAGACAGTGGGCAGTAGGTAGTAGACAGTGGAGTCAGTAGACAGTGGGCAGTAGACAGTGGAGTTAGCAGACAGTAGGTAGTAGACAGTAGAGTGAATAGACAGTGGGCAGTAGGCAGTAGACATTGGAGTGAGTAGACAGTGGGCAGTAGACAGTGGAGTGAGTGGACAGTGGGCAGTAGGTAGTAGGCAGTGGAGTGAGTAGACAGTGGGTTGTAGGTAGTAGACAGTGGAGTGAGTAGACAGTGGGCAGTAGGCGGTAGACAATTGGGTGAGAGTAGACAGCGGAGCAGTAGACAGTGGAGTGAGTGGACAGTGGGCAGTGGGTAGTAGGCAGTGGAGTGAGTAGACAGTGGGTAGTAGGTAGTAGACAGTGGAGTGAGTAGACAGTGGGCAGTAGGCAGTAGACAGTGGAGTGAATAGACAGTGGGCAGTAGGTAGTAGACAGTGGAGTGAGTGGACAGTGGGCAGTAGGTAGTAGACAGTGGGCAGTAGGTAGTAGGCAGTGGAGTGAGTAGACAGTGGGTAGTAGGTAGTAGATAGTGGAGTGAGTAGACAGTGGGCAGTAGGTAGTAGACAGTGGAGTGAGTGGGCAGTGGGCAGTAGGTAGTAGACAGTGGACTGAGTAGACAGTGGGCAGTAGGTAGAAGACAGTGGAGTGAGTAGACAGTGGGCAGTAAGTAGTAGACAGTGGAGTGAGTATACAGTGGGCAGTAGACCGTGGAGTGAGTAGACAGTGGGCAGGAGACAGTAGACAGTGGAGTGAGTAGACAGTGGGCAGTAGACAGTGGAGTGAGTGGACAGTGGGCAGTAGAGTTAGTAGACAGTGGGCAGTAGGCAGTAGACAGTGGGCAGTAGGTAGTAGACAGTGGAGTGAGTAGACAGTGGGCAGTAGGTAGTAGGCAGTGGAGTGAGTAGACAGTGGAGTGAGTGGACAGTGGGCAGTAGGTAGTAAACAGTGGGCAGTAGGCAGTAGACAGTGGAGTGAGTAGACAGTAGGTAGTAGACAGTGGAGTGAGTAGACAGTAGACAGTGGAGTGAGTGTGCAGTGGACAGTAGGTAGTAGACAGCAGAGTGAGTAGACAGTGGGCAGTAGGCAGTACACAGTGGAGTGAGTAGACAGTAGGTAGTAGGCAGTAGGCAGTGGAGTGAGTGGACAGTGGGCAGTAGGTAGTAGACAGTGGAGTGAGTAGACAGTGGGCAGTAGGTAGTAGGCAGTGGAGTGAGTAGACAGTGGGTAGTAAGTAGTAGACAATGGAGTAAGTGGACAGTGGACAGTAGGTAGTAGACAGTGGAGTGAGTAGACAGTGGGCAGTAGGTAGTAGACAGTGGAGTGAGTAGACAGTAGGTAGTAGACAGTGGAGTGAGTAGACAGTGGAGTGAGTGGACAGTGGGTAGTAGGTAGTAGACAGTTGAGTGAGTAGACTGGGAAGTAGACTGAGGACTGAGTAGACAGTGGGCAGTAGGTAGTAGACAGTGGAGTGAGTAGACAGTGGGCAGTAGGTAGTAGGCAGTGGAGTGAGTAGACAGTGGGTAGTAGGTAGTAGACAGTGGGCAGTAGACAGTAGAGTGAGTAGACAGTGGACAGTGGGAAGTAGACAGTAGAGTGAGTAGACAGTGGGCAGTAGGCAGTAGACAGTGGAGTGAGTAGACAGTGGGTAGTAGGTAGTAGACAGTGGAGTGAGTGGACAGTTGGCAGTATGTAGTAGACAGTAGAGTGAGTAGACAGTGGGCAGTAGGCAGTAGACAGTGGTGTGAGTAGACAGTGGGCAGTAGTGGAGTGAGTAGACAGTGGGCAGTAGGTAGTAGACAGTGGAGTGAGTAGACAGCGGGCAGTAGGTAGTAGGCAGTGGAGTGAGTGAGCAGTAGGTAGTAGACAGTGGAGTGAGTGGACAGTAGGTAGTAGACAATGGAGTGAGTAGACAGTGGGTAGTATGTAGTAGACAGTGGAGTGAGTGGACAGTGGGCAGTAGGTAGTAGACAGTGGAGTGAGTAGACAGTAGGTAGTAGACAGTGGAGTGAGTAGACAGTGGGCAGTAGGTAGTAGACAGTGGAGTGAGTGGACAGTGGGCAGTAGGTAGTAGACAGCGGAGTGAGTAGAAATTCGGCAATATGTAGTAGACAGTGGAGTGAGTGGACAGTGGGCAGTAGGTAGTAGGCAGTGGAGTGAGTAGACAGTGGCCCAGTGGCCCGTAGGTAGTAGACAGTGGAGTGAGTGATGTATGTCAGGGTAGTGTAGACAACTACCATCACTAGCTTGTGAGGATGTATGTCAGGGTAGTGTAGTCAACTACCATCACAAGCTTGTGAGGATGTTTGCCAGAGTAGTGTAGTCAACTACCATCACTAGCTTGTGAGAATGTCTGTCAGGGTAGTGTAGTCTACTACCACCACTAGCTTGTGAGGATGTCTGTCAGGGTAGTGTAGTCTACTACCATCACTAGCTTGTGAGGGTGTCTGTCAGGGTAGTGTAGTCAACTACCACCACTAGCTTATGAGTATGTCTGCCAGGGTAGTGTAGTCAACTACCACCACTAGCTTGTGAGGATGTCTGCCAGGGTAGTGTAGTCAACTACCACCACTAGCTTGTGAGGATGTCTGCCAGGGTAGTGTAGTCAACTACCACCACTAGCTTGTGGGGATGTCTGCCAGGGTAGTGTAGTCAACTATCACCACTAGCTTGTGAGGATGTCTGCCAGGATAGTGTAGTCAACTACCACCACTAGCTTGTGAGGATGTATGTCAGGGTAGTGTAGTCAACTTACCACCACTAGCTTGTGAGGATGTCTGTCAGGGTAGTGTAGTCAACTACCACCACTAGCTTGTGAGGATGTCTGCCAGGGTAGTGTAGTCAACTACCACCACTAGCTTGTGAGGATGTCTGTCAAGGTAGTGTAGGCAACTTACCACCACTAGCTTGTGTGGATGTCTGTCAGGGTAGTGTAGTCAACTTACCACCACTAGCTTGTGAGGATGTCTGTCAAGGTAGTGTAGGCAACTTACCACCACTAGCTTGTGTGGATGTCTGTCAGGGTAGTGTAGTCAACTTACCACCACTAGCTTGTGTGGATGTCTGTCAGGGTAGTATAGTCAACGAACACCACTAGCTTGTGTGGATGTATGTCAGGGTAGTGTAATAGTTCGGTCGGTGGGATAGGCGTGTACCACGATCCATTGCTTCCTCTTCTTAAGAACGGAGACACGAGGCTGATGTCGTCATCGAAGTCATCGGCGTCGTGGCTGATAGGTGGTGGTGGTGGTGGTGGTGGAGTGATTGGGCGAGGGGGGTCACTTCGTGATATGGGAGCGATCGAGCATACCGGCTTTGCTGCTGACAGGGCCGTTCTTGTAGGCAGTTGGATCTTCAGTACTCTATGAAATAAACCACAATACATGTACGCGTGCGTGCTTACAACACTTTTCAAAATAAGGCGCATGCGCACTTAACACATACTGCCTAGTCTATGTTATTCTACAACATAACGCGCATGCGCACTTCACACTAATACCGTTATCTTATTCAATTATCAGCGTGCATACTTCATTCATCCCAGGCATTTTGTGTCCACAACACCACGGTAAGACAGTAACTGCATTTTATTTAAACAGTGCATGCACGTTTTTACTACAGTAGTACGCAACATACCGTTTAAATAGCATGTATTACCGTTTAAACATGCATGCATTTTATTTAAACAATGCATGCACGTTTTTACTACAGTAGTACGCAACATACCGTTTAAATTGCATGTATTACCGTTTAAACACGCATGCATTTTATTTAAACAATTGTAAGTGCATGCACGTTTTTACTACAGTTGTTGTAAGTACGCAACATAAATTACCGTTTAAACATGCATGCATTTTATTTAAACAATTGTAAGTGCATACACGTTTTTACTACAGTTGTTGTAAGTACGCAACATAAATTGCATGTATTTTACCGTTTAAACAGTAACTACATGCATGCATTTTATTTAAACAACATACCGTTTAAATAGCATGTATTTTACCGTTTAAACATGCATGCATTTTATTTAAACAATGCATGCACGTTTTTACTACAGTTGTTGTAAGTACGCAACATACCGTTTAAATTGCATGTATTACCGTTTCAACATGCATGCATTTTATTTAAACAATTGTAAGTACGCGTACATGCATGCACGTTTTTACTACAGTTGTTGTAAGTACGCAACATACCGTTTAAATTGCATGTATTTTACCGTTTAAACAGTAACTACATGCATGCATTTCTGCATGCATGCATGCATTTTATTTTACCGTTTAAACAATCTCATTTTATTTTTACTACAACGCATGCATGCATGTATTTTACCGTTTAATGTCTCATTTTATGTAATCATTTTATTTTATTTCACAACCTTATTTTACCATTTAAACAATGCATGGTTCTCATCCTTTGTTTAAAATGTATTGTTTTTTTTATTTCATACGCATGCATTTTATTTTACCATTTAAACAGTCTCATTTTATTTTTACTACAATTAAGTACGCATGCATTTTACCGTTTAATGTCTCATTTTATGTCATCATTTAAACAATGCATCATCACAACCTTGTAATGCATCATTTTACCATTTAAACTGGTTCTCGTCCTTTTTTTTAAATGTGGTTTTATTTCATAGTCCGATCCAACTGCCTACAACCGGCGCATCGACGACCAAGCCAACATGCACGGTCGCGCCATTCATCCACACGCCGCCGCCGTCTCCTACGCCGACAGACACTGACAGCTCTGACGACGACGACATCGCCGATCTGGCTAGGATATTTCTCGTGAAGCAGGCCAACGGGCTGTGGAAAACAATCGTGCCTCACGAACTATATCGTCGGGAAGGCTTCGGTTCCCCGGAAAGCAGCAGGCAACCCGTTGGCCGAATGCTCTCCTATCATCCACAATAAATATTCAGTCACTACTCACGTTTTCACGCGTCTATTTCCAATGCATAAACACCCTACTGAACGTTAGTGTATTTATGCATTTGATTGTCATTGTAATCCCACGACTAGATGTATTTAAACGCATTGGTTTCGTTTTAATCCTTCCACCAGAACGTTGTTTACCGTTAGCCAGCTATGCTGTCATCCAGGGGTCAAAGTCCACTAGAGCAGCAGCCGGCGGCGCCTTTTGCGACTAGGGTTCAAACCCGGAATCTTTCGATCCCTAGGCGAACGCTCTCCTAAGAGAGCTATACCGTCGCCAACGATTATGCAGTGGTTTTACCCCGGTTATATTATAGCATCTCTGTACTCACCGCTAGGTGGCAAGGTCGACGACATTTCAAAAACGAAACGTTAAAAGTACGAAACAAAACGTTGGATAATTATACAATGGTTTTAGCGTGGTTCGATACAATGGTTTTAGCGTGGTTAGCGCAATAAACGCATTATTGCTTACGTCAGCACACTCTAGGTACGGCGTTGATCGCTAGGACTAAAATACTATGTTCAAACCCGGAACCTTTCGATCCCTAGGCGAACACTCTCCTAAGAGAGCTATACCGTCGCCAACGATTATGCAGTGGTTTTACCCCGGTTATATTATAGCATCTCACCGCTAGGTGGCATCGTTCAAACCCGGAACCTTTCGATCCCTAGGCGAACACTCTCCTAAGAGAGCTATACCGTCGCCAACGATTATGCAGTGGTTTTACCCCGGTTATATTATAGCATCTCACCGCTAGGTGGCATCTCACATACCGTCGCCAACGATTATGCAGTGGTTTTACCCCGGTTATATTATAGCATCTCACCGCTAGGTGGCATCTCACATACAACGAAAAGTACGAAACTAAACGTTGGATACAATGGTTTTAGCGTGGTTAGCGCGATAAACGCATTATTGCTTACGTCAGCAAAAGTACGAAACTAAACGTTGCATGGTTTTAGCGTGGTTAGCGTATTGCTTACGTCAGCACGCTCTAGGTACGGCGTTGATCGCTAGGACTAAAATACTCTCTGCACTCACCGCTAGGTGGCATCTCTAGTGTTATTAAATAAAGTACGAAACTAAACTTATATACTTTAGCGTGGTTATTAAACGCATTATTGCTTACGTCAGTTATTAAATAAAGTACGAAACTAAACTTATATACTTTAGCGTGGTTATTAAACGCATTATTGCTTACGTCAGCACGCTCTAGGTACGGCGTTGATCGCTAGGACTAAAATACTCTCTGCACTCACCGCTAGGTGGCATCTCTAGTGGTACTGTCAATCATCCAATTAGTATCAAATTACATCGCTCGTCAATCACGTTTTTTATAAGTAGGTTTCCCAAACTCATTAGTGTCAAACACAAAGCCTTTGATCTTTTTTTATACATAGGACTAGTCTCGCATTTTTGCTTAGGTCAGCAGTGTGCGATGTCAATTAGTGGTCATTAAATTCTTTTTTATAAGTAGGATTTTGAGGCCCAACAGCCCTCACTATCTACTAACTTCTGCTTGGCGAGCTCTTCACTGATCCCATGGACATGCCCCGCCAACGCCAATACTACGGTCAACGCAGCAACCTTTAATAGACAAACACTATTTCTTTACTCGTAGAATCGCACTTTAAATTAAGCACGGAACAATAAAATCAATCATTTCATCTTAATGTATATGACAGTGCAATAAGAAGAACACAGACTCTAGGAACTATAATTATTGCCTATGGAAATATATAAACGTGACTTGGCTACCATCATACACGCACTAATTATACACACTTGCTGCCGTCTACACGATATCTAAATGGTGTCACTTTTTATGGTATAACTGAACATGAAAAACTGATGAACTCATAATAGATTTTAGGAAAAATCCTACTCCTCCCAAGAGACTATTCATTAACGGAGAGTAGATGAACACTAGTATTTCGACATTATCATTGAACATACAGCGGTAATTAACAGAAAGTGCCAACAAAACTTTATTTCTTACGCAAGTTCACGTCACTCAGTGTCAGCACACATGTTCTTCAAACCAACTGCAGATGCTACATCGAAAGCTCTATTACATTTAGGTTTCTTGTATGGTACGGCGGCCTGAGTAACGTGCATCGCAACACTCTTGCACGAACAGTCAGGGTTAGTGGCAAGGTGGTGGGAAAAAAGCAGACAAGTCTAGAGGATCTAAACAGGCAACGGGCAGAGAGAGAAAGGGAAGGAATGATCCTCAGACCCCGAACATCACCTGTTTCCATGCTATAAACTACTTCCTTCTGGCCGTCGCTTTCAACTCCCTCACTGTAAATGAGAAACACGGGCTAACATTAATAACACATGCATACCCTGATGTCGCGACTCAACGAACGTCGTGCTGGTTGTCAAATGTAAACAGACCTAAGGGGTATAGATATCTATATGGCGTTAATTTGAAAATGAAGGGACTAAGTGTTGATTAGCAAGAAAGTCTACTGTTGCAGTATGTGACATTTTACTTGTCAAGTATGCCAAACAGACTGATATGATATAGTACAGCTGGAAGGTACGCCCCCCATGCACCCAGTGGATTTCTAACTGAAACTTACTTTTTTGCAACCCTATAGGTGTCTAATAAACAAATTTGGATGTTCACATTTCGAAGTAATGTCCGAAAGGGTCCGTTTGGCGGCGATTTTGGATTTTGTCACGTGCGACTGGTAAATCAAGGATACCCATAACTTTTGAACCAGTCATCGTACAAAGACAAATGAACCCTCTTTTTAGTATAAATGTGGCATGAGGAATCGCTTGAAATGGTTATTTTGACGATTCAAACATATTTATTGCTTCATAATGCACATAATACCATATTTTCATGCATGAAATTGAGTCAAATACTAAGTTAAGGATAGGTGATTGCGCATAAGCACTGACTCAACATTATATGCCACTACTAGGCAGAAAATGGGCTAATTATGAGTCCAAGAAGAAAGGAAACTACACGGAATCTACCCACTACGATCAGTATCTACGTCTACTCAAGTACTAGCTACTCATCACAGTCAATCTCCTGATCATCTTCCTCTTCCCCCTTCTCCTTCTCAGCAGCTTTCTCAGGTAAGTCAATGAGTGAGAGAGAGGCAAGATGGGTCCACACGACCACTCTGGCTCCAGTACACCCTCCTCAGTCTTCACCCATCCCTGTCCAACATCGTAGGGTTTGGGTCGCCAGAAGCGAGGCTGGTTGGCCCGCTTGTAGTTGGCTAGTCGGTAGTTGACCTGGCTAAAATGGGAAATTATATTATTCTTGCAGGGTGGGAGGAGAGCCAGGTCAACCTTGGTCTTGGTTGTGAGCTTCTCATGTTCTCCAATCATCTTTATGAGCATCTTGCCTCCCACAGCATCCACTGATGTCTCGCGAGTCTGACCGTACACGAGGCAGGTGAAGGCTTCCAAATCTGCCATCACCTCCGGCTTCACCGTCCAGTCATCACCAAGTTGCTTGAAAACGTTGTGATATTTGATGTTCTTCTGGAGCTTCTTCAGGGGCACCACCTAGCCTTTGCCCTTGAATGCGCTGGTGCAATTCTCGCATGAGAAGACGTAGAACCCGAGCAGCGTCGAGCAGTACTCGTGCTCCAGTGACTTGGCCAGCTCCGTCACGTTGACGATCTGGCGGTGCTTGCCCATGCCTGTGTCGAGATAGGTGGTGAGGCTGATGGAGTGCGAGTGGTGGAGCAGGATGAAGAATATGTTACTATCAGGAGTTCTCACTACAGCCGACTTGTACCATTGCTTGGCGGCATAGTGGATGTAGAGAACGACCCGGGTGTCCGTCTCCTCCTGGTATGAGGACAACTCATCGATCTCGCGCGTAATCACTTCACCATTGGATGAGTCCAGCTGATGTGCCTTCCCCTCAGATGCCCCATTCTGGAAACGATCACTGATGAAGGCCTTCTTGGCTTCCTAACCAACTGTATCAGTTCGAAGGACATCGATCTCGACCTCCGGGGAAACAGGAACACCGGATGCAACGTTGTAGAGCCGGTCTTTGTCAGGGATGGCGAAGGGGTCGGTGAAATTCTGGATAGCAGTGAGTGTTCGCTGCACAGCTTCCTCGCTCTTCTTGATCTCAGCAGCCTCAAGCTCGCGATGCTTCCCTGCCTTTGGACACTCGGGGTCATTAAGGAGTCCACACATCTCGAGCATCATCTCAAATACTGGGCATGAGCGGATGTGGTGCGGCACCAACGCTGATAAGCACCGAACATTGAGAACAGCCTTACTAGACCTCCTGCCGACTTGGCGAACTTCATGAATATCTCCTCCATGGTTTTGTCCATTGCGCTGAGTGCACCGGGAATGAGTGACCGTGCCACTGCGATGCCGCCCTTTTCGAGAAGCTCCTTCGCGCCAGGGTGAGACAGGTCGATGTTGGTGAAGAACACCTCCAGCCAGGCCATGTACCTGGAGTAGTTCGGGCCATCAAATGCGAAGAACAGGTTATCCAATCTCCACATTGCACTTGAGGAAGAGCTTGAGGTTGTTGGTCTTCACAGAATATATGAGCACAAGGATGAGGCGGGTGTGCTCAATGAAGCCGAACCAGAAGGTAGGAGTCTTGCCCAGGTGACCGGCACGCACCTTGTCCTTAAACTTCACGTACTTGTTGACAATGGTAAGAGTTGAGGGGTCCTGGAGGGCGAGATCGAGGTTCTCTCGGCTGCAGGACTTGACCAGATTGAGGAGGGCCACTTGGTTGTCTACATGGACGTTTTCCTCCTGTTCAAACTTCTCCATCAGTTGCCGCTCCATCGCCTAACAGACAGTCTTCAGACAGAATAGCGCCGCTGGTCACGAGGCCAGCCTCGAGGATAATCTCAGCGTAGCTCGAACCCCTGAACTTGTGCTCAGTCACCGTACCCATGTAATTCATCACAATGTGGAACTGTCCTGGGGTGACTACATGCGACTTGTACTTCTCTGGAAATTTCCATATATGGGGAAGGGCCTTCATGCATCCACCGAGGTTGAAGGTGTTGAGGACGTACTTCAGACCGTCTCAGTAGCTCCTGGATGACAGAGAACTTGGTGAATGGCTGGTTGATCGGGATAAGGTAATCAATGGTCTACTTCCTGGCGGGCTTCGTTCCAGTGGCGGAGATGAATCCACCAAACGCAGGGACCGGCTGCTTCCCAGTGCTCCCCATCATCACGTTGGTGAAAGCAATTTGCTCACTGATTTTGTGAACCTCGAGTCAGTTCTTGAACTTCTATAGTCAGGCTTTGGATAGCCATTTTGCTCCAGTGCCTTGATGTAGAGGAGCCGCAAGGAGGAGAGCTGCACCGCTTCAGCGGCAAACAAGTCTTTGCCTTTGACCTCGCGATGCAGACGAGTATATCCCAGTGCTAGGGTTTGAAGCTCAACCTCCTTCCAAGCAGCCGGCCTCTCATTCCATGATGGGAACTTGATTCTTGTTTGAGTCTTCCCGGATACCTTTATCTCACGCCTTTCGCAGAAGATGCATTGTGGTGGGAATAGTGGCCCTGCAGAGGACGATGGCGATTTTCGAAGAGAGCGTGACGCTGATGCTTCTGTTGAAGTATCTACTGTACCACTTTGTTGTGAAGCGCTGGTAGCACCCTCGGTGATACCCAATTGTTTCTAAATCTACACCGTCAAGACTCTCAGGGATGAGACGACAAACATCTGCCATGCAATGAAGTGAATTGTGAGGCTCGGCAAGTCTTTTATCACGAATACCATGAAGTTGCGCTAACCTATCAGCTGCTGGCCCCTTGACGTTGGTAAATGACGTAAAGGGGCCATGGTCAATGCCAATGATGTGTAAAATGCAGGTCGGAAGGCGCTTCTGGTATACTTCCATCACGCTTTCTTTTCTTGGTAGCCATGTGCTAGGCACCACCATCACAGTTGTATCACTACACTACTCTGAAAAAGTTAAGTACCTTGTCATACACAAGTCAGCAAGGTATATGCGCATTGAAGTACCTCATCTGGTATAATAGCAAAATAATACATTAAATGTACGTAAAACTAACAAATGCTCCTATTGTCGCCCACCTGAAGTGTTATAACCTCCCCTTTTAGCGCCACGAACAATTGTGGATCTGGCGCTATAACAAATTAAATATATTATTAGTAGTATTATTAAAACTAAACTTTAAAACTACTGTAAATAAGTATAACAATTAATACACATATAATTCGTTAAAATGTTCGTCAAATTGGAATAATAATTACATCAACGATTTTTCTTAATATACAACTATTAATTCACTCACTTCAACGTTTCAACCATTGTCGCTTGATTGAGTCACGTATGGGAAAGCCTGCCGCCACGCCATCTGGCGAGCAGAGGACAAACTGTTCCTGATGAAGACTACCGATGAAACGTTGAAGTTGAGTGAATTAATAGTTGTAAATTAAGAACAATCATTTGTGTATAGACATATAAAATTATACAAATCATTAAAAATTACACTAACATTAGTGTGTAGTGTCGAGGGTAAGTTACGGGTAGATAGTAATTGAGTAGATGTAGATACTAGATACTGATCGTAGTGGGTAGTTTTTGGGTAGTTTCCTTTCTTCTTGGATTCATAATTAGCCCATTTCTGTCTAGTAGTGGCATATAATGTTGAGTCAGTGCTTATGCGCAATCGCCTATCCTTAATTTAGTATTTGACTCGATTTCAGGCTTGACAATATGGTATTATGTGCATTTTGAGGCAATAAATCTCAAGCGATTCCTCATGCCACAATTATACAAAAAAGTGGGTACAATTGTCTTTGTACGATGACTGGTTCAAAAGTTATGGATATCTTTGATTTACCAGTCGCACGTGACAAAATATAAAATGGCCGCCAAACGGACCCCTTCGGACATTATTTCGAAATGTGAACATCCATATGTGTTTACTAGACACCTTCAGGGTTGCAAAAAAGTAAGTTTCATTTAGAAATCCACTGGGTGCATGGGGGCGTACCTTCCGACTGTACTAATATAGGAATTGTGTACTAGTAACATATTACTTTTAAGGTTTAAGCATGGATGATCTCAGCAAATAAACTAGATAATGTAACTGCTGGATGCATAATAGGTGCTTCGGTAACTAATAATTAGTCAGTGTAAATATCTTGGAAATATCATCATGGAAAACCTCACAGAAAATGATGATATTGCTAGGCAATACAAGATAAGTTATGCTCAAATAATGCTTTGATCCGAAAATTCTATGTGTACGGAAGCTGTAAAGAGTACTCTGTTCAAATCATATTGCACTTTATTATATACGTGTCAGCTATGGTGGGATTATAGAGGAGAATCAATAATAAATTATGTGTAACATACAATAATGTCTTTAGATTGTTGTGCAATGAACCTAGATATTGTAGTGCTAGTTATATGTTTGTATCACGAGGATTACCCTCGTGCAAAATGTTGATCAACATTTTTTTATAGTTTTGTGACGTGTGTAGGTAGATCGGGAGATGCAATATATTACAGAGTATTATGTAGAGTGATACTTATACACATCACCACTGTGACGTCACTGGCGAAATTGCTATATATCTACAGTTATTAGTCACAGTCTAGTCTACGTTGTACATGGATGTAATATTCCGGAATAAAGGTATTGGAATTTGTTACGTCTTAGAGAGGTTTAAAAACGAGTTGGACGTATTACATTGTTACATCATCACGTAACAAAGACGTACGCATATCCATAAAAAACATGTATCTGTTGACACCTATGTTACTGCTGATCGATTTTGAGATTGGTTCACCCGTTTGTCTTGGTACGTCTCTGATGTTGGAGACTGATCGTTTAGACACAAAATAAGTAATTTATATTATTTCTTGTGCATTACTATGATTCATATTACAACATAAATATGCTGACAATAATGTGTAGCAACTAGGTGGATCGTCCGTCTGGAAAAAGGTAGCGTCGTGTCCAGAAAGAGAGAGATGTGAGGGAAAGAGAGAGATGGGAGGGAAAGAGAGATGGGAGGGAAAGAGAGAGGGGGTGGGAAAGAGAGATGGGAGGGAAAGAGAGAGGGGGAGTGCGCACACTAGTGTCAAATGTGCTTACTCTCAGCTGATACAAAGCACGTTTTTTTAAACTTATGTACTTGTATATATACATTTCAATTGAATATATGTTAATGCCACCGATACCTACTGATGGTGATCATCCATAATTGCAGTTAACCAAACTGTCATTTGTATCCATCATTCTTTTTATGCGACCTCATGTGAAACGCCATTGCAGAAATTTGGTTGATACCACACGGCCAAATCCGAGTGAAAATCAGTTCATGTTCCTATTGTTTTATCAAAATGCATCTTGCAATACTTGTCACACCACACAAAGACGTCGTGACACACTCTCCACCGAATTGGAGAATTGATGCAACATTTCTCGTACGTTATCACGCATCTACTTTGACAACCCAGCAGCTTCCATATGGCCTCGTCTTTGCCGATTCCACGAACGAGTCCTGCCCACGCCAACAGAACGGCCAGCCCAGCAACCTGCAGTGGAGAAAAGAGCATTTTTTTAATTTTCAAAGGAAATCTGATCGTGTTGATAGGGTAGACTGTGGCAGCCCCCCCTCCACCATTACGAACGCCAACTAAAATCGCTGAATTTCCAAAACAATATTTGCAAAACGATGCTGACATATCGGATAACCACCCAGAAAGCTCAGTAACATGAACCATATGTTACTCAATCTGTATTTTTGAGATACTTTATGCAGTTTGGTCCGATAGTTTGCCAATAGTAAAACTGGTGCGACTCGTTATATAGCGATGCACATAACTAATTCACCTACATCTACATCTTTCATTACATATATAGACCCTATATGGTCATAATGTACCATATTTATACCACGTGATGTATGATGTGTAAAACAAAAACAAAAAATGTTGACGTCGCATAATAAAACAAATACTAGCCTGCATGCCATAATTATGATGAAATATCACGAAACCCAATACCTCTGATGAGCTATTAAGAAACATAAAAAGTGTGTATCTCTCTACTTAGGTTGCAGTGTATATATATATATATATATATATATATATATGTAAGGCAAATGAGGGCGGCAAAAAAGTTCGAGCTGGACGTAAATCTTCATGCGTCTGCATTTAAGTCAATCTCGCACGTTTTTACGCGTCGATCACGATAGTCCAAGGATTACAATCTCAGATATCGGTCATTGTGCGTCGGATCTACGGAGATATATACGGTTTTTATAGACTTTTTGTATAGAGCCCGTTGTCATGGCGATCGACAACGTCGTCATCAACGAACTATTATGTTTTTATATCAACCGCACGGACATTTTGCCTCGATCTGTCCTAAACCGCATTTTTTATAATTTTTACAGACGATGACATTGCAACTGCCAAAGACGTTTGATATGCTCAAATCTCCGTGCCAACGAAACATCGTCGTCGTCGTCAAGGATCTGACAAGAATAGACACTACGTCGACGACATTTCGAAACTTCTTGACGAAATCGATCCGGACAATATTCCCACATACGTCGCTCGTGATCTTGGTAAATTGCCAAACATTGATTTTAATCACGTAGATATGTCTACATTATCACGTGAAATCATTTTATGCAAAAATAAACAGTGTGACACTGATGAATCATACAGACAACTCGATCACTCAGTGTCCATATTGTCTACGACAACTTCTACGCTGGTGTCGTCACTTATACCAGCAATACAACCTGTGACCCAGCCCGCTCGCACTACAATTTCACAACCCGTTGCTGCTGCTGCACTGTCAACTCAACGACCCGCCGCTGCGGCTGTATCAACCTCACGACCTGCCCGTGTATCAACTCCACGACCCGCCACTGCCACTGTATAAATATCACGACGTGCCGCTTCTGATGTATCAACCTCACTACCCGCCGCTGATGCTGTATCTACATCACAATCAGCCGATGCTGCTGTGTCAACCCCACAACCTGCTGATGATGATGTGTCAACCGCTCTACCACAACCAACATCAACCACGGGTAACACCACTCCTCCACCACTGTGGACCGTGGTTGTCGCAAGAAATGCCAAAAAACGTCCAAGTCGGCCTTCTCCAATACGTCCAAGCCGTCCTCGTCTAAATATAAACCACGTACCATGACTACAGGCAATTCTACCAAGTGTTGACTCAAATGGGCTCCTGTTCGACTTATATCTGCTGAATACTTCTTAACAGGATTTCACGCAGATACAACTTGTGCCGAAATTTCTACTTATGTGACAACTATTTTGAACATGAAATGCTCATGTGAACGCTTACCAACTAACTAAACATGACTCTTATTCATCCTTCAAACTCTGTGTGGACATTGCTAAACCGAACTTATTCTATGATGCCAATCTCTGGCCTGCTGGAACAAAGATTGGACGGTACTTCCCGCGTAGGAAGCACACAACAGCAGATTCGACTCACCTGTAAACTGTCAACTCCGTATTGCTTCATTTAATGCCAGAAGCATACGGAACAGTGCTTACGACGTGATTAACATTTTAAAATCCTGTGATATTCTTGCAGTGCAATAACATTGGCTCTCCGAATAGTGCCTTTCCTAACTCAATTCTGTTCACCCTGAATTCATTGCCAGAGGTATTAGTTCTATTGATTTGTGTGATGGTTTGAGTGGACGCCCTCATGGCGGGCTTTGCTTTTTATGGAGACGTTCACTCGACTTATTTATTGAACCTATAATTTACGACGATGAGAAAAGACTCCTAGGTCTGAAAATCAACGTCTAATGCCACTATTCTGATTCTTAACGTATATTTACCGTATCAGAGTGATGACAATTCCAATGAATATCAGGCTCATTTGGGCAAGATACAGGCTATAAGCGATTCATTTGAATCAGCTAACATATTCATCATTGGGGATTTTAATGCGGAAATTAACAAGCCCAGTCTGTTTTCTCCACTTCTCAGTGCTTTTATTAATGAATGTCACCTTATTCCAAGTGACATTAAGTGTCTCCTTTCTGATGCTTTTACTTATGTCAGTGATGCTCATGGCTCATGGAGCTGGCTGTACCATGTGCTCAGCACTCACTCCAGTCACTCATCAATCTCTGATATGGTAGTCAATTATGATTGTGTCTCTTCGGGCCACCTACCCTTATGCTTTACCATATCTGCCAACTTATTACCTACTTCTGAAGCATCCATTCAGGAGCAAATTCGACAGCCTTGTCCTATGTGGGGGGCGGCCACTCACCAAGACCTTCACAACTATTACTCTCAAACCAGTGTGCTTTTATCTGCCATTGATGTACCTCATGATGTTTTACGCTGTACCGACCCGAATTGTAATGATGAAGCCAATCAGAAACTGCTATGCAAATTTTATGAAGACATTACTTATTCACTCTGGGATACCTCTGAAGTAATACCTACAAAGACGCATAACATGTCTTCAAAGCACGCCGTTCTTGGTTGGAATGATATATTCAGAGACTCCCACCAGTTTGCTAGAGAGTCTTTTCTCATATGGCGATCTGCAGGGAGTCCCCGACACGGTCCTTTGTATGACATAATGAAAATAAAACGTGCTCAATTTATACATAATAAAAGACTGTGAAAAACATGCTGAAGTCCTTAAAGCAGAACGACTTGCTTCAAAACTAAGTAGTAATGACTTTTGGAAAGATATCAAACAAATGAACAATGCCAAGTTGCCAAATCCTAGCAATGTTGGCGGTACATGTGGTACTGAAAATGTAAAGAATATGTAGCTTCATCACTACCAGTCTCTACTTAATTATGTACCTGGCTCTCCATCACATACTAAAAAGATTAACATGTATTGCAGCAATATGCAATTTAATGACCAAATGATGGTTGATGCTAAAGAAATACAAGAAATAATTCAGGCGCTGCCTACAGGAAAAGCTCGTGGCTATGACTGTATAAGTAATGAACATTTTAAGTATACTAATGAAAAACTGCATGTTTATACGTCACTGCTATTCAGCAGCTTGTTAATTCATGGGTTTTTATCTGATGCTATGATGGTCACAATAATAGCACCAATAATTAAAAGCAAAGCTGGTGATTTGTCTGATAATAACTACAGACCTAGTGCTCTTGCAACAATTGCTAGTAACTTATTTGTATCTTTAATTTTATCAAGGGCTACCATTTTCTTCACAACGTGTGCCAACCAATTTGGATTTAAAAAGCATCATTCAACTGAGATGCTCATATTTCTATTAAAAGAACTTGTTCGACACTACATAGTGAATGGCTCTTCTATGTATATCACTATGTTGGATGCCTCCAAGGCCTTCGACAAAGTGAACCATAGCAAGCTATTCACTAAACTAATTGACCGTGGCTGTCCTGCTTACATTGTGCGCATTCTGTATCACTGGTACAGTATCCAGAAATTCACTGTCAGGTGGTGTCAGAGCTTTTCTAGATTTTTTACTGTCTCAAATGGTGTTAAACAAGGTGGAATCCTTTCTCCCCACCTTTTTAGTGTGTACATGGATGACTTAAGTGTAAATCTTAACAAATTACAAATTGGAGTCTTTATGCAGGGACCATAATTAACCATTTGATGTATGCAGATGATCTCTGTATTTTTTCACCTAGTGTTTCTGGGTTGAGAAAACTAACAGATTGTTGTGACAAGTATGGCGAAATGTTTAACATAACATATAATGCCAACAACTCATATTGTATGGTTATTAACAACAAACCTCAGGACATTAAAAATAGTCATCCTGTCACTCTCAATAATCGTCCGTTACCTCACACTATTAAATGTAAATATCTGGGTCATATAATTAACAATAATCTTACTGACGATGACGACATTGCCAGACAGAAAAGATCCCTATAGGCTCAGGCCAACGTCTTAGCACGAAAATTTCGCCTTTGCAGCTCTTCCATTAAAACTTACCGATTTCTCTCTTACTGTGGTGCTATGTACACCTCAAGTCTTTGGTGTAAATTAAAAAAAACAGAGTTTGAAAAATATTACTGTTGCCTATAACAACAGTTTTAAAATTTTACACAATTTGTCATCACGCTGCAGTGCAAGTTTTATGTTTGCTACAAACTGTGTTAACTATTTTAATGAACGTATGCGTTCATCCATATATTGCTTATTATGTCGCCTTGAACGGTCTGAAAATCCACATTTTAGAAGTCCTATGTTTAAATATTGGACTACCCAATTGTATACTTCAAGTTGAATGCACATTTTATATATATCTTTTTAACCATCTATTTTTATTTCATGTGCATCTATATCTTTGTATTTTAGTTAGTTAGTACTTGTTTTTATATTTGTATTGTATGTATAGACTTTTCTCTGAAATATAACATTATTATTATTATATGTATATATCATATATCATATATACATATATATATATATATATATATACATATATATATATATATGTATATATATATATATATATATGTATATATATATATATATACATATATATCATATATATATTGGGGCGCAGTGGCCGAGTGTTTAGAGTGCCGGACTGTTGACCGGAGGGACCGGGGTTCGAATCCCGGCTCCGGCCGGGCGGTGGTTCTTTACTGTTTCGGCCGCCGTGCCGAAACTTGGGCAATTTAATTCACCCTACGTCGTCCCCCTACCCTCTCAACCGGCCAGCGTGGAAGGGTAGGCCAACAACACCAGCATGCAAAGTACAACGAAGCCAAGTAAGAACACTACTAAGATATGAACAGATACAAGAAGTGGGGGAAGAACTTAGGGAAACCAGGGTAATATGTGATGTGATCGGGATCGGAGAAGTCAGAAGAAGAGAGAAATGCTTCACTACCGTACAAAGCGGCCACCTACTATACCATTCCACGGCGAACAACGGCTAAGCAGGATTAAGGCTTTCTCATAAACAAGAAATGGAAATACAATATAGCTTCAGCCCCAGAGTAGCAGAACGTGTTCTATGCATAACAAAGCGCTACAAACTGAAGACAGTACAAGAATATACACAAACAATATCATACTCAGAAGAAGACACAAACAACTTATACAAAGACGTGGATGAGACCATAGAAAAGCCAACCCATCACACGATTGTAATAGGAGACTTTAATGCGCAAGAAACATTTCGGAAACGGCAAGAGGCAAAGTTGGCCTAGGTGTCAGAAACGAAAGAGGCGTCACCTTGGTAGGACGGGCCGCATCAAGAACGTACAAAATCATGAATACCATGTTCGAGAAGAAAGCAGGCCAGATATGGTCACTGACGTAACTGTCATCAACCAAGTCAACATCGTAAGTGACCACATAATGGTAATGAGGAACATCAAACTGGACGTCAAGGTTGAAAGGTAGAAGTTAAAAAAACAAGAGACTACCAAGTACAGATACCATACAAATAGGAACAAAAAGATCGAATTCCAACTCGAACTGCGAAATCGATTCGAGACACCTCAAGAACTAGACGACATCGACACCACGAGCGAAAACATCACAGGGATGATCCAATTATGTGCGAAGTGTAGCCAAAGCAATCAAACAGGCATGTGATGACGAGAATATCATCGCTGTCACGAGCACTAACGAAGAAACGACGAGAAAAGGCGACCGTAAAAATAAATAGAGTACTATACATATACATATAATTGTATACGCTGAAATATGCAAGACCATCAAAAAAAGCGAAAGAGGACATCATGAAGTACAAACAAGAGATCATACGAGAAACGATCATGGCATCAAAGAGCCTGAAGAAAGCCAGAAGAACACAGGCACTAGGCCGAGATAGACTGATTACACTTCCAGACAAGCAGGGTAGAGAAATACAACACCAAGATATGATCATGAAACGAATAGAGGAATTCTACACCGAGCTATACGAAAGTAAACGGAGTACCATAATTCACACCGACCCGTAAGTAGTACCAGAGATAACACCATGGGAGGTGGAAGCAGCGCTAAGAGATATGAAGAATGGGAAGACATCAGGCAACGACCATGTAAACATTGACATATTAAAAGCAGAAGATACCATCTCGAAGGCACTGCCTAAGCTGTATAATATATATGCTTATCAGAAAGACGAATACCCACCGCACGGAAGAATTCAAAGATGGTGATAATCTTCAAGAAGGGAAATAAGACAGACATCAAGAACTATAGACCGATCTGTTTGTTATCAAACATCTACAAATTACTCACAAGGATACTAACCAACAAGCTAGAGAAAACACTCGACGAAAACCAACCACGAGAGCAAGCAGGATTCAGAAGCAGGTACTCAACCACCTACACGTCGTAAACCAACTGAAAGACAAGTGCCGATAATATAACATCCCTCTCTGCATCGCTTTCGTCGACTACGAGAAGGCTTTCTACTCGGAGCAAACTCAAGAAATACTGACCTCCCGTTAAGAACAGGGGATAGAAGACGTGTACATCGAACTCCTGAAAGACATCTACACCAACAGCTCGGTGACAGTCCACGTACAGAAAAACAGCAACACGATCAACATCAAGAGAAGAGTACGACGGGGTGACAAAATATCGCCCAAGCTGCTTACGGCAACACTCGAAAGCATATTTCGAAGATTGACATGGGAAAACAGAGGTTGAAGATAGACGGAAAATATCTCAGTCATCTTCGCTTCGCCGACGACAAACTCATATGCGTTATTACACCGCAGGAACTACAAACAACATGCTGCAGGAGCTAGTTGATGAAAGTGAAAAACATGGTCTGAAGATAAACATTTCGAAGATAAAAGTGATGCTAGAAAAGACACACCACGCAGATAGAGAAGGTCGGAAGTTATCTGGGACAGCGATACAGTATCAGAGACAGAAACAAAGACAAGGAGATTCAAAGAGGAATCACCGCCGGCTGGACAGCATTCGCCAAATACCGCGACATATTCAAGGGTAACTTCAGAACCTGCTTAAAGAGACAAGTTTTCAACTCATGCGTACTTCCAGCGATGACATACGGCGTGGAAACATAGGCACTCACCATCCAGGCGAAGAATAAGCTAGCAGCCGCACAAACAAAGATGGAAAGAGGTAGGTTAAACATCACATACCGGGAGAGAAAAACAAACATCTGGGTAAGAGAGAAAACAAAGGTCATAGATGTGATAGAACAAATCAGAAGGCAGAAGTGAACATCAGCAGACTACGAGATAACCGATGGACATCACGTATCACAACCTGGATACCTTACGAAGGGGAAAGATCTAGCAGAAGACCGGCGAGACGGTGGAGAGACGAACAAGACCAGTACTGGAAGGGCACCATCTGGCAGAGGAAAGCGCAAGAAAGGCAGATCTGGAAACGACATGTTGAGGCATTCGCCCAACCACGGGACACTACAGATGTACAATAATATTTATATACTACTTCTAACCAAACATAATCAGACCTGTATGAAATCAGAGAAAAAAAAGGTTTCTCCTAACCTATATAATTCTTCTCGAATTTGTCACCAGGACCAGTTAGATTATGTAATACGAAGTCAAATAATACATATTTTCTCGCATCTATATGGTCATTTGTCCCACTAGCCAAACTTTATGACAAAAAACACTGCAATGTTTATCAATGTCCATCACTATTTGCTTCGACATCCGGACCTTGTGGAAGATTCGTTTATGTAGTAATACAGAAAGTTATGGCACGTTTTATGTCTCTTAGATGTACCTACTTACTATAGTAGTTGTGATTATAAATAATCATTGGTTTAATGTCAGTGATTTTTCTAAGTAAAATATCAATGTATTTTCCAAAATAAATTGTACGTATAAAATGTTTCACAGATGAAGTACACACAATCCTAATATAACCGTCACATACATTTGGAATATTGTAATAACTAAGAAGCTCAGTTCACTAATATTTTAATATTTTAATACAGAGACGTTCGTCTATCAGCATCTTATCACTCGCCGAAAACAGGCCAATTGAAATTCGGCTTGAAGTTTATGGGCGACATGACATTGAATAAGTCAATGGCCATCCAGCCATATAACGTCAAGTGCCCTTCTATAACTCCGACGGTTCAACAATTCCAGCAAACTAATACGCCCCGTTCATTTAATGAATTATATAACGATATGCACATTTATGTGTTAAGTTGTACTAAATTAGAACTCAATTAGCTGATTTTGTATTAAACAAATTTACAGTTTGACGGCACTCTGCAAGACTTGCAAATAAAGCTACCTTCACTGTCTGCGTGGTCATCGATCTTACGCCAAATAACTTTGCCTAACAAACATGCATGGTTGATAACAATACAATTTTCATATATCATTTTCAAACTTCGCTTTGGCATAGGAGTCGCTATATGTCAATGTTTTGTTGCAGTTTGTATTTTGTAGACTCACGCAGACAATAAACATTTCCAGTGCACTTGACCATACAGTGAATACTTTCATAATAACAGTATAGTGTGTAAAGAAAGTGACCCATGTCCAGGGTTGACGACAATGAATGGAATTCATATATTATTCAGTATTCTGGATTACAGATATACTTTCGGATGAATGTACATTTATACTTTCGTATGTATGCGAGAATGGGTACGAGGTTAATATAAATTAAATCAGATGGTTGCGCTAAATACTTTGTTAGTCTACCTTATGTTTAATATCATGATCTGTATTGCTTAGCTGTGAAATTTGCAACATAGATGTACAAGCAATTATTTCGATAGTATGCACCTTTAAAACTATATTTTGTAATTTGCGTAATTGGCCATAGCACCGCGATTACATACAAACTCTATCGGGGGGACGGTTTGAGGATCCGAAAAGATGCGATAACATTAATTTATAAATGTAACATCACCACAATGAAGACATTGGGGTTATTATTGACTCAAAGCTAAATTTTGATAAACATGTAAATCAAAAGAATAATAAAGCAAATAGTATCATGGCAATTATTAGAAAGTCTTTTACAACTCGAAATGAAAAAAGTGTTATACCACCATATAAAGCTCTAGTTCGGAGTCATTTAGATTATGCAGTAACCATAAGGTCCCCTTATAAACACAAATATAAGGATACTATAGAAAATGTGCCGAGACGAGCTACGAAGTAACTTCCAGGAATGAAGGATATTCCTTACCAGAAGAAACTAGAAAGATAAAACTACCAACACTAACCTATAGAAGAATAAGGGGAGATATGATAGAGGTATATAAACTGCTCAATGGGAAGTATGATATTAATGTATGTTATAGCATTCTGATGCTATACAAAGACTGCGAAATAAATGAAGGAACAAGGGGCCATAGGTTGAAACTATATCAAGAACGTTCACGTGTAAATACTGGAAAGGAAACCTCTTTAATCCGAGTAACACAATTATGGAATAATTTACCCGAAGAAGTTGTACCTGCACCCAGCATTAACTCATTTAAAACTGCTAGACAAACATTTGAGTACATACAAAATTATTTACAACTACAAAGCCGCCTTGCCAGGAAGTCGTAAAGCATATACAGGGCAAGCTGGAGATTTGAACGAGATTGGTCATACTTTGAAATAGATGCGAGACAATTCGAACAACGACCATCTGAGATTCTAACGTTCTAACTACTATGAAGTGTTAACACCTTTTATTACTATTTTGCTTATTTTCTCGTGAAGAAACATGTTTAGAGGAATATATAACATGACTATTTGTACAGTTATTATTTATATGTTCTTGTCAATGGTACTAGTTACATTTGGCGAACACAACAAACGTGTAGACACCTCACCCATCATTTCAGTTCGCAATTCATTGGAAAATGGGACATAAAAGTATAACCACTTTAATATTTTTAATATTTCAACAAAACTGTACACTTTTATGTCAGTAACTATATACCAGTCTTTATCCTGACTGCATCTTAATCGATGTGATATAAAAAAAACGTCCGTGCAGAGATCCTGATGATATCACATAGCCAAACTCGGGTGATGGAGAATGTTTATCCGCTTATACTTTTATGATAAGTCGACTTGCAGTGGTCGTCGCACCACACGAAGAAGTCGTGGCACACAATCCAATCAGCTCTTGTCGGAGTCGAGAGACAACATTTCTCGTATGTTTCTAAGCATTTCCTTCGACAAATGATCAACGTCTGCTTGGCGAGCTCTTCACTGATCCCATGGACATGCCCCGCCAACGCCAATACTACGGTCAACGCAGCAACCTTTAATAGACAAACACAATTTCTTTATTCGTAGTATCGCACTTTAAATTAAGCACGGACCAATAAAATCCATCATTTCATCCTAATGTATATGATAGTGCAATAATAATAATAATATTTAATAATATTAATTTTTTTATAGAGCGCAATTTCCAATAAAATGCTCAGAGCGCTGTACAAGAAGCTAATATCATAAAACATTAAAATTTAGCAAAATAAGAATAATAAATACTCTAGGAAGTACAATTATTGCCTATGGAAATATATAAACGTGACTTGGCTACCATCATACACGCACTAATTGTACATACTTGCTGCCGTCTACACGACATATAAATGGTGTCACCTTTTATGGTATAACTGAACGTGAGAAACTGATGAACTCATA
Source organism: Paraescarpia echinospica (assembly GCA_020002185.1). Lineage (NCBI taxonomy): Eukaryota > Metazoa > Annelida > Polychaeta > Sabellida > Siboglinidae > Paraescarpia > Paraescarpia echinospica. The sequence goes on from CM034531.1 coordinate 76,315,755, forward strand.
ATAGATCTTAGGAAAAATCCTACTCCTCCCACGAGACTATTCATTAACGGAGAGTAGATGGATACAAATATCTCGGCATTATCATTGATGCAAAGCTCACATTTGGTGAAAATACAGCGGTAATTAACAGAAAGTGCCAGCAAAAGCTCTATTTCTTACGCAAGTTCACGTCACTCAGTGTCAGCACACATGTTCTTCAAACCTTCTGCAGATGCTACATCGAAAGCTCTATTACAATTAGGTTTCTTGTGTGGTACGGCGGCCTGAGTAACGTGCATCGCAACACTCTTGCACGAACAGTCAGGGTTAGTGACAAGATGGTGGGAAAAAGCAGACCAGTCTAGAGGATCTAAACAGGCAACGGGCAGAGAGAAAGGGAAAGAATGTCTCCTCAGACCCCGAACATCACCTGTTTCCATGCTATAAACTACTTCCTTCTGGCCGTCGCTTTCAACTCCTTCACTGTAAATTGAATCGCACTCGAAACTCATTTGTTCTCTCGTCAATTAGACTAATGAATGAATAACTAACCTTCGTTCCCCTCCATCTCTGCCAGTCTTCCCTGCCAATCTGACACTGAACGAGCCTTAGATGATTTGTGATTTGTGAGATGATTTAGCTTTTTTTTTAACTTTTAAACTTTTTTAACCGATATAACTTTGATAACTATTTTTTGTTTTTACATGTTTATATTGCATGTTTTATTTGTTTTAATATGTTACTACTATCCAAATGAATTTCCCTCCCAAGGGACAATAAAGTATTGTGATTGTGATTGATTGTGTTTGAAATGAAATCATATGACGAGGGGAGTAAATTTGTTACATTTGGCATTGACTTAACTTTAGTTGGTGGCGCCCTCGTCGTTACCAAACTGTGACGCTTTCGAGCAACGGTCGTATAATTACCATTGAAATAAGCCATACTGCCAGTCAACAACGTGCTTAATGGCTGTATAATGGATATAACACGATTGTATATGTACGGATGCGGCATGCGGATGCAGCATGCGGCATGCGACAACAAATGGCTATAGAGGGAATTCAAAAGATTGATGTCACGCCACGAGATGTGTCGTTCTCAGGCGTCACGTCGCGAATGTCACGCGTCTGATGTATCATTCCCGGGCGTCGCGTCACGAATGTTACACCATGTGATGTGTTGATCCAGGACGTTGTGTCACGGATGTCACACGTCTGGTATGTCGTTCGCGGGCATCGCGTCGATCACAAATATTACGCCGCGTGATGTGTCGTTCCTGTGCGTCGTGTCATGGATGTCTCGCCACGTCGCTGTCCGCCTCTTCGCGAATCACCGCCTCTTTTCAAAGAAAGGCGCATTCGGCCTCTGACTGTCCGTCAATTACGGCGCAGTCAACCATACACCGACTGTCCGCAAAATACGTGCGGCACAGTCAGCCACTATTGGACGGTCCTTTCACTGTCGTAGCTTCCCTAGCGAGCTACATTTGACCGACCACACTAGACTGTCCGCCAAATGCGACACTGTCAACCTCCACCGGATGGTTCTCTTCACTGTCCTAACTTTCCCTAACGAGCTACGTTCGACCCCACTAGACTGTTCTACAGCGCTTGCATACTAACTATTCAGCGGCTTGCCCCAACGATCACTCGGGTACCTTACTCCTTACGCAACATAAGATACTTGTCTGCAGCACAAACAGGGAACAACTCAAGACAAAATAAATGTAATACTCCTACATCATCACACAGACACTGTTCTATTTTTGCCTTGAAGTACGTCAATCAAGACCAATTAATCTGTACAAAGTCTGCGGCTGCGCACGACGTTATTTGGACCAACAATCTTAATAAAAGTATTGACATTCGGCACTTTAAATAACACAACATCTGAAAAAAGGTTCTCAGGAAAGTGATAACAAGAAAAGAATGCTGCCTAAGATTAGCTGTTGGAAAAGAGTAATCGTGAAGACGTAGACAATTGTTTTGACGGTACAACAAGAAGCATTGCACAGATGATGGGATAGGGGAGATGCCATCAGGACAACTGAGGCTATGAATCATCATCATCATGATTATCAATATCACCACCAGTATTATCTGCATCATCAGTAGTATCTTCAAAACCTCACCAAGACTTTGATTCGTAATTTGGGGAAATGGTTCACATAAAAACAAAGTTTTTTTGTTGCAGGCAACATGTACCCTTTGTATATACGAGGACCCGTCTAAGGCTTCCGAGCATCACGTGAACACAGCGTGATACCCTGCCAAAGAAAATGGAACCAGAGCGCTACGGTGATACAGACGAAATGGCGCCGGTTGGTGAAATCATCCGCAACTAAGCACGTCATCTAAACATAACATAAATCCAATTTAATTATTTAAAATCCTAGTCATGGAGGCCTCACACATTATTCCGAATTAATTAATAATGAGGTATATGTTTTATTCGGTTTACTGTGTATACTGCAGCAAATATTCCATTTGTAGAACAGTAGAATAAGCAACGTAGATAGACAACCCGGTAATGCATGATTTAGACTTACCAAAGGAAACTTCATGGTAGCGGTAAAACAACGACGAACGTGGTCCGCTAGTAACAAGATGACCGGAGTCTGGGCACAATGTGATTCAACGACCGCTTTAGCTCTTTCTTAATGCTTGTGGACATACACGATTCGGCACTTGACAGCGTGTGTTTTATTTGCATAGATCGATTCATGTGTGATAATCGTGCACGGTTTGCTGCGGTATTTGTCTTAAGCGTCGAATGTAGTGGCATTTGAAGTAGGACATAAGGGGTGAATAATACAAACACTGAAAAAGGAATTGCCCACTTTCACAAACAAATAGTACCAGGTGGAAGGAATGTTTGTTGACCAATAAACGGGCGCACGCAAGCACGCACAGGACTCGGACTCGGACTCCTACTTGTCAGCCCTTCGGATCGGCCGGCTTCAAACCCCTGATCGTGTCAGGACCGTTATTGTTGAGGAGGATCTTGCAATCTCCAAACAGAGGCTCTCTTCCGGGCGCGAGCTCCCTCCAAGGGTGTTGTTTTGTGTCCCCTCCTTCATTTCCCGGTCTTTTCATTTGCTTAATTTTAACAGATATATTACTTTCATCTCGTCTCCTAACGTACTCATGCTAGTTAAGCCTTTTTTGTCTCCGGAATGTTGCCATTGGCTGTACTTTGGCTTCTTCTTGAATGCCTTGGTGTCTGACATGGTCTTTTCTATGTTTACCCCTTATCCATATGAGCATTCTCATTTCCGCTACATGCAGTCGTTGCTCGTCCTTCTTTCTGACCGCCAACATCCCTTCCATAAGTCATTGTTGGTTTAATGACTGCCTTATATTCTTGGTCTTTCAACTTGATGGAAATTTTGTTTAACACATAGCACCCCTGTCATTTTTTTCTATTTCGACCATGCTAATTCCAATCGGTTATTTATGTCCCTCTCTGACCCATGGAATATACTGTGTTTTTGTCATACTGACTCTCAATCCGTGTCTTTCAAATACATCCTTCTGATGTTACAGTTTGAGGTTGCATTTCCTAGGCATTTGCAAGTCCACCAAATCGTAACATAAGGACGGCACCATAGCTTGGCCTTGGAGGCGGTTGATTCCAAAAATGGTGCATCTCAGAATGACGCTGCTATATGGTCGACGATTTTTGGTGTAAGGTCGGTGAATATGTCTAACTTCCCTAGTTTCGCGGAACGCCCAGAAAGGTCGCCCCTACGGCCGGTTTATTCCGGTCAAGGAGGTACAGGGGCCGCGTTAGCAGGCATTCCAAAGGCATACCATACTAAAGCAAGCCATAGTTTCCGTTGAAACACAACATAATTACTAGGAAATAATATTTTCCACAATATGTGTTAAGAAGTGTTCAAATGAACCTAAACACAAGTCATACAATCACAAGAGATATAGAGTGAACAAATCAGGCTCCACGGCAAAAGAAGTCAAGGACCTGCGAGCAAGTCTCTAGTATACATAGAAAGAAATGGATCAGATCAAGTGCGCGATTAGTGAATATTCTGAACATCTCAGCAACACGGTTAGAGACCTCGAGATGGTCACAGCCGCGCAGCACGAAATCGAAGATGGCATCGATTACTTGGAGAATCAGTCACAAAGAAACGACCTGCGTGTAGACGGTGTAGCAGAAAGTGCGGCAGAAACGTGGGCAAACACCGAGGCAGCCGTGCGTAGAACGTTTGTGTCATCGCTGAAACTGTCAGAACAACAGGCAAACGAAGTGAGAATCGAGCGGGCACATAGAACTGGCGGAAACAAACACTCGGGCAAACCGAAGACAGTGGTCGTGAAGTTCGAAAGCTTCAAACAACGTGACGTGATTCTACGGGCTGCCCGCAAAGAGAAGCCCCGTGGTGGGTATGTAAATGATGACCTCTCACATAGGGTGATGGCGAGACGTAAGGAGCTATTCCACAAACTGCGAGAGGCAAGGGATAAGGGCAAGATTGCTTATCTCTCATATGACAAACTCGTCGTCAGGGATCGAGGAGATAATAGAACCTAAATGTATGCAGTAGAACGAACTACGAACATTGACGATATCCATCTCAACATACATTGACTATGGCTAGTCTAGATTTACCCTTTTGAAGTGTTGACGTTGATGACTTTGTAGAATTTATGTCTACATCCGTTTACCACTTTAAACTTACATGCAATACGTGACACTTGTTCCGATATTTCTTTTCAACAATGTGAATATGATGTTTATGATGTTTTGAATAATTTAGATCCAGATAATAATTTTCATATTAGTGTACATACCAATTCAACATAATACAGAGATGAACAGTTTGTACGCAACGTCACAGCAGAGAGTGACCTATCATTTATACATTTTAATGCTCGAAGTTTAACTAAGTATTTTCAAAAAAGTAAGGATTTAATCGATGACCTTAAACTGTCGCTTGATATCATAGCCATTTCAGAGACCTGGGCTGATTCTAGCACAATTGATGATTACCCATTAAATGGATATGAAGTTGTCCACATTGTAAGAGATAGCAAAAAAGGAGATGGTGGCATTGTATGTTAATGATAGATTCACAGGCAAACTTCGAGCAGTAAAATCAAAGGTGATTGACAGTAAATTTGAATGCGTCACTGTGGAATTAGACATGGAAAACCACACAAATATAATTGTGAATTGTGTAGACAAAACTCCGGGTTCAGACATAAACCTATTTTGCGAGAGTATGGAGCAGTTGTTTACTGATGTCAAGCCAAGTAAATATATGTTTGTATGTGTTGAGTCAAAGTAACAGAAAACAACTCACTGGTGAAGAGAGAGAACGTTTTAATTGCAGCACTGACACACACGTCGCTTTACGCCAGTCTTCCACATACATGTCAACCTCGCATAATGTCATAACATAACAACGCGGCATTGTGCCAACGTCGCCGCCGACGACGACCGCCGAACAATAAAGGACACGCCCAAAATACACTGCACTTCTAAGCCACACTGCACTTCTATACAACACGCCCCCCTGATTTTCAGAACATCATATACATCATGGTTCATAACAATCTGGGGATCGTCTCTCCCGGGAGCTTCGCCTGGGCAGAGGTCGGTCTACCTCTTCCTCATTGTCAGAAGACTCCCCCTCAGATCCTTGACGCGCAGGAAGCCGCGGAAGATCTTCGTCACTGAATGTCTGCGCCCTCTCGGGAGGAGCAGCCTCCGGTGGTACAGCCGAGCGTAGGTCGCGTACGTGTCGTGGCATACCATCCACCTCCATGGTGTGATCGGAGATCACTCCCGTCACAGTTCCCAACTTGAACTTCGTGTGACACCGGTTCTCTGATGGCTTCACCCATACGGCGTCTCCAACGTCATATGGACTGTCGATTGCGCCTGGCTCATTGTGTAGTACGCGGTCGATTCCAAGCACTCGTATCTCGTAGTTGTAGAGTTTGTTCGCAGGGGCAGTTGCCGGGTCGACATCATCTTTCGGCGCCACATTGTACCAATAAACGGCCTCCGCAATTGGACAACACTTCCTCGCCGCAATGCGCTTCACCGATCGATGACACCTCTCGGCAATCCCATTCCCGGAAGCAACGTCGGCACATCTAAAACGAACCCGCAGTCCCCATCGCTCCGCAAACTGCTTAAACGCACCACTGCGGAAGGCTGAGACGTTGTCCGTGAGCAGCTCCACCGGCGCCCCACGCTCGAAGAACACCAACTCAAGCTGCTGAATAACACTGTCAGTGTCCTGTCGTTGCAGGCGTCGCCAAACGGCGAACCGTGTCGGCCCGCAGTCGATTAGAGTAAGGTAATGACAGCCCTTGACATGGGTCACGTCCATACCAACCCTGTGCCAGATCTCATCAACATTCAGCTCTCCCTTAGCCCACTTTACAGGAGCTGGGTCGATAGACTGGCAAACTTGACAGGCTTTAACAACTCGCTGCACCTCCTTCCTGGTCACCGCCGGGCTCAGCTTTCGCGAGAAATATAGCGTGCGCTTAATTCCATGATGCCCGGTGACCTCGTGAATTCTAGCAATCCTTTCATCAGGCAGGGGGTCAACGGCACCGCCGCACACAGCAAAAGTCGGCTTCTCGCACATGTTTGGCTTCCCAAGCCATTTCTGAGGCACACGTGTCAGAGCGTCGTCCCGATTACATTCTGACCGGACAAGTTCGATGTCCAGGGCCAGCCCATATTCGTCTACCAGTGCCTTGATTGTTTTAACACGTCTACGAATCAACATCTCACTGGATGCCTTGGTCTTCAAACGGACTTTTCCGCTCAGGGCGTTCAAGATCCAGTGATAAACAGTTAGAGAATCAGTTCGCAGGTGCAGCTTCTTCAACTTCCACGCGAGCGCCGCATTGACTCCTTTTATCACTGCGTCCAGTTCAGCCATATTGATGTGGGAGGAGGCATCTTCGGACCGCAGCCAGCTCGCATCTTCCACCACGTGACCGTCCACGTCAATCGCGACGCCCAGTGCCAAGGAACTTGCGTCCACCCACACCGTCGCCTCCTCACCAACGACATCCCATCGACCTTTTGCTGGATCATCCTGTTTCACTCTTCGAACCGTGTCTTCCAGCATTGCGCGCAGCGACTCATCATAGACCTCCTCATCCCACGTGCTGGTCAACGAATTGGCCCTCCGTTTGATGAACACCGTTGCAACCCGGAGCCAGCCGCACACCAGCAAGTGGCCGACGAGCTTTCCACAAAACGAGAACACTGAGCGCCTCGTCAGTGTGTCCGGAACCTCGCCGAACACGTTGTTGCGCTTCCAACGCAGCTCTTCTCGCTCCCCCCCAAACTTCCAGGCCCAACACTCTAGCTCCGTCAGCCACACGTTCCGCTGGTTTACATTCAAGTCCGTACCGCAACAGATGGTTCTCGACGCATTGAACTGAGGCCACGTCCTCGTTTACGAAAATGTCATCAAGGTAAGACGAAGTGGCACGGTCGACAGTCTCGTCCTGCGTCAGCACCGCGGTAAGCACGGATTTCATAACACTGGGCGCCACATTCAAACCAAACCCCAACCTCGTGAGGCAGTACCTTTGCCCACGAAAGATCACAGTTTGGAAGGGCCACAGAGATTCGTGGACTCGTATCTGCAGGTACGCTCTGCGAAGGTCAACAATTGCCCCGTTAGTTCCTAGTCGCCGCCACTCTCGTAGCTTGTCAGCACAAACATCCGCGCTCGCTGTGAACGCGTCCACGTACGAGTTCAACTCACGGAAATCCATCACCGGCCGTACCTTGTCTTTATTCTGCTGAACAATCGCCACCAGCGGTATCAACCCTTTTGCAGGCCCAAACTTCTCATCATCATAGGGCTCCAACCACCCGTTCGTTATCCACTCTTCAATTTCCGTCTCGTAGCTCAATCTGGCACTAGTCGGGATGGAATACTCGGCAACTCTGTTTCGCAGAGCGTGAGGCTCGGCGTCATCCGACCATTTCCATGCAACAGTCCAAGCTTTCTCCCTAGCGTCGAACGAAACACAGAAGTCCGGCTCGTCAATCTTGATCGCAGCCGCGCAGACCGGTTTCTCGTCTGTCTTAGGCGACCCAAAAAGCGTCGCAAGCGAAGGGAAGATCGTCACGCCGTCTAGAGCTGAGATGCCGTTGATTCCCAGGATGAACTCAAAACCCAGTGGTTTGAAGTCAACAACATAAACATCAACCACCACTGAGTCGCCGTTACTAACACGGAGCTGAACGCGGCCAACACCTTCACAGCGTTGCCTTTGACCGCTCACAGTCAACACGTCGGCACTTTTTCTCGTCCACGATGCGCAGCACGGCGCGTGAACGATGCAGTGTGAGCACCCAGAGTCAGTGAGAGCAACACACATGACACCATCAACAGATATCTCCGTCACCGGCAAAGCCGCGGCGCTTACTGGACGTCGGGGTTGGAGGCTAGCGCAGACGGCCTCCCCCGTTCTCGTTTCCCGGCCACGACGACGCAAAGTGACCCAGACCATCGCATTCGTAACACCTCATACCGCCTCGTCCGCCACCTCGTGCACGCCCGCCATATGCATTGCCGCGACCCTTCCGGCGGAGCAGACAATCTCTGGCCAGATGATTCGGCAGGTTGCACTCGAAACACAGTAACCCTGACGTCACAGCCGTTCGCTTCACTGGCGCACCAGCACCAATTCTCACCGCACTAACAGCGGCCGCAACACCAACCTCATCCGTCAGGACGGCTCTCGCTCTTGTCAAAATTTGATAAATTGGCAGCTCATCCATACGCGAACCAGCTCTAAGCAGTTGTTTCACAGTAGCAGGCAGTCCTGCTACAAAAGCGCACGCAAGCGCTTTGTCACTTAGTCCGCCGAACGGCACAGCGAGCCTACGCAGCTCCGCCAGAAACACATCTACTGTCTCCCCGGGCTGCAGCCTCCTTGCTACGAATTGTTCATAAGCTATGAACGAATCAACAGCAAAGGCGGTTCGCAGCGCTTTCTTAATCTTCTCACTGTCCTTCTTGTCCGCGTCAGGGAGTTGCTGGTAGACGGCGAAGGCGCCGCCAGTCAGACGAAGCGGTATAACACTTTCCAAGTGGACTATGCCGCGCAAATTGCAAACAAGTTCCGCTTTCTCCAGCCACTCTACAACATTATGGGTGGCATCTCCGCTGAATTCCGGGATTAGACGCAGTTCCATCGCGCTCTCCACCATTGCTCAGTCCGCCGGAATAGCTTGTTGAGTCAAAGTAACAGAAAACAACTCACTGGTGAAGAGAGAGAACGTTTTAATTGCAGCGCTTTACGTCTGATTGCCTGCAACCCGCCAGTCTTCCACATACATGTCAACCTCGCGTAATGTCATTACATAACAACGCGGCATTGTGCCAACGTCGCCGTCGACGACGACCGCCGAACAATAAAGGACACGCCCAAAATACACTGCACTTCTAAGCCACACTGCACTTCTATACAACAGTATGTGGTGATTTTAATACCGATCTCCTAAAACAAGATTCACACAATGGGACAAAGAGTTTTCCTGGATCGTATGTATGATTTAGGTTTGTTTCCGTTAATAGATAAACCGAGTCGTATTACAACAAACTCGTGTACTTTGAGAGACAACATATTTACTAATTAAATGAATTACTCAGTTAGAACTGGGTTATTGATCAATGCCATCCGTGATCATTTGCTGACATTTGCTTTATGTAATTATGATATAGAGATACATAAATGTGACACTTTTAAATATGTAAGACTTGCAAAAGATGATAATGTATGCTCGTTTATTGAAATTATGAGGCAAGAAAAGTGGGATGATGTGTTAGAAGCTGACGATGCAAACTTGGCGTATTCAAATGTTGTGAATAGATTTAGTGCATTGTATAATCATCATTGCCCTGTTAAGAAGTTTAGAATAAAGCAAGCATATAGAAAAAAACTTGGTTTACAAATGGCTTAATAAATGCGTGTCGTAAAAAGAATGTACAATATATTATATAGAACATTTCTCAGGGATATAACTGAAACTGCGGAGTATCGATAAAAAACGTATAAAAATAAATTAACTACTATCTTCTTCTTCTTCTTTATGTTAGGCAGCCACCATCCATTGAGCAGATCGAGTCTGCTCGGAGGTTTAACTGCACTTTGGAGGCTGCTGTGCTTAATAAAATGATAGGTCATGCGCTAGGGATTCAAAGATAAATAAATTAATAAATACATTTAAAAATAGAAATTTATAAACAAATAAGTTAGTGCTTAAAAATATGTATAAAAGCAGTATGTAAAAGGCCCTGAGTAATAACAAGAGAAGTGGGAAAAAGTGGATGATATGTCAACTACTTGGAGTATCCGGCCAGACCAATCTGACTGCCATAGCTGTCACCGGGGATAAACCCCGACCGGCACAGCTCCAGCTTCCATTTACCCACTTTCGTTAACACATCAGAATTTGAGGAGAGTGCAGACCCTGGTCTCAAAGGAGGCAGGAGCAGGAGCTTTGGTGATTTCACGAGTAAGGCTGTTCCACTCTGGTATAGTTCTTGGGAAGAATGTCTTCTGTCTGTAGGCTGTCCGGTGATATGGGATGTTATAGGTGAGATCATTAGTGTATCGGGTGTTTCTTCTTGGGTGATCAGTTTGTGTTGGTATGTGCTTTGACTAGATGTGTATGAGTTACAGAAGGTGTTGAGTCGTGCTTTCTTTCTCCGCTGTTCGAGAGTTGGCCATCGCAATTGTAACATGGTGTCTACACATGCTGTTTTTCGGTAGTTTCGTTTCATCCATCTGGCTGCCCGTCTTTGTACTTTCTCTATAGTGCCTTGATGTTGGATGCAATGAAAGGGTCACATACAGTACTGGCATACTCCAGCACAGGTCGGACAAATGCCTTGTATGCAGCTTCTTTTAACCTCTTGTTGGTCGTCTTGATGTTTCGCCTGAGGAAGCCCAAGGTCTTATTGGCTTTGTTGCATACGTCTGTAATGTGGGAGTCCCAGCGGAAGTCAGAGGTGAACTTGACTCCAAGGTATTTTGCCTCCGTGTCTGTGTTTTGAGAATATCCGTGGAGGTGGTATGTGTAGCCAGAATTGTGGGCCTTCGGGTGATGCTCATTGCAATACACTTCTGGGGATGCTGCAGGTCGTGTTGATCTTTTGGGCTGGTGACAACTTTGTGGCAGATTGTGTCATCCGTAAAGAGTCTGGGAGTAGAGGACAGTCCTGCTGGAAGATCGTTTATATAAAGCAGGAACAGGCTAGGTCCTAGGACAGAACCTTGTGGGACAACAGATTCAACTGCCGAGAACGCTGATCGTGCTCCGTTAACGACAACTGTCTGTTTTCTGTCGGAGAGGAAATTCTCAATCCATCGGTGAACCCTTCCTATTATGCCATAGTGCTGTATGTTATGCATGAGGAGGCTGTGGCTCACTTTATCAAAGGCCTTTGAGAAGTCCATGATTAGTACATCTTCTTGATATCCCTTTTCAAGCGTTTCAGACACCTCGTCCACGAATCCTAGCAGCTGGGACTCGCAGGATCTGCCACGACGAAATCCATGTTGCTACGGTCAGAGGATCTTGTGCTCTTCCACGTATCTCACAATGGTGCTGACCACCACACGCTCAGGCAATTGCAAGGTGTGCTCGTGACGGATATTGGCCGGTAATTTTCAGGCTTATACCTATCCCATTTCTTGAACACAGGTGTAATGTAGGCAGATTGCCAGTCCCTGGGTACAATGCAAGACTTCAGGGAAGCTCCGTAGATCAGGGTTAATGATGGAGCAACCTCTGATGCAACTTCCCTGAGGACTCGAGGGCTGATGCCATCAGGTCCACTAGCTTTAGTTGGTTTTAACTGCTTCAGGAGTTTCTCAATTCCGCTGACAGTTGTTGGTATTTTCACATCGGGGCTGATTCTGGTCAAGCTGAGGCATTGGGCACCTTGTGTCAAATTCCTCTTTAGTAAATGTTTCCTTTGTATTAAAGGCTGACTGGAACTGCCGGTTCAGTAACTTAGCTTTCTCTACGTCATCTGTTATCAGCTTGCCTTCTTCTTTCAGTGGAGGGACTCCTTGGTTTTCCGACTTAATTTGTTTGATAAAGGCCCAAAACGTCTTGGTGGGTTGGGGTTTGTCTGGAGTTCCATCTGTGATTATATTGTCCACGTGAGCCCAGTACTGCTGTCTCATTCTGCCCTGGACTTGTCGCTTAATAATCCGGAATGTAGTGTACAGCTCTTCTCTGCCAGTCTTCTTCCACTTCTTATGGATTCTGTCCCTTCTGTGAATAACTTTCTTCAGCTCGTGGTTCACCCATGAAAGGTCCCGCTTCGGTCCTGTTGCCTTGTGAGGTATGTGCTGTTGTATCCGTTCGATTATGCCGTCGTTCCATGCTGTTCAGATCTCTTCTACGTTGGAGAACTCAGTATATGCAGAGAGAATGGAAGCTGTAAGGTTAGTTGTGGCTGTCCTCATGCTGTCCCAGTCAGCTCGGTTGTACCAGGCAATACACCGTTGTACTGGACGGACTCTGGTGGGGTTTAGCTGAAGTTCAGCATAGACAATATCATGGTCAGCTACACCGGGTAAGGTCTCCACCGTGGGTATCATGGTTGGGCAGTTTGTGCAGATGAGGTCCAAGGTGTTGTCCTCTCTCGTCGGCTTGTCGACCACCTGTTCCAGTCCTAGAGCATGGATTGTATCCAGAAAGAGATGATGCAATTGAGGGTGGTAGGGAGTGCCTTTCTTCAGGGTCATGCTTTCCCAGTCCCATCCAGGCCGATTATAGTCGCCTCCAAGGAGGAGGATGGCATTCCATGATGTACAGGCTTGTATTGTAGACTGTGCGAAAGCACGTTTTCATAACGTAGTATTGATAAACAACTAGTATGTCCATAGTAGGTTGACAATGGCAAAGTCCCACTAAACATTCGAACATTTATGCAACAGTCCCTTGTAATATAGAACAAATTAGCATACCGCTTGCAACAGTTTTCAACTTGTCATTAGAAGAGGGAGTGGTTCCTTTAGAATGGAAAGAAGCAAACATTATACCGTTATTTAAAAAAGGTTCGAGAAACAAGTCAGAGAACTATAGACCAGTGAGTTTAACATCAGTGATTTGTAAATTATTAGAAAGACTAATTAAAGATCACATGGTGGATTTTCTTGTTAAACATAACTTGATAAACCCATCTCAACATGGGTTTCTAAAAGCGAGGTCATGCTTAACAAATATGTTATGTTTTTTGGAAGATATCACTAAGTGGGTAGATGATGGATCACCAGTAGATATCATCTACTTAGATTTTCCAAAAGCTTTCGACAAAGTGCCACATCAGAGATTACTGCTTAAACTAAAAGCCCATGGCATAGGAAATGGTATAATTAACTGGATAGAAAAATGGCTGATTGACAGAAGACAACGGGTGGTTGTTGATGGGGAGGCTTCAAACTGGAAATCAGTTTTGAGTGGGGTTCCACAGGGATCAGTACTGGGACCTATATTATTCTTAATATATATAAACGATTTGGACGATGATATAGCTAACAAGGTGTTGAAATTTGCAGATGATACAAAAGTGTTTAGAAGGATTGAAAGTGATGGTGATAGACAGCATTTACAAGATGATCTTGACAGGTTGATCAAATGGTCTGAAAAGTGGCAAATGTTGTTCAATTTTGTGAAATGTAAATGCCTCCACACAGGACATGGGAACGAATATGTAGAATATACAATGGGGGAACTGTACTAAGTACTACTGTAAAAGAAAAAGACTTAGGGCTGACAATTAGTGCTGACATGAAGGTTTCAGAGCAGTGTGGAATTGCAGCTTCAAAGAGAAATCAAATCCTTGGATTGATTAGGCGAAATATAGCATATAAAGAAAAAGAACTAATAATACCGCTGTACAAAACAATAGTTAGGCCTCATTTAGAATATTGTATACAAGCGTGGAGGCCATACCGCAAGAAGGACATAGATATGCTAGAAAGAGTACAGAGGAGAGCGACTAAAATGATACCAAAACTGAGGGATCTTAGTTACGAAAAACGCCTAAAAGAATGTGGTTTAACAACACTAGTATCCAGGAGATTAAGAGGAGATCAGATAGAAGTGTTTAAAATATTGAATGGTTATGAAAATATTGATAGAAATATGTTTTTTTTTCAGTTAAGAAAGATAGAAAGACTAGAGGACATGAAGTTACATTAGTAAAGGAGCAGTGTAGATTAGACGTGAGAAAGTTCTAATTTTCACAAAGGACTGTGAATGAATGGAACAGATTATCTGATGATTGTGTGGGTGCTAGTAGTGTGAATATGTTTAAAAATAAAATCGACACATACCTCAGAAGGGCTGGATATATGTAGATAAAAGGGTTGGACTCTCGATAAGCCAAAGGGCTTCCTTGTCCACCTGCCATCTAGAGTTAATTCTCTGGATGGCAATCTTGTTAAATCTTGTTAAATGGCTTGTAAGTCTCGGAATTGGACAAGAGCATTCTAGACGACATATAGAACCGTTTGTTGCCATGTGCAATGCGTTTGTGTTTTGATAACATCCGGCCAGGCCTTTGTGTTTCCCAGTGCGTCATGAATTGCACAGGACATTTCACTAGGTGTTTCTTCGTCCCGCGGTACACGTAACCCCGTCTAACAAGATTTTACAGGAATTGCATGCAGAACAAAACCACCTATAGCAAACGGAGAAGGGAGCCTACCTATGCCTTATTGCGAATGCAACATTTTGTACGCAAGTGAAACCCGTTCATCTCAGATATTTGTAAGTTTTGTTCGAAACACAGTCACGCTGTTAGTATGTCCACATTCAACAAGAAAGCAACTGTCTTATTTTGTATTCAAATATATCTAAGGCACTCCAAAAGAATGGTATTTCTCGATTGCGACTGCAATTGCTGAATGACCTGTGTTGTTAGGGAATTTTAACAGCACGTGACTTGCTACATTTAAATGCCCTTACAAAGAAAAGTAATAATTGAACAAGAAAGTAAAACAAATTGCCCTGTTCGGTGAATTCTTCTGCAAGCTAACATAACATATAACATAATATCATGAAACTTGCCTGCAAAACAAGGAGACTTCGTTGAGATTTCTAAAGCAAATTTCATTGTTTTTGTCAACAACAGGGTATTTGCACCGATCCTACGCGATCGCAAGCGGTCGGGCTAATTGCACTACATCGACGACAGCATCTCTGCCTGACTACCTGCGAACTTAAGACTTGATACTGGACAGCCTGTGCTTTATTTGAACATAACGACGTATACATTAATATATATAAACTGGATTTTGTGGAATGTAATGAGACGTGACAGATGCCTACTAAGAGTGATTGATTTTCGAAGAAAGATATTAGGAGTATTTACAAGTTTGCGGTCGACAGTCGAGACAATTGTCTGTTTAGTAGGTCGTGTTTTGTGTAACATTCCATTTAGGAGCCCTGGTGTTGGTGATAGGTTCGTGTTGTCTGTCACAGATGCATCGTTCCACTAGTAGGTTGGCGTTACTTAAGCCAGAGTCGTCACTTAATTTGTTTACAAAATACTCATGACAGCATATTTGTAAGACATGTTTATTTAACAGTTTGGGTTTATCGCAGTGCGATAGAGCAACATCAGTTCGGTTCAGAACTGACGTCCACATTAATTACTAAGTTTCAGCCTTCATTAACACAATGAGTGTGATTAATTGTAGTGACATCAGTATATGTGCTACGTGTTAGCGACGTTACTTCTGACTGTTGCATCTGTCTACAAACTCAATTGGCAATCCCGGTTTAAAAATGGAACTTTTATAATAATATTATATCAGTGTAATATGTTGTATATGCCACCATAGTATGAGTGGCCTCTACATAAAGGTTAAGCACACTATGAAAGGAACATAATACATCGTCTAAGTTTTGATTCGTTTCACAAATTTGATTTGGCAGAAATTATGCGCCCACACGTAGAAATCATGACACATTTTCCAGAGGTTGGGAAATTCTCTGGCGCATTTCTTGAACTGTTTCATACAGTCTCTCTGACACTTGATCAACTTCTCTTTAGCGACGTCTTCACTTATGCCTTGAGCCAAGCTCGTCAGCGTCAGTAATAGGACCAATGCAGCAACAGTCTGCAAAACAGAAGATACGTATTATGGTTCTGAATTTCTTAAATGAGCAAAGTTTTTGAAACTGTGATGGACATATAGATATCTACGTTGTCTGTCTTGTATTTGCATATGGTTTGACTCAGTGTAATCCTGTTTAACGAAACGTTTATGGCCTTTAGGCGCTGCGTCAGTTAAAATAACAATAAACGTTAATTCAATTAACAATTAATTTAACTCAATTAATAATTAACTTCCTGTGCTAAAAACACAAACAAATTCATTGAATTCGAAAACTTCGTCATCGCGAGTTTGTTCGTCATTGTTAACTGTCTCGTCCAGATCATGTATTACATATATAGATACATGTCACGTGATTAAGAAGTTCTACGTTGTTGAAAAGAGTGTCCAGATATAAACTGCGAAATTGTGCAGTTACTCTTCATACATAGTCATGAGAATGGACACAGTGTTCCATGAAGTGCCTAAGACGACTGTGATACTGTGATATCTGCAGAACTGAATCCAGATTGTGACATATGGGGAATGAGACGAATTTGAATTCGACATTGATTTTTCCGCCAAACATTAAATAAAAACAAGACACTACAGGTGACCTGGGGGCAACATCGGTAGCAGACATTGTTTGGTTAAACGTGAACTATTGGCAATTTTGCCGCCGCAGTCGTTACGCTCGAACAGTTGTGTGCACCCAGGCGGAGAGGTGCGACCCTTCACTTGTCACGCAGTCGGATTGACAAGTCAACTAACGGATTATTGACCAAAGTGGTTTATTGGGAAATTGCTGGACGATATTCAGCTATGGGGAAGACAACACGATCGGCTTCGCACCTCGAGGAAGCCTTTATTAACGATGCGCTGACAAAAGAGCAAGGCATCTTCGAAAAGATGATGGAGATACAACAGAAATCATTCCAAGCCTGCCTCCAGTCGTTTATGGAGGCGACCAAAAAGCGTGTTGACGAAATGGTGAGAGACGGCAAAAGAAGTCACGGACCTGTGAGCAAGTCTCCAGTATACACATAAAGAAGTAAGAGTGCAATTAGTGAACATTCTGAACATCTCAGCAACACGACTAGAGACCTCGAGATGGTCACAGCCGCGCAGCATAAAATCGAAGATGGCATCGATTATTTGGAGAATCACTCACGACGAAACAACCTGCGTCTAGACGGTGTATCAGAAAGTGCGGCAGAAACGTGGGCAAACACCGAAGCAGCCGTGCGTAGAACGTTTGTGTCATCGCTGAAACTGTGAGAACAACAGGCAAACGAAGTGAGAATCGAGCGGGCACATAGAACTGGCGGAAACAAACACTCGGGCAAACCGAAGACAGTGGTCGTGAAGTTTGAAAGCTTCAAACAGCGCGACGCGATTCTACAGGACGTCCGCAACGAGAAGCCCCGTAGTCTGTATATAAACGAGTACCTCTCACATAGGGTGATGGCGAGACGTAAGGAGCTACTCCGCAAACTGAACTGCGAGAGGCAAGGGATAAGGGCAAGATTGCTTATCTCTCACATAACAAACTCGTAGTCAAGGATCGAGGGGATAATAGAACCTAAGTGTATGCAGTAGAACGAACTACGAACATTGACGATATCCATCTCAACAGACATTGACTATAGCTAGTCTAGATTTACCCTTTTCAAGTGTTGACGTTGATGACTTCGTAGAATTTAATTCTACATACGATGACCGTACGTTTACCACTTTAAACTTCCATGCAATGCGTGACACTTGTTCCGATATTTCTTTTAAACAATGTGAATATGTTGTTTATGATATTGAAGATAGACCGAGTGGCGTTTTGAATAATTTAGATCCAGATAATAATGTTCATATTAGTGTACATACCAATTCAATATAATACAGAGATGAACAGTTTGTGCGCAATGTCACAGCAGAGAGTGACCTATCATCTATACATTTTAATGTTCAAAGTTTTTCAAAAAAGTTAGGAATTAATCGATGACCTTAAACTATCGTTAGATATCATAGCCATTCCAGAGACCTGGGCTGATTCTAGCACAATTGATGATTACCCATTAAATGGATATGACGTTTTCCATATTGTAAGATATAGCAAAAAAGGAAGGGGTGGCATTGTATGTTAATGAAAGATTCACGTGCAAACTTCGAGCAGTAAAATCGAAGGTGATTGACAATATATCTGAATGTGTCACTGTGCAATTGGACATGAAAAAACACAAAAATATAATTGTGAGTTGGGTAGACAGAATCCCGGGTTCAGACATAAACCTATTTTGCGAGAGTATGGAGCAGTTGTTTACTGATGTCAAGCCAAGTACATTTTTTTTCTACGTTGTGATTTTAATATCGATCTCCTAAAACAAGATACACACAACGGGACAAAGAGTTTTTCTGGATTGTATGTATGGTTCAGGTTCAAACTCGTGTACTCTGATATACAACATTTACATTATTTACTAATCAAACGAATTACTCAGTTAGAACTGGGTTATTGATCAATGACATCAGTGATCTGATCATTTGCCGATATTTGCTTTGTGTAATTATGATATAGAGATACATAAATGTGACACTTTTTAATATGTAAGACTTGCAAAAGATGATAATGTATGCTCGTTTATTGAAAGTATGAGGCAAGAAATGTGGGATGGTGTGTTAGAAGCTGACGGTGCAAACGTACACAAATTTTGTAAATAAATTTACTACATTGTATAATCATCACTGCCCTGTTAAGACGGTTAGGATTAATCAAACATATAGGGAAAAAAACCTGGTATACAAATGGCTTAAAAACGCATGTCGTAAGAAGAAGGTACTATACAGAACGTATCTCAGGGATAGAACTGAAACTGCGGCGATATTGAACAATGTGTCACGTAAACAACACTAGTCGGTGAACTTTCCAACACATCTGGTATGTGGCGATAGAGACATTATCAACAAAACAGAAATGACAAATGAGTTTAATATGGTTTTTTACAAGTGTTGGTGCTAACTTAGCAAAGGATATCAACAATAAGGATGAACGTAAGTCTGTGTACGCTTATTTAGGAGGTAGTATTGATCGTCTATTCCTCAAACCTGTCGATGAGGAGGAACTTATAACTACAGTGAAAGCGTTTACCAAAAAAAATATTCAGACTTCGAAGACATATGTATGGACATTGGCGCGAAGGTCATTCATGTAATAAGCAAACCTTTCACTCATGTATGTAATAATTCATTCTTAACTGGTGTATTCCCAACAAGTACGAAAATTGCCAAAGTTATACCCATCTTTAAAAGTAGTACGAAAACCGACGTTACAAATTATAGGCCAATTTCTCTATTGCCGCAATTATCAAAAATCCTGGAAAAACTGTTTCTTGCCAGAACAGACAGCTTTTTAAATGCAAATAACATACTAAGTTCAGATCAGTACGGGTTCCGTGCTAATATGTTCACGTCACATGCTGTATTGGAATTGATTGAGGAAATCACAAATGCTAAGGACAGTAAAAAGAATGCCGTCGGTGTATTTATTGATCTGAAAAAGACGTTCGATACAGTAGACCATGAGATATTTACAAACAATTAATTATTATTGGTTGCGTGGAATAGCAAATGATTGGATTAAAAGCTACCTTTCGAACAGGAAAAATTTGTATATATTGACGGGTGTGTTTTGGAGTTATTGGATGTCAGATGTGGAATTCCGCAGGGGTCTATTTGATGTCCACTTTTATATGTCCTTTACGTTAATGACACCTGTAACGTATCAACGTTAGTAAAATTGATACTTTTCGCTGACGATACGAATATATTTTGTACCGGTAACAAGAGAACTTGCCAAATTGTGCAAATGGTTTGCTACAAATAAATTATCATTCAACTTGTTAAAAATGAATTATGTGTTATTCGGGAACTGTCCACCAGATGTTAACAATAATCTGTGTGTGTAACGTTCGAATAACCAGAGTACGTGTAACCAAATTTATAGGAGTAAGTATTGACGACCAGCTAAACTGGAAGCATAACATCAATATGGTTAGAACAAAACTGTCGATAGTATCAGAAATCATTTACAAAGCAAGTTGTTTAATTAATCAGGATGGAATGTACTTATTGTATTGTTCCCTGTTCTTGCCATATATTAGCTATTGCAGCGAAATTTGTTATTTCTCAAACATCAGGTGTATTGCTGTGCTGCAGAAACGAGTAGTTCGTCTGATCTGTGGCGAAAAGCGTATGGAGCGTACCAGCAACCAGCAGTCTCTTTAAACAACTGTTTACTTTGAGGTTTGTAGACTTGGTTAAATTTAAGACAGCGATTATATTGTATAAGGCACAACACAGTTAAGTACCAAATATTTTGCAAAGAATGTTTAAACAGTATGTCTCAACAACTGATACTCGACAGAAAGACACCTTTCGAAGTCATCGTGTGAGTACCATACAAAAAGCTATGTATGTTTCTGTTTGTGGAGTAAAACTGTGGAATACCCTTCATGAAAGCATCACCAGCAATAAAAGCATAAAGGCGTTTAAAAAAAACTATAAGTGCCATCTTCTATCTATGTATTAGATCTAAGAAAAATAAAAATAAATAATTATAACAAGACATTACATAGTCTAGGCACTGTATATTGCATTATTTGTGAAATTGAAATATTTTGTAATATGTTCTAATAGTACAATAAGTAACCATACTGGTTGGGGGTGAACCAAACATAAGTATTACATTTCTGTTCACCCTTTCCACCAACACTTATGAGTATATTATGTTCACATGATGAAAATGTTGTATTTTGGAATAACGGGATGTGCAATACTTTTATGTTGTTGATGGAAATAAATTATTTACTTACTTACGTTCTTACCAACTTACATATAAAGACCATGAAAAAGTCAAACGTGTTTTAACTTTTTTTTACACACTGAAAACCTTTCTGGCTATACTAAGCAACTCCACAGTTCCGGTTTATTTTGTATTGCATTCCCTTGTATG
This sequence comes from Paraescarpia echinospica, assembly GCA_020002185.1. NCBI lineage: Eukaryota > Metazoa > Annelida > Polychaeta > Sabellida > Siboglinidae > Paraescarpia > Paraescarpia echinospica. The sequence goes on from CM034531.1 coordinate 76,336,878, forward strand.
GTTGACACAAGCAATGAAACCAAACAATTGTATGCGCCTGAATATAATTTTTCGTTGACATTGGTTGGGTGAATTTGATTACTGGAACTGTCTAATATGCACACCGATAATTAAATATATAACTACAGAGTATGTGATAATTGCAACTCGAATGCATAAAATAATGCCCAATAAAACAAAGATAATTGACAATTAATTCAAATGTATCCAATCTAATTAAATCAACCTCTTCCAGGAAAAGGTTAGTAAATACATTAAAATTAATTTTTGTATTTTGATGAAGATTTACTTAAGTTATTTGAGCTAATATAATTAACAAATTAACAATTAAAAGTTCTTGTATATATATAATATATATCTATGTATGTATATATATACATTCCGTAAAAGCATCGCAAAATTGTTTGATTAAAATGAAGTCTTCGGTTTGAAGAAAAAAACACTACTTCGTTTTATTATTTTTATTATTATAGGAACAACAAATCCTTCTAATATCCTGATCTATCATATATTGAAAACATGTTAAACTTGGATGTCGTCTTCAACAGCAAATCTGTTTCTCACTCAATTTCTCATTTCGTCGCTCAAAATAAATATTTCCAATATCTTCCTAAATGGCGTTTATACATGTTATATTTCATGTATCTACTGAGACTCAGAGGAAAACAAGTTCTTCTAAAGCCAGGGACAATGCTTGAAATCAGTGGTCCAACATGTCGAATATAAAAATGGACATGATGTTTTGGGGTACCCCTCATCTTTAAGAGGCTGTATCTCAGAGACTATTGGAACATTTATAGTAGGATGTGTATACTCCATATAGACAATTACACTGCCTTTCTCAAGACTTCATGTAAGATAATGTTCTAATGTCTAGACTATTTGGACTTGCTCCAGATTGTAAGCTCTATAACTTGTCAATGGGTCCAACGACATATTTATTTTGTAATGTGCAAAACAAGTTCGTTAATTAATCCGTCTGTGTTACACTTCGGCTATCCGCGCACACATTATTGGTGTCGACAACAGCGGTCCTGGTTGCATTTTGAAATAAATCAAGTGAGGAGAAAGTTATAAAATCCTTAACACAATAACCTTTGCAACTCACGCGACGAACGTGATATGCTTAGAATAGTAATCTAAGGTATCTATTAATGTACTTCTATTGGACTCTAAAGAATGCTACTTTCCTTATTGTAAATAAAATTGAAGTTCAGCTACTTGATTTCGAGTTGGATTTTTGACCTCCAGCAATACCATGTCGGTATTTTGTACTGCCTTTGTTTTTACCAGATATACTGGAAAATAATCCACATTCCTGACTAATAATAAAACTATGACCTGCCACAGCGAACCGGGTATTAAGTCGCACTGGTCTATTCTGGTTGGCAGACAAAAGTAGCTGTCTAGTTCGTGGGCCATGAGTTTTGTGATTTGGGCAGAAATGCCGACCTTACAATCTCCCCTTTCAGTGTCCGATTAATTGTACACGACAAATACTTCACAACCACTAAAACAATACATGTATAGTTTCTATCAGAATTTTTTTCTCATATAGCCCTTTTCATATTCTCTCAAGACGTCCCTTTTTAAACGTTCGTTTATACTTTTAGCAATACATCAACAACTATTGAAATTATTACAGAAAATTATATGTCATGTTAAAGCTAATAAACTGTGGAATAAGATAAAGTACAAAACATTATATCACAATCAATGTTTTGCAACTTAATACCCACTTCGGCTTGGCAGGTCAAAACGGAAGATTGTCTAGATTGTAGTTAATGTCTTGGCGATAGGGTCTCCGTGTACCGATATGTTTGAACAATGGATGTTGATAAATTCATCTGCATGTAACTACATAGAGCAACAAAGCAACTGAAATTGAAAATCTTGAAGCCATCTTCACTATTCACATGATCATCGAGATTACACAAAATAAGTTTATTATGGCAAGATTTCCAGGCATAATTTTAGAACTTGAATGCAGTGCAGCTATCGGTAAGTTTCATTGTTATGCAGGCGTGCTCGCAGTTGGAATGTACGTGATCATAAAGAAGTGATTTCATAGATCGGTGTAACTGCGAGTATAGACATTAGTTTTTATTATTTTAGATATTGGGTGATACAACTGCTAGAGTGTGGAAACAATATGGTGTCGTTTTGGGGTAAAACGATACATCACAGTATTGACGCAGAAAGTACAAGACCACGTCACTTGTACATGAGCACACTAGTTGCCCCAACAAGATAGTTGCCAACATTCGTTTACCGACATTGTGGTCGAATTGTTGATGCCAATATTGGACTAGTGTCTCACGAACGTGCCTGACAACAGAGAAAATTTAAAAAAGGGATGATTAATGTTATCCACGAAAACGAGGAGACCGCCGATGATAATGATGATCGTGATGATGACGATGAGGAAGAGGAGGACGAAGGTTAACTACCAATGTATAAAGTCGGTATTACACTGAACTATCGACAGCAACGATAGTTGCACGGCTACTTCCCCGCAAGAACAGTGTTCGTATACGCTTTTTTCAATTTGTTCTTTTTGTCAATGCAATCCAAGTGGTATACCGTGATCAAGGTCGCTTAGATACGACACGCGAGGGCGACAAAGGAGATGCTAGTTCGTAGAGACTGATAATAGACGATATAACATTATTGTGACTAGGACTGTTCGTACGAATAAACGTGTCCAGTGCTGTCGGTGGATGTTCTAATTACTTGTGGGGTACATCGTTTCTCACTAGATGGCGAGCTTGTCTTATTTGGTCCATTAAATGAAAAGACAGACCACCTCTCTTCGGAAGAGACATTCTCACTACCTAACGAGAATGGGTTAGCTTTATAAGAAAATAGTTTACTTTTCTGGACACGAGTTTTTATTTAACAGAAACTCCGTCAAAGAGGTTTTAAATGTTAGCAAAATACACTGTATTTTATTTACTGCTGCGTTATCCCTGATAGGAAGTGAGGAGGCTGGAGATTGAGGGTTCGTCTTAATTAAGGGAAAGAAAAGAAGATTAGATCCAGCCGCCCCCATTTCTACACTATTATGATGTACCTGTTTAAAGCGTCATTTGCAACAATTCAGAAAAAGTATATAAAATAAATAACGAATATTGTTGCGGGCAACACGTTTGTGCTTTGTGAACATCCGTGTACCGGCCTTATAAAAAACGAACATCACGTGGCATCGTGTTCAAAAGAAATTGAAATGACTGCGTTGTGATATCAAAACGTTTGAGAAATGGTCTAACATATGTTAACAAACACGTCCCACCAATGCAATTTCATTCAAACAGATTACCACGTCAATTCGATTTTATTGTCAAATCTATTACATTTTGTTTTGATGCAACTTATTTTTCGTTGGTGTTTAGATAGTTTTTGTTTACACAGTTTGAAATAAATATTATGTTAATTAAAGGTTAACGTTGGCTATACTTAGACCTTTCACGAAACGTGGCTGCAAGATCACGAAAAGCGTTCCTGATACTTACCAAAACAAACTTCATGGTTTCACGAATGAGGGCGAACGTGTTCCTTTCACAAAAGATTACGGGCGTGTGCATCTAGTGTCCTAGATCGACCGCAGCTGATCTTTCTGACTACATGTAAACGTACACGTGTGACACTCGAGATCGTGTGTTGTATTTGAACATATACATAAAATGATGCACATGCACCTGCTGTTGCGTTGGTCTTATGACGGGGAATAAAACGGACGCCTACTCGAATTTAATGCGATTTGAAGTACGATATGAGACACATCTTTGAGCTCAAAGATCTCAATACGAGACCGGTGGCAGCAGTCGACTAGTCATCCAAATGAATGTGCACACTGACGATCGTCTCGGTGAAAAGTTGAGTGAATGAGTGAGTGAGTGAGTGAGTGATTGAGTGAGTGAATGAGTGAGTGAATGAGTAAGTGAGTGAATTGAGTGGTTAAGTTGAGTTGAGTGAGTAAGTGAGTAAGTGATTTGAATAAGTAATTGAGTGAGTTAGTGACCCAGTGTGCGAGTGAGTGATTGAGTGTGTGGGTTGAGTAAGTTGAGTGAGTTGAGTGAGTTGAGAGAGTTGAGTTAGCGAGTGTGTGTGTGTGTGTGTGTGTGTGTGTGTGTGTGTGTGTGTGTGTGTGTGTGTGTGTGTGTGTGTGTGTGTGTGTGTGTGAGTGAGTTGAGTGAGTGAGTGATGAGATATATTTCTAGTTTTCAAACCGCAGTCAATCAGTATATTTTACAAGGTTATTCTTGGTATAAATACTTTCAGAAATATTGCTTTATTTTCCACACTACGACTGTTCAACATTATTGCCAGGCACGAACATCGTGCCTTGTGTAGAACAATATTTAGGCTACGTATATTGGGTATGTTCATGTCGTCTAGCAAGTTGAGTGTTGTAAACCTAATATATTTATAAAGCCACATCTTTATATGAATAGTTTGGCATTGCTTAATCAAGAGTGGTCGCTACATTTGTTCAAGAAATGTAATGTGCATGTCTGCAAATGAAATGCATATGTATTCTGCAAACTAGTTGTAACACAATAAAACATTAACTATATCGACATTTGTGAACATATTTGGAACTGACAGTCAATTTATTTACTTCAAGTTACGCTTTATTGCAGCAATGCATAAGACACCCGAAAGCGATGGTTTGTTGACATGAACAAACTTATATGTACGCGTATATATTACGGATTCTTGCCCATCTTTAATAGGGAAAACTGTTCAAACGTAGGCGAAATGTGTGCCACCAACGTTACCACATACCTTTGCAATGAATAACTACAAACGACATGTTAAATTATTGATAACACAACATTTGTTCTAGAAACTGACTTACCATTCAAGGTTTTGATACTGCACAGATACAATATTACACTGTAATGTTTTGCAGCTGTCACAGAGGGAATGCAGTTCTGTAGGCTGAACATGATAACAATGCCAAACATGTCTGAGAATCAATAAAGGCGTAGTCATCTAAGTCTTGATTCGGTTGTTATACACACGCTTGCAGAAATGGTATGCCCAGACGTATACATCATGACACGTTTTCCACATTTGTGGCGATTCTTTGACGCATTTCTCGCACGTCTTCAGAGCTCGTTCTTGGCAGTTCAGCAATTTCTTAATAGCGGCTTCTTCACTGATGCCTTGAGCCAATCTCGTCCATGTTAGCAGCAGGACCACCGCTACTACAGTCTGCAAAGAGGTGAAAGGAAACTTGTAAGAGAAATAAAACAAGAGCGTCAATTCATGTGGCAAGGCACAATCCTCATGCACAAGAGGTTGCCTGAATTGGCCCATCAATCACGTGACCTATTGCCTAGCAAAACCTCAGCCATGACATCAAAAAAATGGGTGCCGAATACGTGGTGCGTTTATGAGTTCCGTAGTATATTTTGTTGAAATTCTGGTATCAAAAGTGTTTGTTTATGATAAAAACATATGGTATTTTTTAAAGTTAGAACTACATGCGGTAATATTTGATGTATTAGATGTCATGCAGCAATGGTAACGTAATTGATGTATCCATTACGTCACTGTTAGCCGACGTCACGATCGGATGTTTGCGCGTGGCCTCCGTCAAGCTATGCCTTTGTCAACAATGTTGATAACGGTTATAATTGCATTACTACTGCTGCATGACATCTCGTGAATCAAACATTCCGACATAAAGCTCGTACTTTAAAAACTTTGTTTTACGTTTTTGTCATAAAGAAACAGTTTTGTGACCGACATTTTTTTACAAATATTGTCTATTTTTGTGTTTTATTTGTTTCTAGAATGCAACATCCAAACTGCTTATTAAACTTTACCTATAATGCCAGCATAGTGTGCAGCATTTGGATTCCATGTTCGTATTAAATTTTACTTGGATTGCATCTGGCTCGTCTTATGTAATTTAATTGTTGCCGATTATATACGGATATACTATATCCTTATAACCGCCCATGATAGAGACTGAGTTGGTAATGTACTCGTAGAAACATGAGCATAGACTATGCATGTATGATCTATGCGTAAATCGTACGAAATTGTGTTAACGGTTATCCATGGGTCTTTCTTCCAATTTTCCCGACTAAACTGTTCCACAATAGATTGAATAAATAAAACGTAGTAACGTAGTGTCGGTTGTGCAACAAATAAATCATGGCAAAATAATGTCGGTTGTATTTGAGAACAAGGTCAACGTTGCGGTCGATATAGCTATATAGGACGTCATTCATACAAATTGTAGTTAAATGGAAAATGCCTCACTTACCAGAGTATACTTCATGTTTTTCGTCAACAACGAGCGTATGTCATATCCAACACAGGAGATCAACACCCGCATGTATCATTCCGCGTATAAAGAAATCCTTAGAGAAAAATTGAATCTGAATGACCCAAGCAGCTATCAAGTAATTGCTGGTAATTGTTAATGGCGACCACATTTAACAAAAACTCGTAAAGAGAGCCTCTCGGCAACAGCTAATACCAGAATTCCCGGTGGCTGCTATAATGTCGCTAAGTTGTCCACCAAGTGCTATCTCAAATAGCTCGACCATAATCCCCTGATCCGTCGTTCACTTCAAGTGCGGCCCAGAAAACGCATCACTCCCATAAATCTATTTACACATAGGATGAGTCGTGCCATGCTTAAGTTATACTTCAGGGGTCATGTTTTAGTTAGACTTCCTGTTTGGTTACGAAGAAAAGTGCAGTGTATTTTTTTACAAAATTCACATGCTATGACATAAGTGCATTTGAGTAGGCATATTTCTAGATGATTTGTATAAGCGGAAGGATATTTGGCAGCAATTTGCCTAAGTAACCTGTTTGCGGAGTAATGCTTGCCGGCATTTGTAAATATTGACGGGTGTCACACATACATGCGTTTTACGAGAGTTAGAAGTACGCAATTATTTTAATCTATCAGCACATCAATGAGATGATGATAACAGCAGGTGAGAAGTTTAAGATATTTTGTAGGTCACGTTTTCTTATAATCAGACAAAATGTTAACATGGTCGCCTATGGGAAAACCAACTGTGTATTGACCCCAATAACGTCCCTGGCAACGGAAACACAGCTTCACAGTGAGGCATCATGGAGGACACATTTTATTTAAAAGATTCAGAAAAAATTAATGAAAATGCGTGTGTGTCATCAAACAATAAGTGTATATTGTGTATAAATTGCAGAAAAGGGTCAAACGTAAAATATGGTGCAATTAATTGTATATTTGCATGTGGCTATAGACGTACAATAACAGCGCACTGTTTAGCCTACATGCTGCACCACCGTACGACATTCTTACAAGCAGGACTGGATGCTTCCCATCTCTGCCATAATAGCCTATCATGTGAGCCTTGAGCCTCACAGTGTAAACAATGAGAGGATATATTGCAGTAATTTTGACAAATGTTTTGGTCATGGCGCTTACTTACTTTTTTCGGGAGTAAATGTATAATGAACTTTTCCGAATTGTCGTCGTATTCACTGGTTACTGGGGTGCGATTGCAGTCATGTGTCCATATCAGCTAGCCCATGCTAACTCATATGATGTAGTATTATCGATTGTTTGTGGTGCTCGTGTTCTAGTTGTGTTCGCTGGCAGGCAGGTGGAGTTGTATCGTGTGTATGTATTTGAGCCTTATGGAGGGCCAAGGACGAGAAAAGTGCTCAGAAAAAAATTCTTAGGCACTTTTTGTTGCAAATAGCCATATATATACGTTACTGATTATGGTATGGCTTGTTGGACTTTCTGATTTTTTATTTTTAAGTAAGAAAACGGGTTTTTATGTAACGTTTGATGTAAATTTGATCAAAATCAAAATTTGATTAAAACCGTAGTATGCTTCTGTAAGACAGAATAACACTGATACATATTTCCAAATCAGCTTAATGCTTCTCTACATAGGCCACACATTACACAGTCGGAGATTTTACCGGTCTAAGTTGGCGTTTTGGACAGATATGGGCCATTTTGTTTCCGAGAAATGCAAAAATTATCTAAATTGCAGTTAAGCAACTATGTTAATTATTATTTTTCAAAATGTTATAAGTGCGTTACAACTTTCCAAGCACTTTAGATTTTGTCCACGTATATTAATGGTTATCGTTCATGGCCTTTGCTGCTAGACACAATTTGGATGTTTGGTTAACTATGGGCCTTTTTTGTTTAGCATAAAATTTAACACAAAATAAGTCTAGAAACTATTTTGTCTTACTACCAATGTTAAAAATCGCCAATTAGGCATTGGTTCTGTACAACGGTCACTGGTTACACAGTAGGCGGTCAGGTTTTGAATGTTGGTTAAAAATGGGTTATTAAACCAACTAACCACAATTGTGGTTATAGTTATCCATTACATTTCAGGGTGTAATCGGTGTGGTACAATTTACCAATAATATCATACGGTTAGCCACGTTTCAGTATTTACGAAGAGGTAAGCTAAATTGCCTCAGCGGAGGGGTGCGTACGCACCCATTGCACACTCTCTTATCATTCGAGCCTCCATTGGGCTACTCTGACTGCAGCTGCAAGAGACCGTATTGTTAGACTCGCATCCCCAAATTACAAGCTCAATAAAGACATATATCAAATTGCAAGACATGTTTACCAAGCACACGCCCCACCCCCTGTATGTGATGGTTCAACTGTTAAATAGTTATATCTGCCTCAGCCCAGCGTTCTGGATAGCCGTACCTCACGTCTCACATCTTTCAAAAAGTTTTTACGCCACATTTCCCCCTTTCCCCAAAATCCAATCAGCGTAGTTTGTTTAGATACGATGTCTGCAGTACTAATGGCGGCTCGTTTGAAGTTACCAAACTTACATTACATCACCTTTAGGTACGTCCTGAGCAATTTATTAGCGATAGTATTCAGTATACATGCGCACTTCGTGAGCGCCGCGTTTTGCGATAATATTTCAGGGTAATTACTTTTTGTCAAGAGTTTGGTTCTTACAACGGCCACTTTTGATGATTACTTGACATGAATACCGTAACTGTGTTAGTTCCCCGAAATGTAGACAGTCACACGGACCTGTAACTCAGAAAAGTTACTGAACTGGCGGAAAGATGTCAGTGGCTCAGCGTATAGTTCAAACAATACTGTGGCATTCGTCTGGAAATGATGACCAGCTAAGTGTAATACCAATGCACACTTTGTTGGTGGTAGCCTTTCCAGCTCCTGATGCCCCTTTCAAACATTATCATATCCGGCTTGATTGTCACCTCCAAGTGGGTATGGACAACAAAACACAACCTGCAGGTGAACTCTTCTAGGTGACATTGTGCCCATTACGAGCCTTTTTTCGGAATATCTAATTTGATACAGAATTGGGCAAAAGCCCACGTGTGACCTACTGCGTATATCACCAACCTGTCTAACATTTCTATACGTGGGTCACCGTTTACACAATGAGGTTTTAGCTGCCAATTCGTTTTTATGTTTTGTCCAATATGGGACATTTCGTCTACGAAATTGCAACATTTAATCAATAATTATTAAGTAACCGTCTTAAACCTCATATGACAGGAAGTAATCAGTGTTGTAACCTGCCATATCATATTGTTTTAACGTGCATTGACGGTTATAACACAGTGCGTTCTCAAGGTAACAATTGGATTGTGATATATTTGAAGAAATCATCAATGGAATGTACACCCTTCAGAGTTACAGTAGATAGGTGATTCTCTTGCAACAACGAGGATCAGTTCCTCAACGACCTGATGATGATCATACTATCGGCAGACCAACAGCGTTTCAACACGAAACGACAGATTCTAAGCTTCGCACATTGCATCACGCGACCGAAACTTGCCACTGGTATTTTACTATCCCCATGTATTCCATCCTGGATGACTGGTTTGCAGTGAGTAACGCACGAGTGTCATCCCATATTTCCAATGACGCCAGCTAAAATGTACCATCTTTGTCCAGTTTCACTTAAACTACCCGCAGCATTGATCCTCTTGTCACAACGCTTGGTGTGCTTCCAATTCGACAGGCACCGGTAAATGACAATCACACAATGATTCTCATAATAAATTCCTCTGTTAACCTGTATGTAACTATTTATGTTACTGCAAGTGTTACGTTGTATTTGACACCTTCAATATAGACTCAGTTAAAGAACGAGAAAATTAATTGCCAAGGACAGGCCAATGCGTCAGTTAATTCAACGAGGTTGATGTCTTGTTGCCTAAAGTGTGAAGTATATTCATGTCCAAAGATGAAAACAAGCCTGCCCATGCTCACTTTCTCACCTATTACATGATGGAGCGCGGTGAGCACCAGCCCGATGATGATAATGATAATAATAAGAGAACTTCTATTGCGCCTAAATCCTTGGAAACCAAGCTCAGAGGCGCATCAAAACAAAAGGATTGGTCAATCTCAAAATCCATAAGTAGTTTTCCAGTTGTCAACAGATGGGTCAAGGCGCCAGGAGCTACGGTGGATAAGCAAGGTTGTAAAGATACGTTTCTAAATGACGACGGAATTTTGTAATATTTTCAACTGATCTAACACTATAAGGGAGCATATTCCAAAGAGTTGGTGCAGCAACAAAAAAGCCCTAGTTCCAATGTTAGTGTTGACTCTAGGAACAAAAAGTAGGTCAGAACTAGATGATCGAAGCTGGATAGGTTTTCTTACAGGAGTAAGCAATGAATGCAAATAAGATGGTTGCTTATTGGACAGTGCCTGGTATGTAATGGTACAGTCTTAACTATTATACGATATCGTACAGGAAGCCAATGCAAAGACTTCAAAAGTGGTACAGAGCGAGAAAAACGAGGAGATCTTGTAACTACTCTTGCTAGACAATTTTGGACACGCTGAAGTTTTGTGATATCCTTGCTAGTGATATTATAAAAGAGGGAATTGCAATAGTCAAGTCTGCTGCTAACAAGCGCTGTTGCAATAGTCTTAGCAACAGAAAATGACATATACCGGCGAATACGGCGAAGATCGCGAATATGACAAAAACAGCAGCGACATGTTTGAGATATGTGTTGTCGGAAATTGAAATTACTATCAAAGATCACTCCTAGATTCCGCACCGAGGTTGCTGGCGTGATATATTGATTCAAAATACGCGTAGGGAAAAAACCATCCAGTTTACTACGCTGCATTGGAGTACCAATAACGATCAATTCAGTTTTATTTGCATTTAATTTCAACTTGCTGTCAGTCATCCAGTGGAAGATATTTTGAAGGCAATCACAAAGTTGGTTATGGGAGTACCCAATGAAATGTACATCTGAGTATCATCAGCATAAAGATGATAATCCACGAAGCTCTGTTTGTATAACAGAGCTTCGTGGCGTGGTGTAAAGAGTAAAAAGCAAAGGCCCAAGAACAGAACCCTGGGGAACACCAAATAAAGCAGGCAGTGCAGCTGAAAAGCAGTTCCCAATCTTTATATTTTGATACCTATCAGCTAGATATGAAGAAAACCAGCTCATAGCTGTACCAGATATGTCGTACCACTTTAATAGGCGTTTCCGCCAGTTCTATGCGCCCGCTCGATTCTCACTCACGTTTGCCTGTTCTTCTGACATTTTCAGAGGTGACACAAACGTTTTGCCCACAGCTGCCTCGGTGTCTGCCCACAGCTGCCTCGGTGTCTGCCCACGTTTCTGACGCACTTTCTGCTACACCGTCTATACGCAGGTTGTTTCGTCGTGACTGATTCTCCAAGTAATTGCTGTCATCTTCGATCTCGTGCTGTGCGGCTGTGACCATATCGATGTCTCTAACCGTGTTGCTGAGATGTTCAGAATGTTCACTAATCTGCTGCAGCAAGCCAAAAACGGAACAGTTTTAATTTGCATTGAACTGTGGAGTCTCTTGAGCCACCATATGGGGTCCCTTGAGCCACAACAACATTTATATTTAACACTGACCAATCAGTTGAATGTTTGACATTTATTACAATAGATATGTAATATGTGTAAATTATGTGATGTAAACATCGTTCACTAGCCGATTCTAAAAATATCTTGTTAGCTTTACTGACGCTACAGACACCGAACATAATCGGCTCATCGAACCCGACAGTTTCCTGCTCACATGATCACGACTGTACATGCAAATCGAATGTTCTTCAAAATTAGAAGAGCATATGTCAAGAATTGTTCCATGGATCGACAGAACATAAATTCGGTTATGCTAATATGCCCTTATCGACGACATACATTACATATGGTAACTGTATAGATAACAACGGAGTGTTACTCAACAGTTTCATCGGTTAAAGCGCATGTACTCGTGATTTAGTGTGCCGGTAGCCGTCCTTCTTTCGTCAAATGGCGGCAACTTTCAAGTGGTCCCCCAGTCAGTACTCTTCGAGTTAGGAAGCTGATGCCGCCAACAAGTCTACAGCCAAATCGCCAACAAGATGATGGTGAACCTGTGCCTGGCATTGCGCCCTCTTCAGGGCGGGCAGAGACATCCGTTGAAGGCAAAGGTGTAACCATCCTGCAGATAAACGTTGAGGGCCTTACCAACGTCAAGCTCAACATTATTGAACACCTAGCCTACAATAACGATTAAGGCACTCGCAATCCTGCTTCAGGAAACACACTGCGAAACAACAGACAAGCTAAACATACCAGGCTTCGAACTAGCAGCCTATGCAGGTAATAAACACCACGGCATTGCAACCTTCGTCAATGCATACTGGATAGGCCCGTGCTAGGCTAAGCAACGGTTTGCCAACATTGGCCCGGAGGACATCACGGTCTTGGGCCGATGATGGCATGCTAACATTACATCAGTATAGCAACAAACATTTGGCCAATAATGGCCCGAGTTGGAAATGCTATCTGGGATAGCGTCGACGTGCATTTATCTACATGCTCCACGCGATATGCATCTCTACTGTTGCCAAGTATTTACCCGCGATAGGTAGTGACGATCAGTCTTGCAACCACCCATAAGTACTAATATGTTTCTGGGACGTTGTAAACTGATGAGGTTACCCCTAGTCGTTTGAAGTAGGACGTATGAGACACAGATCGATGCCAGACTCTTAGCCGAGTTCTTCAGGGGAAAGAAGACACCAATTAGCTCCAATATAAACAACTTCATAGACAAGTGGAATTTCCGCGAACTTTTCCACAAATGGCGCATCTGAGAAGGGGTTATGAACTAGACCAACGTGGTGTGAACGAGATTGGTCACGCTTTGAAATAGATGCTAGATAATTCGAACATCGACCATCACAGTTGTGAGTCTAACGTTCTAACTACTATGAAGTGTTAACACCTTTTATTATTATTTTGCCTATTTTCTCGTGGAGAAACATGTTTAAAGGAATATATAACATTTTTACAGTTATTATTGATATGTTCTTGTCAGTGGTACCAGTTACATTTGGCGAACACCAAAAATGTATAGACCCCTCACACATCATTTCAGTTCGCAATATATTGGAAAATGGGACATAAAACTATAACCACAGTATAAATAGTATGATTTGTGTATATGAGTATACTTGTCATTGATGGACTTTAATATTTTTAATATTTCAACAAAACTGTACACTTTTATGTCAGCAACCATACGCCAATCTTGAATCCTGATTGCAGCTTAATCGATGTGATATAAAAATCGTCCGTGCAGAGATCCTGATGATATCACAAACTCGGATGATGGAGAGAGTATATCCACTTATTCTTTTATGATAAGTCGACTTGCAGTGGTCGTCGCACCACACGAAGAAGTCGTGGCATACAATCCAATCAGCTCTTGTCGGAGTCGAGAGGCAACATTTATCGTATGTTTCTAAGCACTTCCTTCCGCAAATGATCAACGTCTGCTTGGCGAGCTCTTCACTGATCCCATGGACATGCACCTCCAACGCCAAAACTACGGTCAACGCAGCAACCTGTAGCCAACAAACAACATTTCTTTATTCGTAGATTCGAACTTTAAATTAAGCACGGAACAATAAAATCCCTCATTTCATCCTAATGTATACGAGAGTGCAATAAGAAGAACAAATTCTCTAGGAACTATAATTATTGCCTATGGAAATATATAAACGTGACTTGGCTACCATCATACACGCACTAATTATACATACTTGCTGCCGTCTACACGACATCTAAATGGTGTCACTTTTTATGGTATAACTGAACATGAAATGGAGTCGTACGACGGGGGGGGGGTAAATTTGTTATATTTGGCATTTATTTAACTTTAGTTGGTGGCGCCCTCATCGTTACCAGACTGTGACGCTGTTGCGCAACGGTCGTATAATTACCATTGAACTAAACCACAATTGCCAGTCAAAACGTGTTTAATGGCTGTATAATGGATGGATAAAAAATGGTACAGGAATGTGAATACAATAGATTAACACTTACACAATTAACACAGAAACGGGTCGCTCGAACGCAACTAAATCACCAAATAATATCGTCGATAATATCGTTTGATCACGACTCACGTGTCTATCTAAGCGTCGTTACGGATGTCACACCACGTTATGTGCGTCACGTCGTGAATGTCAAGCGCCTGATGTATCGTTCCCGGACGTCGCGTCAAGAATGTTACGCCTCGTGATGTGTCGTTCCCGGACGTAGTGTCACGCATGTCACGCGTCTTGTGTGTCGTTCCCGGGCGTCGCGTCGATCACAAATATCACGCCACGTGATGTTTCGCTTCTCTATGGGCCGGTCTTGACCACCATGTACCAGTACTGGCGTTTTTCTGCCATTTCTGGGATAAAATTATACAGTTTTATATCCTCCCTGATATTGTCTGTCCACCTTCTCTTTGGTCGTCCCTTCTTCCTTCCTCAGTCCTTTCAATGGCATAATTTTAACAGCTATACTACTTTCATCTCGTCTCATAACGTACCCATGCCAGCTCTTGTGTCTCAGGTATGTGGCCATTGGCTGTATTGTGGCTTCTTCTTGAATGTCTTTGTGTCTGATATGGTCTTTTCAAGTCTTATCCCTTACCCAGCTGAGCATTCTCATTCCCGCTACATGCAATCGTTGCTCTTCGTTCTTTCTGACCGTCAACATCCCTTCCATAAGTCATTGTTGGTTTGATGACTGCCTTATATTCTTGGTCTTTCAACTTGATGGGAACTTCTTTATCACATAGGACCCCTGTCAATTGTTTCCTTTTCAACCAACCCAATTTCACTCGATTGTTTATGTCCCTCTCTGACCCTCCAGAGGAGTCAAAGATTGATCCAAGGTATTTGACTGTTTTAACTGTTGTTCGTTTCTCCTCCCCCTAGATGTACTGTGTTATTGTCCCCAGCAATATGTCCTTCACCATGGCATGGCATACACTCTGTTTTTGTTATACTGACTATCAACCCGTGTCTTTCAAATATATCTCGCCATTTCTCAAATTCTATCTCCACTGCTGCCTTAAATGGTTCGCACAGGATTAGGTCGTCAGCAAAACAGCATGGCCCAAGGTATGGTGATGATGAATTTAATTAAGGGGGATTATTTGGGGTAACTGTACTATTGCGATAGTTTCGCGATCGCTTTATAAACTTCAAAATACCTTGGAAAAGCAACCTCAAACCGTAACATAAATTGGGTGGCCTTTGAAACAATTGATTCCCAAAATTATGAATCTCAGAATGACATTGCTATATGGTCGACGAATGTTTGTGTTAGGTCGGTGAATATGTCTAACCTCCCTACTTTCGCGGAACGTATTTATAACATATGTTGAATGTAACCAAGATCTGAGCGTAATATTTCAACAAAACATGGACACGTTGCTGGCAACAATCGATGTTGTTCAGTTTTATCGTTATTCTTCTTCAGAAATTAGGATAGTCGATCTGACGTTATCGCGTTATTGCACAGATCCAAGTTACATCGAATATTCAATGGCGGTGGAAAATTATTCGCGCTTCTTCGTGTTTAAGTAGACCTTTCTGCAGTGCTGGCTACACCAAACTAAGAAATCGTGGCATGTCTGCCAGAGAGGAGACGTGTTGCAACATTCATCGTATGCCGTTATGCATCTATTACGGCACGCGACCAACTGTTCCATTTTACTGCTTCCTTGAACAAGCTCCGGCAATGTCAACAAAACGAACAAAGCAGCAACCTGTAACCAAAAAACGAATATTTCGTTATGCAATGAATCGCATTTTAAAATTAAGAGCGAACTTGATTTTATAAACGTACGACGCAGTTTTCATTACCTGTGAAGCAACACATGTAGCGCAATAGCTAAAGGATTCGACGTTTTCAACATGACTGTAGGATACTAAATCGTTAAAACGTGTATGTTTTACAATACTGAACATGCAAAATCACAATTGCAACACGTTTTCTTGAGATAGTATTGACAAACAACTGGTATGTCCATAGTAGGCTTATACTGGCAATGTCCCACAAAACAGTCGAACATTTATGCAACAGTCCCTTGTAATGGCTTGTAAGTCCCACAATTGGATAACGTACATACACGACGTTTGTTGTCATGCGCAACGCGCTTGTGTTTTGATAATATCCTCCCCGGCCTTTGGGTTTCCCAGTGAATCTACTTTGTCCTGAATTCCGCAGGACATTCCTACATTTTCACGAGGTGTTTCTTTGCCTCGCGATACATGTAACCCCAGTTATCAAGATTTTACAAGAACTGCATGCAGAACAAAACCACATGTAGCAAACGGAGAAGGGAGCGTACCTATACCTTATTGCGAATGCAACATTTTGTATGCACGTGCAAGCTGTTCATCTCAGATATTTGTAAGTTTTGTTCGAAACACAGTCACGCTGTTGGTATGTCCATTTTAAGCAAGAAAGCAACTCTCCCGGATCTTCTTGTAGTTTAGATAGACTATTATTTTGCATTCAAATAGTTCTAAGGCACTTCAAAATAATGGTATTTCTTGATAGCGACTGCATTTGCTGAATGTTCTGTGTTATTAGGGCATTTTAACAGCACGTGACTTGCTAAATTTAAATGGTCTTACAAAGAAAACTAATAACGGAACAAGAAAATAAACAACATTTCCCTGTTCTGTGAATTCCTCGGCAAGTATGCATATATCAATAACATAATACCATGAAACTTGCTTGCAAAACCAGGAAATTTCATTGAGGCTTACCAAAGCAAACTTCATTGTTTTCGTCAACAACGCAGTACTTCCACCGATCCTAGGCGACAACATATCTGCCTGATTACCTGTGGACTTATAAGACGTGATATTCGACAGCCTGTGCTTTATTTGAACACAACGACGTACACATAAATAGACCAAAAATGGGTTTTGCGGAATGCAATGACACGTGATTTAAGCAGATGCCTACTAAGAGTGATTGATTTTCGAAGTAGGATATCAGGAGTATTTACCACTTTACGGAGGTAACCAATATACCCATTTTAGTGGGTCATTCTCGGTACTGGATCGTTTATGAAATGAGTTGTTTTACACTCTACTCCAATCGTTTTCAAAACGGGTTGTCTGTTTAGTAGGTCGTATTTTGTGTAACATTCCTTTTAGGACCCCTGGTATTAGTGATAGGTTCGTGTTGTCTGTCACAGATGCATCGTTCCACTAGTAAGTTGGCGTTATTTAAGCCAGCGCCGTCAACTAATTTGTTTACGAAATACTGATGGCAGCATGTGTGTAGGACATGTTTATTTAGCAGTTTGGGTTTATCGCAGTGCGATAGGACAACATAAATTCGGTTCAGAACTGAAGTCCACATTAATTACTATGTTTCAGCCTTCATTAACACAATGAGTGTGATTAATTGTAGTGACATCAGTATATATGCTACGTGTTAGCGACGTTACTTCTGACTGTTGCATCTGTCTACAAACTCAATTGGCAATACCTGTTTCAAAATGGAAGTTTAAGTATAATATTATATCAGTGTAATATGTTGTATATGCCACCACTGGCTGAGAGGCCTCTACGCAAAGATTAAGCAAAATATGAAAGGAACATAATACATCGTCTAGGTTTTGCTTCGTTTCACAAATTTGATTTGGCAGAAATTATGCGCCCACACGTAGAAATCATAATACATTTTCCAGAGGTTGGGAAATTATCTGGTGCATTCCTTGAAACGTTTATGGCCTTTAGGCGCTCAGTCAGTTAAATAACAATAAACGTTAATTCAATTACCAATTAATTTCACTCAATTAATAATTAACTTTCTGTGCTAATAAACCAAACAAGTTCATTGAATTCGCCAACTTCGTCATCGCGCGTTTGTTCGTCATTGTTCACTGTCTGGTCCACATCATTTATTGCATCTCCAGAACATGAGAAAGTCAAACGTTTGTTCGTCATTGTTCACTGTCTGGTCCACATCATTTATTGCATCTCCAGAACATGAGAAAGTCAAACGTTTGTTCGTCATTGTTCACTGTCTGGTCCACATCATTTATTGCATCTCTAGAACATGAGAAAGTCAAACGTTTGTTCGTCATTGTTCACTGTCTGGTCCACATCATTTATTGCATCTCAAGAACATGAGAAAGTCAAACGTTTGCTCGTCATTGTTCACTGTCTGGTCCACGTCATTTATTGCATCTCAAGAACATGAGAAAGTCAAACGTTTGTTCGTCATTGTTCTGTGTCTGGTCCACATCATTTATTGCATCTCAAGAACATTAGAAAGTCAAACGTTTGCTCGTCATTGTTCACTGTCTGGTCCACATCATTTATTGCATCTCTAGAACATGAGAAAGTCAAACGTTTGTTCGTCATTGTTCACTGTCTGGTCCACATCATTTATTGCATCTCTAGAACATGAGAAAGTCAAACGTTTGTTCGTCATTGTTCACTGTCTGGTCCACATCATTTATTGCATCTCTAGAACATGAGAAAGTCAAACGTTTGTTCGTCATTGTTCACTGTCTGGTCCACATCATTTATTGCATCTCAAGAACATGAGAAAGTCAAACGTTTGTTCGTCATTGTTCACTGTCTGGTCCACATCATTTATTGCATCTCAAGAACATGAGAAAGTCAAACGTTTGTTCGTCATTGTTCACTGTCTGGTCCACATCATTTATTGCATCTCTAGAACATGAGAAAGTCAAACGTTTGTTCGTCATTGTTCACTGTCTGGTCCACGTCATTTATTGCATCTCAAGAACATGAGAAAGTCAAACGTTTGTTCGTCATTGTTCTCTGTCTGGTCCACATCATTTATTGCATCTCAAGAACATTAGAAAGTCAAACGTTTGTTCGTCATTGTTCACTGTCTGGTCCACATCATTTATTGCATCTCAAGAACATGAGAAAGTCAAACGTTTGTTCGTCATTGTTCTCTGTCTGGTCCACATCATTTATTGCATCTCAAGAACATTAGAAAGTCAAACGTTTGTTCGTCATTGTTCACTGTCTGGTCCACGTCATTTATTGCATCTCAAGAACATTAGAAAGTCAAACGTTTGCTCGTCATTGTTCACTGTCTGGTCCACATCATTTATTGCATCTCTAGAACATGAGAAAGTCAAACGTTTGTTCGTCATTGTTCACTGTCTGGTCCACATCATTTATTGCATCTCTAGAACATGAGAAAGTCAAACCTTTGTTCGTCATTGTTCACTGTCTGGTCCACATCATTTATTGCATCTCTAGAACATGAGAAAGTCAAACGTTTGTTCGTCATTGTTCACTGTCTGGTCCACATCATTTATTGCATCTCAAGAACATGAGAAAGTCAAACGTTTGTTCGTCATTGTTCACTGTCTGGTCCACATCATTTATTGCATCTCAAGAACATGAGAAAGTCAAACGTTTGTTCGTCATTGTTCTCTGTCTGGTCCACATCATTTATTGCATCTCTAGAACATGAGAAAGTCAAACGTTTGTTCGTCATTGTTCACTGTCTGGTCCACATCATTTATTGCATCTCAAGAACATGAGAAAGTAAAACGTTTGTTCGTCATTGTTCACTGTCTGGTCCACATCATTTATTGCATCTCAAGAACATGAGAAAGTCAAACGTTTGTTCGTCATTGTTCACTGTCTGGTCCACATCATTTATTGCATCTCTAGAACATGAGAAAGTCAAACGTTTGTTCGTCATTGTTCACTGTCTGGTCCACATAATTTCTTGCATCTCAAGAACATGAGAAAGTCAAACGTGTTTTCACTTGGCTATAATAAGCAACTCCACAGTTCCTGTACATTTTGTATTACATTCCCTTGTATTGGTGACACAAGCAATGAAACCAAACTATTGCTTGGGCCTCAATATAAATGTTCGTTGATATTGGTTGGGTGAATTTGGTTACTGGATGTGTCTAATATACACACTGGTAATACAATCTATAAAATAATGCCCAATAAAACAAAGTTAATTGACAGTTAATTGAAATGTATCCAATCTAATTAAAGTAACCTCTTCCAGGAAAACTAAATACTAAATACATTACAATTAATTTGTGCATTTTGATAAAGATTTACTTAAGTTATTTGAGTTAACGTAATTAACAAATTAACGATTAATTTGTATTATATATATATATATGTATACATATATATATATAGATATGTATATGCATATATATGTATACATACATATATATTTATATATATATATATATATATATATACATTCCGTAAAAGCATCGCAACATTGTATCATTAAAAAATGAAGAGTTTTTGGTTGAAAGAAAAAGCAGTACTCCGTATTATTATGTTACTATTATTATTATAGGAACAATACATCCTTTTAATAGCCTGATCTATCATGTATTGAAAACATGTTAAACTTGGATGTCGTCTTCAACAGCAATTCTGTTTCTCACTCAGTTTCTCATTTCGTCCCTCAAAACAAATGTTTCCAATATCTTCCTAAATGTCGTTTATACGTGTTATATTTCATGTATCTACTGATATTCAGAGGAAAACAAGTTCTTTTAAAGTCTTGTCAATGCTTGAAATCAGTGGTCTAACATGGACAAGTCGTTTTGGGGTACCCCTCATCTTTGAGAGGCTGTATCTCAGAAACTATTGGAACATTTACAGTAGGATGTGTATACTCCATATAGACAATTACACTGCCTTTATCATGACTTGATGTAAGATAATGTTCTAGTGTCTAGACTATTTGGACTTGCTCCAGTTTCTAAGCTCTATAACTTGTCAAAGGGTCCAGCGACACCTTTATTTTGTTATATGCAAAACAATTTCTTTAACTAGTCAGACTGTGTGACACTTCGGCTATCCGCGCACACAATCTAGGTGTCAACAGTAGCGGACCTGGTTGCATTTTGGACTAAATCAAGTGAGGAGAAAAAAATTGAAGTGCAATTACTTGACTTTGAGTTGGATTTGTGACCGCCAGCAATACCATGTCGGTATTTTGTACTGCCTTTGTTTTTACCAGATATACAGGGAAATAATCCGCATTCCTGACTAATACTAAAGCTGGGACCTGCCACAGCGAACCTGAGATAAAGTCGCACTGGCCTATTCAGGATGCCAGACAAAAATAGCTGTCTAGTTCACGTGCCATCAATTTTGTGATTTGGGCAGAAATGCCTACCTTGCAATTTAAAATATCAATGACCGATTAATTGTACACAACAAATATTTCAAAACTAACACAATAATATATTAATGGCTTCTGTGATAATATATATATTTTTCATATAGTCCTTTTTTATATTTTTCATAATTTATTTTCTCAAGACGTCCCTGTTTTAAAAGTTTTGAGCAATACATCAACAACTATTGAAGTTATTACAAGTTAGATATCATGCTAAACTGTGGAATAAGAGAAGGTACAAAATATTATTTCACAATAATTTTTTTTACAATTTAGTACCCACTTTGGTCTGGCAAGTCACAATGGAAGATTGTCAAGATTGTAGTCAATTTCTTGCCGCTAGGTTCTACGTGCACCGATATGTTTGAACTATGGATGTTGATGAATTCATATTCGTGTAACTAAATACTCTACATAGAGCAACAAAGCAACTGAAATTGAAAATATTGAAGCCATCTTCACTATTCACAGGATCATCCAGATTAAACAAAAAAGTTTGTTATAACAAGATTTCCAGGCATAATTTTAGAACTTGAATGTGGCATTGCTATCGTCAAGTTTCACTGTTATGCAGGCGTGATCGCAGTTGGAATGTACGTGATCTTGAAGAGGTTACTTTATAGAAAGTGTTACTGCGAGTAAAGCCATTAGTTTTGTCAACATGTTGGGTGATACAATTGCTAGAATATGGAAAAAATATTGTGTCGTTTTGGTGTAAAACGATATATCACAGTATTATCGCAGAAAGTAGAAGACAGCAACGTCATTAGTGAATGAGCTCACTAGTTGCCCCCAGTTGCCAACATTCGCATACCGACACTGTGGTCGAATTGTTGCTGCCAGCATTGGACTAGTGTCTTACGAACGTGCCTGTCAACAGAGAAAATAAAAAACGGGATGATGAATGTTATCCAGGAAAACAAGGAGACCGCCGATGATAATGATGATCGTGATGATGACGATGAGGAGGAGGAGGACGAAGGTTAACTACCAATGTATAACGTCGGCATTCCACTGAACTATCGACAGCAACGATAGTTGCACGGCTACTTCCCCGCAAGAACAGTGTTCATATAAGCTTTTTTTTTATTTATTTTTTTTGTCAATGCAATCCAGTTGGCATACCGTGATCAAGGTCGCTTAGATACGACACCGAGGGAGACAAATGAGATGCTACTTCACAATATATAACATTATTGTGACTAGGACTGTTTATACGAATAAACGTGTCCAGTGCTGTCGGTGGATGTTCTAATTACTTGTAGTGTACATCGTTTCTCATTAGATGGCGAGCCTGTCTTATTTGGTCCATTTAATGAAACGACAGACCACCTCTCTTCGGAAAAGACATTCTCACTACCAAATGAAAATGGCTTAGCTTCATAAGAAAATAGTTTACTTTTCCGGCCACGAGTTTTTATTTAACAGAAAACCCGTGAATGAGTTTTTAAATGTCAGCGAAATAAACTGTATTTTATTTCCTGCTGTGTTATCGCTGACAGGAAGTGAGAAGGCTCGAGTTTGAGCGTTCGTCTTAACTAGGAGAAAGAAAAGAAGATTAGAACAAGCCGGCCTCATCATTACAATATTGTGATACACCTGCTTAAAGCGTCATTTGCAACAATTCAGAAAAGTTATATAAAATAAATAACGAGTATTGTTGCGGACAACACTTTTGTGCTTTGTGAACATCCATGTACCGGCCTTATGAAAAATCTCATGACGTCGTGTTCAAAACAAAATTAAGTGACTGCGTTGTGATATCAAAACGTACGAAAAATGGTCTAACATAATGCTAACAAACACGTCCCACCAATGCAATTTCATTCAAACAGATTACCACGTCAATTCGATTTTATTGTCAAATATAATATACTTTGTTTTGATGCAACTTATATTTCGTTGGTGTTTAGACGGTTTTTGTTGACAATGTTTGCAATAAGTATTATGTTAGTTAAAGGTTAACGTTGGCTATGCTTAGACCTTTCACGAAACGTGGCTGCAAGATCAAGACAAACGCTGTTGCTACTTACCAAAACAAACTTCATGTTTTCACGAATAAGGGTGAACGTACTCCTTTCACAAAAGATTACGGGCGTGTGTACCAAGTGTCCTAGATCGATCGCAGCTGATCCTTCTGTCTCATACACGTGTGCCACTCGAGAGTGTGTGTTGTATTTGGACATATACACAAAATGATGCACATGCATCTGCTGTTGCGTTGGTCTTATGACGGGGAATAAAACGGACGCTTACTCGATTTTAATGCGATTTGAAGTACGATATGAGACACATCGTTGAGCTCAAAGATCTCAATACGAGACCGGTGGTGGCAGATAGTCGACTAATCATCCAAACGTGCACACAAACGAACGTCTCGGTGAAAGGTGGAGTGAGTGAGTGAGTGAGTGAGTGAGTGAGTGAGTGAGTGAGTGAGTGAGTGAGTGAGTGAGTGAGTGAGTGAGTGAGTGAGTGAGTGAGTGAGTGAGTGAGTGAGTGAGTGAGTGAGTGAGTGAGTGAGTGAGTGAGTGAGTGAGTGAGTGAGTGAGTGAGTGAGTGAGTGAGTGAGTGAGTGAGTGAGTGAGTGAGTGAGTGAGTGAGTGAGTGAGTGAGTGAGTGAGTGAGTGAGTGAGTGAGTGAGTGAGTTGAGTGGGTGAGTGAGTTAATGTGTTGAGTGAGTGATTGATGATATACATTTCTAGTTTTCCAACCGCAGTCAATCAATACATTTAACAAAATTATTCTTGGTATAAAAACTTTCAGAAATATTGCTTTATGTTCCACACCACGAATGTTGAACATCGTTGCCAGACACGAACAACGTGCATTGTGTAGAACAATATTTAGGCTACGGCGTATATCGGGTACGTTCATGTCGTCTAGCAAGTAGAGTATTGTAAACATAATGTATTTATAAAACCACGTGATTATATGACTAGTTTCGCATTACTTAATCAAGAGTGGTCGCTATATTTGTTCAAGAATTGTAATGTTCCTGTCTGCAAATGAAAAGCTTATGTAGTCTGCAAACTAGTTGTAACACAATAACATATTAACTATATATCGGCATCTGAGAACCTATTTGGAACTGACGGTCAATTTATTTACTTCAAGTTACGCTTTATTGAAGCAACGCATAAGACACTTTTAATTTTAGCAGTAATACACCCGAAAGCGACGGTTTGTTGACATGTACAAACACACCGGTACGCGTATACATTACGGAATCGTTTCCATCTTTAATAGGGAAAACTGTTTAAACGTAGGCGAAATGTGTGCTATAGACGTTACCTCATACATTTGCTATGAATAACTACAAACGATATGTTAAAGTATTGATAATACAACATTTGTTCTAGAAACTGAAAAACAACAAAGGTGTAGTCATCTAAGTCTTGATTCGATTGTTATACACATACTTGCAGAAATAGTCTGCCCAGATGTATATATCGTGACACGTTTTCCACATTTGTGGTGATTCTTTGACGCATTTCTCGCGTGTTTTCATAGCTCGTTCTTGGCAGTTCAGCAAATTTTTAATAGCGTCTTCTTTACTGATGCCTTGAGCCAACTTCGTGCATGTTAGCAGCAGGACCACCGCTAATACAATCTGCAAAGAGGTGAAGGGAAACTGGTAACATAAATGAAACAAGAGCATCAGTGCATGTGGCAAGGGTCCATCCTCATGCAACAGAGGATGCCTGAATCCACCACGTGACCTATTGCCTAGAAAAAACCTCTGCCATTACGTCAAAAAAATGGTTGCCGAATACGTAGTGCGTTTATGAGTTCCGTCGTATTTTTATAGTTAGAACTACATGCGGTATTGTTTGATGTATTAGATGTCATGCAGCAATGGTTATGTAATTGATGTATCCATTACGTCACTGTTAGCCGACGTCACGATCGGATGTTTGCGCGTGGCCTCCGTCAAGCTATGCCTTTGTCAACAATGTTGATAGCGGTTATATCAGTGAATTGCATTATTATTGTCTCGTGAATCAAACAATCCAGCATAAAGCTCGTACTTTAACAACTTTGTTTTATGTTTTTGTCATAAAGAAACAGTTATGTAACCGAAATAATGTTGACTAATATTGTCTGTGTTTGTGTTTATTTAGATGAATGATGCAACTGAATTTTACACTGATCAATAATACAAATACATCTATCTGTATACACGATTAACTGGAAGTGTCGTCCTTGGAAAGTTTATGAGATACTGACCTCCAAAGTTGCAAAAAAATGAAGGTTGCCTATGAATAACTACCAAATATAGTATGTGACGATTGAGGTAAACATCCGATTTGTTTATTTTATTAAACTTCAACTATATTGCCAATATAGTGTGCAGCATTTGGATTCCATATTCATATGAAAGTTTACTTGCATTGCATGTGGTTCGTCTTATAATTTAATCGTGGCCGATTATATAAGGATATACTATATCCTTATATAACCGCCCATGACACAGACTGAGTTGGTAATGTACTCGTAAAACGTGAGCATAGACTATGCATGTATGATCTAAGCGTTAATCGTTCGAAATTGTGTTAAGTGTTATTCATGGGTCTTTCTTCCAATTTGCCAGACTAAACTGTTCCAGAGATTATTCCCACAACAGACTCAATACTGAATCAATAAAACGTAGAAAACATAGTGTCGGTTGTATGTGATAACGAGGTCAGTATTGCGATCTGAACAAATAAATCGTGGCAAAATAGTGTCGGTTGTATTTGAGAACAAGGTCAACGTTGCGGTCGATATAGCTATATATATATATATATAGGATGTCATTCATACAATTGGTAGATAAATGGAAAATGTATCACTTACCAGCGTATATTTCATGCTTTTCGTCAACAATGAGCGTATGTCATATCTAACACAGGAGACCAGTACCTACATGTATCATTCCCTAGAGAAAAATTGAATATGAGCTTTCACGCAATTGCTGGTAAATGTCAGTGGCGACAGGAAGTCCCGGTGGCTTCTGTACTATCGCTAAATTATCCGTCAAGAGGTACCTCAAATAATTCGACCATAGTCCCCCTGACCCGCCTTTCACTTGCGTCAATCTCATCAAGCTATTTACTTATAGGATGAGTGTGCCGGTTATATTTAATGGTTATACGGATACCACTCACGAATGCACTCTAGTACTGGTGGTGATACAGGTATATATGACGTCATTCATACAAATGGTAGTTAAATGGAAAATGTCTCACCAGAGTATACTTCATGCTTTTTGTCAACAATGAGCGTATGTCATGTCCAACACAGGAGACCAACACCCGCATGTATCATTCCGTGTATAAAGAAATCCTTAGAGGAAAATTTTGTCTGTATGAACCAAGCAGATTTCACCCCAGCGGGCACACAACGTCGGTATGACGTCGATTATTGGTAGAATATGATTGCGACGTCGCACAACATATATTCAAAGTCTTTACAACGTCGGATCTTCGATGTTGTCACGACCTCGAAACTTCACGTTGTCACGACGTTGAAATCACGTCGACAACCATATCCAGCGTCTTTACAACATCGGGTCATCGACATTGTAAGGACGTCGAAACGCGATTTTATAAAGACGTTGAAATAACTTCGATAATGAAATGGGAAGTTTTTACAACGTCGGGTAATCAACGTTGTAAGGACGTCAAAAGGCCACGTTATCACGACGTCAACAACAAAATCCGACGTCTTTACAACGTCTCGTAATCAACGACGAAAGGACGTCGAAGGGTGATGTTGTCACGACGTTGAAATAACGTTGACAACAAAATCCGGCGTATTTACAACGTCAGGTAATCAACATTGTAAGGACGTCGAAACTTGACGTTGAAATAACATTGACAATCAAATACGATGTCTTTACAACGTCTGATCAGCAACGTTGTAAGGACGTAGAAACTTGACGTTGTCACGACGTTGACATGACGTCGACAACCTGACCGGGCTGGAGGTGGTGGACGGAAGGCTCGCAGCTAGTAGAGTTCCAGCTTGTGTAGTAGTATTGGTAGTGTTTCGTTGTATTTGTGCCAAATAAAACGATGTGATTTGTATCACGATAAAATGAATATCTTTATTTTTAATGCAATAGATACGCTTACATAGTATTTAGAGAAGACACCACAGCTAGATAGGTTTTATTTAATTGCACAATTAATTGTATTGTTTTGGTTGGAATTATAGCCTATCCAAAAAATTATAACACTAAAATAAAAGTGATGGACATATTTCGTAAAGTTGTCCCAGTCATCACTTAACCCTAAAACATATGAAAACAATATTTTGTTTCTTCTCGAAATTATACCGTTATAAATTCAAAATTATACAATACTCCCAATATATTCTACAAAACATTTCTAAACAGTTTTGCGATAATATGCTCGTTTTTATTTCCAGAATATTGTACTTTCTTGTTTTAAAAAAAGTGATTTCTTGCAAACAGCCTTCCAAGTTTGTGTAACAAGATTGATTACATGATAGAGACAATATATATATACCGATAAATATTTTTTAGAGTTATGTAATGGTCACGAATGTGACACCCGACGTCGGAACAACGTCGACACCCGACGTTGATACAGCTTTCAAATCCAATGTGTTTTCAACGTTGTTTCGAGTCGGTACCACCTGACGTCGAAACAACGTCGTTACAACATCAGTTTGCCCGCTGGGACGTAATTGCTCGCAAATGTTAGTGGCGACCACATTAAAAAAACTCGTAAAGAGAGCCTCTCAGCAAAAACTAATACCAGCATCATAAATCCCGGTGGCTGCTATACTGTCGATAAGTTGTCCATCAAGTAGTAACTTAAATAGCTCAAACATAATCCCCTGATCCACCGTTCACTTCAAGTGCGGCTCATAAAACGCGTCACTCCCATGAAGCTATTTAAAGGTAGGATGAGTCGCGCCATGTTTAAATGTAAACTTCAGCTGTATTTGAGACTCAGAGCGGGCAAACTGACGTTGTAATGACGTCGTTTCGATGTCAGGTACCGACGTCGAAACAACGTTGAAAACTAGTTGGGCCTGAACGTTGTATCAACGTCGGATTTTGACGTTGTTCCGGTTGCAGGTTGTATCAACGGCTAGTTTGGTGACCGTTTTTCTTACAATGTAGTTTGCGCCATGTTTCAATCGAGCCTGCTTAATTGGGCTCACTGTGGAGACTACGATGAATATGCAGGTCCTTAGCTGAAGGAGAGACACCCCACTATAAAAGTTGACAAAATACTGTTTCCACCATGTCCTGATAGCTTTCTATATTAGTTGTCACTTTTCTTTTAGTGTTATAATTTTTTGGATAGGCTATAATTCCAATCATAAACAATACAATTAGTTGTGCAATTAAATAAAACCTATTTAGATGTGGTGTTTCCTCTTAATACTATATCAGCCGTATCTATTGCATTGCAAATCAAAATATTCATTAGGTCGTGGTACAATTCACATCGTTTTATTTGGTACAAATACAACAAAACACTACCATCATCGCTGGAACTCTACAAGCTGTGAGCCTTCCGTCCACCACCTCCAGCCGGGTCAGATGCATACTTAAGGCATGCAGAGACGGCTGCATTGACTTCTGTCTCTGTTCCCACCTGGTTCTTCAGGACATTCGCTGAAACATAAAATTCATCACAGAACTGAAATATTGTACGTTTGAATATCACACCCTTTAATTCTGGACTTATATATATTTTATCGAGCTATAGATAAAAGTTGTGTTTTGGTGAACAAATGTCGACACACTAAATAAATTAATTATGCCTTGATTCACCAAACTGCACACTCCATTAAACCATCCAAAAATCATTGGTACTATTCACCCCAACTTTACCTGAATCAAGGTTTCCAACAATACATACCCTATCCTACAGAGAAGGGCTAAACAAAACTTGATGTAAAGAAAGAACTAATAACAACAACATTTATGTGGATATTGGAATCATCCAGTGTAGAGAAATAGTGGACAGCCTAGAAATAGAGGCAAGACGGATTCTGGAAGGAAAATTAAGAAATTGGGTTACACCTAGCTGGAAATATATACGAATGGCAAAGATGGCACAAAAAGCACCGAATGCATTCAATATAATAACGTGGTGGCAACAATGTATAAATGAGCGAAACAATTAAGTTGAACCATGCCTTGGTTAATAGTAGTAGTTACGATTACAAATATTGAAGTAATAGTAATAGGTTAAGCAAAAACCCAATGTAATAGTAATATGAAGCAATGTAATAGTAACTGACCTATTACTTTTATATCACTATTGAACATTTAAACCGAATTTCAACTACGTAACAATTCCATTTGTTTAGGTTGTAGATTCAACTAGTTTCTCCAGGTTGCATGGTTGTCTCCCCCCCCCCCATTGTCAACTTCAGTGTGGCCTTGGTGAAGTTTTATCCTAGAGTTTTATGAGCGGTTGCATAGCAAGGTACACTGGTACAGTTTGACTGGTACATTGACTTAAGGGACTAAACTGAACTTTCGCTGCTTTGAAGTCAGTTCTACCAAGTGCCAAGTTGCCAACTACCCTTTTCAGGTAAACATATGCGTTTAGTGACTGCCTCCATGGTACACACAATTCTGCCTAAACTACAGTGGGTGTGAAAAACATCGACGTATTTGTATTTGAGCCAATAATGAACTGTCCACCAAGCACCAAGCAGCAGTAGAGCAATGTGGTTTAATTACTGTAATTATTAGACTGTTATGTGGCATTGACTATTGCTTGTTTTTCATTCCAGTATGGTGTTTAAATATAAAATTGAACATACATGTTCTATCCTAAGTCAATGTAGTTAGTAGATTGTACCAAATATGGTATATACTATATATATATATTTTGTTGTAAATATTTATGATTTTTATACTTTATAATATTCCGTAATGATGATGATGCTAGTACTTGACATTCTCAAATATAATTTAAAATACTTTGGTCATGGGTATCAATAAATGACAAGTTAGATTTTTTATTCACCTGTCTTATTTAACTTCTTGAGACTGTGAGTCAACTGTATGTATATTGTATTTATGCATACAGTGCATTATGCCATAACATTTTCCGATGAAATACGTAATAGTAATTGCTTCAAATGTAACAGTAAGAAGTCAGCATGTAATAGTAATATGAAGGAAACAAAGTAATAGTAATCGATTACATTGCAATGTAATTGACCCCAGGCCTGTTTTTGAACATATTTCGGCAGTCTTAGAAAACCTACGACATGATTGCAGGATCGTTTGTAATGTAGTTTTAGGATTTTTCACTCGCGTATCTATTTTTGGTAAGGGTAATATATTGTACTTACCAGTCTTCGACTATCCGCTGTTATCGCCCAGTGCATTAGCGAGATGAATGACAACAAAACAGTCAACAGACTAACCTTTCGTAGTGCTATTTCGACTGCTAAGACACCACATTTTACAAGAATATGCCCCTTTTTGTATTTGAAACGATGCGGGGTGACAAAAGGAATAGATTGGCATCGCAGAAGTGGAGTAATGATGACGCTTACCAGTATATATAGGTCAAGCTAACAAATAGGTCAAATATGCTAAGAAGATTCAAATCGGTGAAAGGATACAAAATACGTAATTACAAAGAACGATTTTTAGTTATATTTATTCTGTGCACACGAACAAACAAACCTATGATGGCCGAGAAGGGCCATCGCGTTTTTGTGTGGCAACCTGCAGCGCCATGGAGCGATGACGCGATGCGCGATGCGATGGGCGATGCGATGAGCGATGCGCGATGCGATGGGCGTTGCGATGGACGATGCGCGATGCGATGCGCGATGCGATGGACGATTCGCGATGCGATGCGCGATGCGATGGACGATGCGCGATGCGATGGGCGATGCGATGCGCGATGCGATGCGCGATGCGCGATGCGATGCGATACGCGATACGCGATGCGATGCGCGATGCGATACGCGATGCGCGATGCGATACGCGATGCGCGATGCGATGCGCGATGCGATGCGCGATGCGATGGTATAAATTATAAAGATGCCGTAATGAGCGTGCGTACGTCGAAAATGAGACTTTGGCAGCCATTTGTATTTTATTAAACGTATTCCTTTTTGTGTTCAGAGCATGTGATGATGGCTGATGATGCTGACTGTACGTATACGGTTACATATATATTTGGTTTGCGCACACAATTTGTTGTGTTCGTACTTCTAACTGTTGTGACGAAAGTCTGGGTCAAACACATTTCATAATATGACATATAAAATTATGTACTTCTTTTTCCGCTCAAATTGCTTTTTTTTTATTATTTCCGTCTGGATATCCTTGGTAGAAAATATAAAACTTGTTTTGAATACATGGGAAGAGACGACAACTTTTTTCAACTTTCGCTTATTGCAAATGCCGTTCATTTGTGTCCAAGTTTATGTTTCAGTTATTATAAATAGCTACAATATTCGGTTTAACAAGAAGCATGTACATTAAATCATCGAAAACACTCAATTTAATCGTCATTTGCGTCACATGTTTTTCTTTCTGTCTACAGCTTAATTGTTTCTTTTTAGTTATGTGAATCGAATAGCTGAGGCACAGTTTATCAAACCGTAGATACGCTACAGTGTAACTGCCTGTCAATCGCAGCGATTTACGATGCTGTACAATATAGCATGCGGCACGAAGTCGTGTAATTCCATGGTGCACGTAAAATAATTTAATAAAAAGAAGAACAAGAAGAAACAGATTGTGCAATTGAAGAAAAGAAATCAGCAACACAAATCACAGCAATACTATTGTCATGAATACACGCATTTGAATGCAACAATGCATGTTAGTTATATAAGTCACTAACATTATTTACTCACAAAAATCTCTTGACCCTTAGACGTTGCAAGTGCATATATACAATCCACTGTTGTTGCTATATAGTTCCATAGCTTAACACCTCGACGTCTAATGGTTTTATATAATCCGTTGGTTTTAGAAATCGGTACATGCAGTAGATCCACATGGCGTGTCCTATAATTATTGGTTAACGATTTGCAGTTAAATACCGGAAGGACAATTGGTTTCTCATTCTACCATGTGCAACGGCCAACACATTTTCTTTAGACAACCAATTTGTAATTAAACAGGCTGAAACGATCACAAACAATTGCTAAGAAAGCGCATGTTAAATGTATGATTATTTTAAAAATATTTTTAAAATCGTTTTGTCAACGCGGATTTGAAATACCGCATGAAAATGTCTGTATTGTTATCTGTGTCATGTTTACGAGTTAAAGTTCGCCACTTATGACATGTATTGCGTTTCAGCAGTGACACGTGGTGCAAGTCCCTGGAAGACTAGCTCAGTGGTTACGCCGCTACAGCCTCAATCACGGGGTTTCCTGCACATCCTCTTCATGTGTCTGATGTCTTCCTTGTCGTCTTCGTTTTTGTAGTCTACAGTACATATAGCGTTTTACACAAGCTAGTAAAATGTTATAACATACATTGTATAACAGTACAAATGTTTCAATCAAACTTAGGGAAGACAACAACTATATTATCAATATCAATGTTTGTGTTTAAAAACATTCCTTAAATCGATGCTGTCTGTAGAACAATAGCCTTGTCTAAAACTAAACAGAGGTTGTTTGCCAAAAAATTATTATAGTATCCTATGCTTAATAAGGTGAGCTAATTTTCTACTTTACAATTCATTTGTAAATATAATTTTCTCACCGTATACTAATTGTTCATAATGTACTCTCCCTCCTATTTTGCATGTTTTAATAACATAGACTATATTCACTTTATTTTACATACTGTAATGATGTACATACATCGGTTTGCTTAATGGTACTGTTGTGATTCTGAAAAAGGTTCCTATCGCTCCGCTAGGATCTTTGGGATGAATGCAATTATTAAATACGTACGTCAAATATGCACAATAAACTTGAAATGCCTTATACGTATGTGTGCAAATTACATAGCATTAATGTACATTAATTTAAATGCTACGGTAACATAAATCTCTGGCAAGAAATACAGCAGGTCTGGTTTTCCTCGGATGACCGTATCGCTTGTGCGCCTTACGCTCTTTCGTTTTTGATCAGTGCCAACTATACTCTGTGTTAATGATTTCTCTTAAAACGGGCGGTGCAAACAAATTTAACGAATATGCACAAAGAAGCACGGTGTTTCAGAAGTGTGTACAACATATTACTTATTGTATGTTAATATAATCGTCGATTGAAATGATTCCTTGAAACTCGTAGTATTTCATCGTTCAGTTTTCTAAGAAAGATGCTTCTGATATACATCATGTTTTCACTGTAATTGTAATTTCACTGTAATTGTTGTATACATATATATATATATATATATATATATACATATATATATATATATACATATATGTATATATATATATATAATTGACGTGTGATGTTACGAAAGCAAAACGTGTGATGCTAATTACTATGGCCATGCATACCGCTGATACCGTACACACTTATGTGATAATGTAGTTTCTCCGTATTTACAATGAATAAATAATGTAAACCAATACTCATTCAATATTTTTACTGTTGAGGTGTATACTCTTGGTTTCTATGGGAACTACCATAGACAACAACAACATGTCTTACGACATATCATCAAGGTGATCCCATCTGAACGATTGTCCTCCAAAAACACATTCGCCTTTCCTCGTCCCATTCTGATACACCTTAACAGCTATGTTACACGGCTGTAACACAACTGAATTTTTTAGACTAGAGAGCAATGTCGTTTTCTATATGATTCAGCACAAACGAGTATATCAAAATTGTAATTTACACCTGGAAGTGCCGATGCACTAAAGTGGGGGTTAAGTAGCACTTTTGGTTAATTGTATCTCTTGTCTGGCAAGTGGATTACATGATGTGTCAAAGTCGGTGCGTCTGTGGAGACGATAATCCCTGGGTCAGGAGCTATAATTAGAACAGCACCACCTCCCAAAATTGCAGCAGTGGACTAGAATGATGCTACTTATTTACATCGTCTGGTCGTAGTTGCGCATGTGGTTGTGTCTTTGATGTCGACACAATTGTTTCTGAACAAGCATAAGCATGAGTCAACTAAGATGGGCAGGGCTTGTAGAGAAAATGGGAAAAGAACGGATGGCAAAGAGAGCAGATGTACAGAGACGGGAAGGGAAAGGAGGCGAGGAAGAACTAGACTGCGATGAGAAAACTATGGAAAAAGAGATTTTGAAGGATTGGGAGAAAGGTGGAAAACGAGAGCGAATGATCTGGTGGAGAGAGCTGTGCAGGATCAGCGAGAGAAATTACAAAAAATCAGACATCGAGCATAGGAATCGAGGCCAGTTTCACCCCTGACAGACAGGGATATATGAGGAGTTCAAATTCATGCTTGTGGAGAGCCTCAATGTAGATATTTGGGGGGTGTAAATCGAGGTTTTTGAAGAGCCTGAAGATGGAGTTATTTTGGCGAGCCTCAATGGGTGTGCAAATTGTGATTTTGGAGAGCCTTAATGTTGCTGTTTTGGCGAGCCTCAAGAGGGGGAATGCAAATCGAGGTTTTGGAGAGCCTCAACCCACCAAATATCCACCATGTTCCGACGCCAGTGTTTTGGGTTTGGCTTTGTTGTCTGGGCTTGAACAAATTCGTGACCTTAGGCAACACTGGATGCCTTTTATGTTCAACGCATGTGTCCATGGTTGATGACTTTGAGTGTGCGTATACGGTTACACATCTAGTTATTGTGCACAAAAGATTATGTGATTGTACTTCTAAATATTATGATAGAAGCCTAATGCGATTGAGTTTAGACTAAGATAAATGGGGGCATGCGAGCAATCACCTTAAAGAATGTAATCTAGGTTCTCTCACCAAAACCGGAGACCAAAAATGAATTATTTCATAGCATGAGGTGTGTACCTCTTCTACCACTCCCCATTTCATTTTGGTTTCATCTGAATATCCTTGATCGAAAATATTTTCATAGGTGTACATATCATGTTCATTATGCCTTACATAAATAAAACAACACACACACACACACATATAATCAGTTAGATCCTACTAAACTTGAGTGTCTTTAGTTTATAATAAAATATCTAAATCGTAAACTAAAATAGTATTGTCTCTAATTATTTTACCAAAACTACATATAAAATGCACAAACGAGGTAGCGAATCGTTGTTCCTAGAGTGTAGTTTCATTTTTGCTAAGGGATCATCTCGGAACATCGATGTCCGATGTCAAGCGAAATTATTTTTGTTTGGGGGACTGGGGTCTGAGGCAGTTTTATCTGGCGTCGGACATCGACCGACACTCTTAATTATACTGGTATCATCATATTAATGTTTAAAGAATTGGGTGGCTGGGGGGCTGAGGCAAGATGAAAGTAATTTCGTCTGATATCGGACATCGACGTTCTGAGATGACCCCTAAGTGAATCGAATTGTAGACGCACCGCTCGCACCGTGCACCTCATAGTAGACCTATTACAAGTTAACTTCCTGTTAATTTCGGCTGTTTATTACGTGGTCCAATAGAGCTGGTAGCCTGATTTGAGCGGTCCTATTTATTGACACCGCGTTATTCATACTTGTATTTAGGCGCAACGCTGCTTTTATGTGCTACTACGGAACCCAGATTAAGTAATTAAACATCACTGCATTTGTATCGAAGATCGTCTCACGGAATATGTGTCAGTTTCTTCCAGATATGGAAATATTGGGGACCGAGGAGTAAATCAAGAAGCATAAATTATGAAAAGTTTATATTTTAATTTATATAAGGCATAAATAACATGTTTGCATTCTGAACAGATATTATGTCATTAATTAATAAATATAAACAAATAGGCTTCAAAACTGTTGGTTAATGTTAAACTGAGAAATACCTTAACCATCCCTGGTTCATCGTGTCTGCAGGCACACAAAATAGTGTTTATATTTGCGATCAGGGATATCCAGATGGAAACAATAATTATTTAACAAATAAAATGTTGAATAGGTACATATTTCATTTTATAAAGTAACCTATTTCAGTCCCTAGTCTAGTTTTTGCGAAGAAGCTGCCTGCCTGGCATCCGTTTTTGTTTGGCTAAATTCAATCCCAGTAGATGTCCGAGACAATATTTAGAAGTACAATCACATAATCTTTTGTGCACAATAACTAGAAGTGTAACCGTATACGTACAGTCAGCGTCATCAGCCATCATCACATGCTCTGAACACAAAAAGAAATGTGCTTAATACAAATATCATCGCGTATCGCATCGCATCGCATCGCATCGCGTATCGCATCGCGTATCGCATCGCGTATCGCATCGCCCATCGCATCGTCCATCGCTTAGCGCATCGCGCATCGTCCATCGCATCGCTCATCGAATCGCCCATCGCATCGCGTCATCGCCCCATGGCGCTGCAGATTGCCACACAAAAACGCGATGGCCCTTCTCGGCCATCATACATGAGTAAGACATCACACATGACTGGAGGATGGCGGCATCAGAGTGTCAACCGGCTCGTGATCACCACTGCATCTACGGCATCATGTCTCAAGCTCCATCGGGTATCGCAGGTCCCGTTGATGGTCTTTCCCGAGACTTGTTGCTTGAATTAATACATCCCACCGGTGGGTTAATGCTGAGAAGAACACGAAGAGACGATCCATCGTCCCAAAGAAGGTAGTGGCATTGACTGACGGTTGCGCAGAGTGGACGCCCGCCAAGTTCAACGAGTGATTGTTGTAGGTGGCCAGTGGGTTAATGTCCAGAATCCTTCGCTGCATGCCCCTGTGGACGCCAGCCATCGTAGCCGCATTATCATATCCTTGGCCTCATATGTCCTGTATATCAAGATGGTTCTATAGGCCTATAATAGACGTATTGCAGACCAGTTCGGGCGCCTGTGCGTTACATACACCAGTATTGGCTAGTGTCAATTGAGTTACATTTTATGTATTCAAACATGATTACTTCAATATTTATGTAATATAACAGCGATGAGTTCAGAATTCGTTTGGACCAGAACGTATAAATATGTATGAATTTTGTCTAAGAAAAACAATCTCCCCAAAGTGCCGCCCCCAAAAGGTGCCGCTAGGGGCATTTGCCTCATCGCCCCCCCCCCTCGTTACGCCAGTGGTGTCAGTGGTACTGTAATCAGACTATGTGTGTTCGGTATTTTCCAACTTCTTCTCAGTGACTAATGGAGTTAAACAAGGGGGTATGCTATCTCCTTTCTTTTTAAATTTTATACATGAATGATTTGAGTTTGCTACTGATGGTAGTGGATGCTATTGAAACTACCCATCGGATGCTATTGTGGCGATACAACGGTTGATCACCTCATGTCTGCTGATGACATTGTACTACTGGCTCCATCGGCTAAGGAGTTGCAAAGACTGCTAGATGTATCATACAATTATGGATGTGACAATGACATATTGTTTAACAGAGTAAAGTCGCAGATAATGCTTTTTTTGATACTAGAAAAAACGGTTTTGAAGTAGCTCTTAAGCTTGGTGATGCTGTTCTGAATACAACGAAGGTATATAAATATCTTGGTCATATAAGCTGTGATGGCCTGTCGGATGAAATGGATTTGAAATCCAAAAAAGGAGTCTGTACGGCAGAAGCAATATTCTACTCAGGAAATTTCACTTTTGTTCAGTGAAGAACAAACTGTTCACATCCTACTGTAGTAATGTGTATTTATCAATGTTCCTTATGGGCTAATTATTGAAAAGCCGCTATGCAGCACTTTATTGTTTCCTATAATAATGCATTTATAATTATGCACAACCTGTCTATGAGGTGTAGTGCTAGCCTAATGTTTGTAAGTTCTGACACGGATTGTTGCAATACTAGATTTAGAAAATACATGTACAGGCTTATGAGCAGAATATCTGTATCGACGAACAACATTCCGAGTGGGCAATAGTGGTATATTTTGACGTCTAAAAGATGTCTTTTTTACGTCTAAAACACGTCAAATTTAGGTTGCCAGTGAAAGACTATATTTTGCGTCTCATTTCTTAAGTAAATATGTAGACGTCTGATAGATGTCTAAATGACGTCTTTTTTAGACGCCATCCATGTGACCAAAAATTAACTGCTAAAATACGTCTAAAAGATGTTGTGTGCCCTCTGTTGAGAGTATTGTGTTTCTTCTTTTTCTTCCTTTTAAAGGGGTGGGCTCTTGCGAGCGTAATTAGCCCTGAGATGCATGTACAGTTGCATTTGATGTATTCAAACATGATTACTTCAATATTTATGTAATATAACAGCGATGAGTTCAGAATTCGTTTGGACCACAACGTATAAATATGTATGAATTTTGTCTAAGAAAAACAATCTCCCAAAAGTGCCGCCCCCAAAAGGTGCCGCTAGGGGCATTTGCCCCATCGTCCTCCCTCGTTACGCCAGTGGTGTCAGTGGTATTGTAATCAGACTATGTGTGTTCAGTATTTTCCAACTTCTTCTCAGTGACTAATGGAGTTAAACAAGGGGGTATCCTATCCCCTTTCTTTTTAAATTTTATACATGAATGATTTGAGTTTGCTACTGATGCTATTGGATGCTATTGTGGCAATACAACTGTTAATCGCCTCATGTATGCTGATGACATTGTACTACTGGCTCCATCGGCTAAGGGGTTGCAAAGACTGCTAGATGTATCATACAATTATGGACGTGACAATGACACATTGTTTAACAGAGTAAAGTCGCAGATAATGTTTTTTGACACAAGAAAAAACGGTTTTGAAGTAGCTCTTAAGCTTGTTGATGCAGGTCTGAATACAACGAAGGCATATAAATATCTTGGTCATATAAGCTGTGATGATCTGTCGGATGAAATAGATATGAAATCCAAAGAAAGGAGTCTGTACGGCAGAAGCAATATTCTACTCAGGAAATTTCACTTTTGTTCAGTGAAGAACAAACTGTTCACATCCTACTGTAGTAATGTGTATTTATCAATGTTCCTTATGGGCTAATTATTGAAAAGCCGCTATGCAGCACTTTATTGTTTCCTATAATAATGCATTTAGAATTATGCACAACCTGTCTATGAGGTGTGAGGCTAGCCTAATGTTTGTAAGTTCTGACACGGATTGTTGCAATACTAGATTTAGAAAATACATGTACAGGCTTATGAGCAGAATATCTGTATCGACGAACAACATTCCGAGTGGGCAATTGTGGTATATTTTGACGTCTAAAAGATGTCTTTTTTACGTTTAAAACACGTCAAATTTAGGTTGCCAGTGAAAGACTATATTTTGCGTCTCATTTCTTAAGTAAATATGTAGACGTCTGATAGATGTCTAAATGACGTCTTTTTTAGACGCCATCCATGTGACCAAAAATTATCTGCTAAAATACGTCTAAAAGATGTTGTGTGCCCTCTGTTGAGAGTATTATGTTTCTTCTTTTTCTTCCTTTTAAAGGGGTGGGCTCTTGCGAGCGTAATTAGCCCTGAGATGCATGTACAGTTGCGTTATGATGTAGCGGCCTGTGCGCCAAATATAAAAAATCATATTAAAACTTTGGTAGATTAAAATAGTTTCAAATGCACTTTGGCATGTTCCTCAATGTGTTGCTGGCGGTGGCTGCAGGATGTGTAAGCCGAGTCTTTTAAAGAAGTGTTTAAGTGAGGATGCTGATGTGGTGGAAGCTGGAAGATGGTTCCAGTCTGCTACTGTCCGGGGGGAAAAGAATGATAAAGAACTGGGTGGTGGACATGTTCCTGATATAATCATTTAGTGCCTCTTGTTCTTGGGTCAGAATGGTGGTAGTAATTTGAGCAAATAATATCTACTAGTCCATTATTAATTCTAAAGAGCATCAGTCTATTGCGATATCTTCGCTGTTGGAGTGTGGGCCATTTGAGTTGTAGCAGCATGGATGTAACGCTGCCGGATGTCCTTTCTGTGTAATTATTAAAAACATATCTAGCTGCTTGACGTTGTACGCTTTCTAATGTCTGAATATCTTTCTGCTTATATGGGTCCCAAATGGATGATGCATATTCTAAAATGGGGCGCACCATTGTGGTGTAAGTTGCAGACTTTACATGAGGAGTACATTGTCGAAAATTTCTCCTCAAGAAGCCTGTTGTTCTGTTCCCTTTTGCTGCCGTGGCTTCGATATGGTTGGTCCAGGATAGGTTGTCTGCTACGGTTACACCAAGATATATTTGTGAGAACTCGTTGTCTCAAGATACTGATTGTGCAAAGTGTAGTTAGTTAGAATAACCTTCTTGGACTTGTTAGGTAAGATTCGAATGACTGTACATTTGCTGGGGTTAAACTGCCTCTGCCAGGTGTTTTCCCATTCTTCTAGGGCATTGAGATCTTGTTGAAGCAACTGTTAGTCTTTTATGCTGTGAATGTCTCTGTAGAGGAGGGTGTCATCAGCATATAACCGGGGTGTTAAGTTTAGTATTGCAGTAGGGAGGTTACTGATATAGGCAAGAAAAAGCAGTGGTCCTAAGACTGTGCCCTGAGGCACTCCTGAGACTACTGGAGCAGGTGATGAGTGTGTTCCTTCCAAGACAACTTGCTGGCTTCTATTGGTGAGGAACGATTCGATTCAGGTAAGGGTATTATGTCTCACTTTATGGTAGTGTAGTTTGTGAAGTAGGCGTCTGTGTGGCACTTTGTCAAAGGCCTTAGAAAAGCCAAGGATAACATCGGTATGTTGATTCTTGGATAAGTTCTTGGCTATGTCGTGGGTGGTGGTGAGGAGTTGAGTTTCACAAGACCGCTGTTTAAGAAATCCATGTTGTGCTTCAGATAAAACATGATGTTGGTCAAAATGTTTCATTACACTGCTGTGAATGATATGTTCCAGTACTTTGCATGTAATGGAGGTGAGGGATACTGGGCGGTAGTTTTCCGGTTGGTTACTGTCCCCTTTCTTGAAGATTGGCACCACCCAGGCATCTTTCCAGTCACAAGGCACTTATCCGAGATCTAGAGAAAGCTGGAATATATTTGTTATCATTGAGGCTAGTTCTGTCGCTGCTGTCTTCAGAATGTAGGCTAGAATGGAATCCGGGCCTGTGGCTTTATCTGTACGCAGGTTTTGAAGGAGTTTGCGTACACCTGCTTCGCTAACTATGAACATCATAGTTAGCGAAGCAGGTGTACGCAAACTCCTTCATGGCAGGAAAGGGACTGTCGACTTTGTCAGAGAGGCTGTTGATGTATTATTTTGTAAACACTGATTTAAACTGGTTGTTTAAGATCTCTGCTTTGCTGAGGCTGTCGCTTTTAATGAATCCATCTTGATTCTTTAAGGGATATACTCCTGTTGATTCCCAATGCCTGCCTTTGACGAATGACAAGAATTTCTTTGATTTGGATTTGAAGTCTTGGCTGATGATGTCTTCCATGTATTGTTTACTGGCTTGCTTAATGGCATATTTTGTTTCAGCTTGGAGTCTTCTATAGCCGAATATTGATTTCCCTTGATGCTTAAGGTGGGCCAATCAAGGTCAGGGGTATTAAAGTCACCGCGTATTATCAGAACATTCTGTTTGGATTTCTTCTTTAAAAGTGTGAATTCTTCTTTGGTTGAGTTGATATATAGATCATCAGTTATATTGGCAGGCCGGTAGTATGCAGCAACTGTGGTCTTCTTTTGTTTTGGAAGTTTGATTGTGCCACTGATTAGCTCGATGTCTTGAGATATAGTTATTTCACCCATGTCGAGCTCTTGCTTTACTGCGATAAGTACTCCTCCTTGAGAGTCTGTAGGTATGTCGCGTCTGTGCACATCGTATCCTGTGTCGGCAGGAGTGATGTAGAGTTTTGATGAGGTGTTGATGCTGTGACATTTTGGGCAGGTCCAATGGTCATAACAGTCACCAAGTTGGATGTATGATGCTGTTGACATGTCAACACAGTTTTTATGAATCCACTGATCACAGCTGTCACATGCCAAGGCCTTTTGGTTTGACTTGCAAGCTTTGAAACATATTCCGCACGGGAATCTTGGCTGACGAGGGCCAGGATTGGGCTCAATGCCACACAAAAATAGGAGAGTTAGTATATGGGAGTTCCTCTCTGTTTTGTACCTTTGACGAAACCACAATACCACATGTATAGCAGTGTGGAAGTTGATTTCATGAGTGGTAATTTCAAACAAAGGAGGTTGTGAGTCTAAATCACAGTTGTAAAAGGTTTGTGAAGAAGATAAGAATTCAGTACATACGTGTTTCTGGGTGACATACAGGACAGAAAGGCTTACAAGAACCATGCGAAACAACCTGGAAAACGCGAAAGGAGGCTTCCTTCTGGAGGTCGCCATCTTAATTCTTGGTATCGTAAGATTACCAAGTAGAATTTTTTTCAGAGCTTCACAACCTGGTGCCAAGGCACTTATTTATAACACTTCTGTATTACTCAGGAAGTGGATTAGTGCAATATATATATACACTATAATATACTTTTTATTTTCGCCTTTTATTTTTACTGTTTTACTATGGACATAATGCATATTACATGTACGCTTTTTTGTCTGAAATAAAGATTGATTGAT
Source organism: Paraescarpia echinospica (assembly GCA_020002185.1). Lineage (NCBI taxonomy): Eukaryota > Metazoa > Annelida > Polychaeta > Sabellida > Siboglinidae > Paraescarpia > Paraescarpia echinospica. The sequence continues at coordinate 76,379,963 of CM034531.1, forward strand.
TGAATATTTACGAATGGATGCAGGCGGAAATCCGGCTAAAGGGGTCAGCCCACTGTTGGTTTTCCCATAGGCGACCATGTTAACGTTTTGTCTGATTATAAGAAAACGTGACCTATAAAATGTCTTAAACTTCTCACCTGCTGTTATCATCATCTCATTGACATGCCGATAGATTAAACAAAAAATTGCTTACTTCCAGCTCTCGTAAAATGCCTGTATGTGTGACACCCGTCAATATTTACAAATGCCGGCAAGAATTACTCCGCAAACAGGTCACACAGGCAAATTGCTGCCAAATATCCTTCCGCTTATTAAAATCATCTAGAAATCCAGCATTTTACAGTCAACACCTTCTACAATCACACATGAAAATCTCCCTACTCAAATGCATTTATGTCACAGCAGGTGAATTTAAAAAAAAACAACAATATCTCTCAAATACACAGTGCACTTTTTTTCGTAACCAAACAGGTCACACAAACTGTGTTATGACCCCTGCAGCCTCGACGGGAATTCACCTGACCAGTGGTGCCATCTGACGGAAACAGCTAAACCAAATTCTATTCTCGCCGAGTTCAGGAGAGTCGATGCTTCATCTTTCGATGATCGGGGGTGAAGTTTTTTAGACAAAAATAGGTCGTACTAGGCAGGTTTGTAAAATATTGTTTGCCTTCATTCCTTGTATGTGATGCAATGTTTATAGGACCATACTGTGTCAGGTCAACCGAGGCTTGTTGCGCCCATCATTCAAAATCCACATATATGCGTGAGGAATAACTCGAGTCGAGAAGTCGAAGCTCGAGTCTAGTTATAAATTCGTTATACTTAAGTTTTATTTAAAAATAACGTTTTCACAAAAGTATGAATAATAATTTTCCTAAGGGTTTAATATTATAAGTCACTGCCAATCATATCCTTAAATCGTTGCAAATTGAGTTATAGATAGAGTTGGTTTAACGACATGTTATTACTATTATCGAACGAAGACAACGACGCCATATTCCCATCGCGCAATATCGTGCGGTATGGCAAGCCGTACTGACAATTGATGCACATATATCAATACATTTCCTGGTTGATTATTGCAAAAATTATGTACATATTAGCTACGTAATGAGAATTGAGGATCTTCTTAAGTTGCATTCTGGGTTCATCCATCTTTTAAATACAAATTCCAATTCAGACTTAATTCCTGCATGCATTGGAATTAATTCTTGTGCAGGAATTAAATAACCTAATAGTTTGTCAATGATTTTACCAAAACTACATACCAAAAATAACACAAACAAACTAGCATGCCGTAGTGTATGCAAGGTCATTTTGCATTTTCTCAAAATAAATTTGAAATAAGACGAGTGAAAAAGGAACAGACTGAACAATTCAAGGGATTTATATTTATTTTAATTTTGTATGTTATCGTAACATTTGTTTTTAACAAGTATGACGCAGTGATGTGGAGTAAATAATGTTTCCAGCATTTCCATTGCCTTCGTTTATTCGACGTTGCCTGTATTTCATCAGAAATTTCTTTTTGTTATGCATTTGTCAGCATTTATACTGATTGAGATCTAACCATGAATACAACCACCTAGAGCTATCAAACATACATGTTTTTTCTCGTTATGCTAATACTTTACACAATTTAAGTTAAAAATATGTTGACCCAAAGGATTATACAATTATATAGAACTTCATAAAAAATCTGCAAGATATTGCTACTACAACATGGGCAACATTTCACCTGGATTGAACTACAGTTGTAGAACTCTGTGGATTCAGAACAACAGACAAACATATACTTCACTTGCTTTATCAATTAGATATATGACAAGCCATCTATCATGAAGCTGTAGAGTAATCAACGTAAAACGTGAATGTGGAATGATGTGCTAAATAGGTTAACATTGTGTGTGTATATATTATCGTGTACGTACACTTCGTAATACTGTTTATTTGTTTAAAAAAACTGTTATTGGTGTTAATTGTTGTTTCAGCAACACACCATGCCGAAGGACAGAAGGCCTTCGACTTACAAACAGAACTACGGCCCTGAGCACATGAGGCGAGCCTATGACATGTGGAAAAATGATGGACTGACTGTTCGCCGAGCAGCCCAGCTGTGTGGTGTGCCAGTGCAGACTCTACGAAGCAGAACCAAAGGCCTTTGCGATCCTTACGCAAGTAAAGCTGGACGTCGCTCAATGATGAACAGTTCTGAAGAGGCAGCCTTTGCAGCTCACGTAATGCAAGTTTCTGCCTGTGGATATGGATACATGAGAAGGGAACTAGCTTCACTTGCTGGTGACACAGCTTTCTTCTTGAACAAGAGGAAAACTAGTGCCCCTGTAAACGACAAGTGGGTGTATGACTTCCTGAATAGATGGCGTGACATGAAGGTGGTCAACACAAAAGGTTCCCCTGTCGTCAGGGCAAGCTGTGCCACACGAGAAACAGTGGACAATTACTACAAAGAACTGCTTGGCATTCTCCAGAAATATGACCTTTTGGAGAAACCCCATCGCATCTTTACTCTGGATGAAACACGCGTTTCGAGTAAGCACATCCCACCCAAAATAGCAGCACCACGAGGCCACCCTACATTGACAGCGAGGTCCCGGGATTCAGAAACCGTCATCAACTGTGTAAGTGCCACAGGACAGATGCTGCCACCTTATATCATATTCAAAGGGAAGAAGCAGTTCACTGATGCATTGATTGGTGCATTTCCAGGTACGCAATGCACAGTGTCTGAAAGTGGCTCCTCAAACAGTAAGATCTTGCAAACATACTTGGGTGAACATTTCCTGAAGAACGTTCCGACCAACAAAGACAAACCTCTCATGCTTCTCTATGACGGCCACAGCTCTCATGTGACCATGCCTTTGATAGAGTGGGCGCAGCAGCACAACATCATCCTGTTCCTCTTGCCTGCATACGCAAATCACATCCTACAGCCTTTGGATGTTGTCGTCTTTGACCCATTTAAGATGGCCTACTACAATGAATGTAAAGACCTTCTCAAACAGATTCCTGGTCGGATGGTCAACCGCTCCAGCGTGTGTCGTCTCGTAGCTAACGCTCTAATGCAAGCTATGACTCCAGCAAGGATCACTGATGGCTTCAGAGACATGGGTATATTCCCATTCAATGCTGGCGTGGTCATCGATGAGTTACTGGCACCAAGCACAGCTGTAGACCCCAAAATAGAGGTCAAAATTGAGCTCTAGGCACGTAGCCTGTATTAGGCTACTCGACTCTGAACAATACTTGCTAACAGAATTATCCCACAAATCGTGTGCATTACTATGATGACATTAACATTTTATTTTGTGACTGTTACTGTTCTCCTCTTGATACCCTGTATGTCCGGGATGAGGCCTCAATACGGAACTTTGACTTTTGTTGTCTTTTCTTCCCTCTGACTGTTCTTGCACTGTTGTCTCCACCATAGGCAGATCCAGGGGGGCTTGGGGGGGCACATGCAAACAAACAGACAGAATTAACTTCTTTATTAAGACCCATATACATGTTACTCAATAAGTGAGTATGTAATAGCATAAATATGGTAATCGCTAGGTATACAAATTATCATGTGTTGGTCAGGGAGACTTCCATTAAGGCTAAACAAAAGCAGCTTTCATGGGAGCCACCAGTTATATTGATGATAAATCCTGGTGTATAAAAAAATTGTAGCATAAATCGATTAACAGAGTAAGTCAGACAAAGCTTAGGACATGACATTATACATGATTTTGGACGATCGGTTATTCATCCAAAGAGGAACACAAAAGCTTATTCATATTTATTGTTCACTCATAATGACAAATGTAACAATTTCGTAATGTACATACAGGTAAATAAGTCTACAAATAATGATGTTTAACGTACATTGCAAACCCGTGTCAGCTGTGTGTGTACTTGTTATGAAATCAGGTGCATTATTGATAGTATGCGGCAAGGTGTATCTGAGACTTTGTTTCGCAAATTCGTGTTGTACCCTGATTGTATGTATATTGTATTGCCCACATGTGTTGAAATTGTGAAGGCTGTTGTTCTGATGAAGCGGCAAATTTTGAAGGTGAACAGGAAGTGTGTTATGCACAAATTTATAATACAATTTTAGTTCTTACGATTTCAATGTGTTCTATTTTTAATAATTTAAGTCTTAAACAGTGGTTCAGTGTGAGCATTATATTTTCTTTTGAAGTTTCTTAATTCTGTCACATTTGTAACCCCAAGCGGTAATGCCATAGTAAGTGTGGCAATAGTAGTGTGTTGTATATGATCTTTATATCAAGAGGTAATAACCTCAATAACTTTTTCAATGTGACTTTTCCAATTACATTTTTATTTACGTTATTCCAAGAGAGTTAAATTCTGTCACTCTATCAATAGTACAGTTATCTATGATTAGTAATGGGTAAGTCATGCTTTTTCTTCCAGCTGTTTTCAGGAGCATATACTTAGTTTTGCTTAGGTTAAGAGATAATTTGTTACGTTTTAGCCATTTGCTAATTTTATTTAGTTCTGTGTTTCTGTTTCCAATTTTTTTGACACATTGAAAATGAGTCGAGAATACTTGACAGGGTGGTATGATCGGAATACATTATGAAACAACAAATTTACTGGTCTTGGCAGTCATTGATGTATATAATACCATCCTCCCATCTTCAATATCACAGTCTAGCCAGCCGCAACCAGCGGAGAAACTGAAGTTATGGCAGCGCGGCAGTGAAACATTTTCTACACCATTTGGTTCAGCCGCCAGTGGAGGTTTTTGTGCCCCTGCAGTCTCTTTCTTGATCCGCCCCCTTCTATCTTTCACTCTCATTCTTCACTCCTCTTCCATGTCTTTAAATATATCTTTACACAATCCTCCCATTGCAGTCTAGGTTGTTCTCACTTCCTTTTCCCTTCCACTCTATGGGCATCTGCTTAACTAACATTGGAGATAGTATAGTTTTTAGCCCCAACTTTCCAATTCTCCACTTTTATGAGTTGTCCTGCTCTTAAATATAATTATATTTCCACAATTTACTTATATTTCGTCAATGAAATCTGACCAAGTTAGAATGTAATTCATGCAGTAGTGACATTGTTGTAAAATATGATTATGTGTACATTAAATGTGACAAATATTATAAGTCAAATATACATTCATTTCATCACATGTTAACAATGATTTAGTTTAAGTGTCACAAATAAAATACTTTGATCGGGTGTGCTTTATGTCATAAACAAACTGTAATATCATTCACCAATAGGGTTAGATACATTTGCTAGTTAGGCCCCTAGTCCACAGGATAAAAACTTGAAGCAAACCTTACAATGACATCACTTCAAAAAGTATAAAAAAACCTTGATTGCTATTACAATAACATTTCTTTAAACATTTTAAGTTTACAGGGGTAAGTGTTAAAAAAATCAGTTGCAGTGATACATAAAGGATTGCAAATGATCAGTTATATACTCTCACAAAACTGAATTACATTGTTCTGTAAAAAAATGCCATTATTTATTATACTGTAATTGCACATGAAATGTGAATTAGATCGACACATTTACAATTGAATCCAACTTTGTTCATCGGTATCATATGTAACAACAAAAGCTTCCAAATAGGTTCGCACAATTCAAATATTAATTTTGAATAACCTACCTAATGCACAGGGACTATACATGAAAACTAAGTGCATCATGAAATTTTAGTCTTCAAATATAGCTACATCATCTTTTTATTGACAAGATATTTTGGTGTCCCATTTATAGGATGCTTGGCACAGAAGGGTATGTGAACAAAGTGTCATTAAACCAAACGTGAATTTGAACACGTTTTACCATGGTTTCTCCCATAATCAGCCCGAGGCTGATCAAATGGATGGTATGGGCTGGGTGTTCTTAATAACAATGTTATACATATTCAGAACAAAACTGAATCTCTTAATCCATGGACCATAACATGTATTTTTCATGGGGCTAATGTTTTAGTATGTACACCAAGTCTTCATTGCACAACACTGGCCTACCCCGCACTGAATTTCTACAGATCATGAATTTCAACATAACATATATCAATGGTGTGCACAACTGGAAATTCAGTAGCATTGTGCTGGGCATGCCTGACACAAAAACTGCCCATGCTAGTTTTTTTACTCGGAGCCGAGTCACAGGAAACTGTCTCAAAGAGGACGGAATAAATGCTACAAAGACATCCTCAAATCCACCTTGAAAAGATGTAACATTGACTCAAACACTTCAAAATCTGAGGCTTTATCATGTACACACTGGTGGTCGATTACTTAAAACAGCAATCATTCAAAATCAACAGACTAACAACCTCGGCCAAAAAGCATGAGGCTTGGACGATAGATTGTGCCATTGAAAGTTTAAAAACCCATTCTCACGACATTCCGATTATCGGGTACACCCGTTCTGCCTGTGGGTCAACTTATTATTTACTATTATTACTATTACCAACATATCTAAAGCGCCATACATCCAGGACCAACCCATTCATAGGCGCATATACACATTATAAAACGTATGTGGAATTATAAGAAATGTTTAAGAAATATATAATCCTGGTAAAAAATACTAGTTAAATAAAAAACTTTATATACCCAGGTATATCAAGTAATTAACATGCATGACATAGTTTCGAAAACATTAAGATAATTACATAAATAGTTACATGTTAAAATCAATTAAAATATATAATAAAACACATCCTCATAAAATAAACCAGTTTAAATGAGTTTTAATGAGTCTTAAAATTAAATCTGGTCAGACTGTCTGTTCGATGAATGTTGACTAGCAAAGTGTTCCAGAGCGTCGGTCCGGAATTGTTGAACCCGCTGACCAAGTACTTACTGCTGAAACCATAGTGGTGCCCCTGGACAATGGCTTCTCTATACTTATATGATAATTCTAAATTAATGTGTGTGGTTTTTGAAATACAGTCAAAACTCATTTTATGGTCACCTTGGTAATACAGCCACCTTGCAATTAAGATCATCCTGGGAAAGTCCAAATTATTTTTGTAGCAGCAAAGTATAGGAAATTAGTCCCTCTAATAGTCACCTCGCTATTCAGGTCACTTTTGTCGAGTCCAGAGTGTTACCTTAATAGCGAGGTTCCATTGTGCATCACCAGTTGTTAGAGGAGAGGCCAATGATCCGAGGAAGCGACGGAACATTGAAAGAGGTGAGTGGAACTCGGCATCTGGGAAGAGATACTGCTCAAAAGTTTTATTAGTTATACAACATTGACTCATGGTGTAAACAATCACAACAGATGTTTGAATACGTTATTTTAATAATTTTATAGTTTTTTGGTTAACGAACACAAGCAATGCAAAATTAAACAAATCAAAAGTTAAATATGCGTTACGAGATTCATATTCATGCCATTTCCTGAAATTTTTAAATGCATTGTTTTGACAGATGAAAATTAAAACATAATTTATTCTTCTACACAACAGTCCATGTAATTATAAAAATGGCTTATATTCATTCCATTTATTTTCACGTGCACACTTTTCATGACGGCTTTTTAAAATACCCTTTATATATGTTGATGTGGTAACCTTCAAACAATGCAGTCATGAATCCATGTACATGTACTATCACAAATACTCCAAGACAGCATCAGCTCACACTTCTACTTGTTCTTAAACCTGATTTTGCTGATATGATAATGTTGATTGTGTGCTACACCTGGCATAGAGCTTCATGCATGCCAGTCATCCAGGTCCTGCTCTATTTTGAGGCTTACATCTGTGATTAGTGTATCATGCTAATTGGCGACCACATCACCAGTGAATGGAAATACACCCATTTGTCTGAAGCCGGCAATGATCTTTCCTGGCGTCATTGCACGAATCACTGCATTGGCAACAAGGCAGCATATGTCACTATGTTTTATGACTCGTCCAAGATTTTTGACGAGAATGTCTTGACACTCATTGTGATAAGCCACTTTAAATGGTTCGAAGACGCCGACATCAAGAGGTCTCAGCATGTGACTTGTGTGAGCAGGCAAAAGGAACAAGATGATGTTGTGCTCCTTTGCCCACTCAATCAAAGACACAGTTACGTGTGAGCTGTGGCCATCATAAAGGAGAAGCATGGGCTCGTCTTTGTCTGTTGGACCATGCTTCAGGAAATGTTCACTCAAGTATGTCTGAAAGATCTTACTATTTGTAGAGCCAGTTTCTGATGTGGTGCCTTGTGTGCCAGGAAGTGCACCAGCCAATAGGTCCACTGACATTGTCTTCCCTTTGAATATGAGATACGGTGGGAGCACCTGTCCAATGGCACTTAAGCAGCTGATCATTGTGGCTGATCTCTGTGTATCGCCTAGTGGTGCTGCTATTTTTGGTTTGGTGTCCTTGAAAGAAAAGCCAATTTCGTCAACATAAAAGATATTTTGGGGTTTCTCCAAAAGGTCATATTTCTGGAGAATGACGTGCAATTCTTTGTAATAATTGTCCATGGTTTCTCGTGTGGCATTCCGTGCCCTTACAAAGGATAAGCGGTTTGGGTTAGTTGTCTTCAAGTCTGGCCATCTCTTCAAGAGGTTCACCACCCATTTGTCATTTACTGGGCAACTACTATCTTTCATCTCCAAAAAGAAAGCTGTTTCCCCAGCGAACCCTGCTATCTGCTTCCTGGTGTATCCATACCCACAGGCAGCAACTCGCTTCAAGTGAGCAACAAAAGCGGCTTCCTCAATATTGTTCATCAAGGGAATGCGTCCAGATTTGTGCCTCTGTGGATCGCAGCGGCCTAGAGTTCTATGACGTAGAGTCTGCATTGGCACACCACACAGCTGCGCTGCTCTGCGAACGGACACTCCATCTTCCTTCCACATGTTATAGGCACGCTTCATTTGCTCAGGGCCGTAGTTCTTTCTGTAGATGTGCGGTACTGATCTGTTGTGCTTTTGCTGGGGTTGTTGCTGAAACAAATTAAGCACAAGTCGTATAATAAACGTTTAAATAATATGTTGAAGCTACAGCACACACATGCACGCAAGTACACACACACAAACACGAAATGAAACTAACGGTAGTATAACACATTTCATACCGTTTTTGAAAAAAAGTCGTTTGTATACGTCTATGCATATTATATATTTGACGTTATTGTATTAAACATATAAACATTTTCAACAAACCTGCTTAGTCTTCATTTTCTTGACAAAACGAGTTTAAGTTGGGCTAAACGTTAAGAATTTTAGTACAGATGATTAGCGGTAGCAATTTTATGCAGTACTTCTGATTTTATTCTTTTCTGATATCTAACGTAGTGCACACATATTTCATACTCAGTCATTCATTAAATAATACATTGAGCGACATCATTTTGGTACAACAAAGATCAAAAGTTGCTTAATTTCAAATTTTTGACATGTTTTGCCATAATATTATTTGCAGACGGATGCAACATTTCTATTTCCGGTGCATTACGCATGGCCGAGGGACGTGTCCTGAGCATGCGCAGTCAGGCGGATACTGGGAAATGTTTGATCGGCCGTAAAAGTCAGTTACCTTGGTCCGCATAAACGGAACCAAGATGTTTAAGAAACTGAAGCAGACGTTAGAAAATAGTGTTGACGCAGCTACGTCAGCGGTGACTTCGGCATCTGGGGGTCGCATCAATTTACAAAAATCACCAGAATTGCAATCTAAGGTAACCGTGCAGTCATGTTTACCCTGGCCTGAGGCTGGGAGTGGGACTGGCTCGATCATCTGACATCTCCTCTGTCACTCGGTGATTCACCGAGTCACAGTTAGACTTGACCTACACATTTGCGGAAATACAAAAGTCGCAACGCATGCATACACGCCTAGCTAAACCTAAGGATAATGCATCATAACGACAAGTACTTGAAGTAGCCTAGTTGAAATTGAATTGCTGTCACATTGTGATTATCTAAAGCTAAACTGATGCCAGTGCCGTGGCAATGGTTGGGTGAAGGGGGTATGGAGGGTTGTAAAATATAAATATGGCACCTGTCAGTGTTTTACCATTCAAGGAAACAGATAGAATTAGAGAGTTATCTAGGCAATATCATTTTGGCACAGCCACAGACACAGTTCCATTGAATAACGAACTACGGCCATGGGTGCCCTGTGACTTAGTCATATTATTATCTAGTAAGGAAGTCTTATTATATTTTCACCATAAATACTGTTAACTAATATATTTGGTATATCACCAACTACTCACATTCATCATAACTTCAAGATGTGGATTGCTTTTTTAATAATAACACTCAATGGATGAATAATTACGGACCACAATGGAACTAAACGCTTGTGTATGTGACATGTGTCATATCAAAAATGTATTTGGGTAATTCCACGGTAACGGAATTACAATTAACAGTACTTTCCCATAAGTACTTTCTCTGCTACTTATGTCTTGCATGTTTATGCATAATTTGAATGTTATCTGCACAAAAAAACGATAAACAGTTGTGTTTACGCGAATCATTTTGAGCTTACTGCCACGTGGATGATTAATTCTGCAGCCCGCGTATAATGAATATTCATGCACGCGCAGTGAACCACACGAAGACTGTTGTGTGACACATAGTTGACATGTTAGTTTCCGAGGTGAGTTGATTCAAGCATTGGCATTGTAAATAAGCAATTTGTAGACATATGTATATTGACAGATATTTTTATCAGTGTAGGATGCGTAAGCATTGTTTAATTACCCTGCTTCCGAATGCTGTCAGCCAAGTAACGTTTCGATTAAATAGAATTATAATGTCCGCTAACGCGGACGGCTGCAGTTGGTGTCAGCTGCCGCTGGGACTACTGTCACTGAATCTGTCGAGCCTCAACTACAATAACTAACATAGCCTTAGGCAAGGGTCTCATCTTTCTAGTTAATAAAACTGTATTGTCCAATATTTGACATGCAGTGAACGAAAATGCACACTAAAATATCAGTATATGCAACCATAGCAAGATGATTAACCTGGTCGTGGATGTAATTTTGTTGCCTAAATCTGGGATTTGGGTATGTGTGTCTATGCCTACTACGAGTCTTGCCTTTCCAAATTCCAGTCAAAAGTTTGAAAAGTCCCCGTTTCCCCACTTATTTGAACCGAAACATAAAAATGTGAGATTCGTACGTTCACAGGCTGTTACTTTACTGTTATTGTACAATTTTCACGAGAATGGCCCATATATAAAATTATATACAACATTAATTATTTGAGCAAGAATAAAGGAAAATATACAGTGCACTCTGGATAAGGTCTAACTTCCATGGACCCATGACAATACTGATAAGTGGAATTTCTGATAACTAGAAAGTTATCGGAAGGACCCCTTATTGGGACCTTTGCCCTGGACCGAGAAAAAGATTGATTTAACTTAACAAAAGTTCACTTATGTGAGTTCAAGTTATCTGGAGTGCACTGTATATGGCCAATGCATACAGGTAATTATGTACAAGCAAATTAAAAGTTGGCCAAAGTAATGGATTGGGATTTTAGTCTGACTGAATCAACATAACAAGGTTCTCTTGTATTTCTTTTCCATTTAGCCAGCTGTACACTTGGTGATAAGTCCCATAATCCAATATATAAACTGAATTAATATGCACAGTGTTGAGGTAGTTAACTCATATTTAGGCTCAGTTTCATAAATTCAACTTTGTTTATTTGCAGGAACATTGGAAATAGCTGAGCTGATGGAAAGAGGAAATTGAAGAGCTCTACTTAACACTGCCATTAATTGGACAGTGGGTCACCTGACATAAGATGATGGCTGACTTAGTTTTGCCCCATTCTGTTCTGGGAAGTTGTGCCTCACTTCGAGTTTCAAATGGATGTGTGCATCTGATAGCTTTGTGTATCAAAATGCGTAGCAGTGCTATTAATAGGACAATATGTTAACTGACACAGTAGTGAAGAAGATGTCTGACTTTGTTCTGCCACGTTAGTTCCGTGTGGCTTCTGCTGGGAATATGTACATCACTACATTTCAAATGGATTTGTGCAATCGATCGATTTGTGCATCCAAATGCACATCATTCCGTCATTATGTTGAAAAGTAGGAGTACATAATAAAATTTATGCTTTCTTATGCTCATCATGTTTGGATTGTGTTTTACAGCATATACTTCAAAATGTGTTGAAACAAGTTTGTGCTAAATGAACTATACTGGGAGTAGTGTATAAAAAGGTGTTAACAAAGTTGTTTTAACAATGAAAATTCATAAAATATAAATGTTCCACAACATTCAAAATGTCTGAGGGATCTTCTTGAGCTAAATACACCAATGATGACTGAAAACAGTGTTTTAAAATATACATTACTTTTAATGTTTTGTAATTTTATAACTTTATTTCCATCATACAATGGCCATGTTATTTGTTATCGAAACGGGAGTTCGACAGAAACAAATTAAATATTTTTTACTCTAAATGATGGGCAGAACAAATAATTATTGCACTCCCATTACAAAATAAAACAAGTTTTTACAATGATGCAATAGATTTTCATATTTTGTCGACAATAATGTTATGCTCTTTATAGATCTACATTTTAAAAACTAAAACGTAAAAGTAAACCTTACGTAGATAGGAAAGTACATAACCACTTATCCTATTTTAATACCGTAAATTAAATCAGTGATGTATAATGTATTTATACTGCTTATGGATATAGCAGCTGGATTTATGGTGCAAATAAAATGGTTTCATTATTGAATGTTTCTCAGCTTCAGTAAGTTTCTGTTATCTAAACGTTTCATTAAAACTTCACTTCAAAATGTATAGCCAGATGTACCTAGTGAAAAATGAACATGATAGTACCATAGTTTTTTATCATTCAATATGACATCGTCATCGGCGTCGCCATTGGCGGCTTTGTGCATGGAGATGTGGTGTTTTTAAAAAAAAATCAATCCGTCTGTCATGAACTGTTGCTATGTTCATTCTCCATTTATTCCATATATTTTCCTTCTTTACTTTGCTGAATATGTGACATAAACAGCAGCTGGTCCATGTTTCATTTTGATAATTTTATCGGTCACGACTCATTCGCATGGTGGTGGCTAATCCATATACACACATGTTGATGACGTATTTCTTGCATCTATTAACTCGGCATAGCTAATCGAAGTCTGATGGACAGTCCCTAATATTCATGAGCATGCCTTATACGGATTGTGAAGGTGGGCCCAAAGTAGAAACTCTGCGTATGCAGAGTTATTTTTTCGATATATTGTCAGGGTCATTAGTGATTAATAAAACATAATTCTAATGAAATAAAGGCATGGAATTACATGAAATAATAATATTAACAGGATTACCTAATAATTGCGTACATTACAAAGAGATTAAAATTATCAAAGAATCCCTTTAAGAAATGTAACAAAAGGAAGAAATTATGACTTTCTATTTTGGTAACGGAATTACACAGAAAATGTCAAAATCAATTGCTAACAAATGTAAACAAATCTTCTGAAATCTGCAACCTACTAGGGCTGACAGCTGGCATTACAGGATGGACATATAACATGACATTATATTGGACAGAAGTTTAGTCATGGTATGGTATTGTAATTGTGGTACATGTGTGGAGTAATGAAGACCCATAATAATATCAAAAATGTCAAAAACCAAAATAAATATAAACTTATTATGTTGTAGGCACCTTATACAATAATTTGTGATTGGTAATTTATACTTAATAAAAACTTTTTGTATTTACATCACCAGCACCTAAAATGGTTGGGGATGAACCATTGATTGAAGTACTGTACTTCTGTTCACCCCCTTTCCACATAAAGCATTGTATTTGTTATATTGTGACGTGTAATGTTAAATATTGTTGGAAATAAATTATTTACTTACTATGTGCACTGTTCTTTTACATTAAAAATTATAAACACGGTAGAATGATGTATTTCATGTTTAATTCAAGTTCAGTTGAAGGCTGCTAATGAACGCCTGTCCATCTGTATCCCTGGGCAGATATTAAATTAAATGACTGATATTTACACAATCATGATCTGTTGAGGCAGACAATATATCATCAATGTCAAGGACCATCACAAAAGATGACACTTTAACTGGTGGACTGTTGAATCGATATGTTAATGAGTGGCCTTGAGGAACACATTCACAGCATATTTGTTGTGTTGTGGTCAGAAACAACCACCATTGAATGTACCCTCCCTGCTTCCAAGCACATACAGTGAATGTACTCCTCCCTGCTTCCAAGCACATACAGTGAATGTACTCCTCCCTGCTTCCAAGCACATACAGTGAATGTACTCCTCCTTGTTTCCATGCACATACAGTGAATGTACTCCTCCCTGCTTCCAAGCACATACAGTGAATGTACTCCTCCCTGCTTCCAAGCACATACAGTGAATGTACTCCTCCCTGTTTCCATGCACATACAGTGAATGTACTCCTCCCTGTTTCCATGCACATACAGTGAATGTACTCCTCCCTGCTTCCAAGCACATACAGTGAATGTACTCCTCCCTGCTTCCAAGCACATACAGTGAATGTACTCCTCCCTGCTTCCAAGCACATACAGTGAATGTATTCCTCCCTGCTTCCAAGCACAGACAGTGAATGTACTCCTCCCTGCTTCCAAGCACAGACAGTGAATGTACTCCTCCCTGTTTCCAAGCACATACAGTGAATGTACTCCTCCCTGTTTCCATGCACATACAGTGAATGTACTCCTCCCTGCTTCCAAGCACAGACAGTGAATGTACTCCTCCCTGTTTCCAAGCACATACAGTGAATGTACTCCTCCCGGTTTCCATGCACATACAGTGAATGTACTCCTCCCTGCTTCCAAGCACAGACAGTGAATGTACTCCTCCCTGTTTCCAAGCACATACAGTGAATGTACTCCTCCCTGTTTCCAAGCACATACAGTGAATGTACTCCTCCCTGTTTCCATGCACATACAGTGAATGTACTCCTCCCTGCTTCCAAGCACATACAGTGAATGTACTCCTCCCTGCTTCCAAGCACATACAGTGAATGTACTCCTCCCTGCTTCCAAGCACATACAGTGAATGTATTCCTCCCTGCTTCCAAGCACAGACAGTGAATGTACTCCTCCCTGCTTCCAAGCACAGACAGTGAATGTACTCCTCCCTGTTTCCAAGCACATACAGTGAATGTACTCCTCCCTGTTTCCATGCACATACAGTGAATGTACTCCTCCCTGCTTCCAAGCACATACAGTGAATGTACTCCTCCCTGCTTCCAAGCACATACAGTGAATGTACTCCTCCCTGCTTCCAAGCACATACAGTGAATGTATTCCTACCTGCTTCCAAGCACAGACAGTGAATGTACTCCTCCCTGCTTCCAAGCACAGACAGTGAATGTACTCCTCCCTGCTTCCAAGCACATACAGTGAAAAGGGAAACTGGACTGTAGGTCCAATTGTTGCTTGAATTTCATTTTTAGTTTCAGTGTTAAACTTTTCAGATAAGTCTATTTATATTAACAATCGCCCGATGCCCGTCCTGTAGCAAAAAACATTGCCTGGACCTAATTCACAAATCTATGATGCATAAAATAACGTGTTTGCGTTGAACATTCATCAAATCATTCTGAAACTGATCCTTGGTGGATAGTCTTGTATATCTTGTCGGTTTCCATAGGCCACTGCTGCCATTCAATGTTGATAGTATCATCCGTGTCAGATCGATGGAACAAGTTTTTGAATCCTTGGACAGTTTTCACAAGGATCAACCATAGATTCCATTCACAATTAACTGAAACATTGTCCTGGTGTCTGTGTAGACCTCTAATGCATTTAGGTCTCATTCTGGCTTTTTAATTTATACTGGAAGAGAAAAATCATGTAATTCTGTTACCAAAATGTAATTCTGTTACCGTGTTTCCCTCAAGTTGAGAGAAAAACACACTAAAAGTGTATAATCTAACCTGTTCCTGACTGTATCTAATAAGAGAATTTCAGGTAACTTGTAATTTCAATGATTAGTTAGCTCTCAGGAAAACCTTTTCTACTTTTTGGTAACGGAATTACGAAAAAAAAAATCAAAATATGTGACTGTCCATTTCAAAACATAGGTTGTGCAGTATATATTGCTTTCTGAATGTTGAATAAATATTAAATATGAACTTAAAAAATCAGCAAGATAAAAGTAAATAAGCTGAGAGTTAAGTTATATGGGAGGGGTTTCTGTTGTGTATTATTTGTCAATATCTCAATTGCTAAAAATGCACTCCATTGTAAATGCAATTTTTTTCTAAAAGTGAATCAACAGCACACATTTTTTTACTTGGGCCCAGAGTCTACATATGTTTTACATCAATTGTAAAATTGTTATGCTGTTCCAACAAGATTAATTTTTTTGGCAATCTGACCTCCAGTACGTAATTGCGCGTTTGTCTGCATTGTTGAGCGGTCATAGTACAATTATTTCATGGCATTATTTTGTACCTAAAGTTTGCTAGTGACATATTTTGAAGCAGCATATTAAAATATCAGGAATTCTAAATCTTTTTGTACCTTAACCACGTGCCACACACATACACACTGTCACACGTAACCACGTGCCACACACGCACACACGGTCACACGTAACCACGTGCCACACACATACACATGGTCACACACATCCATGTGCATTGATATCCAACCCAGAGATTTGGGTCATGGCCGGGTTAACCTGTATGACTTTGTTAAATAAAAATTACTCAAGTACCCTGTGGTAGTTATAATATTATCAAACAAATACTGCTGACAAATATAGAATACGTGTGTTGAGATTTTATTATGTACAGTTTGACAGTTCTGCTTCAACAGAATTTGGCATTGTTTCAGACCCAAAATGCAAACGAGACACCAGACAAATCCAGTTTTGGGCCACCAGGTGGCTCTGCTGCAGCTGAATTGTCTAGCAATGGGGCGGAAGATCAGGCACCAGTAGATGTACTCATAAACCTGCAGGTTTGTGTGAAACGTGCTATTGTTTATATTTAAATTTTATCATACATATATATATATCACTCCAGGCTTCATGGAAACTGTGGTTAGTTTATTATGTAACATGTGCATGTTATTTAACACACTTGTGAAATTCAGTGCGCGATTTATTCTTGATGTAATTGTAATTTTATGCATGACCAAACAGGTTTATAATTTAAAGTGATTTTATGTTAGTGACCAGAGTTTAGGCGATCTGAGAGGTGGCTGATCCTCTCTGTTGTACTTGTAACGTCATGTTGTGCAGTATAAACTGTCTACAACATGCTGACCACCCAAGTGTATTTTAAGGGACCAGTTGTTGTTTTTGTTGAAAATTTATACTGTCAGTGTCAAACATTTGACAGCATGGCTAAAGGCCAAGGCTGCACCATTGGATATTGGAATACAGCTGTGCCTTGGGCAGAAAGAGAGCAAGGTCAGGGGACCGTTTCACTAACAGTAACATTCTTAATAGTTTGCTAAAGCGTGATTTGTTTACGCAATGTTGGTGTCGTGACACGTTGACGTATGCATAGTGGTTTGAGAGGAAACAGAAATGGTAATTCAATAAAAAATATATGTGTGGTTAAGGTGTTAGAATGGATAGTTTCTAGTAGTATATAAATGATTTTGCGATAAAAATGATGTTACAAATTCATATTTTGTTATGCTGTAGGTGTGATGATGGTTTATGTGTTACCATGATCTAGTGAATCTCAATAATGACAACATATGCTTCAGATGTTAAAATTAATACTTAGTAGTACAATTTCCATAACTCTGCAATCACATAATTCCATTTTCTGCAGGATGACTCAGCATCACCCAACCTCTCCATGTCCAGCAACTCAAACTATCTCAGCGCTGCAGCTTCAATGTTGTCTCCTGCATCACCACCAGATGGCGAGTATGATGCCAGTCCTGCAGAATTACCCATCACCCCTCTCCAGGAGCACCATTCCCGATCGCGAACATCGTCCTTTAGTTCGGTGACTAGCGATGCGTCACTCTTCACGCCTGTGTCGTTGGCGCAGCGTCAGTATGTGTTACCGTCAGACGCAGAGAGTTACAGCGAAGTGGAGGACACAGGGCCATCACTGAACACCGTCTCGAAGGAGGACCTTTATCGCTACTATCTCAAGATGCAGCGTCGCAGCGAGAAGTACAAGGGCAAGTTTGGCCAGGTCGTCGCTGCCTACAAAGAACTAGAGAGGGAACGTGACAAATTGAAGGTATGTATGGTTACTCAGATCTCCTTCAGCCCTCCGTGGTCCTTTCCATGGAGGGGTCGCACTACTTAATCAGTTCAACTCTAAGATATTTATCCAACTGTTCTGGCTTTCTGTGCACAGTTGTCTACCCCTCTTAGCTAGAGCCGCAACAATACACCATTTCATGATGCGATTCGTATCGCGATACAGACTACTCTGACTAGAGTGATACAGTAACAGTAAAACGCACATTTATTTATCAGTCCTGAACAAATTAATTATACTGAACAACAACAATATAAGCCCACTTCTGCAGAATGTAGCGACGATATCCTGATCGAGTAGGCTGTACAACTGTAGTCGATCGTGGTAGTTTGACTGCTTTGTCAGTCTTTCGAACATCCTGGAGGTGACATTGTTTGTGGCTAAGGATGCCTTCAGCTGGGCCGCGTTCAGAGTTTGCCCTGGAAGTCGTTTTTGCAATTCAAAGTTACATCGTACTGACGACATGCGCACGCAGCGCCAGCGCGTTTCCAGTGATGGCCACTGTTATTAGTTTATTTGCAAAACCTAAGTGTTCCTAATTGCAGCGACGGCGCATTTGCATTGAAAATTACATTCAAAATCAGTAGCATCCATTTTGAATGCGGCGAACGTCGCGGTAAATAAAATTTAACCGTTCAATTTCTGGCAGCGAACTGCATCGGGTCACTGTGCAGCGCAGCATGAACTCTGAATGCGGCCCTGTTAGGAACTGCTGGGCTGTATTCAGTGCTAATACAACAATTACTAGTGGTGCCAATATACTACCCACAGGCACGATACCCAGTTGGGATTTGCCAATTGCCATAAACATAAATGGGTACACAATTTGACTAAAGTGACTTGATAATTTTGTTGTCTATTTATCGCGATCGCATATATATAGACGCAGTCGATACACTGTATACAGCAGACATGGGGTCAAATACATTGAAAAGTTTATATAAATAAAATAATTTAAATACAATACTTTTTACAAGAGAGCCTGTACCAAAAACAATAACAAATGTTATATTACGAGATAATTATGTTGTTTATCGATATATAATTCCATGGTGTTATGTATAACTATTACATGAGATATTCCTTATAGACTGGCAATATCTGGTATGCTGTAAAATTGCAACAATATAGGCAAGTAATGATCTGGCTTGGAAAGCCCCTACCTTCCTCCTCTCAACCCACAGAGTGCAAATATGTCTTATCAGTTCACAGAAGCATTGACACAATAACAGGCCTTAGCAGCTAGCAAGGTTCCTTAACAGGGGCAATAAAACCATGATCAAAAGACAGGCATGCCAGTGCAAGTCCTGTTGTTGCTAATTGCATCTTGGTCACAGGTGACAACTAACAAATTGATCCTGACTTCACTGGTATGCTGTCATAATGACATCAGTGACTTCCACATAATGGCTTTCTTACTGGATGGAATATGTGGTCAATTGTCAAATGAACCAGTCAAATGTTTGACTCTCAAGACGTTAAACAAGATATGTGAATACGAAATGTAACTTATCATCATGCTAGTGCTGGTTCGATACCAGAATTCTTCGATATCGATCGATACCAGAATTTTGTTCGATACTTACGTTGTCTAAGTGTAATTCATATACAGTCTAGATCCCAATAGAAACACTATCCATCTAGTCTAATGGCATAGAAACACAAACAGTTTTTCATTAGGAAAATATGTATAAAAATAGATTTTTCATGAATGAATGCATGCTAGACATAACTGATGGCAATACTGTTGCTAGCGCCACCTTGCAGATGCTCGATAGGTCATTCATAGCTGGAACATGTTGCATTCTTGTCATGTGTCGATGTTGCATCAGTCAGTTAGGTAGATGTGCTGACTATGTGTGTCTGAAAAGTGTTGCCTGGTGCCACTTTTAAGAAACAAGTCGTCGTGCACCCAAGTCTTAGCATACGCTCCGAGTGTCTGTTGGGAACTATACGGTACACCTATTCAATTTTCAACTTAACCATCGATACATACTAATTGATATAGTCATACAAACAATGATTAATATGCAATTTTCATTTTATTTCAATAAACAAATAACAGTTGTAATTGTTGTCTAATTGGTTACTGTTATAAAAGTAATTTAACATTAAAAAAATACAGACAATTGCAATAAAATACCTAGTAATAATAAATAAATAAAATTGCATTGAATTATTTTAAATTAATAACTACTTCACCCCAGCTGTTTGCAAATAGCAGCTAAATTCCAAGTCGCGTGTCTCCTTAAGTTACTGTCAGCAAGTACAGCTGAACAATAACATGCAAATAACATAATGTTAATGCAATTGTTCTCAGTAACTGTGTTACTCTAAGGGTCATTCTGTACTCAATTAAATAGTCTCATATAAGTGAACATCAGTATTCTGCAACATCAGTGCCTACTCACAGATTTTTATTGAGAAACAACAGCTGGTTTACCTTTTCTGGTGTCAAACACGTTCGCCGATCACTTACAATAGTGCCAGCACAGCTGAACACTCGCTTTGAAGGCACTGGTTTATTTCTAATTAACTGTATTGTAAAGATAATTATGATTAAGCATTAAAACCATATAGACAATTACAATAAAATACATAAAACTACTGAATTAATAATAAATAAATAAAACTGTATTAATTATAATTAACAATTGTACTTCACCCTAACACTTTTTGCAAATAAAACTTAAGTTACTGTTAGCAAGTACAACTGAAAAAACAAGCGCCATAATGTTAATGCAATTGTTTGCAGTAACTGTGTTACTGTAAGGGTCATTCTGTACTCAATTAAATAGAAGTGAACATCAGTGTTCTGCAACATCAGTGCCTACTACTCACAGATTTTGCTTGAGAAAAATCAGCTGGTTTACCTTTTCTGGTTTCAAACATGTTGAACACTCGCTCTGAAGGCACTGATGTTGCAGGCACACAAAAGTACATCTGTGCAACCTTGCGCACATTGGGGTACACAGTTTGATTCTGTCTCCACCAAGTGAGTACATTGACACTTTTGTCCTCAACTTGGGGACTTCGTTCATACAGATCAAGTTCCCTCTCAAATTTACTGTGATCGGTCTCTGTCTCATGGCTTTGAGGTGATTTAAAGAAATCAGAAAGTTTTCTCTTCCTACAAGTCGAGCCACCTGTTTCTTCAGTGACAATCACGCCTGTCAGTGGCTCAGTACTAGGGGGGTTGGAAGACTCCATCTCAACAAGAACTTCCTTGCGTTTGTCAGCATACTGATTCTTGAACCTTGGGTCAAGGTAGGTTGCTACTTTCATTAGGTTCTCGCATTGTGGGTCACTAGTGTACTTCTCGTACAAGTAGGAGACAATCCTCCTCTTGATGTCTTTCGTTAGCTGTGTGTCTGCCTCTTCTTCCTTTAGCAGCTCTTGCTCAAACAGGCACAGGGTAGGCCACACAAGCGACACTGTGACAGATATTTCCCCTGTCAAACAAGAATGCTGATGTTCTTTAACTAATGACTAAGGGATCATCTCAGAAACGCCAATGTCCGATATCAGAGGTAATTACATTCATGGGGGGGGGGTTAGAGGCATTTTTGTGTTGGCATCGAACATCGATGTTTATAGTTTCAGATTTGTTTGCGCCCATCTGCAATCAAAAAGAATCTGGCGGCAAGGTCTGTGCACAGAGCTACAGCACATACTACCTGCTGAAGAAGCACAAGGATGAATCTAGCCAAAAGCAGCAGTGTTGCATTTAGGACTGTGGGAGCCCTGAGCAGTGATTCGCATTGTATCAAGAAAAAATAAAATAAAATTTTAGCTCTTGTTCTGTGTTTTCATTTGTTTTCGAATTAGTTTTAATACACATTTTTTTAATCTGTTGTTATTCAAAGTTAATGCACATAGGCATATGACAGAGAGTAACAGTGAATCGACGAAGATCGACCGATAATGTATCGGACATCGATGTTTCTGAGACGATCCCTAATGAGCACGTTTTTGTTGCAGAATGATACAACGAGACAGACCAATTACAATTTGCAGACATAAAAGACTTTGCTGAAGGCCCAGCAATCACAACTTTGTATATATAAATATAATCAATATGATAAATTCAAGCTAAGTACAATGCACATTATTGTACACTTTTTCAAAACAATTGCCATTTGTGTATTAAACTCTGAAGAAACACTAATTATGTATTAAGTATTAACAGTTGAATAGTATATTATTTCTGGATAAATCATTCTTCATAAATATGTTTAATTCATTTGCAAACCCATCTGATTGTGCAAATAGGTGTTTATATTGTATGATAAAACTATTCATGAGCTGATGCATGAAAAGCTCAATCTTACATTGTAAACTGTTACAGCTTTGGAATGATGACTATAAACTAATGTTATGTGAGTCTGCATACAGATTTTGATGCTAGATGACCATGCATTGGATAGCTTACCTGAAAGCATATCTGTGAAGTCAGCTACCGGTTCCAACGCCTTGACAACACTCGAGAATATCCACATCCTGCCATGTTGGAACAAGATGACTTGCTTTTCTGTCTTGGGACAGGACTCTCCTAATTGCAGGTTCTTGTTCAAGGACGCGCTGCATCATCTTGAACATTGAACCCCATCGTGTCTCACAATCCGCGATCAGGGAGTGCTGGGGCAACTTTAGCTCAATCTGAGCCGCTGTCAGTGCTTGCTTCTTTTTGTGGCTGTGAGAGAAGTGGGTCGTTAGCTTTCGACACACAGCAGTCGCACGATTGACCCTGGGATCGTCCTTGATACTGTTTGTAACAGCCAGTTCTAGTAGTTCTAGTTCTAGTTCTAGTTGTTTCCAGCACTCGACAACGTTCTATTAACTGACTAGTCTGTATTATTGTGGTTACAATGTTATGATCTTATGAGGTCTCATTCAACTAGTCAGCCTTTTTCAGAACATTATCGCCAAGCCGACCTTTCTATGCTGGCACGGAGGGTGGTCACTGCCAGGGTGCTTGTCGTCCTCAGTGGTTCTTTTACGTCCCTACAGCCAGATTGAGCCTGTGCCCAAAACACTGAAACCTTTGAAATCCTGCCAGCTGACCCGCCTTCACAATGTTTGCCGCATTGTCAGTTGTGAACGCAGTCAATTTGGAGGGATCCAAATTCCACCTTTCTAAGCTGTCTTGAAGAGCATCCTTCAGGTTTTCGCTTGTATGATCCTGTGGTGTGTATAACACTTGGAGACATTTTGACTGCAGTTTCCAGTTCTCTATGTAGTGGATTGTTAGTGACATGTACGGGTCGGTGGTGCGGGAACTCCACAGATCAGTCGTGCATGAGTAGTAGTCGAAGTAGCTCAGGCTATGCCGCAGCCTTTCGGACACTTCGTTGTACAGCTTTGGGATAGCCGTCTTGCTAAAGTAGCTTCTGCTTGGAAGTGCATATCTGCAAAACATACACTACTAGATGAGCAACATGGCGTTGCTCGGGACAAAAGACTGTTAGAAGTTGCGAGTCCACTACAGGTTACACATTTATCCCCTGTGGGATCTTTTACTTCCCCTAGCGTAGACACCAGGTTTATGGTGTCTATTCTATTCATGTATATACTTGTTGGTTTATTATAATTCGGATCACATGCATTTCACTGTCTATGAATATATAATTAATGGCTATAAATAATCAGGCCGTATTCCCCTAGACTGTAGTATGGGCATAGGCTATATTTTGGTTATGTTACTATTGGTTTAGTTATTCACATTGTGTCATTGTGAACAGAAAACACTTTGTCTTTGTAAAGTTTGTTTGAAAGCACTTACCGTGGATCAAATGCCTCCAGTAATGATTTGAAGCCCTCCTTTTCTACAGCGTACACAGCCTCAGGCAGTGCTTCTTTGCAAATGAAGTTGACAACATTCCTTGTCAATTTTTGGTGATAAGTTGACTTTGCGTCATACATGTTTGCGGATGCGAACATGTCGGAAACAGTTCGGTCTCTGCCTCTGGTGAAACTGCTAGGTTTTTGCCTACTAGGGCCAGTGGCAGTAGAGGCTGTAGGCGTGTCATCATCGCCACTCACAGTTACATCGCGTACCTCACTTCTTGACGCTGTCGCCGCAGTAGACTCGGCCACCGATGGTGATACACTTCGACTGTAATTAGATGTCCATTGCTTGGTCACTGTCGAAGATGGAACACGTCGCTCTCGTTGACCACGACTTTCCATCATCATGTTTTGATAATCTCTTGGATGATGGACATTGACATGTTTCGTTAAATTCGACGTATTTCCCCCACTAGCTTGGGGGAAGCGTTTATGGCATAGTATACACTCTACCGTGTTTCCGTCTTTGTTAAAAAAACTGCCAAATTGGCGATGCGCGTTTTGACATTTTGTCGTTCGTCGTGGTTGAGCGAGTACGGCAAATGGTGGCGCCACCAAACAGCAAAACATAGCGCCACCAAACTCAACCTGGGTAAACGAGGCTTGTGTGTCGCGCTTGAATAATTATTTATATTATTATTAAACTAGATTCATGAATACTAATCCGTGCAATAAACACTCAATACAATTACTAGGATGTTGTGTGTTTTTGGCACGCGGTAGAGTGCGAGGCAAACAGCAGTGCCACCTAACGTCGAGTAACGAGGCTTGGAGTTGAATAATCGAGGCTAAGGCTAAGCTAAGCCTAAGTCTAAGATCGCACTTAAATAAATATTTAGATACAAACTTTTTTTAAGCTGACTCCACAAAAACGCTTTCTAAAACCACTCAGATGTTATATGTTATTATGTTTTTAAAGAACCACGCGTAAGCGGCCTAACACTTACAACATAGTAAACCCTGTCAAGTTAGGAATTAAGCGAAGCCCGTAGCGGTGTAGCCGTAGTTCCCGTACATCCGGTCGTAACTTCGTAAACGATGTTACGTCTTCGCATCGACATTGAATGGACTTGATATCGACGAAGTTTCGAAGGTATCGAAATATCGAAGGTATCGAAGGTATCGAAATATCGAAGGTATCGAAACGTGGCCGTTCGATACCAATTATATCGAAGTATCGCGATACCATGAAGAATCGGTATCGAACTTTCACAAGTATCGCGATACTTCGATATATCGAATATCGAACCAGCACTACATCATGCCCAAATAAAAGTATTTGAAATAGTATTTGAATGTATTTGAAAATTTGAAATACTTTATGGAACTATTTAAATACAAATACAAATACTTTCATTTAATTAGTGTCAAATACAATTACAAATACTTCAAAAAATGTATTTAAATACTTTCAAATACAAATGTATTTGACCCCATGTCTGGTATACAGTAGCGTATCATGATACGAATGTTGTGTGTGTACTGTGTGGTGTATATCACGATACACCAGTATAATGGTGTATTGTTCCGGCTGTACTTATAGCTCTTCGTCACTGCTGTTTCAAATGTATCTTGACTGTCTTAATTTTGGTCCTCTTCTCCATCTGCCACCCTCTTCTGTTTTCCATTGTCTTTATCAGTCATTCATTGAGCACCCATTTTTTGTATATATATGTCCTGTCCAGTTCAATCTGCTCCTAAGTACTTTGATAATGTTAGTGAAACTGTCTCCAGTTGACATGTACAAAGGTTGCGTGTGATATTGTTACAGAACACCCTGACGCAGTGCCAGGACAAAGCCTTCCGTAGGATCTCTGAGCTGAAGGAACAGATACAGTTGGACCAGCTGGCAAAACAGCACATAGAAGAGAACTATGCACTGATGATAGAGGAGAAACAAGAACTCATCAAAGTACTCCACATGCAGGTCGGTGCTCTAAGGTCTTACTTCATTCCAGTTCACTCAGCTGTACAGTGGTGGATTGTGTATGAATAGCCTTCATGCAGTAATTGTGGCATGGCTGAATGCTTCCCAGAGAAGTTGAGATGGAGTACGATTGAACAGGTCTGCTTGGGGTAAAGTGCTTTGAGCAGCTCTAAGGATGGGATTCCGTGCTATATAATATCTTACCTTTACCCTTTTAACAACTTACCTTTTTAATGATAATTATGTATTGTGTAGCGCAATGTCATAAATGTATGTATGATTTGTTTCTTCTAGAAGTGTACAACAAACACACTCGGGGTTCAAGTCGTCTAAGAGGAATACGTTAGCCTACCCGTGTGCATATGCTAGCTCGATTATAAGTAGATGACAGCTTGGATAAAAGTCATATTTATTCTGTGAGGTCAAAATTAACATTTCATGTTTAAAACTGTTTTATTAAAGTATGGTGAAGTAGCTGTGCATTGTTTGCTTCATAAATAATAGTTTTATCCATCTATATTGTTCTCGTGGCCAGGTTCGCCTACTGAAGGAGGGCAAGGAGGTCCCTGAGGAGCTGGTGGCGAAGGCTACCAGTGTGCAGCACAACGCGGACCAGCTCGAGAAGATGACATCAACACCCCTGAAGCAGTCCAACGATCACTCCCACGCTGATAGCGCCAGTGCGGCCAGTAATCTCGTCTTAAAGGATAAGGTCTGTGCTCTTTTCTGATGTTTATTCTTCATTTATTTATCAGGTTGGTATGTGTTGTTACGACAAGAAGGTTGTCATTTATACAAAGATGATCACCCACATAGGCACATGTATACAAACAAGACAAACGCCTACTTGCACAAGTGCATATCACACCATGTCGTCCCACACACGAACTGAATATGCTTTATTGCATGAATAATTATCATTTGTTATCACATGTCATATGCAAGCAAACAAGAGGACGTGGATTGTGATTTCAATCAGCCAAGGAATATGTAACAAACACTGTGCATGTTAAACTTTTTTTACACATTTTTAACACATGTACATGCTTTGACACATCTTTAGGCCAGACACGGCAGGTAGATAGGATTATTTTTTTATTTGTGCAAACAGTTCAATTTTTTTCTGCCCAATGCATGAAATGGGTCTTACTGAGTAAAATATATATTGAACTTTTTTCAGCCAGACCCCCCGTTTCCATGGTAACAAACAAAATGGCCACCATTTTGAATAAATATTGGCAAATTTGGAAACACTGCCATTTTATAATTCTTGCAAATCCATGTTCTCTATATATTCTATTGTGAAATGATCAGAGCATTTTTTGAAATGTGTATTTATTTTTTAAATAATTTTTTGGTAAAATACGAAAAAAAATGTTGTTTTTTGGCAACAAATATGGCTATATCTTTCAAACTATTCATGATTTAAAAAAGTATCTAATCATTGCACACAGTAGAATATGCTGAATGCAACACTGAAAACATTATTTATATAGCATAATTATTCCAAGAGATATCCCGTTTCCAAATGCAGAAATTTGAAGAAAAATATTTTTGAGAAAATGGCTGTCAAAATTGCATAATGGATTACATGATATCGGCATGCTTGATCCATGATTAAAACTCACTTAGAGGTACGTAATTATCATAGAAGTGAACTTTATTGATAGTATGCAAACAAAGGTATAATAATCTGGCAGAAAACCATTTTCAGTATTTTTTTGTCAAAAAACACCATTTCACCTGGGGTGTCTGGCCTGAATAAGCTGATGTTGCTACAACCTTCCTTTGGTGTTTTCATTCCAGGTGAAAAGGCTTGAGATTCTCCTCGGCAAATGCAAAGACACCATCAAGAACAACAAAGAACGAATTAAACAATTGACGGTCGACCATGAGGATCTGCAACGCCAACTGGAGGAGCGGGATTCAGTCATCAGCTCCATGAAGGTGCGGCTAGCTCGGTTGGGTTGCCATGATGAGTATTAATCTTTTTAGAAGACCAGTTTGTGTCTAACACGTTTTCTGTGACTAAATATTGTTTATATAACATCAATCTTTACATATGTATACAGCATTCGAAATAGCACTTGTCCGTTTGTCCGGGACAAGTGATTTTTGGCCCGGACAAGTAAAATTACTCTACATGGTTATCCGGTGGACAAGTGAAAATTTACATTAAATAGTGACGCGTGCAACAGTGCAAACTTTTTATTTGAGAAAATTCAAACGTAAATGAAGTTCGCTAGCAATCGCGCGTGTTCCAATTTTGTTAGTGTGTCGGCATCTTGTCGTTCCGCCGCCAGTGTGTTTTATGTCAGTGCTCGACCGAGTTTAGTGCCTGCGTTAACAGGGTCATCCGATGAGCGCACCAACCTAGCTGTCATATGCGTAGGACAGACATTGTTGATCGAGGCTGTATTTCACACAATCGTAAATCGTTCAGTTTGGCCGACGTGCAACTTGGTTCCATTCACGGATCACATTTTATGAACTTTGGAAATAGTTTTATATCGCTAGTTTTTTCATAGTTTGTATCGCTACCTGTTATTTGAATAATATATAGTTTTAACCATTATTATGCCTAACCGGCAGTTTTCCAAGTCATCGAACGTTAGCCGATCCAAATTGGTGACAATTTTCAAAAGAACATACGCGTGCAGAAAATGCAGTTCTTTTTATATAAGAAGTGGTACAGCCTGATGATTAGTCTGGTGAAACATGACGAAGTTCAGTTGGCTCAATAAATAATTTCACTATTTTGAATTGTTATAGGTAAAAAACTTCAAGGATTACTTCATTTCATATGACATATCACCACTTGGTGATTATTCTGATGACATGAGGTGAATGAACAAATACGCTAACACCGCGCGCTACCGGACCCGCATGCGCTTGCCTCCCGAATTGCGGACAAAAACCTTCAGTATAGACTGCCATTTTCTCGTTCATTGACGCCTCCTGTCTAAATAGAGGCTCCATGGTTGACATGTCGGCTTCTGCCAACTACGGCGGTCTGCGCGCGGCAGCAACGTTACGACGTAACTAAATCTATAAATTATTTTCCGCCTGGTAAATGTAATTCTGGCACCGTTAAAACTGTTTTATCATCATTGAAATGGTAATATAACATTTAGGAAAAAATATGCGTTTGTTTGCTGATGATCAATTGGATATTATCTTCGTTTGTAAAATACAGAACTTTGTTAATATTGAAGTTCATAGAGGTTTAACAAAATATTATCAGATTATATAGTTTATTATGATTTTTGTGACAACATTTCCTGGCTTTGCATTAATCGTGTTCCTGGTTGAGTGGCGTCTTCAATGACAAACGGATCCCAACATTTTACAGCAGTGTTATATGTTATATATATATATATACACTGTATATATATATATACCATATTAAACATAAATAGTTTTTGCAACATTATAAAATAAAAAGCAAGGAAAACAATTGTCTCATTCCTATCATCGTAATAATTATTTGTTATTAATAAAAGCGTTCATATCAGCATCACTAAAATATTGGTATACATCATGTAACGTTTCTACTTTGAATATTCGTGATGAATAATAATGGACCGGAAAATAGTTACAAATATCATTTTGCAATTTCAAAATTTGAAGATGAAATCAAATTGTTTCTTTGATCACAAATTAAGTCACACTGATGTACATGCAATGAAACAGCAGGAACATTGTGTTGTTGTCATAAAAATAAGATATTTAACGTTTTTTCCGAAGCTTCGATTCCCCTTCACAACCACTCGGACAAGTTAAAATGTTGGCGGACAAGTAGATTTCAAAACTTATTTGTCTGGCGGACAAGTAAATATTCTGGCTTATTTCTATCACTGTGTATATGTGTTTAAAGTGTCTCCAAATGGATTTATCCAGATAACAAATGTAAATGTTATTGTAATTATTATGCTATTTACATGCTACGTTTGTATCAACATTGTTAAATTACAAACAAAATTGTCCTGTTAATTTGCCATCGGGAGTATTTATTCATCCCAGAAATAATGTGGTTAATAAATCCCCCCCAGGAGTTGCACAAGGAAGTGCTCGAGAAGTTGCGTGCACAGTTGAAGGAGGCACGTGGAGCAGTCGAAGAGCTTGAGACTAACAAGGTCCTTGAGATTGCCGCAGCAAAGCAACAGATGCACAATGCCCTCGAGGAGAGTGAGACAGAACTAGCCGCAGCGAGAGAAGGCATCCAGGCGACAAGGCTTGAAAATGAGATGTTGTTGGAAAAGGTGGAGAAATTAGAAAAAGCAGGTTTGTGCTCTGTCAAGTATTTTGGCGTATAAGATGCAGTATGCTATAACATCCTGACTTAGTATTTATTTAATAATTCTCATTGATGAAACTGCAATAGATTTTAAAAACTGATTGTAATTTGCATCCTAGATGAAAATTAAATCTGTAGCTGTACCATAAAATCTAATTAAAATGAGAACTAAAATGTACCATTTTCTTGTCAACTTGACTTTTTGGGTTTAAATGCTCTGGACGGCAAACTTGTTAAATCAATAGTACAGACGAAGCTTACTTTACAGTCGCCTCAGTAATACACCCACCTTGTGATTAAGGCCACCATGGAACAGCCCCAAATTGTTTCTGTAACAGTGAAGTATAGATAGTTAGTCTCACTAATAGGGTCACCTCGGCACTGGGGTCACTTTGGCCCCGTCACGAGGGTGATTGCACTACTGAGGTTTGACTATTGTTAACACGGTTTTAATACTACCCTTTGAACAGGAAAAGACCAGCTGGAGAAATCTCGTGAGATCATGTGGCGATTGAAAGAAGAGAAGAGACAGCTGGAGGAGGAGATGAAGGCGAGGATTGATGTGTCGGTGGGGAAGTTGGAGGAAGAGAGGGAGGGGGAGGTGCAGGAACTCAAGAGGGGCAAAGTCGAGGCACTTCGTCTCATGCAGGTTCGTGTCTGTTTGTCAGTGAAGTGTGTCAGTTTCCATTGAGTTACCTTTGCAGTTAGCTTGTCATTATCCGTCAAACTCCATGGTGTGTCCCCTGAATCTCATGAGGTCTTCCTGCTAGATCTAGCGTCATCTCTGTATGACGTAGGAGAATTGAGCGGGACATCCAAAGGCAATCATGTCAACATCTGTCATTCATTGGCTAATAACCGCCCGAGCGCTTAATGCTGATAGCAGTGTTTACCTGGGGCAGTGATTTTTCATATGAAAAGAATTTAACTAAAACCAACTTGTCTACCAGTTTGTTTGCACAACATGAAATAAGGAAGTGGTGGGAAGTTACAATATGGATGTCTTTATATTAAGGGACACCATTGTCGACAAGCCACGTATGTATCCATGTCTTATGTTTGCCCTCAGTTTGTTGTGCACATGTTTTGAATAGATTTGGAATCAAGTACTCGTACCTTGTGCGAGTACATACAGTCATTACAGTTTGTGCAAATCCACTCATTCACAAATGTATATTTTGTATACTTGTAGCAACAGATGGAGGAGCGGATTGCCGCCCTCACTGCTGAGAAGGACGAGTGTCTGGCAGAGAGAGACAGAGTCTGGGAGGAGAAACTTGCGGCTAAGGTATAAACTACCTCGACTCTACCATTGCAAGCTGCATCACATGAGTGAAGCTGTAGCAGATGCTTAACAAGTCTCTCAACTGATGCTAAACCTCTCACTGGCCCACATTTTCGTACATATCCAGAACTTTTATGGATGTGAACAAGCAGTTTTGTAGATACAAATTTGTTTCTTTGCGTCTGATATATTCCCCACATTCTCTAGGTTGAAATCTGTACTTTTTAATAGAAATTATGTATAAAACCATCATAAGTTTGTTGTTGGTTAACGAGCATATAGCATTCCTGTTTGAATTGAATGTTGTTATCTGCCAATTTACTAAATATACCGACCAGTACATTAAAGAAAATCTGCAGTTTGTTGCAAATCTGCCTTGCATCAGTAGTATATGCCCTTCGACTATCAGTAGTTTGTCATTCAAACTTATACTTGAGTGACAAATTCAAGGAGATGCATATTTTATTATGATTTTAAGTGAAACTGTCTTAAGACTCGATGCAGCCATTGTAGAATAAGTTGCTGCCTTTGTGTTCACTGACTGATTACGTTGTACACAGGAGAAACAAGTGCAGAAACGGCTAACAACGGAACTGCAGAAAACTCTTGAGTCGAAGGAGGAAGAAATGAAACTCGCCATTGAAGAGCGTGAGCTGCAGAAGATGGCAGCACTGAGTCACAGCGATGCGGAAAAAGACGAGTTGAGAGAGCAAGTCAGTCGCCTCACTGAGGTAGGTTGTAGAAGGATGCGTTGAGAGAACAAGTCAGTCTCACTGAGGTAGGTTGTAGAAGGATGCGTTGAGAGAACAAGTCAATCTCACTGGGGTAGGTTGTAGAAAGATGAATTGAGAGAACAAGTCAGTCTCAGTGGGGTAGGTTGTAGAAGGATGAGTTGAAGGAACAAGTCAGTCTCACTGGGGTAGGTTGTAGAAGGATGAGGTGAGAGAACAAGTCGGTCTCACTGGGGTAGGTTGTAGAAGGATGAGTTGAGAGAACAAGTCAGTCTCACTGGGGTAGGTTGTAGAAGGATGAGTTGAAGGAACAAGTCAGTCTCACTGGGCTGGGGTAGGTTGTAGAAGGATGAGTTGAGAGAACAAGTCAGTCTCACTGGGCTGGGGTAGGTTGTAGAAGGATGAGTTGAGAGAACAAGTCAGTCTCACTGGGGTAGGTTGTAGAAGGATGAGTTGAGGGAACAAGTCAGTCTCACTGGGGTAGGTTGTAGAAGGATGAGTTGAGAGAACAAGTCAGTCTCACTGGGTAGGTTGTAGAAGGATGATTTGAGGGAACAAGTCAGTCATCTCACTGGGATAGGTTGTAGAAGGATGAGCTGAGGGAACAAGTTAGTCTCACTGTGGTACGTTGTATAAGGATGAGTTGGGAGAACAAGTCAGTCTCACTGGGGTAGGTTGTAGAAGGATGAGTTGAGAGAACAAGTCAGTCTCACTGGGGTAGGTTGTAGAAGGATGAGTTAAGGGAACAAGTCAGTCTCAGTGGGGTAGGTTGTAGAAGGATGAGTTGAGGGAACAAGTCAGTCTCACTGGGGTAGGTTGTAGAAGGATGAGTTGAGGGAAGAAGTCAGTCTCACTGGGGTAGGTTATAGAAGGATGAGTTGAGGGAACAAGTCAGTCTCACTGGGGTAGGTTGTAGAAGGATGAGTTGAGAGAACAAGTCAGTCTCACTGGGGTAGGTTGTAGAAGGATGAGTTGAGGGAACAAGTCAGTCTCACTGGGGTAGGTTGTAGAAGGATGAGTTGAGGGAACAAGTCAGTCTCAGTGGGGTAGGTTGTAGAAGGATGAGTTGAGGGAAGAAGTCAGTCTCAGTGGGGTAGGTTGTAGAAGGATGAGTTGAGGGAAGAAGTCAGTCTCAGTGGGGTAGGTTGTAGAAGGATGAGTTGAGGGAACAAGTCAGTCTCACTGGGGTAGGTTGTAGAAGGATGAGTTGAGAGAACAAGTCAGTCTCACTGGGGTAGGTTGTAGAAGGATGAGTTGAGGGAACAAGTCAGTCTCACTGAGGTAGGTTATAGAAGGATGATTTGAGGGAACAAGTCAGTCTCAGTGGGGTAGGTTATAGAAGGATGAGTTGAGGGAAGAAGTCAGTCTCAGTGGGGTAGGTTGTAGAAGGATGAGTTGAGAGAACAAGTCAGTCTCACTGGGGTAGGTTGTAGAAGGATGAGTTGAGAGAACAAGTCAGTCTCACTGGGGTAGGTTGTAGAAGGATGAGTTGAGGGAACAAGTCAATCTCACTGGGGTAGGTTGTAGAAGGAGGAGTTGAGAGAACAAGTCAGTCTCACTGGGGTAGGTTGTAGAAGGATGAGTTGAGGGAACAAGTCAGTCTCACTGGGGTAGGTTGTAGAAGGATGAGTTGAGGGAACAAGTCAGTCTCAGTGGGGTAGGTTGTAGAAGGATGAGTTGAGAGAACAAGTCAGTCTCACTGGGGTAGGTTGTAGAAGGATGAGTTGAGGGAACAAGTCAATCTCACTGGGGTAGGTTGTAGAAGGAGGAGTTGAGAGAACAAGTCGGTCTCACTGGGGTAGGTTGTAGAAGGATGAGTTGAGAGAACAAGTCAGTCTCACTGGGGTAGGTTGTAGAAGGATGAGTTGAAGGAACAAGTCAGTCTCACTGGGCTGGGGTAGGTTGTAGAAGGATGAGTTGAGAGAACAAGTCAGTCTCACTGGGCTGGGGTAGGTTGTAGAAGGATGAGTTGAGAGAACAAGTCAGTCTCACTGGGGTAGGTTGTAGAAGGATGAGTTGAGGGAACAAGTCAATCTCACTGGGGTAGGTTGTAGAAGGATGAGTTGAAGGAACAAGTCAGTCTCACTGGGGTAGGTTGTAGAAGGATGAGTTGAGAGAACAAGTCAGTCTCACTGGGTAGGTTGTAGAAGGATGAGTTGAGGGAACAAGTCAGTCATCTCACTGGGATAGGTTGTAGAAGGATGAGCTGAGGGAACAAGTTAGTCTCACTGTGGTACGTTGTATAAGGATGAGTTGGGAGAACAAGTCAGTCTCACTGGGGTAGGTTGTAGAAGAATGAGTTGAGAGAACAAGTCAGTCTCACTGGGGTAGGTTGTAGAAGGATGAGTTAAGGGAACAAGTCAGTCTCAGTGGGGTAGGTTGTAGAAGGATGAGTTGAGGGAACAAGTCAGTCTCACTGGGGTAGGTTGTAGAAGGATGAGTTGAGGGAAGAAGTCAGTCTCAGTGGGGTAGGTTGTAGAAGAATGAGTTGATAGAACAAGTCAGTCTCACTGGGGTAGGTTGTAAAAGGATGAGTTGAGGGAACAAGTCAGTCTCACTGGGGTAGGTTATAGAAGGATGAGTTGAGGGAACAAGTCAGTCTCACTGAGGTAGGTTGTAGAGGGATGATTTGAGGGAACAAGTCAGTCATCTCACTGGGGTAGGTTGTAGAAGGATGAGCTGAGAGAACACATCAGTCTCACTGTGGTAGGTTGTAGAAGGATGATTTGAGGGAACAAGTCAGTCGTGTCACTGGGGTAGGTTGTAGAAGGATGCGTTGAGGGAACAAGTCAGTCTCACTGGGGTAGATTGTAGAAGGATGAGTTGAGTGAACAAGTCAGTCTCAATGAGGTAGGTTGTAGAAAGATGCGTTGAGGGAACAAGTCAGTCTCACTGGGGTAGGTTGTAGAAAGATGAATTGAGAGAACAAGTCAGTCTCAGTGGGGTAGGTTGTAGAAGGATGAGTTGAGGGAACAAGTCAGTCTCACTGGGGTAGGTTGTAGAAGGATGAGTTGACAGAACAAGTCAGTCTCACTGGGATAGGTTGTAGAAGGATGAGTTGAAGGAACAAGTCAGTCTCACTGGGGTAGGTTGTAGAAGGATGAGTTGAGAGAACAAGTCAGTCTCACTGGGGTAGGTTGTAGAAGGATGAGTTGAAGGAACAAGTCAGTCTCACTGGGGTAGGTTGTAGAAGGAGGAGTTGAAGGAACAAGTCAGTCTCACTGGGGTAGGTTGTAGAAGGATGAGTTGGTAGAACAAGTCGGTCTCACTGGGGTAGGTTGTAGAAGGATGAGTTGAGAGAACAAGTCAGTCTCACTGGGGTAGGTTGTAGAAGGATGAGTTGAAGGAACAAGTCAGTCTCACTGGGCTGGGGTAGGTTGTAGAAGGATGAGTTGAGAGAACAAGTCAGTCTCACTGGGCTGAGGTAGGTTGTAGAAGGATGAGTTGAGAGAACAAGTCAGTCTCACTGGGGTAGGTTGTAGAAGGATGAGTTGAAGGAACAAGTCAGTCTCACTGGGGTAGGTTGTAGAAGGATGAGTTGAGAGAACAAGTCAGTCTCACTGAGGTAGGTTATGGAAGGATGAGTTGAGGGAACAAGTCAGTCTCACTGGGGTAGGGTGTAGAAGGATGAGTTGAGAGAACAAGTCAGTCTCACTGGGGTAGGTTGTAGAAGGATGAGTTGAGGGAAGAAGTCAGTCTCAGTGGGGTAGGTTGTAGAAGGATGAGTTGAGGGAAGAAGTCAGTCTCAGTGGGGTAGGTTGTAGAAGGATGAGTTGAGGGAAGAAGTCAGTCTCACTGGGGTAGGTTGTAGAAGGATGAGTTGAGGGAAGAAGTCAGTCTCACTGGGGTAGGTTGTAGAAGGATGAGTTGAGGGAACAAGTCAGTCTCACTGGGCTAGGTTGTAGAAGGATAAGTTGAGGGAACAAGTCAGTCATCTCACTGGGGTAGGTTGTAGAAGGATGAGCTGAGAGAACACATCAGTCTCACTGGGGTAGGTAGTAGAAGGATGATTTGAGGGAACAAGTCAGTCGTGTCACTGGGGTAGGTTGTAGAAGGATGCGTTGAGGGAACAAGTCAGTCTCACTGGGGTAGATTGTAGAAGGATGAGTTGAGTGAACAAGTCAGTCTCAATGAGGTAGGTTGTAGAAGGATGCGTTGAGGGAACAAGTCAGTCTCACTGGGGTAGGTTGTAGAAAGATGAATTGAGAGAACAAGTCAGTCTCAGTGGGGTAGGTTGTAGAAGGATGAGTTGAGGGAACAAGTCAGTCTCACTGGGGTAGGTTGTAGAAGGATGAGTTGACAGAACAAGTCATTCTCACTGGGATAGGTTGTAGAAGGATGAGTTGAAAGAAAAAGTCAGTCTCACTGGGGTAGGTTGTAGAAGGATGAGTTGAGAGAACAAGTCAGTCTCACTGGGGTAGGTTGTAGAAGGAGGAGTTGAAGGAACAAGTCAGTCTCACTGGGGTAGGTTGTAGAAGGATGAGTTGAGAGAACAAGTCGGTCTCACTGGGGTAGGTTGTAGAAGGATGAGTTGAGAGAACAAGTCAGTCTCACTGGGGTAGGTTGTAGAAGGATGAGTTGAAGGAACAAGTCAGTCTCACTGGGCTGGGGTAGGTTGTAGAAGGATGAGTTGAGAGAACAAGTCAGTCTCACTGGGCTGGGGTAGGTTGTAGAAGGATGAGTTGAGAGAACAAGTCAGTCTCACTGGGGTAGGTTGTAGAAGGATGAGTTGAGGGAACAAGTCAATCTCACTGGGGTAGGTTGTAGAAGGATGAGTTGAAGGAACAAGTCAGTCTCACTGGGGTAGGTTGTAGAAGGATGAGTTGAGAGAACAAGTCAGTCTCACTGGGGTAGGTTGTAGAAGGATGAGTTGAGGGAACAAGTCAGTCTCACTGGGGTAGGTTGTAGAAGGATGAGTTGAGAGAACAAGTCAGTCTCACTGGGGTAGGTTGTAGAAGGATGAGTTGAGGGAACAAGTCAGTCTCACTGGGGTAGGTTGTAGAAGAATGAGTTGAGGGAACAAGTCAGTCTCAGTGGGGTAGGTTGTAGAAGGATGAGTTGAGGGAAGAAGTCAGTCTCAGTGGGGTAGGTCGTAGAAGGATGAGTTGAGGGAAGAAGTCAGTCTCTCGAAGTGGGGTGGGGTTGGTAGAAGGGTTAAGGTTGATGGAACAAGTCAGTCTCGCAGGGTGAGTTGTAGAAGGATGAGTTGAGGGAACAGGTCAGTCTCTCACTGAGGTAGGTTATAAGAAGAGGATGATTTGAGGGAACAAGTCAGTCTCCTGGGAGGTTATAGAAAGGATAGAGTTGAGGGAAAGAAGTCAGTCTCAGTGGGGTGGTTGTAGAAGGATGAGGTTGGGGAGAACAAAGTGGTCTCACTGGGGGAGTAGGACTGAAGAGAAGGATGAGTTGAGGGAAAGAAGTCAGTCTCTGTGGGGTGGAGTTGTAGGATGAGTTGAGGAGAACAGTCGAGTCTCACTGGGGTAGGTTGTAGAAAGGATGAGTTGAGAGAACAGAGTCAGTCTCACTGGTGTGGGTTGTAGAAGGCTGAGGTTAGAGGGAACAAGTCAGTCTCAGTGGGGTAGGTTGTAGAAGGATGAGTTGAGAGAACAAGTCAGTGTCACTGGGGTAGGTTGTAGAAGGATGAGTTGAAGGAACAAGTCAATCTCACTGGGGTAGGTTGTGGAAGGATGAGTTGAAGGAACAAGTCAGTCTCACTAGGGTAGGTTGTAGAAGGATGAGTTGAGAGAACAAGTCAGTCTCACTGAGGTAGGTTATGGAAGGATGAGTTGAGGGAACAAGTCAGTCTCACTGGGGTAGGTTGTAGAAGGATGAGTTGAGAGAACAAGTCAGTTTCACTGAGGTAGGTTGTAGAAGGATGAGTTGAGGGAACAAGTCAGTCTCACTTGGGTAGGTTGTAGAAGAATGAGTTGAGGGAACAAGTCAGTCTTAGTGGGGAAGGTTGTAGAAGGATGAGTTGAGGGAAGAAGTCAGTCTCAGTGGGGTAGGTTGTAGAAGGATGAGTTGAGAGAACAAGGCATTCTCGCTGGGGTAGGTTGTAGAAGGATGAGTTGAGTGAACAAGTCAGTCTCAATGAGGTAGGTTGTAGAAGGATGCGTTGAGGGAACAAGTCAGTCTCACTGGGGTAGGTTGTAGAAGGATGAGTTGAGGGAACAAGTCAGTCTCGGTGAGGTAGGTTGTAGAAGGATGAGTTGAGAGAACAAGTCAGTCTCACTGGGGTAGGTTGTAGAAGGATGAGTTGAGGGAACAAGTCAGTCTCACTGAGGGAGGTTATAGAAGGATGATTTGAGGGAACAAGTCAGTCTCACTGGGGTAGGTTATAGAAGGATGAGTTGAGGGAAGAAGTCAGTCTCAGTGGGGTAGGTAGTAGAAGGATGAGTTGAGAGAACAAGTCAGTCTCAGTGGGGTAGGTTGTAGAAGGATGAGTTGAGAGAACAAGTCAGTCTCACTGGGGTAGGTTGTAGAAGGTTGAGTTGAGGGAACAAGTCAGTCTCAGTGGGGTAGGTTGTAGAAGGAATAGTTGAAGGAACAAGACAGTCTCACTGGGGTAGGTTGTAGAAGGATGAGTTGAGAGAACAAGTCAGTGTCACTGAGGTAGGTTATGGAAGGATGAATTGAGGGAACAAGTTAGTCTCACTGGGGTAGGTTGTAGAAGGATGAGTTGAGAGAACAAGTCAGTCTCACTGGGGTAGGTTGTAGAAGGATGAGTTGAGGGGACAAGTCAGTCTCACTGGGGTAGGTTGTAGAAGGATGAGTTGAGGGAAGAAGTCAGTCTCAGTGGGGTAGGATGTAGAAGGATGAGTTGAGAGAACAAGTCAGTCTCACTGGGCTGGGGTAGGTTGTAGAAGGATGAGTTGAAGGAATAAGTCAGTCTCACTGGGGTAGGTTGTAAAAGGATGAGTTGAGAGAACAAGTCAGTCTCACTGAGGTAGGTTATGGAAGGATGAGTTGAGGGAACAAGTCAGTCATGTCACTGGGGTAGGTTGTAGAAGGATGCGTTGAGGGAACAAGTCAGTCTCACTGGGGTAGATTGTAGAAGGATGAGTTGAGTGAACAAGTCAGTCTCAATGAGGTAGGTTGTAGAAGGATGGATTGGCGAGGAGGGGCCTGGGATGGTGGTGCAGGGGTGGGTTTGAAGGTGGTTGGGGAGCAGGTGGGTCATGGTGGGGTGGGTTTGTGAGGGATGGGGTTGGGGTCAGTCCTGGGTCGGGGATGGAACAGATTGGGATGGGATGAGTTGAAGTCGATCCATGGGACGGGAGGAATGATTCGGTCTCACTGAGAGTCGATGATTGATGGTCCTCCATGGGCAGAGGATGAGTTGGGGAGAACAAGTCAGTCTCACTGGGGTAGGTTGTAGAAGGATGGAGTTGAAGGAACAAGAGTCAGTCTCACTGGGCACAAAATTGGGTTGTAGAAGGATGAGTTGAGGGAAGAAGTCAGTCTCAGTGGGGTAGGTTGTAGAAGGAATAGTTGAAGGAACAAGTCAGTCTCACTGGGGTAGGTTGTAGAAGGATGAGTTGAGGGAACAAGTCAATCTCACTGGGGTAGGTTGTAGAAGGATGAGTTGAAGGAACAAGTCAGTCTCACTGGGGTAGGTTGTAGAAGGATGAGTTGAGAGAACAAGTCAGTCTCACTGAGGTAGGTTATGGAAGGATGAGTTGAGGGAACAAGTCAGTCTCACTGGGGTAGGTTGTAGAAGGATGAGTTGAGAGAACAAGTCAGTCTCACTGGGGTAGGTTGTAGAAGGATGAGTTGAGGGAAGAAGTCAGTCTCACTGGGGTAGGTTGTAGAAGAATGAGTTGAGGGAACAAGTCAGTCTCACTGGGGTAGGTTGTAGAAGGATGAGTTGAGGGAACAAGTCAGTCTCACTGGGGTAGGTTGTATAAGGATGAGTTGAGGGAACAAGTCAGTCTCACTGTGGTACGTTGTAAAAGGATGAGTTGGGAGAACAAGTCAGTCTCACTGGGGTAGGTTGTAGAAGGATGAGTTGAGAGAACAAGTCAGTCTCACTGGGGTAGGTTGTAGAAGGATGAGTTGAGGGAACAAGTCAGTCTCACTAGGGTAGGTTGTAGAAGGATGAGTTGAGAGAACAAGTCAGTGTCATTGGGGTAGATTGTAGAAGGATGAATTGAAGGAACAAGTCAATCTCACTGGGGTAGGTTGTGGAAGGATGAGTTGAAGGAACAAGTCAGTCTCACTAGGGTAGGTTGTAGAAGGATGAGTTGAGAGAACAAGTCAGTCTCACTGAGGTAGGTTATGGAAGGATGAGTTGAGGGAACAAGTCATTCTCACTGGGGTAGGTTGTAGAAGGATGAGTTGAGAGAACAAGTCAGTTTCACTGGGGTAGGTTGTAGAAGGATGAGTTGAGGGAAGAAGTCAGTCTCACTTGGGTAGGTTGTAGAAGAATGAGTTGAGGGAACAAGTCAGTCTTAGTGGGGTAGGTTGTAGAAGGATGAGTTGAGGGAAGAAGTCAGTCTCAGTGGGGTAGGTTGTAGAAGGATGAGTTGAGAGAACAAGGCAGTCTCGCTGGGGTAGGTTGTAGAAGGATGAGTTGAGTGAACAAGTCAGTCTCAATGAGGTAGGTTGTAGAAGGATGCGTTGAGGGAACAAGTCAGTCTGACTGGGGTACGTTGTAGAAGGATGAGTTGAGGGAACAAGTCAGTCTCAGTGAGGTAGGTTGTAGAAGGATGAGTTGAGAGAACAAGTCAGTCTCACTGGAGTAGGTTGTAGAAGGATGAGTTGAGAGAACAAGTCAGTCTTACTGGGGTAGGTTGTAGAAGGATGAGTTGAGAGAACATGTCAGTCTCACTGGGGTAGGTTATAGAAGGATGAGTTGAGGGAACAAGTCAATCTCACTGGGGTAGTTTGTAGAAGGATGAGTTGAAGGAACAAGTCAGTCTCACTGGGGTAGGTTGTAGAAGGATGAGTTGAGGGAACAAGTCAGTCTCAGTGGGGTAGGTAGTAGAAGGATGAGTTGAGAGAACAAGTCAGTCTCACTGGGGTAGGTTGTAGAAGGATGATTTGAGAGAACAAATCAGTCTCACTGGGGTAGGTTGTAGAAGGATGAGTTGAGAGAACAAGTCAGTCTCAGTGGGGTAGGTTGTAGAAGGAATAGTTGAAGGAACAAGTCAGTCTCACTGGGGTAGGTTGTAGAAGGATGAGTTGAGAGAACAAGTCAGTGTCACTGAGGTAGGTTATGGAAGGATGAATTGAGGGAACAAGTTAGTCTCACTGAGGTAGGTTGTAGAAAGATGAGTTGAGAGAACAAGTCAGTCTCACTGGGGTAGGTTGTAGAAGGATGAGTTGAGGGGACAAGTCAGTCTCAGTGGGGTAGGTTGTAGAAGGATGAGTTGAGGGAAGAAGTCAGTCTCAGTGGGGTAGGTTGTAGAAGGATGAGTTGAGGGAAGAAGTCAGTCTCAGTGGGGTAGGTTGTAGAAGGATGAGTTGAGGGAAGAAGTCAGTCTCAGAGGGGTAGGTTGTAGAAGGATGAGTTGAGGGAAGAAGTCAGTCTCAGTGGGGTAGGTTGTAGAAGGATGAGTTGAGAGAACAAGTCAGTCTCACTGGGTTAGGTTGTAGAAGGATGAGTTGAGGGAACAAGTCAGTCTCACTGGGGTAGGTTGTATAAGGATGAGTTGAGGGAACAAGTCAGTCTCACTGTGGTACGTTGTAAAAGGATGAGTTGGGAGAACAAGTCAGTCTCACTGGGGTAGGTTGTAGAAGGATGAGTTGAGAGAACAAGTCAGTCTCACTGGGGTAGGTTGTAGAAGGATGAGTTGAGGGAACAAGTCAGTCTCACTGAGGTAGGTTATAGAAGGATGATTTGAGGGAACAAGTCAGTCTCACTGGGGTAGGTTGTATAAGGATGAGTTGAGGGAACAAGTCAGTCTCACTGTGGTACTATGTATAAGGATGAGTTGGGAGAACAAGTCAGTCTCACTGGGGTAGGTTGTAGAAGGATGAGTTGAGAGAACAAGTCAGTCTCACTGAGGTAGGTTGTAGAAGGATGAGTTGAGGGAAGAAGTCAGTCTCACTGGGGTAGGTTGTAGAAGGATGAGTTGAGGGAACAAGTCAGTCTCACTGGGGTAGGTTGTAGAAGAATGAGTTGATGGAAGAAGTCAGTCTCAGTGGGGTAGGTTGTAGAAGGATGAGTTGAGGGAAGAAGTCAGTCTCAGTGGGGTAGGTTGTAGAAGGATGAGTTGAGGGAAGAAGTCAGTCTCAGTGGGGTAGGTTGTAGAAGGATGAGTTGAGAGAACAAGTCAGTCTCACTGGGGTAGATTGTAGAAGGATGAGTTGAGAGAACAAGTCAGTCTCACTGGGGTAGGTTGTAGAAGGATGAGTTGATGGAACAAGTCAGTCTCACTGGGGTAGGTTGTAGAAGGATGAGTTGAGGGAACAAGTCAGTCTCACTGAGGTAGGTTATAGAAGGATGATTTGAGGGAACAAGTCGGTCTCACTGGGGTAGGTTGTATAAGGATGAGTTGAGGGAACAAGTCAGTCTCACTGGGGTAGGTTGTAGAAGGATGAGTTGAGGGAACAAGTCAGTCTCACTGAAGTATGTTGTAGAAGGATATGTTTATGGAGAGCATTTTGTACATGAGTAAAACTACTTTAAATTATGACTATGCCATGAAATGCTGACTAATGTCTGCTATATGTTGCAGGACATCACCAGGCTTGAGAAGACAATACAAGAGTCACATGCTGAACAGGAATCTGAACTAGCAACAGAACTCTCGAAGCTACAGCAGGACAAAAAGAATCTGATTACAAAATCTGAATCGGAGCGAAAGCAATACGAGCAAAAACTTGGTGAGCTGACACAGCAGATGGAGTTGTTGAGGAAGGAGAAGACAGACAGTGAGAAGAGAAATGATGAGGTGTCCGAAAGACTGGAGGACATCAGTGAAGAGAAGGAATGTCTAGTGGCCAAGCTGAGATCTGTATCAGAGGAACTTGGTCAGAAGACATCAGCGCACGAAGAAAGTTTGAAGTTGGAACGCGAGAACCACGAAAAAGAGATGACCGTGATGAATGAGAAGCTGAGAGCGGAAGAGGCCGAGAATGTGAAACTGATGTCGCAGCTCGATGCAAAGATCCAAGAACTGCAATCTCGCACAGAGCAACTGATGCAGAAGACATCGGCCTACGAGGAAAGTTCAAAGGTGGAACGCGAGAACCACGGAAAAGATATGAATGCGATCAACGAGAAGTTGACGGCACTTGAAACGGAGAACACACAGGTGAAGGCTCAGCTTGAGGCAAAGATTCAGGAGTTGACTCAGAAGGCAGCTGAGTATGAGGAGGGAATGAGGATGGAGAGAGAGAATAGGGAGCGGGAACTGGCGAGGAAAGTGGAGGAGTGTGAGGTGCAACAGAGCGGGAGCAACAAGGAGCTCGGGGAGAGGCTGTCTGCAGCCAACGAGACAATATCACAGCTTAAGAACACCGTGCAGAAACTGACATTACATGAGTTAGAACTGAATAATCAGCTGGAGAATGTACAGTCAGAATTTGACAAGACAGTCGCCGATTTGAAGAGCCAGCTGGAGCATGCAGCAGCTGATTATGATGAGGTGAAAACGATGAAGGATGAACTGAATACGCAGCTGCAGATCTTACGATCAGAATATGATAGTAAGGTTTTGGAACTTAATACGCAGCTGCAAGATGTGCAATCAGAACATGACAGCAAAGTGTTAGAACTGAGTACACAGTTGGAGAATGTGCAGTTGAAGTACGAGCAGACTGTGTCGGACTTTGCTAGTGAGCTAGAAAAAACGAAAGCAGAGCGTGATTCGGCTTCTGAACATTCAGGGAGTGAATTGGAAAAAATGAAGTCCGACTATGAGTTGAAACTCGCAGCCGCAAACGACCATGTTGCAATGTATGAGCAGAAAGTGAATTCACTCATCGAACGCGAAAATCTTCTAAACACGGAGCTAGAGCAGGTCAAGAACGAATACGAAACTCAGATTGCTTCGCAGAATGATACGTTGGCATCGATGCACACATCGATCGACATGTTGAAGAATAATGAAGTCGAGCTCCGCTCACAAATAGAGTCGACTCGCTCTGAGTGTGAAACTCGCCTCAACCATGCCAGCTCCGAGAACAAGTCAGAGGTCGCGAACCTGCAGTCGATGGTTGAAAACAACCAATCGGATTTTATGCGTGTCATTTCAGAACTTGAAGCTTCAAAAGCTTATTTAGATAAGTTGTCGGCGGAAGCCACAAGTCGAGTCACGGAGAAGGAGTCTGAACTCGATACGGCAAGTAATCTCATCTCTGAGTTGGAGCAACGACTGACTAATATTCAAGCAGAGAGGATATCTCCGCTTGAGACCGAACTTGCATCAAAGGTTTTCGAATATGAAGCTCTGCAGAAGAAGTCGGCGAAACTTGAGACTGAACTCGACGCGAAGATCGCCG
The DNA here is from genome assembly GCA_020002185.1 of Paraescarpia echinospica. NCBI lineage: Eukaryota > Metazoa > Annelida > Polychaeta > Sabellida > Siboglinidae > Paraescarpia > Paraescarpia echinospica. The sequence goes on from CM034531.1 coordinate 76,424,755, forward strand.
CATGCAACATCGCTGATGAAAAGATCGCTCGCTTAGAACAAAGTGAAAGGGAGGCTCGCTCGTTGCTAGCAGAGACAGTGGAACAACGGCAGTGTCTTGAGAACAAGATGTCAGTTCTCGAGGTGAACTTAAGCAGTGAGGATGAGATGGTATTGTCGCTGAAGAACGAGATATCAGCAAAGGAACGTAAGATCACAGAACTGGAGGTGTGCGTCGCATCAGAGCGTGACTGTCATGAGGAGAGACTGTCGAACCTTGAGAACCAGATGAGGGAGAAGCAGACGGAAGTAGAGAAGAAAAACGAGGAAGTAGTATCGCTCAACAAGACGTTACAACAGAAGACGAAGGAGCTCGACGAGAAGACGAAACTCTTTGAGCAGTTGCGGCAGGAGGCGAAGACAAAACTACACGAGTTGAAGACAAATTTGCAGGAGGGAAGTGAGACGATGGAGAGGAGGGAGAAGGAGATGGAAGTGAGGCTGGCAGAGGAGCAGCAGGCCACCCACGCAGCCATGCTCAACATGGAACAGAGGTTCGATGCAGAGCGCGGCGCATTCCAGGTTTGTGTCGGGAACTGGGATTGGTTGATATTGGTTTTCATGACGGATTTGGATTTGTTGATAATATCTTCATGATATTGGTTTGTATGATTAATTGGGGTTGGTTGAGATTTATATCATGGATTTAAATTGACCTATCCAGTATGTCGTTGTTAGCCTGCGTGACAACTGAAAATATGCATGTGATCTTCATAAAGTTTTGCCTTTGTTGATGATGTTGATAACGTGAATTACATTGCTATTGCGGCATAACATCTCATAGATTAAGATTTACTGGACAGTGTTTCCCCTGGGTAAAATGATGGATGTGGTGGTAGAGGTGGGCTATGCGAGCACCGCAGGTGCGAAGCGTTGCTAGGTTTTTTTAAACTACAACTGTAGCTTAAAAATGGTGCATTCTGAGGTATGTTTAAACTTTACTCTTGAATATAGACGGGAAGATATAAAACAACAAGATAGCATGTAAACATTTTATACTACTTGTAAATGTAGTAATCATGATTGATAAAAGTCAGTAATCATGACTGTTTCATTGTGTTGAGGTATTTCCACTTGACCACTGGCACTCAGTTGAGGTGTCATTTCCATTTGACCACTGGCACTTGGTTGAGGTGTGGTTTCTACTTGACCACTGGTACTTGGTTGTGGTGATGTTTTTCTTGCCCTAATCCTACGCCTTGTTACCATGCTGACAGATTCGGTGACAGTGGTATCATCTGAAGACTCTTTCCCCCATCATCACCTTTAAATGATTATCATATCATAATGTTATGATGCTAAATTGGTGGTTTCTGTTCCAAAGATTATACTTTATTTGTTGGTAGCATGCTATGCAATTAATTAAACAGTCAATTCTGGAATGCCACAAAAGCATGTTTCTATTAATCGCAAGAAAGTTTCTCAAATTGTGTCCTTTTTATAAAACAGTGTAAGTTGTTTAGTATATCCACATTCTGTGCAAACATATCATTGCCTAGCCCAAGGTATTGGTAATCCGTGTACACTGTTTTGGGGGAACTTTTGGGCAATAGGCATCAATCATGAGAAATGAACTTTGGTGGTTTATAGTCATAAGTACTTCACTCAAATCAACTTCCCCAAGTTTCTTTGCATAACTTTGTCGGAATGTGTATTATATATATTTAGCACAAAGATATCTTACAAATCACATTCTTTATTATGCTATTAACAAAACTGGCTTAGAACATCAAATTAGTCTTTCTGTTCTACTTGTGTCGAATCCAGACCCACCTCACTTTTGCTGTTATAACTTGAGTTTTGCCTAACTTTGATACATCAGTGAGTTAGTTCCAGCATTCAACATTATCCTGGGCATATTTATGTTTAAGAGTATTACGTCTTAGTGCCCTTTGGAGGCGTAAATAGCACCCCGGTTTGTATCAACATATGCTGCTATATCGGTCATTTTACGCTCACGCGCAGTGCTGTAACACATGGCCGCAGCAGCACTGACTAGCGCAAACCCTATGAATGTCTAGATTTCTAGTATGTCAAAACTCTGCAAGGTGTCACCATTTGAGACATCGAGAATCCTGTGGGAATATTCCGTGATTGGACAACTGACAAGTGATGTCATTCACGTTGTCCAATGGAATTAATTCTAAGAGGTAAATCCTAACCGGCTGAGCGACGTTAAGACGACTAAACAATGTTGCTACAAATCTGCGATTTTGAAGGAATATAAGTGACTTTGTCGTGTCATTTCGCGCTGTTCGCCGATGATGAATATATCACAAAAGAACAAAAAAAAGGGCTCACAAAATAGCTTCTAGGTGGCAATTTTCGGCATATTTTGGGTGAGGCGTTATAGAAAAACGGCAAGGCAGCCCGCCTCGTTTGTTATATACCAGGGGAAACACTGACCGCATAACAGTTGTCACTTTTAAAAACTTTTCCTTATGTTTTTGTCATACAGAAAATCTGGGACCAGAATTTCAGGAAAATATATGGAATGCAGAAATGTGTTACTTATTTGACGTCCATTTTTTGGTAGCTTTTGATAGGCAGCAGGTCCCTTGATGGATATGTCATTTGGTTGATGATATTGGGTTGTATGGTGGATTTGGATTGGATGATTTGTAAACTACATTTTTATTGGCCTACTATTTGTCTTCATTGACTGATGTTTGGTAAAATCTATTTTTATTAGTTAAATTACAACAGTGTGAAAATTAGCACTAATAGACAAATCATATACTACATTAGGAAAAGTGAGTGAGAATGACTAGCCCATGTTATAAGAAAAAGAAATATCGAACATGTAATGACAGTAGGAAATATTGAAGGAAGAGAAACAGTCAACAGCAAAACTAGTTGACAACAAATATCTGTGATCGTGAAATGATCACCTGTACCAGAAACAAGAACAATGATCACCTGTACCAGAAACAAGAACAATGATCACCTGTACCAGAAACAAGAACAATGATCACCTGTACCAGAAACAAGAACAATGATCACCTGTACCAGAAACAAGAACAATGATCACCTGTACCAGAAACAAGAACAATGATCACCTGTACCAGAAACAAGAACAATGATCACCTGTACCAGAAACAAGAACAATGGTGACAGCATTTGACTTTGCTTGACTGTGGATCAGATTATTTCGATTACATTTTTCCGTTGAAGACAGCTAAAAAAAACTGTTGGCGACTATAAGGTTTTAAAGGGCCATTGAAAAGTTATGGAATTCTGACTTGTCACTACTATCTTTTACTAGTTATTACATGTACTGTCTTTGACTGGACACTATTGTCTTTGCTACTGCTATGGTCTAATCACTTGTCCTTGCAGCTTGACCACCAGGCAGAGGTGAAAGTGCTGAATGACAGACTGGACAAAGAACGAGAGAACATGAATGCTTTTAAGGAGAACGTCAAGAAACAGTTTGATCAGCGTCACGAGCAGGTAAGGAGCAGTGATTGTTACATGGAGGGAGCATCATGTAATATTTGTGGTGCTGTCAGATGGAATGCAGGACTTTACTAATTGTGTGGCGGCCTAGGAAAACCAGTCGGAAGTCGCCAGGCGTAATTGCCCGCAAACACTTCATAAAGTTGATTTTGCGTCATTGGGTTGATTTTGAGATTTCGCTGCGATCTTTTAGTTAACATACTTATTTATAAGTTCACCAAGTAGTTTCCTGATTACCTAAGTGAAAGTTGTACTTTTTAGTGTTTTTGTAACCGTGAAGTTCGTTCTAGGTTGCAACGTTTTAGAATTAAAAACGCACTATTTTGTGAACGCTTAAAACCTAGGACAGAAGTTGCCATGCCCATATATGGCATACCGTTCGAAAGCTATTTACAGCACGCAGTTCCCTAGCAGCAGTGCGCATGAATACGTTGGAAGAAAATTGAGTGCGCAGTGAAAGTTAACGGGATTTTATTTGGAAGTTGGATTGGAGTTGTTTATGTAGTTCGATTAATTATTAGTTTAGTTTGATGTTGCTGTAGTTTATATCTGTACATATTTCTTAACAGTTTAACGTGTTATCGAACCGGATTTCGTTGGAAATACAGACTACGGGACGAATTTCGTTTCGTGTTTACGATCTTCGAAAAATCAAAGATGGCTACGCCCATGGCATGGGCATGGATGGACCGAAGTCGAACGATGTTGCTCGGTGGTTCAACGCATTGGCAGTGGTGGTGTACATGCAGTATATCGCAAGTGGGGACATCCTCAACGAACTTGTGTGAATGACTACTTTGTGACACACCCGATCGGCAATGATGATAGTGATTCGGACTTGTCTGATTCGAGCGAGGACGACTTTGAGTTTGACCCGGAGCTGGCAGAGGAAGTGAGCGGATCTGTCAATGGTGACAGTCAAACTGTTTATGACAACCCAAGGCGCAAGATGAGAACACAAACGCCTCTCTTCAGACCCAAACAACAACAGTTGTTTTTAGAGTTAACCACATATTCATGGAAGTGTTTGCTACCTCTTGCGTCTTGATTAATAATATACATTTTTGCTAACAAACTACAACTTTTTTGATGGGTGCTCTCTTTAAATTATTGTAACTTTAAAAAATAACCATCAGAATTTGATAATAGTTTTAGCGTTCCAAAGCTGATACACATAGTTACATTTTCTTCACTACATTGGACATGGTAATAGCACTGGATATTTTAATATAATATTAAAACTGCAGCAACATTTTATTTTGACATGAATTATGATGATTCCAGACGAGTACTTTTCTCCTGCAATTATGTTTGATGGTGCCCTCTTTAAATTCTTGTAACTTTAAAAGTAGACATCAGAATTTAATAATTAATTCTGTAAGCTAAAGATAACAAACACACCTACATTTGCTTCACTGGACTGTATATGGTAATAACAGCAGATATTTTTGTTATACCATCATGAAGTTTTGTTTTCATGTGAATAATGACTCGACTTTAAAACTGATTTTTCTCCTGAACTAATTTTTGATAGGGGCCCTCTTTAAATTCTTGTAACTTTGGTTCTGGTGGGAATATTTGAATACAGTAAACTGTATTGGAATTGGAAATAGTGTTGCTTTCCATTTCTTGAATAAAAATACATATTATTTTTTGGTCAATGTGACTGGTTTTCCTAGGCCGCCACACAATTATGCGCTAGTTGCATAATGAAAACAACAATGATACAGGGTAAACCTTTACTACCATTTTACGTTTATTTTATTATAAGTCTTGGTGATTAGTTAATGGTTGAATTAAATCTATATATATATATATATATATATATGTATTTATACTTGTGTTACCTTTGGTCATATACCATTTCAGACAACTTTGTGAAAATAAAGATGAGATTACTGATTTCTCTTTCTGTTTGATTACTGTTGTACTTTCGTTTTCATAGACAAAGCTGACCATTGACAAGTTGAAGGAACGCTTCCAGGACACGGCTAAGGACAACGAGGACATCTTCAAGCGCAAGACAGAGAGGCTGGAGAAACTGAAAGAGAAAGGTAAATTTTAAGCAAGACAGGTAATCTGGAGAAACTGAAAGAGAAAGGTGAGTTTAAATCGAGAAAGATAGACTAGAGAACCTGAAAGAGAAATATGAGTTTCAATCGAGACAGATAGACTGGAGAAACTGAAAGAGAAATATGAGTTTCAAGAGACAGATAGACTGGAGAAACTGAAAGAGAACTATGAGTTTCAATAGAGACAGATAGACTGGAGAAACTGAAAGAGAAATATGAGTTTCAATCAAACATACATAAAATTCAGGTTAATTTGACTAAGTCCTGATGCTGACCTTAATAGTGATATTCCTCTGTATTACATTTGGACGATATCAGAGTACAATGTTTGCCCTTTCAGCTGACCTGAATGCCTTTTGGTGTTTCAGAAAAGGCTGTAGCTGTTGAGGAGGTGAAAGGTCAAATGAAGGAAACAATCGACAATCTTGAAAGTAGTGTAAATGAACTAAAGGCACAAGTCGCAACTGCCGAGGAAAGACTCAAGGAGGTTGAGAGTGAGAAAGAAGAACTTACAAAACAAAACAATCTCTTGAAAGAAGAGTTCGAACAACAGCACAGAGAGAAAAGTGTGCAGCTCACAAGTGAAATCGAAACACTACAAAACACGAACTTGGCCCTCACAGAACAAGTGAAAACTACTCAGAGTGAAAAGGAGGGATTGGAAGGTGAACGTGCAGCCGTATGTGAAAAATATGAAACAGAGTTGCAGGAAAAGGCGAATCTCGTACAAGAACTGGAAAAGAATGAAACGGCTGCTCGAGAGGCTGTGGAAACGATAGCGCAGTTGGAGAGTAGCATGCGTCTTGCCCAGGAGCAGATGCAGGCATTGATCACCTCTCTCCAAGAGGCTAACAGTCGCTTAAGCGAGATGCAGCTAGAACATGACCAATTAATGAAGGAGACGGAGAATAAGATCAGCCAGACAGTGGACGAGAAACTAAAAGAAGCAGAGGCATGGAAATCCACACATTTACAAGAATGTTCTAAGACATTGGAAGAGAAAAACAAGAACATAGCAGAACTTCAGGGGAAGATCGACAAATTCAAGATGAAGGTACAACTGAAATTGAAAGAGCATGAAAAGATAATGGCAGAGAAAGATGGATGTCTGAACGAGTTGCAGGAAAAGTACGACCTGGCAGCTGGGGAGGTGAAAACGTCCAGCGACAAAGTTGGGGAACTGGAAAATAAAATGGCGGTAATGATCAGTAATGAAAGTGAATTGCAGACAAAGTTGGATGAAATGAAAAACAAATTGGCAACATCAGAAGAAAATTTGCAACACCTTCAGAAGACGGTTGACAATTACAAATCGCAGCTCTCAGAAGAGCAGAAGGCAGGAAGTGATCATGTCGGGAATCTTGAAAAGAGGCTTGCAGAGTATGAGCAGGAAGTGGCGGAAAAAGATGATGTTGTGGCCCATGCAAAGAGCAAGGTTGAAGCACTCGCGGTGGAACTCTCCTGTCAGTGTGAGAAGAAAAAGGAGGAGCTAGAAGTGGCGGAGAAACAATGGCAAGAAAAGTTTGCTCAGCTGAAGCAGAAATTCTTGGCCAAGTTGAAGGAGTTTCAGACACAGCACGAAGGTGCAGAAAAATCTAGTCAAGGCCGGTTGGAACTGGTTGAGGCTAGAAATGCTGAGATCGAGGCACAGTTGGTAGAGTTAACCAATGCACGGGAAGAGAGCGAGAGAGTCCAGAAAGAGGCTGTAGAACGACTGACATGCAAGGAAGAAGAAATTAAGATGCTCAACGGCAAGATTCTGGAACTGGAGAACCAAGTCACCAAAATCCAGAACGAGCACACGGAAAAGACTAAATTGGAATTAGCAAATGTGGAATGCAGGATATCTGAACAGCAGCAGCAAGTTTCTAAACTGGAGGCAGGATTGCGGGAAAAGGAGACGTTAATCGTGACATTGCGACAAGAAAAAGAAACATTGCAAAATGAAACCAAGGAATTGGCACATGTACACGAAGAGGAGAAGGAGATGTTACAAGCCGACTTTGCTGTTCGTTTGAAGTCGGCCGAATCTGTGCTTCAAGAGAGCATCCAGAAGTCGGAGTCAGGTCAACACACTGAAGTGAAACTGAAAGTACTTGTGACGAACCTGAAACGCGAAAAAGTGGAACTGAACAAGCAGATCTCGCAGCTGGAAAAGAAACTGGCTGATGCGGAGTCTGTCCTGCAGGAGGAAAAGAAGGATCGGGAGACAGATAACCAGAACAGTGATGCAGAGAAGGCAGTGGAGCTGGGACGGCTCCGGGAGGAACACAAACAGCGGGTGGAGGAGTTGGAGCAGGAGCACAGTTCAAAGGTGAAGCAGCTGCTGAAGACCTTCAACTTGAAGATGACGGAGAAAGAGCAGGAGTTCCAGGATACCTACAGTACCGTCATGGGTGAGTGAACATCATCTCTCATGCCGATAGTAGAGTGGGGAAATATGCCCTCATGTGAATTTGCTAGCCCTGTCTATCTAACCATATAGGTTAACAGGCCTTTATGCATGATCAAATTTTGATCAGCCTAACAAAAGACCTGGTAGATATGCACGTCTGTACGAGAAGCACTCACTGTTTTTCATTAGGGGAACATGTATAAAAGTAGATTTTTTTATGAATGAATGCATACTAGACATAACTGATGGCAATACTGTTGCTAGCGCCACCTTGCAGATGCTTGATAGGTCATTCATAGTGTGCGTGTGCGTGTGTGTGCCTTTAGCTGCAACATGTTGCATTCTTGTCATGTGTCGATGTTGCATCAGTCAGTTTGGTAGATGTGCACTGCTGACTATGTGTGTTTGAAAAAGTGTTGCCTGGTACCACTTTTGAGAAACAAATAGTCGTGCACCAAAGTCTTAGCACACGCTCTGAGCATCTATTGGGAACTATAGTAGTCTATACGGTACACCTATTAAATTTTCAACTTAACCATTGATACATACTAATTGATATAGTTATGCAAACAACGATTAATATGCAATTTTCATTTTATTTCAATAACCAAATAACAGTTGTAAATTGTAATTGTTTAATTCTAATTTATTAATGTTGTAAAAGTAATTGTAATGTAACATTAAAACAATACAGTATTACAGACAATAGCAATAGAATACCTAGTAATAATAAATAAATAGAACTGGTAGTCACATCGCGTAGGTCACTTCTTGATGCTGTCGCCGCAGTAGACTCTGCAACCGATGGTGATTCACTTCGACTGTAACTACAGGCTGTACTACTAAATGTCCATTGCTTGGTTTCTGACGAAAATTTTTATGGAACACGTCATTCTCGTTGACGTTGTTACTGTTAGTGTTACCACGACTTCCTTAAATCACCATGTTTTGGTAGTCTCTTAGATGATGGACAGTGACATGTTTCGTCAAATTCGATGTATTTCCCCCACTAGTTTGGGGGGAGCGATTCTGGCATAGTAGACACTCTACAGTGTTTCCGTATTTGTTAAAAAAAACTGCCAAATTGGTAATGTGTGTTTTGACATTTTGTCGTTCATCTTGGTTGAGCGAGTATGGCAAACGGTGGGGCCATCAAACAACAAAACATAGTGCCACCAAACGGAACCTGGGTAAACGAGTCTACTGTGTCGCTCTTGAATAATTATTTATATTATTATTATTATATTAAACTAGATTCATGAATACTAATGCGTGCAATAAACACTCTATAAAATTACTGGAATGTTGTGTGTTTTTGGTACGCTGTAGACTGGGCAAGGTAAAGTGGTGAAGCAAACGGTAGTGCCACCCAACGTCGTAACGAGGCTTGAATAATTGAGGCTAAGATGAGATCGCACTCAAATAATTATTTATATACAGACTTTTTTGAAACTGACTCCACAATAAAGCTTTATAAAACCACTGAGATGTTACATTTTATTATGTTTTTTTTAAAAAGAACCACGCCTAAGTGGCCTAATACATACAACATAGTCAACCCTGTCAATTTAGGAAGCGAAGCCCGCAGCAGTGTAGCTGTAATTTTCGTACATCCAGCCGTAACTTCGTCTTCGAAAATGATGTTACGTCTTCGCATCAACATCGAATGGACTTCATATCGAAGTATAGGTATCGACAAAGTATCGAAGGTATTGACGTATCGAAATATCGACGGTATCGAACTGTGGCCGTTCGATACGAAAAATATCGATATATACTTCGATATATCGAATATCGAACCAGCACTAGTGCGCGCTCACATGCTATCCAGTCCAATTGTGCATGTGTGCATACAAAAATACATGCATACAGAAATAGTGTGATAAACATTTTGAAAGCATAATGGATATATAAATAACAACAGTGAGACTGAGAGTGTATGTAAGGTTTTTTGCTCAAATGTCCACCTGTCCAACATCAGATTTCCACCCATCCAAAACAAACTCAGCCCGTCTGACAGACAGATGCAATTAATGTCACCATAGGGCAATCCCAAGTTATTTCCATAACAGTAAAGTATAAGAAATTAGTCCCGCTAATAAGGTCACCTCGCTATTCAGGTCACTTGTCCAGTCGTGAGGGTGACCTTAATAAGGAGGTTCCACTATATTCCAACTGAATGCTGACTAATTTCTTATATTTTAATGTTATATGAATAATAATTGGAGCACTGTGGTGCTTCAGGCTCTAGACCAAGAGAACCTGGGTTCGAATGCTGTGCTGTGGTGTCGAATCTTGGGCAAGTTCGTTCACTCTACGTTGCTCCAGTTCACTCACCTATATGAATGAGTACCTAGCTATAGACAGTAATGGATATTAGTGTACAATGATCTTCGCACATTATTTGCAGTGTGGCTGAATGCTTCACAGTGAAGTCGAGATGATGTTCGATTGAACAGGTCTGTCGGGGAGTAAAGTGTAAAGCATTTTGAACTGTCTTGTGGACTGGATACTCCGCCATAAGAACTTACCTTCACTTTACTTTGACTACTGCCGGTGTGTGTTGCAGACAAGAGCAGCCACGAGGAGTCGCGGCTCTTGCGAGACCACAAGGAGGAGGTGGAGGAACTACACTGCGACCTGAATGAACGTGACGAGAAGATTGACTCTCTCATTGACGACCACCAAGTAGAGCTCAAGGTGAACCTTGCTCACGAGGCAGTGGTGGTAGTATCTTGTCTCACAACAACTCTCTTCCTAAAACTAACTTTAACATTGGCAAGCAAGATTTCTATGTAGCTGCACCCAGAATCTGGAATCAGTTCCCCATCAATTTAAAATCATATGAAACTAAACCACCTTTCACAGAAAAACCCAAACACTTATTTACATGAAATCACATTCCCACCCTACAACTTCTGCGGACCTTTGCTCCAATGAAGACTTGGTCTTTCGTGTTCATGGTTTTGTGTAATGATATTTTTATGTTGCATCTCTGCGCTAAGATTACCGAGGACATTGAAGCGCATTATTAGCAAGAGTTTATTGTTATTACCCTACCCCTGGATTTGATCCCACACAGGGTATGTACGTACTCTTAATCAGGTGTACTTTTTCCCACTTGCTGTTCTCGTCCCATGATTCCAGGAACCAGGTCAACTTGAAAAAGAAATTCAGTTATTAGAAAATAAGGTGTATTGTGACTACAGTCGAACCTTGATTTATGGCCACTTCTGTAATACAGCCACCTCACAATTAAGGTCACCCTAGGATAGTCCCAAATTATTCATATACTATTAAAGTATAGGAAACCCGTCCTGCTAATACGGTCAGCTCACCATTCAAGTCAGTTTTTGCCTAGTTTTATTTATATTTTTTCTCAGTTATGGTGGCTGCAACGGCTATTATATGCTTCTTTTGAATTAATCATTTCTAATATACGTTTTGAAGATAAGCTAACCATTTTTTCTCAGAGTTTGCCTCAGATGTTGTTTAGAGATATTTAAATGTGTTTAAAGACAGTTACAAAATATGTCAAAAATCACCATAAAATGGCATTTTGTTTCATTTTGAGAAACTCCCCAAAAGAAAAATTTGTATGGTTGTAAGTACAAACATGTTATTGACATTCAAACGGGTTTTTTTTGTAAACAAATGCATATTAAGTTTGATACAGCTTCATAAACATTTTGCTAAAATGTTGAAAGACAGCAAAAATCCGTACTGCATTTTTGGCATGACCCCCTTCACCAAACATAAAACCATCCCGTGCAATTTTGGGTAAACACAAGTCGAGTTCATATGCCAAGTTATGGCTTTGTAAGTATTGTAGTTTTTATAAAAAGTTACACTAAGTAATACTTCCTGGTTGTTACAATTATAAGGGTGTCACCAGATGCTTGTTTTTTGCTTAGAAATGTGACTTTTTACTGGCATGTGGCTTATTTCAACACAATTTAACAGCACCTCTATTACTGAGATTTCCCTCCAAGGTTTTCCCGCCAAGTTGTCTCATGATATTGTGTTACGAAGGGCCATGTGTTGAACTTGTTGTGGTAGACAAGATTGATTGACACCTGCTGGGGTCAGTCACGTGTCATTGCAAATGGCGGCTGAGGTCGGGCATTATCGGAGAATAAACAAAACTACCGCCAGTATTTGGTGATTTGACAGCGTGATGTATTTAGGTAATTATAATACAACAGCATAGTGGCATGAGAATAACCAGACTATATGATCTGCATTCATGGTGAATTAATTTATGTTTGAACTGGGCTGACGCACATGTGATTGTCACTATGGAAACATTGTCAGTTTCCAAGAATCTGAAAAGGGACTTTCCACAGACACACTAAAAATACTAGTTTTTAAAGGACTGATTGGTGACATGTGGTGATAGTGCCTTGGTTTTTTTAATACTGCACATGTTCATACTGACACCTACTAATGTTCTATGAAGAAAAAAATAAAGAAATCAACTGACATGATACCCGGTGCAGCTACATTAAGAAAGATAGAAGGACTAGAGGACATGAAGTTACATTAGTAAAGAAGCAGTGTAGATTAGATATAAGAAAGTTCTCATTTTCACAAAGGACTGTAAATGGAACAGATTATGTGCTGATTGTGAGGGTGCTAGTAGCTCAGAAGGGTAGGATACACGTAATTAAAAGGGTTGGACTCTCGACAAGCCAAAGGGCTTCCTTGTCCACCTGCCATCTAGAGTTAATTCTCTGGGTGGCAATCTTGTTAAATCTTGTTCAATCTAGTTCCAATGATGGCCTTAATAGTGAGGTTCCACTGTAGTTGTTTAAATCGTTATATCTGAGACACTGCAATGATAATGCGTTTAATAACAGTTCAAAAACAGATTGTTGACCTTTGATCCCTTGACCTCCAGGCCACCGAAGAACTGGCGAAGGCAGAAATACGGGAATTGCAACAGAAGGTGGCGGCACTGGAGGAGACTCTAGAAAAGAAGGAATCGGAGATGGAGAAGGAGATTGAGGGTCATGTGACGCAGCAAGTGGAGGCGAGAATGAGGCAGCGAGAGGAAGAGATGGCAGGATTGAACACTGAGTGGGCGGAAGAGCGACAGGTACCGTTGGCATGCCATGCATTCCTTGCATTCTTACACCTTCTGCAATTCGGTCTTTTTTCCATCTCATCTTCGTCTGATTTCATGAAAAAGCAAATTTCAGCACTTGTGTATAATTCGGACCCGTCTCAATTTCGCCGTAATAACTACATTTTGGCGAAACTTTTAGACCTCAGTTGGTAAATTTCATCATTCAACATCATGCCAGGCATGTTTATGTTTAAGAATATTGCTGTTTGCATAAACATACGCTGCTATATCGCTCATTTCACGCGCATGGTGTGCTAATGCATGGCCACAATGGTGTAGAATAGCGCAAACTGGGTTGCAATTTTGGCTTCAAAAGTGCAGTGAGATGCAATATTTTTGTAACATAAATGTACATGGGATTATGTTTAACGATGGAACTAATGCACTGAGGTATCAAATTTAGGCAAAAATGAAGTTATAACAGCAACATTTAATTGCCCAACATTCTATGATATCTGTAGCAACAAGCTGGGTTGTTTGTGCAAAGATGTTATTTTGTTTAGGAAAAACTACTAATTAGTTATAACTGCAAGAAATAGCAAAAGTAAATCACAGCTGTTTAATACACTTTTGCAAATTGCCCAATATAATGATTAAAGGCTCTTGTTTTTTTAACAGTATTTTATTAAACCGACTGTGTCTAGTACTTAAACTATTACGACTACTGCCTTCAGCGGACATATCTGTATCCAGGCATAAGTGTCCCGACATTGCAGATGTCCGCTCATCGGAGGGACAGGCATTCCGGTGCAGGAGTTCAGAACTTCACTACAATCGGTACATATACACGGTAGAAATACATCTATGCATTATTTGATAGTAATTAAACCCTACGCGTATTTCTGAACACTATATCACTGTGATGTACTAAATTAAACAGTTGGTTTTGGAGTCATATCGTCCGCCTGACTTGCACTTGTGATTCGTGATTTTCCGGAACTGCGCACTGCCACTAGCCTACGCGACGATATCAACTGTTTTGTTTGTTCTTCACCCCGTGCGCCTCGGTTTCGCTGTTCCAATGGTAAATATAGACGGTAGTGCGAGGTGTTAGTACGGCGACTTTTGACATAAGGCAAAATTGACGTACACAACTATACAGCAAGGAAACAAGCTCATCATTATGGGTACGCGTGTACTTGGTGTTTTCATTGCCACGCACCGTGCTGCCTGTCCGCCATTTTCTAAGCAAATTCTGCAAAATAATCGTCGAGTTAATGAAGGCTGTCTGCCTTAGCAGGGACGTATAACCAAAATATCCAGTCCGCTGTCCATGTTAAGCACGTGTCCCCACATCAGAGGGACATTAACATGGTAAAACAGTCCGTACATTGAGGAACTGTCCCGACACAGCAGGTGTCCCCTGGTCAGAGGGTCCGCTGAAGGCAGGAACTACAGTACAGGTTTGAACACAAACGAACATGGGCTGATTGAAGCTAAATGAATCTCAGAATCACAAAGATTAGCAAATTATGGACCATCAATGTTTTGTACATTGCGGTACAGTTCAACTATGTTAACGTTAAGTTGGAAGAAACTCTTCAAATTATCCAGATGTTAGAGTTATGTTGGTTTCAGTTATAATCCTTGTATTCGAGCTATCAAACTGAGTTAACAAAGTTGTATGGTGTATTGAAAGTCATAGGTTTGAAATGGAGTAAGAATCATAAAAACTGAAAAACTGGTCTAAATCAGTCGTTTGATTTCACTCCAGTTTTTCAGCTCATCTGAATGTGCCCTGGACCATTCGGCTCTGTCCAAATCAGTTTTCTGAAGAGCAGCACTCTATTTTAAGATCTTTATCCAGTGTTGATGTAACACCAGGTAAACTGAACTGTCACATGAGTTGAAGTCAGGAGTGTCCATTTGGGCGAAGTTTATTCATCTTGAAACTGCCCCATACAATTCTGCATGTAATTGTTTCCAAGTCAAATTAAAATTTGACTTGTACAAAAGGCTGGTTTACAGGAGTGATTTATGTCTCAAATTCATGGCTGACATCTTGTTGCATGATAATGTTCTGCCAAATTGTAGATGTGTTTGAATTTAGTGATTTGTCTTAACACTAACGTAGACATTGACTCATGCCACTCCTGATTTGAGCTTTGATGAAATGTCGCACCAGATGCACCAATCAGAAAATGGGGCCACCCTCTATTTTTCCAGATGCTATCATTCTATAAGTTAACCATGTGTTGGTACTTACAAAAAAGTTACATTAACGAATCTAGCAGATATCATGCAATGCTACATCAGCCAACGAATTGGAAATAAATCGGCCACGTAAACCAGCCTTTAAGTAGACAAGATATATACATGTCAAATGTCTGTGTTTTCATTTTGCATGTGTTAACATTTTCCGTGGAATACCTGCCTGTTTTGTTACGTGTGCTTGTGGCTGCATACGAGTCACTTTTTCTGTTGTTCAGAGTCATGTGTCATGTGACGCGTCATGTGACCCGACCACTGCCCAGCTTCCTGCCAGTGAGGTACTTATCAAGTTTGCATGTCCTTTATGCAGGTCTTCTCAGTCTGTAGTTTGAGCTCAGTGGTAGTGTTCTCTGGTGATGTTTACTGTGCATAACCGTCCTCTTTGGTGTTACCCTCCATATTAGGATCCTTCAACCGAAGCCTTTTGAAAGGATTGTGACATTTTCCAATTTAGTCGTTCTTATTTTTTAATTACCTGTTGTGCTCATGAAAAACCCTGTTACACGTGCATTAGTCATAGGCGTCTGAACGTGGTGAATATACAGGGGGCTGAGGCTCTCAGAAAACCTCCAACTGTACCCCACCATTGAGGTTCTTCAAAAACCTCCAACTGCACCCCACCCTTGAGGTTCTTCAAAAACCTCCAACTGTACCCCACCCTTATTCCCCAAAAAGGAGTCATCCGAAGAGATAGGATTTGTTGTTGCTCTTTCCTGTAGTTGGTTACATTACTGCATCTTGACAGCCTGTCTAGTAGGGGTGACTGTTGGGGATAATTTCACTGTTGCAGTACTTTGCAATAGTGTCGTAACTAATGTGTTAATTAATATTGCAGTAGTATCCAGAAATAAAGAGTACCTGGGAAATGCACTTCCAAACCATAATTTGTGGGTGCCGTGTAATGGCCTTTAGGCAGTATATTCAAAATGGTGCATCTGTGAAAGACACTATTGTGGTTGATAATCATTGACATTTAATCAATAAATAAGTAAAATTTATGAAATTAATTTACAAAAAGCAAATGTTCTAGTTTTATTTTGAAGATGAATTTTGACAACTACCATTACAATGATGGTTCAGTGTATGAGTCAGTGATAACTACTGATAGTTAAATTTACTATCAATACTAGAGACCGACTATTGCAATCCACTGATTATTTGACATACTGCTATACATCTAATGCATAGCCCACTCTGTTCTGTCATATCTAGCCTGTCTCTACCTCAGATTAACTGCACGCATGACATAGTCAGAATGATGTCAGTCGAAATGTTTGCCGCTTGTTCATAATTCTAATATGTTTGTTCAGCGATTCAGTATAACATCAGGAATTGAGCAGCCGCATGTTTAGGTTGTCTTGAATGAATGAACCTTTAGTTCAACAACAACAGACACAAAGTAGCAAATTATTAAATTATAGATATACATGTATATAATTGTTGAAAAAGGGCAAGAAGAAGTGTAACACTTATAATTACTTGCCCTGTTACACATAAAAACCTCTATAACATTGTATAACACAGTACAAATCTGTGCATGTGACAACACTTAGAATACATAATACATAATTATCATGTCCAAATCATGGCAGGTCGTTCATAAAAAAGAAGTTAAAAGTAATAATACAACCATTACACCAGTCATTTTTTTTTAAAACCTACTCATTAAAACATAACTATTTACAATTTTATTGTTGGTCTTCACCTCATATAGTCTTCATGTAGAGGTTTTACAAAAGACAGTAGTTCTGCAGCATTGCCCCACGTGTCTGGTGCTTGTGTCCAGGAGTTGCTGCGACAGACTCAGGCGGCTGTACTGGCCAGTCACAGCGGTTCAGAGCACACAGACTGGCTCAAGCAGAGGGTCATTGAGCTGACCAGGACCATAGAAGAACTCAAGATTAAACACAAGTGAGTGGGAGAGTGCAGGTCAACAGAATGTGAGGGAGAGTGGCGCGGGAGGGAGGCAGGGAGGCAGGGGCAGAGGGACGTAGGGAGGGAGAGTGTGGCATAGCTGGAACGAAGGGCGGGTGCGTGAGTGGGGGAGATGGAGGGGACAAATGGATAATGACCCTGAGGTAAAAGGAGGTATGTAGGGATGGAGGGAGGTGGATGGGGGAGAAATAAAGGACATGAGAGACGGTGAGTTGGGTGTGGACAGATGCGGTGAGAGGGGGTTGAGAGAGGAAGAGAGAGAGAGAGATAGGGCGATAGAGAGAGGACAAGGGAGCGACAGGACGAGAGAAAGGGAGGGGTTTACAGTGGGTATGACACAGTGAACAGTAAGATTGGTATCTGGAGTGTATTTATGTTATTATTTGCTGTTGTGCTTCAGATTAGAGCTGGTGGAAGGGCGCTCCCAGAGGGAGATGAAGGAGGGACAACTGCCCCAGCCCCTCCTTGCTCCGACCTCGCAGCAGGGGGTGTTTAGTGGGGGAGGTGAGGGAGACGAAGGCCAGCAAGGAAACGAGATGCAACAGCTGGAACTGTACAACATGAACCTACAGGTACACCATGATACACCCTGTGATACACACTGATACGCCATGTGATACACCACATGACACACCATGATACACACTGATACACACTTATATTACGTGATACACCTCATGATAGTGATAGTTTTTAGGTCACTGGGACACGGACATCGGCCGCACACTGAGTTATGTAAATAAAAGTTTAATTAATACCCTTGTGCCTTGCCTACCCCTTGCCTGTCATTGACATTGTTTATAAGCTTTAGTTGAGCACAGTGAACAGCATTTGTTGCCGCCGACACCATATTATCACCTATCGTCAACTTTCAACTCTTGCCGAACAAACTGCAAACCGTACATATCTATACAAATAATATCCATCCATACACCTACATTATATGCACGTTTTAAAATTTATGTGTTTGCAAAATATTACAATTGGAGTATATTATAAACAACAATTTTACATTTTTAAAAGCATGTTTATAAATAATGCCTACATTGCCAAGGCTCAACGAAAACGAATCGTTGTCACACAGTGTCACAAACTGCTGCATCGTCAAGTCCACGACATTTTTTTTGTAATGTTACAAATTTTTAACATTTCTGAGCATGTTGATATTGATGGTTATATATTATGTACCCAGAAATATGTCGTACAGGCGGTCCTGAGTAGAATTCATTCAAGTTAAAGAATAACATAATTACATGCCTAGTATTAAAGAAATGTAATGTTCACATTTACCAGGTTATTTAAGTGATCATGCTGTCATGCAAATTAATTAATAACATTTTAATTAACTGATTTGGGGCACGTAAAATTTCAAAAAGACAATTCTATCTCTGATAGAACACATGCATGTCTTTCAAGATTGCACACCCTGTGATACACCTTGATACTCCCTGTAATACACCCTGTGATACACCATGCATGATACATGCTATAATGATACACCATGTGGTACACCGTGATACACACTGATGTACATTGATGCATCTTGGATATATCTGTTATACACATCATGTTACATGATGGATATACATACACCCTGAGATACTCGTTCATACAATTATAGTCGTTGAACATGTACTGTCTGTTGTGATACACATTGATACACTACACAGCAAGGACATACAAACATTGCTCCAGAACAATTTTTGGATGGGGTGTTGTATAAGAAAGTTATTATTATGTATATCCTGCACAAACACATGATACACATGGTACCACATGAAGCTGCATCTACCTGCCTTGATACACCACATGGCATAAATACACACCTGCACATGCATCATGTTACATCTGGACATATCTGTGTTTCATCTTACACATGTACATGTGTGTATCACGTTACACATGTCTGCCATATGCATAACACACCAGCAGATGGAGCCACATAACACTGATTACACATCTGCCTCGCATACGTTAAGCAGTATTATAACATGCACCTGCAGGTACGCATCATGATAACCTGTGTTACACACTCGTTGCATGCTCTTTACAACATGACCTTAAAGGTATGTTACGTTTACCCTGTTGTTACACAGTGCTTGGGTTGTGTGTACAACATGAGTTGCTGGCATGTGACTTGTACACATGTGACTTGTACACATGTGACTTGTACACATGTGACTTGTACACATGTGACTTGTACACATGTGACTTGTACACATGTGCCACACATGGTTTTGTAAGACACGATTGTTTTGGCTTATTCCATGGTGTTGTATTAAACACATTTCTCACATCATGTTACATACATGCAAACCAAGTGTTCTGTTACACACAGGAACACTTTGTATTCTCTAACACCGTTGTTTTCTGTAGCACATTTCAAGGTTGTTTGATATATCTAGCACTGTGTTATATTCATGGTTCTTGTGTTACGTAACTATTACATAACTGGTCGCGTTATACACTAATTTGTTACATTTTGTGTTAATATTGTCATCCAATGTTGTCAACATAGATGATGTGACAGGTGACATGACCATTGGTCACAATATCTTGTGCTGTGTGTTCCAGCAACCAGATGCTGCCATTATAGTTCTTTTCAAGTACATTTTGACAGAGTTATCAATGATACACATAACTGAGAAACTTCTTTCATGTCTTGAATTGTCATGATATAGTTATGTCTAAATCGCTCATCTCTGACACATCTACTCATACCTGACTCAAGTATTTTGATTCTGACATGTCCTTGCATACTTGGCTTGTGAGTTTTGATTCTGACATGTCATCTCATATCTGATTCATGAGTTTTGATTCTGATATACCATTTCATGTTTAACTAACGAGTTTTGACTCATAATTCATCATGTGTTGTTACAGGCTCAGGTGATTCAACAGAGTGGAGAGAACGCAAAACTGAAGATTCAGGAGCGAGAACTTCGACACAAGGTATATCTGTTGTGAATAATGCAGGTGATAGCACCACCTTGTTAACATTATTGATGTTAATGCTTTTTTTGTGTTCTATTACACCAACACTCAGTTGCTCGTTTTTTATTTTACCATTTAATAATAATAACAGTGACTTCTTATGCGCCAATATCCTCGAAAATCAAGCTGAATGGTGCAACACAACCAAAAGATTAAGCAATCTCGTTATCGTATACAATGCGTGAGTCGTCAACAGATGGATGAATGTGCTAGGAAGCTAAGGAGGATAGACAATATTAAAAAGATAGGTTTTTAGACGACGATGAAATTAAACTATATTTCCTTCTAATTTAATGCTGACAGGAAGTGAAATTTATAAACATAAGAAAACATTTGTATACGAGTTTGGGTGTTTGTTAACAGATAGCTGAGTTAGATCGACAAACGGTGGGAGATTCCTTGGCTAGCCCACTACATGCCGACACGACAGAGATGGAGGTAGGAAATAGTCACTGCATACAGACGGATAGAGAGGAATAGATTCCCCAAAATAGCACCTCACTATAGTCAAGCTAGCATGGATGTGAGTGTGTGTGCGTGCGTGCGTGCGTGCGTGCGTGCGTGCGTGCGTGCGTGCGTGTGTGCGTGCGTGTGTGCGTGCGTGTGTATGTTACACTTTTTTCGCTAGATGCTTTGCATCTTGAGTGCCAAACTTTCATTGGTTCTTCTATATACATTGTATATAATGCCTCGGATGAAAGATATCTTT
Source organism: Paraescarpia echinospica (assembly GCA_020002185.1). Lineage (NCBI taxonomy): Eukaryota > Metazoa > Annelida > Polychaeta > Sabellida > Siboglinidae > Paraescarpia > Paraescarpia echinospica. The sequence continues at coordinate 76,445,696 of CM034531.1, forward strand.
TCTCAATTTTCTGTCGTTTAAGGGTTATTAAATGATGGACGTTATTAGATGGATGTTAAATGGATGTTAAGTGATTATTGGCAATGTTATGCATGTTTTCTGTGATTGTTCCAAGCTACGTAACCGTCTACCATCAGGTGGGGATGTTTAACATAACCATTGCTGAAAAGACACACAGCATTGTTACAATTACATCATGTTTGTTAAATGTCAGGAACAAATACTTTGGGAAACCATCTTCTGCGTCTGGGTGTACGTAGTGTCACCCAGAAGATGGGCATTGTTCCTAGTATTTTTAATTGCTAGAGCCTGAACAAGTTTCAGTGCAATCTGTTGGTATTAGGGTCATCTTGCTGTCCATGTGAGGGATAATCTCAAACATTTGTGCATGTCACTACACAAAACCAGTGTCATTTCGCATGAGACCTACCCCCACTAAACGAAACATTGAGTTACATCCACCTGCATACAATCTGGTATTGACAATGTAGCACTTCTGCTATCATGATGCAGAACTGCCTGCATGCGTTTGAAGGCTGCCATCTTATGAACTTTGACTGGAAAATATTTTGGGAGGGGAAGTTCACTGGTGTACAGTATTAAGCAAATTAACTCCTAAAGCACATGGCATGTTGCAGTAGTGGCATGGTGTGTATCTGTTGATGTGTTCTTCTTGTTTCTAGTATCTCAGGAACATCATCTTTGAGTACATGATGGGACGAGAGACGAAGGTATTTGGCACTATCGTTTTCAAAATAAATATTTTATTAATATGTTTTATAAATAATATGTTCACTGATTGTATGTTTTTATGATTATAAATATAGATTTTATGTACATTTTTCTTTTCTTTTTGTATTAATCTATTTAATAATGTTTTAAATGTATGTAATACAAGGATTTTATATTTATGATACATATACATTTGTAGATCCAGGTGCATACATACTAACCCACCAAGCCATTTTGCCAGCTGTTGTTTGTCATATTGTAAGATTAATCGATTCAGTATATATGATAAAATACAGCTGCACAAGACATTCTGTGTCATTTTCAGTGAAAATGTCATCCAGACATTGGCTTTATAAACTGAAAGTGAAACCTTACAAGTTTGCTGTTGGCTTGAATTTTGCAGACACTATGCAAGGTCATTACTACGGTGCTGCAATTTTCTGATGAACAGAAGAAGAAAATACTAGAGAAAGAGGAGACAAAAGTTTCGGTGAGATATTTGTTGGTGCTACATGAAAACATGCATGCACGCTTACACGCATGCATGCCCACAGTGTACATTCAATGGCAGTTGGGTATACACACAAAGTAGTACAGTAAAACCTGATCATAGCAGGAATCATCAGGCAAAAAAGCAAAGCTGTGTCTTGATTTCTGACAGAAGACAAAGCATGGATGTTTACACAGTGCCTGATTCCTGGAGTTATTGGTGCAACTAGGTCAACATTAGCTGGAAAGTTCTCTCTGTAAACGGTTCTGTTTAAATTCACTGTCTATTGTCCACATTGGCCAGGCGACCACTATGAACAATGCAAACGAACAACAAGTTATTATGGACTTCAAAAATGTTTTTATACAAAGTTGTTTGCTATGGACAGGTGTCTGCCATGGACAGGTGTCTGCCATGGTCAGGTGTCTGCCATGGACAGGTGTCTGCCATGGACAGGTGCCTCCTTTGAGAGGTTTTACGGTATCAATACATATTGAAATTTCACAGGTAAAATATAAAGGTTTAGTTTCAAATGTGCCCCCTATCATCTCCTGTTATCAAGTCAAAAGTTTTTAAAAATTATGTCATGCAATTTTTTACCCGTTCATTCTGATGCATTACTAGTATGTGAAAAATTTAAGTTTTGGGTAGTTTATCTAGCACATAACATAATTTTAGAAATATTTTATTAGCGGTAGTTAAATGTTTTACTATCCGATGAAAACAAGTCATTACAATATATGGACAAATCTTCACAATTGTACATATTTTGTTTTCAGTTTTTGTAAATTACATTTGCTCTGATGAGGTGTTAGTACAAATTCAACCAGTGAACTTGATGAAGTTGGAATTGGCTGCTAAGATAATCTCTTGGTCATTTTATAGAGAATGGTATTTCACAGTCTTCGGTTGGTCATGGGTTTTTGTAATTTATTATGTAGTTGTTAGCATCATGAATTTGTTTGTTGTACATGTCTGCTGTCTGTGTGCTTTTGTTCAGTTAAATCCCATAGCTTTATCACGATATTGTTAGCAACAATGAAGTGGGGCCTCAGTAAACCGTGGATCGAGGCGGAACAAGGCAGAATTGATGTAAAATCTCTCTAGCATTCGATGTGTGCTTCGCACGAGACTAATACTTCAAGCATTGTTAAATATTAATGTACTACAACCTGTCTGGCAATATGAAGACATGGGATCTAGGTTAAGGTATATTTCTATGTGATGGAACATCACGGAACGACAGTAACATGTTTCTGGTGATTGCTGGAACTGCCAGCAGGTGTCTCATTCCATCGTCATTCTGGCTCATAAAAGTGTAACTTAATCTAGATTTTAAGACTTCATATTGTCGGACAGGTTGTTAACTATGCATGAAGTATGAGTCTGATTTGAAGCAGACAACAAATGCTAGAGAGATTTTATATCAGTTCCGCCTAGTTCCGCGGTTTACAGAGCCCTAATTAAATAGTTGTAATAATTATAGTAACCTAAGTGTGTCAGTACCACTGTGTTGACTCTGGAATCGTGTTTCTAGCAGAGGTTCGCTACCCTGCTTTACGGAAATGCCACTGGGGGCAGCAGCAGTGTTGCGAGTCGTATTGCTAAAAGCAGCAAGCGAAATGATTCGTTGCCTGAACCCGTCCATCTGTAGTATCGTTGCTGGTATGTTGTGTGTGCGTGTGCATGTGTATGCCTGCGTGTGCATGCGTCTGTGCAGTTTCTCTGCTATTACCAATGGTGCGTATATGTTGTGGCCTGTTAGAGTTTGTGCATCCTCTCAAACCTAGATGATAACGTCTTATTGTCACCCCTGGTTAATCCACCCAGATTGACATGGAATTGAACTTTGACCAAATTATCACAATAAAATGTTTGTCTGATTTTAGTCGTGTTTATATGGGGCTGTCCATTTTTGCAGGGAACCAACGGTAGCAGATCTAATAAATAGGGTCTGGCAAATGAAAGATGCCAATTCCACTCGCATAAGAAATGAAATTTATTTTATGAAAATTGCTACAGTAATAATTGACTTAATGTACAAATATCATCTAGTATCCACCATGAGTTGGGCAGACAAAACCACTTCTGATCTAAGATTGAGAAAGTTTGTTACCATAGAAACTAACAATTAATTCCAAGTGATTACTAAATGTAATGGTGGTGTTAAGACTAACTATTATTGCCCTGCCATAACCTAGAAGATTCATTGTTTGATCACATCATTTATTGACTTATTAGTTATACCAAAAACAAACAAACAGTTGATATACAAACATATTAATTAAAAATGATTAATCATTAATTAATACCAGTTTGTTAAAATGTAAAAATAGTTGTACTGGTAATTAGTACTAAAATAAGCTAATTGTAATTATTGTATGGCCAGTTCATGAATTAATATTTAAAATAATATTACCGCATATATATATGCACACCTGTATATATCAATTGTTAATATTAATTACTAGAAATTAGTATATTGATAACAAATGTATGGCTTGTTACGGTGTAATAATTAAGAGTAGTGAAAATTTGAGATTACAGGTAGATTTTTATTTTGACAGTAGATAGTGAGCAAGCCAGCTGAACATGGATAAACATAGAATTATATTGTAATTGTGTTCAGTGTGTGTTGCCATGTTGCCATGTTGCATAGACTGTTAGATATGGTATATGCTCATGTTAATTAACTTCTTTGTCTGCATGTGCATGCGTGGACGTGTGAGTGCTTGTGGTTGTACCATCCTCTTGAACCAGTCTACTTTATCATCACCCCTGTGGTTTCTCACAAATCTTAAATAAAATGTTCTCAAATTTACCATATCTGCCAAAAGTAAGAATCGTACATACAGTAGTCGGATTGATGATCTAAGGTTGTGAATCCACCCATCATAATTGATGATCTAAGGTTGTGAATCCACCCATCATGATTGATGATCTAAGGTTGTGAATTCACCCATCGTGATTGATGATCTAAGGTTGTGAATCAACCCATCATGATTGATGATCTAAGGTTGTGAATCCACCCATCGTGATTGATGATCTAAGGTTGTGAATCCACCCATCGTGATTGATGATCTAAGGTTGTGAATCAACCCATCATGATTGATGATTTAAGGTTGTGAATCAACCCATCATGATTGATGATCTAAGGTTGTGAATCAACCCATCATGATTGATGATCTAAGGTTGTGAATCCACCCATCATGATTGATGATCTAAGGTTGTGAATCCACCCATCATGATTGATGATCTAAGGTTGTGAATCAACCCATCGTGATTGATGATCTAAGGTTGTGAATCCACCCATCGTGATTGATGATCTAAGGTTGTGATTCCACCCATCGTGATTGATGATCTAAGGTTGTCAATCCACCCATCGTGATTGATGATCTAAGGTTGTGAATCCACCCATCGTGATTGATGATCTAAGGTTGTGAATCCACCCATCATGATTGATGATCTAAGGTTGTGAATCCACCCATCATGATTGATGATCTAAGGTTGTGAATCCACCCATCATGATTGATGATCTAAGGTTGTGAATCCACCCATCATGATTGATGATCTAAGGTTGTGAATCAACCCATCATGATTGATGATCTAAGGTTGTGAATCCACCCATCATGATTGATGATCTAAGGTTGTGAATCCACCCATCATGATTGATGATCTAAGGTTGTGAATCAACCCATCATGATTGATGATCTAAGGTTGTGAATCCACCCATCGTGATTGATGATCTAAGGTTGTGAATCAACCCATCATGATTGATGATTTAAGGTTGTGAATCAACCCATCATGATTGATGATCTAAGGTTGTGAATCAACCCATCATGATTGATGATCTAAGGTTGTGAATCCACCCATCATGATTGATGATCTAAGGTTGTGAATCAACCCATCGTGATTGATGATCTAAGGTTGTGAATCCACCCATCGTGATTGATGATCTAAGGTTGTGAATCCACCCATCATCATTGATGATTTAAGGTTGTGAATCAACCCATCATGATTGATGATCTAAGGTTGTGAATCCACCCATCATGATTGATGATCTAAGGTTGTGAATCCACCCATCATGATTGATGATCTAAGGTTGTGAATCCACCCATCATGATTGATGATTTAAGGTTGTGAATCAACCCATCATGATTGATGATCTAAGGTTGTGAATCCACCCATCATGATTGATGATCTAAGGTTGTGAATCCACCCATCATGATTGATGATCTAAGGTTGTGAATCCACCCATCATGATTGATGATCTAAGGTTGTGAATCAACCCATCATGATTGATGATCTAAGGTTGTGAATCCACCCATCATGATTGATGATCTAAGGTTGTGAATCCACCCATCATGATTGATGATCTAAGGTTGTGAATCCACCCATCATGATTGATGATGTAAGGTTGTGAATCAACCCATCATGATTGATGATCTAAGGTTGTGAATCCACCCATCGTGATTGATGATCTAAGGTTGTGAATCCACCCATCGTGATTGATGATCTAAGGTTGTGAATCCACCCATCGTGATTGATGATCTAAGGTTGTGAATCCACCCATCGTGATTGATGATCTAAGGTTGTGATTCCACCCATCGTGATTGATGATCTAAGGTTGTCAATCCACCCATCGTGATTGATGATCTAAGGTTGTGAATCCACCCATCGTGATTGATGATCTAAGGTTGTGAATCCACCCATCATGATTGATGATCTAAGGTTGTGAATCCACCCATCATGATTGATGATCTAAGGTTGTGAATCCACCCATCATGATTGATGATCTAAGGTTGTGAATCCACCCATCGTGATTGATGATCTAAGGTTGTGAATCCACCCATCGTGATTGATGATCTAAGGTTGTGAATCCACCCATCGTGATTGATGATCTAAGGTTGTGAATCCACCCATCGTGATTGATGATCTAAGGTTGTGAATCCACCCATCATGATAGATGATCTAAGGTTGTGAATCAACCCATCATGATTGATGATCTAAGGTTGTGAATCCACCCATCATGATTGATGATCTAAGGTTGTGAATCCACCCATCATGATTGATGATCTAAGGTTGTGAATCCACCCATCGTGATTGATGATCTAAGGTTGTGAATCCACCCATCGTGAGTGTTGGAAATGTTCTACAAATATGCTATTTCACAGTTGCTCAAAATAACCGTCATAACTTAATTTTATTATATTTAATTACATTGATTAACTAAAATTATGACTACCTTAACACGGATTGCAGATTGTGTACATTGTGTAAATTAGAACTTGCTCACATCGGTTGTGTGGTTGATGATTTATAATTCCACTATTTTCTGGTTTCGGCCATGAGTTGATGTAGACACAAATCACTTGTGATACGAGGATGGTCTCGTTTTGTGTTTTGCACGTTTGTTGTCTCAGTTTGGTACACGTGTCCTGTAGAAGCTGCCTGCATGCATAAGTGACCAAAAGTATATTCCTGTGTTACATTTAATGGCGCAACAAGTTTTTACCTGGGATATACATACCTCAAGCTTCACAGGTGCTTATTTCTTTGATGTTGTTCCAAGGTTGTATGGGGATGTCTTGCATCACTGTTGTAGACATAGTTCGACTTAACATCATAAGATGATGACAAATTAGCTGGCTCGCCGCCACAATGGGGTTTTACTACATAGAAATCAATTTGTATTTTATAATAATCAAAATTGCTTTAGGACGCAGGATCATCACGACATGTCGCATATTAAAACTGTCATAACTTGAAAACTGCTTGTCCTATCTATAACAAAAATGTTCAGTGAATTTAGCTTATATAAAAATAAGGTCATATGAAATAATAATACATTTTTATATTGGTAATTGTAAACAAAAATTAAATTTATATATTTCCATTTTTATTATTTATTCTAACAAATATTTTTTAAGTTGTGTGTTGAAATAGTTTGGGTGAATAATGAGTAATATCTTTATAAATTTAGAAAACGTAATGTAATATTTAAAATATTTTTAAAAAGTATTGCTCTTTTTTAAGACAAACTACTTAATTGCCCAACGTACTACATTATTAATAGTTAGAATAAATAGCATAAATGGAAACTACCCCCGTCAGAATTTCACAGAATTATCTTGTTAGCGTGGTTACCATTATGCAAATCAGTTATATCATGTTTGATCAAACAGAACAATGTGTAACGATAGGTCAAGTAGTTTTTTAGATATGTAGTTAATTAAAATATGACATTTCATGAGGAGTCCGCGTGTGTCCCCTCAGTTGGTTGGTTGTTATGTTCATGTCATGTTAAACACTTGATATGTTTGCCGTGTCTTCTTCGTATGTACTTGTTCGTCTTTGTTATCCACATGTTGACCTGTTTCTCTCCCAGAATGCAGTGCTGTAGTGCGAGACGACATCGTGGTTAGTGGCTGCATGTGGTTGAGGTGGAAGGCGCATATCATTTCTGCTGCAAGCGGGGTTCTCGCATGATCAACTCATTTGCCTATGATTTTACGGAAATCTGCATTTTGTAGACGTTTTTCGATATATTTGCATGATTTAAAAAAACAAGTTTTGAAGCCACATCAGTTTTGTGCATTCTCTCTGTCTCAGTTCACTAAGTTACATTTGTGGTGGGGGGATAGGAGACCACACATCTCAGCTAGTGAATTGTAACGATGAGACTAGAAGCAGTTTTCCCAGCTTAAAGCATCTGATGCTAATGGAAATTCATCACTGGATTAGATCCTCTGCCATAAATTATACAGCAGGGCAAAGTGCATGAGAGTTAGCTTAGTGTTGTTGCTTAGTGTTCCGATGTCACTTGTCTCATCTACCAACTGTCCTTTTTTAAGTTTTATATATAGCACGTTGTACAATCTTTATTCAGTTGCATGTTGTGTGTGTATCTTTGTGCGAAAGGTAGTACTTTGATCATGTTCTGCATGTGAAGGTTCTTCCGTTCTGCATGGCCGATTATGTACCACATGGCGGGTTTTGTTCTTGTGCGAGTTCATGGTTGGGTTAACATTATGGTCTTCCTGTGTGTCATAACTGACTATGTGTACGTACTCTTAAAAAATCAAAGCAAAATGATAACAATGAAAATATTGTAAGCATTTTGTGATTTTGTTCCATTCTTCTAATTGTTTTCTTGACCTAAACATTGTATCCTTCTCCACGTGATCAGAGATTTTGGTTTAAGAAGATTTTATTAGGTTTTATGCAGTTGATAAGGGAATATTTATACTGACTGTTGCAGCCACTTTCTGCTCTCCGCGCAAGCTAAAAGGTTACTGTCTGCAAGTGTTAGCACTCATATTGTCTTCACCTATTTTAGGACTTTGTAAACTGATTTATTTAATTGAAGTTTTTAAATATTTATTAAAAGAATCCTACAATTAATATTATGTAGTTTGACCAAAATTAATAATGCTGTATCTAACCAATAATAATAATAAAAAATAATATTGGTAGAATGTTGTAGAAGTCAAGGAGCAAACTGTCAGTTCTAATATTTGATGCCATTTTTCTTTCAATAGTGTCTTGCGTTTCTAGTTTGGTTCATAAATCATTCTCCTTTTAATTTATTTCTCTTATTTCTGGTTGTTTATTTACTGTTGCTACAATGACATGCATTCTATTTTCAGTTTTTCATATTAGTGCAGGTTTTCAAAATAATTAAAAATGTATAATGATAATGGATTTTATGTCTGTTGACATGGCAACATGCATACAATAAAGGTGAATGTTAAGTGAAAACAAGATGTGTTATATTATAGTACATAACTACAACATTATTGACCAAGGAGTGTGTATTTCTGTGGGACTGATAATTGCATGCCATAATACTAATAAGTATTTGTCAAGAATATCACATAACAGCTATGGGGTGACTCTTGTCTAAAGAAAACTGAATGCCCTTCATATTTCATGAGAAATATCCTTATAATATTATATCACAATTTACAGATTACACAAACAAAAACTACATACTTATGTCGCCATTTCAAAACATTCACAAATGCTACTTTAGATGGAATGAAATTTTTTTATTTTAAGAACTTGAACAAAATGCATCTCATTGATTCAGAGTGGATATATAATTATAACTTAGTGAAATTGTGATGCATCCATGTCAGTAAAATGGACATTATATTTCTAGGTGTGGTTGCAAGGAGCGTCATGACATCAACGACATCCGACACCATGACACCAGTTCCACCCAAGGTCAAGTCACCAACAACCTTTGAGATATTAACATATTTACTAACTGGCATGGCAGATGAATTGTGCTTCCTCAATCATAACACCAAGCCGAGATGATGCTTTGGCATCAATGACAGCAATAATGTCGGTGTTGCTCATCAGCCGACACCAAATGAACAACACAAGGCTATTAAATCAGACAACTGTGATTAGTCCAAGGTTTGATTGTGAGAGACAGATAGAGAACCGAAATAAACTTAATGTGTACTTGCCTTGGTGAAAACAGGTGGTGCCACCAGACGTAAACATCTTATTAGTGAGACAGTATCATCATCGGAAGTGTGACTACATAATTTAAGAAAACATTACAGACAGTTGCATCAGCAGATCGTGATTCTGACACAGTGTGTCGCGTTGTGCAAGCTGCAGACATTACAGAAAGAAGCTGTGGTTCATCAGTTATCTTCCATCAAATACAACGACCATATTAGATTGTGTTGCCTTAAGAGTGTGCGGGTGTCTTCCACCACCTTGCCAGTCCGCTGTGTTAATCTGGGACCTGTGGAATGCCACACCGATCGGTCGGCCATTGGTATTTCAAAACGATCACATGTTCATTGTGTGTCAGTGAGTGTCACTTGTTATATAGCATCCTTCTCAATTAAATTATTCTGCTCATTTTGTGAAAAAGAAATCCACCTATTATCATCCCTGGTTTGCTAGCTCATCTGTGTAAATGTAATGATAAAATTTTGCGTAAAAGACCAAAAATGGCCAACTTCTGGGTACTGATATAACTGTCAAGGTTATTTGCACATTCGCAATAGACCCGTTCCAATGAATACTAACTTTTTTATGACTTAAATAAATGTTTGCTCTCTTTAAACCGACAATGCATAGTACTTTATATATTCACGCTGTATGGAGTTGATCATTGGTGAAATTGATTCGTGGCAAGCTAAATTAATTGAAGAGGTGGCTTTTTGTGTTATATAAGTAAGGATCCTGTTTTGTGTGCTCACAATGAAGACGTATGAAGTCATGTGAAGAGCAAGCGAGTCATCTTCGCATGGAAATGCGTTCATACGCAGTACAGTGTAACGAAAACCTGTTTGTGTGAGGTCAGCAGAGGTCACAACTTTTGTTTTTTAACTTCTTTTCCGGTGGTTAACGAGACATATCATACAAACAACAATATTTATCACCGCCTATGTAGATGTGCATAAGAACTACCGTCAAGATTGCTGGTTTATGTCACTATAGAGATCACATTCATCCAAGAGATTGAAGTATGGTTAACATTTTTAATAGCACATCTCTGTGATGATTGCATTTATGTGTTATTCATAGTCATCGAATTAACACCTAGTGTACGTGTAACCAACTGCTCACAACCAAACGTAATTTATCGTCAGTGGTTTTATGTCACTTATCTCTGCACGGCAGAGGCTCATGTGTAATGTAAATACATTTCTGACGGTAACTGGAATATTGGTAAAACTGCATTTGTAACTAGGCTACTTTGCTATTTCAAGCTATGCTTGCCTCGATATAGTTGGTATTCTTTTTTTAATGCAGCACCGGAGAATATCCTATTTTAATAGGGTTGCATAAAACCATCACAAATATGGCTTCTGCGATACCTACAGGGATGTATCCACACTTTATATAAATCCTCAATACTGTAGGGTAAAGACCCATTTTCATAACTAGCATACAAAGTATCCATATCTGGATTTTAAATTAGTTTTGTAAAGACATTTAAAAATACCTTTGTTTAACAGTGCAAGGTCTGGTGTAAGATGGCACACACCTTTTGATATATTAATTGGCAGTTGTATGTGTACTGTAAACTGTTTTATTTGATGATATAAAACAGATGTTGCTCTTGCCTGCATCAAATTCCACACACGTGGAAATTTATGTTCTAAGTGTATGATATTGATTGCATTCAAGAAGACGACACGGGCTAATATATTTGATTTTGTACGAGACGTAGAATAGCCCCACTCTACTACGCAGACTGCTCTATTTATCTTTGCTTTTTCAGGCAACTTGTGATACGTTTGGTGCACACAGACGTGACAGTGGTCACTCTATTTTGTTAATGTTGTAAATACAAGAATATTGGAAAAATAACTGTCTGTGGCAGTAGATAAAGATTGGGTGATAGAGGTCTATGGAGAATACATGATGTGCTATTTAATGAGTGTATATTAAAATATCGCTATTGAATTAAAGAACATGATATTTTCTGGAGTTTTTGTTTTGCTTCGTTTCTTCGTATATTTTGGCATGGAGCAATCTGGCATCTAGATTTAACAAGATTGCCACCGGATGGGAAGTGGACAAGGAAGCCTTTAGCTTACAGAGTCTGCTTTTTATCTACGTGTATCCCCTCCTCTGATTTGTTCCATTAATTTAGTCCTCTGTGAGAATGGATACTTTCTGATATCTAATCTACAGTGTTCCTTCATTAACAGTAGTAATCTTATTTCATGTCTACTAATCCTTTTTAACTGAAAAATATACTTGTATCAATATTTTCATACCCATTCAAGATCTCAAAATTCTATCTGATCACGTACTGGTCTGTAGTGTATTTCATAACTAAGGTCTCTCATATTTTGGAACTAAGGTCTCGGTTTTGGACCTACACGATGATCTTAAGACACTGGTGTACAATGGCACATGAAACAGGTTGCAGCTTATAAAGGGCTATGAGTAGGAATAAATATTAACACATTTAGATAAGTTTACTAAAAATTCCTTCATTTCTACAGTAACAAACTACACAGTGAAAATTACAGGTCTGTCGGATGATGCATTTGAAAATTTTAGTCGAGCGTCCAGTTGAACTGGAGCACCTAAGGTCTTATTTTGCTTCATATTCTTGTTGAACTTGAGTAAATAAGTGACCTCACATATATGAGATACATCTCATCATTTATGTCATCTCATTGTAACATGTCAAAATATTGATAAATGCCAGCATTTTAACAGCTATTTGAAATTACCTCCACGCCAGATGCCTCTCCAATTCTTACGAGCTGAAAACCTCACAATGTGTCACAGTGTCTCTGGTACAGGTGGTGATAAACCACCCAGCTTCTGGGGATAACAAATGATGTTTTTTGTGACCAGAAATCTTGCCTCCTCAACGGATGCTTTGCGCTGCCTGGTTCCTGCAGTCACCACCAAGTGTCTCACATGTTGTAGCTGAGCATGACGTCTTGTTTGGCCAACTCGAGCAACATAGGGTCGTCAAAGAACTTGTTGATACTGACGTCTTCACTGAGACCCTGTCAACGAAAACACATTGTCAGGTATAAACACCAGGTGGCGCTGTACACAGACCAACTGCCAATCGCTAGATTCAGTCTAGGCCTTAAGATTTGCGATTCACAAAGATAGCAGGGAGCAGAACGATGGGCAATTTGTTGAACAAAATAAGAACTAGAAAACAACAATCATAGATGTGCCTAAAACAAGTTTTTAGGATAAATGCTGAAGTGAAAGATTTGCTTCACAATTGTTGTAGGTATTGCTATAGTATTGTTTCGACAAATTATCGACTTTATTCCCAACATCGCATGACCACTTTTGTTATAATATTATAATATTGTATAAGAAAGCATCCTATATATATATTAACAACAAATATATTGTATGGTATTGGTACATACACACCACTTTCTACATATAAATTAACCTGATTTGTTGAATGACAACAGAATTCCCACCAGTATTATTCAAAAGAAAGTCTAAGTGCGATGGTAAGTCTAAACACTTATTAAATACATCACAGTACAATAACTGGATATCAACTTTGTATTTCCAATCCATCGGTTTTGACTGTGAGGGTGTGGGATGTGGAAGTGTTTAGGTTCTGTTCTGTTTCGATTTCAGTTAACAAACCAACTGGGTTCAGACACCAACAGTATCAGAAATAATTATGTCGAGCACTTGGCTTACAACTGCAAGGAAGAAAACATTAAATAAAAAACCGATGGCTAATCTTATTGTAACACACACTGCTCAGTGGCTCCACCTACCTTCCTCCGCCGACTTTTAATCATGAACTCGCGTGCAAGATGTGTCGCCGGCTGTGGCTCCAGGGGGCGTATATGTATGCTCTTATCGAGCGGGTCACCGGGAACGATCTGCCAATGATGGAAGACAGATACACAGAAGGCCTGACCCTGCGTGTGTGTGCGCAGATCTGTCTCAAAGCCGAATGAATCGATCGCTGGAATGAATGCCTTGATTGTGTAGAGAGGTGAGCCCGGCACTGGTGCATCCTGGGTAACGTGACCCCTGCAACAAGAGTACAAAGTTTATGGGTCAATTTTTACAATTTGTTCTGTGTAACCCGTTTTATTTACAGTGGTGTGTAAAAAGTTGGCCTTTCCTGTTGTGTTTAAACAAACTAACAATAAGGCTACATTTTGCTGAACCTTGGTGACCAGCAAAACTAGACAAACAACTAATGAAAAATCATGTATAATTGGCTAGATAAAAATGTTTAACATACCATTACAGTGTCAATAGTATTTGCTCAATCTCTGTTCAGATGATACAATTTGTTATGCGCTTTGTTAAATATTGGTGGTGGATTGTGTTTAAACATGGTAACAAAACTAGTATGTTCCCAGTAGAAACATATTTCACACAAAATGATGGGCATGCAATACAATTCATGTCTTTTACACAACACATGAAGTCAAATAAAATAAATAAACACAGAAACTAGACCACACAAGTGGCATTAGAGACCATCCATGAAGGAGAGACCACTCATGAAGTGAGAGATGACCCATGAAGCGAGAGACCACCCACAAAGCGGGAGACCAGCCATGAAGTGAGAGACCAGCCATGAAGTGAGAGACCGCCCATGAAGTGAGAAACCGCCCATGAAGTGATAGACCAGCCATGAAATGAGAGACCAGCCATGAAGTGAGAGACCGACCATGAAGTGATAGACCAGCCATGAAGTGACAGACCAGCCATGAAGTGAGAGACCCGCCCATGAAGTGAGAGACCAGCCATGAAGTGAGAGACCAGCCATGAAGTGAGAGATCAGCCATGAAATGAGAGACCAGTCATGAAGTGAGAGACCAGTCATGAAGTGATAGACCAGTCATGAAGTGACAGACCAGCCATGAAGTGAGAGACCGCCCATGAAGTGAGAGACCAGCCATGAAGTGAGAGACCAGTCATGAAGTGAGAGACCAGTCATGAAGTGATAAACCAGTCATGAAGTGAGAGACCGCCCATGAAGTGAGAGACCAGTCATGAAGCGAGAGACCAGTCATGAAGTGATAGACCAGCCATGAAGTGACAGACCAGCCATGAAGTGAGAGACTGCCCATGAAGTGAGAGACCAGCCATGAAATGAGAGACCAGCCATGAAGTGAGAGACCGACCATGAAGTGATAGACCAGCCATGAAGTGAGAGACCAGCCATGAAGTGAGAGACCGCCCATGAAGTGAGAGACCAGCCATGAAGTGAGAGACCGCCCATGAAGTAAGAGACCGTCCATGAAGTGAGAGACCAGTCATGAAGTGAGAGACCAGCCATGAAGTGAGAGACCACCCATGAAGTGAGAGACCGCCCATGAAGTGAGAGACCACCCATGAAGTGAGAGACCAGCCATGAAGTGAGAGACCAGCCATGAAGTGAGAGACCAGCCATGAAGTGAGAGACCAGGCATGAAGTGAGAGACCAGTCATGAAGTGAGAGACCAGCCATGAAGTGAGAGACCACCCATGAAGTGAGAGACCGCCCATGAAGTGAGAGACCAGCCATGAAGTGAGAGACCGCCCATGAAGTAAGAGACCGTCCATGAAGTGAGAGACCAGTCATGAAGTGAGAGACCAGCCATGAAGTGAGAGACCACCCATGAAGTGAGAGACCGCCCATGAAGTGAGACCACCCATGAAGTGAGAGACCAGCCATGAAGTGAGAGACCAGCCATAAAGTGAGAGACCACCCATGAAGTGAGAGACCAGCCATGAAGTGAGAGACCAGTCATGAAGTGAGAGACCAGTCATGAAGTGAGAGACCGACCATGAAGTAAGAGACCACCCATGAAGTGAGAGACCAGTCATGAAGTGAGAGACCAGCCATGAAGTGAGAGACCACCCATGAAGTGAGAGACCGCCCATGAAGTGAGAGACCACCCATGAAGTGAGAGACCAGCCATGAAGTGAGAGACCAGCCATGAAGTGAGAGACCAGCCATGAAGTGAGAGACCAGGCATGAAGTGAGAGACCAGTCATGAAGTGAGAGACCAGCCATGAAGTGAGAGACCACCCATGAAGTGAGAGACCGCCCATGAAGTGAGAGACCAGCCATGAAGTGAGAGACCGCCCATGAAGTAAGAGACCGTCCATGAAGTGAGAGACCAGTCATGAAGTGAGAGACCAGCCATGAAGTGAGAGACCACCCATGAAGTGAGAGACCGCCCATGAAGTGAGACCACCCATGAAGTGAGAGACCAGCCATGAAGTGAGAGACCAGCCATGAAGTGAGAGACCACCCATGAAGTGAGAGACCAGCCATGAAGTGAGAGACCAGTCATGAAGTGAGAGACCAGTCATGAAGTGAGAGACCGACCATGAAGTAAGAGACCACCCATGAAGTGAGAGACCAGTCATGAAGTGAGAGACCAGCCATGAAGTGAGAGACCACCCATGAAGTGTGTCTGACCTGCGTCGAGCGAGGACTGTGTAGACCGCTGAGACACAGTCGGCCGGGGCTTGCACCTCAACAAAGAAGTACGGCTCCATGAGACGCGGCGTCGCCTGAAACACCAATACTGTCATTAGGAGGCGCCAGGTGACATACTCGATAGACTATTATTACATACAACTGTTATCGTATGAAGATGGTCTGGAGTGGTACTGCAGCTGAGTGCTACACAAGTCACCAAACCAGTCATTGCGCCAGACAATCTTAGAAATGCTGATGGGGCAGTTTTGTGGAACTTTCCATGGAAAATGTAATTAATGTAGTTCCATATTTGTTATTTATTCTGACAAATTATATATTAGGTTGTGCAATGAACTTTAGTGGTGCGGGATAACCAAGGTATCCAGAACAATTCTGCATTTTGTGATAAAAGCACCAAATTGTGCACACGTGTAGATATAGTCTTCGTGCATTAATTGCAGCGTGGCTGAATTCTTCCCAGAGAAGTCGAGATGGTGTTTGATTGAACAGGTCTGCCAGGGAGTAAAGTGTAAAGCGCGGAGGACTGGATACTGCACTATATAAGAACTTACCTTTACTTTACTTTTTATTTATATTATAAACAGATCCGTATATTGAGCCACTGCAGATTTGGCCCGTGGCGGCTGTAGCAGCCATTTTCCAAAATGGCCACCTGCGGTCACTGTTATTTTACAAATCTACTCTGCTGGGGAGAACAGTGGGTTGACAGTGGAGGCTAATTTGCTTATAATAGTTAAAGAATGCTTAGGAATAGCTACTTATTTGATTTTGAGCAAAACGATAATTGGACTAATTAATTAGTGTAATAGTATTAGTAGTGGTAGTAATAGTAGTAGTAGCAGTAGTAGTAGTAGTACTAGTAGTGGTAGTAGTGGTTATTGTTGTTGTATGTAGACTAAGCATCTAGTAATATGGCCATATTAGAGCTTCAAATTGGTTGGCACCGTGCGTCCTACGTTGGCAACGTCCCCGCATCCGTCTCACACTAACTGGAAGCTGTGTATCATTGGCCAAGGAGAAAAAGCAGAGGCACTGACTACTCTGTCGCTGTCCAAACGAACAGATTTAGGGAATGGGTACAGTTCGTATACAAAATTGCAAAGAGCAGAAAAGTGATCACTGAAGACAGATGGCGAGAGCCATGACATACTAGCTGCAAACAAGCGCACCAGATCGCATTCACGCTTCTCAAAGACAGAAAATTTGTCCGACTCCTTGCGAGCAGCCCACATCGCTCACACTTGGAGAGCTCACCAAATCACAGCGACAACACTGCAACTTGCAACACCGTGCTGCTACTGTCTGGGAGAAGTTGATGATGCAGAAGATCTACTCGAGTTTGAAGATTGGTGACACTTGAGAGAAAACATCCTCCAAGTTTACATAATGGGCAACCGTGCTGGAACTAGAAATGTTGTTACGGTTTACGTGCGTTCTCTGCGGTGGACATCATTCAATATGTACCTTGTTGCACTGACGGAATTGGCCCCCTGGGTCCATGCCTTAGATCACATAACTATGCCAGGTGGATCCTTGTTCACCTGAGGGACATGGCTCAACTCCAAACAAAGCATCTATATGTAGCCAGGAAATTCAGGCCGGCAGCTTCACCCTACTGAAGACAAAGACGGTGTTCTCTACAATCCCGATTGACCAGCAACATGAAAAACAACGCCCGCTTCAAAGGCGATGGCAGGGCAATTGGCAGACCACCCCAGTGTCCTACAGCATTGGAAGGTTGCCGGAACAAAGGTTGCCAAAGTCACAGAAGAAATATAAGTTGGAGATGACTAGTGAGGAAGACGAGTAGACATCATGACCAGACACCAAGTATGCAGACCACATTCACTAAAGATGTCCGCTCTCTCTTGTCAGCGTGATAGAAGAACTTGGCAAACCTTTTATGGAAAAGAGTATGGACCTGGTTGTTCTTGACACAATGAACATGTAAATGCTGCTGCAGTTGAGACGGTCTGGAACA
Source organism: Paraescarpia echinospica (assembly GCA_020002185.1). Classification (NCBI taxonomy): domain Eukaryota; kingdom Metazoa; phylum Annelida; class Polychaeta; order Sabellida; family Siboglinidae; genus Paraescarpia; species Paraescarpia echinospica. The sequence continues at coordinate 76,463,843 of CM034531.1, forward strand.
TTAAGAGGACTGACCAAGAGCAGTTACAGGTATTTACCAAACGAATGCCTAGTAGAAAGAACCGAGTCTATTTATGATTCCATTTGTCAAGACAAGCTAAAGATGATGTACAACTCTTCTCGTTGTTGTAGATCGGTTGCCAGATGAGAGATGGAAACCTTGAAGAATTCTTTTGACATGAGAATTAGGCTTGTCCTCTGCCCCTCCAATGCCCAGTTTAAGACTCCTGCTGCCACTACCAGTACAGTTTTTTGGTGGAGCTGCCATTGTCCACATGCTGAAGCCAGCGGCAATCAAGAACATTGATGAATATGCCCAAAAGATCTTCAATCCGTATCTGTCCACAAAGCTTCAAACTGCATCATAATGTGATGTTCTACTGAAAGGCAGTGCAAGAATAAAGTGTGGAAAAAGTGTGTGGTAGCAGCAGCAGCCGTACCGGGAAACTGCAACACTTCCTCCAATTGGACAGCAACAAGACATAACTGTTTATGTTCCTGCCAGAAGCTCTCCTTGACTGGTTTGACAAGGACGACAAGTAGCTTGTCATCACTGAGAGAGAAACATCAGCAAAGCACCACTGCCAGATCTGGCCCATACAGCCATAAAGAAGCTGACTGTCGCAAGATACTGCATACAGTCCATGCACATGCACGTTAACATGGTGGTGTTGGCCATGTCAGTGTTCTTTGGGTTTCAAACAAAATGAACTGTGGTGAGCATTCGGAACAGGCAAGTGTTTCTGATACCCAACATCCCATGAACTAGCAGCCAGCCTGGGACCGGAAAAGGCACGGGCATTGATAACATTCCACCCTTTGACTAATGTGAGACTGTCTCCAGTGTCGCAAGGTATGGTAAGACTCACAGTCGCACGATTTGGACGATGATATAGCTAGCTAGGTGTTGAAATTTGCAAATGATACAAAGGTTTTTAGAAGAATTAAAAGTGATGGAGATAGACAGCATTTACAAGATGATCTTGACAGGTTGGTCAAATGGTCTGAAAAGTGGCAAATGTTGTTCAATTTTGGGAAATGTAAATGCCTTCACACAGAACATGGGAACGAATATGTAGAATATACAATGGGGGGAACTGTACTAAATACTACTATAAAAGAAAAAGACTTGGGGCTGACAATTAGTGCTGACATGAAGGTTTCAGAGCAGTGTGGAATTGCAGCTTCAAAAGGAAATCAAATCCTTGGATTGATTAGGCGAAATATAGCATATAAAGAAAAAGAACTAATAATACTGCTGTACAAAACAATAGTTAGGCCTCATTTAGAATATTGTATACAAGCATGGAGGCCATACCGCAAGAAGAACATAGATATGCTAGAAAGAGTACAGAGGAGAGCGACTAAAATGATACCAAAACTGAGGGATCTTAGTTATGAAAAACGCCTAAAAGAATGTGGTTTAACAACACTAGAGACCAGGAGATTGAGAGGAGATCAGATAGAAGTGTTTAAAATATTGAATGGTTATGAAAATATTGATAAAAATATGTTTTTTTCAGTTAAGAAAGATAGAAAGACTAGAGGACATGAAGTTACATTAGTAAAGGAGCAGTGTAGATTAGACGTAAGAAAGTTCTCATTTTCACAAAGGACTGTGAATGAATGGAACAGATTATCTGATGATTGTGTGGGTGCTAGTAGTGTGAATATGTTTAAAGATAAAATCGACACATACCTCAGAAGGGCTGGATATATGTAGATAAAAGGGTTGGACTCTCGATAAGCCAAAGGGCTTCCTTGTCCACCTGCCATCTAGAGTAAATTCTCTGGATGGCAATCTTGTTAAATCGATGACACTGATTAAATTGTCTGACCGCCATTTTTATAAAAATGGCCGCAATTGCCATCAGGGACAACATTTGTGATGGCTCAATATCCACATCAGTTTGTTATCATTCTGTCTACACGTGTACCAAATCTGGTGCTTTTATCACAAAAATGGACAATTGGTTTGCTATGCCGCCACCACTACTTGTTTGACTGAATAAAGATTAGTACTTTTGCGAAAAAATTATTTTAATATTACCTTACTTTTTTGTTTATAATAAATAACAAAAGTATTTATTATTACGAGGATTTTGTTTTACAAAAATAAAACAATTTGTAAGGACTTTCAAGAATTAGAAGATCGGACTTCTGTCATCTCCAACAACTTCAATTCATCAAATTGGGTGTAATCTCTTGTGGCAATTAATCTAACACCCGAACGATTGTGGAGCTGTCTTTTTGCACTTATTTCCTAGGTGGCAGTGGGCACACAATGAACAAGAAGAGAGGCAGAGAGAGAGACAGAGGTGTACTGACCATGAGGAAGGCGGAGTAAGCGACCCGTCTGGCCGTGGGAATCACCTGTCCTCCACCACGGTGAATCGGCTGCTGGGCTATCACCGCGTCCAGAATCTTAAACTTAACATTTCTGATTGCTGCAAAACACAACAAAAACTTGTTAGGCTGGAAACTGGCGTATGACAATAGACCAGCTGTTGTAACAGTGGGTATCCTAATTTAAATTGAACAAACAGGCTTTGAAATAATAAAATATACTATATAATAAAATATAACTTGACATACAACTTTCATGATCTACACAATAGCCATGATTTGGCTGAACTCCTTTTGTCTGAAGAGAACTAAGCAAAAAAACATTAAACCCCATATTTAGATCTAGCCACACACAAATTTATCACATTCAAACTGAAAGATTAAAAAACTTGGTTAATATCGACAATACAACCTGATATTTGATGACATTCAGAAATGAGAACAATAAGAGAGAAGTGCTTACGTTCGTCACACAGCGGTCCTTCTCGTGTGCCCCACTGGAAGCCCTGCACAATACTGTCCTTCACAGAGCTCAGCAGTGACTTGTCCACCTGTCACAAGACAATACAACTTACATCAATCACGAAGGACCCGAGCTCAGGGTAGCAAACCAGAATTGTTAAATATGATATCATGAACACCAAACCGTTTCACTGCGATAATGAGCCCACTGATCAGCTCATTTGTCATCAAACAGAATCCGTTGCTAAATTTAAGGTTTTTCAAAATGAAAAAAGGCATCAACATAACAGCTGAGGACACACTGGCGAAAGTGTCCTGGTGGTGCATCCTGGAGATTATTATTTTCAGTATGCAAGATCTCTGTTACGCAGCAAAATCGGACTAATGATCTCATATGAATGCTAGTGAAATGGTCCCAGGACCAGTAAAATGGTCCCCAGGACCAAGTTAATGAGAAAAAGTCATTTTATGAAATTATGTCTCAGGAGTTTTGTGGAAGGTCATTAAGAGTCAAAATGTCCAAATAAAAACTTGCATACTTTAAATGTTTATCTTTTAAGTCTTTCTAAAAATTAAAATGTATTAGTATTCTTTAAGCAGGTGTTTGACAAGATTAAATGACTGTTGTGGCTTTCTCTGTTACACCAAACGTAGGAAGTTACATAAAAATTACATGTTTTAATATGGGTGGCTCCTACAATAGCGACCAGTTTTTCTCTTAGTAGGAGTCTCCCATCCCACAGCAAATGACTGTGTGTTACTAAATGTATTTTTGTATTATTTTGTGGACTGTTTATTGACTGTTATTGTGTGTTTTACACTTCAATACATGTACAATTTAAATTGTTTTTCAATGTCCGTTACTCATGTTTTTGCTGCTGGGATAAATCTAATTATCCTTCTTTGAAATGATAATACCAGAAGTCACAGCTGCAGTACCTCAGAAGGCAGTGTGTCGTCGACAAGGATGTTTGGCCCGGTTGAGTCGGGCCCAAAGGCCCAGATGGAGCGGGCAGCGAGGAGATCCCAGTCGTACTTGGTCTGGAAGAACTCTCCCAGTCGCTTCCTGGGCCATGTGATCTGGACGACCTCGTTCTCTATGTCCTCCGCAAGACCCTTCTCCAGCGGCTCCGCGATCATCGTGATCTTGTTCCTATGATCATGTCACATAGTAATAATTAGTCTTATATAAAGTAAAGGTAAGTTCTTATATATCGCAGTATCCACTCCCTGGCAGACCTGTTCAATCGAACACCAACTCGACTTCTCTGGGAAGTTTTCAGCCATGTTGCAATTACTGTGTGTTTTGTAATATAGATAGTACAAAATCCAGTAAACTTACTTCTTATTTGGTGTTTCAGCAAAACATTTGAGCGATGATGTCTCAACCACGGTCTCACAGAATGCTACGACAGGATCAGCAACCTTGATATCTGTCGAAAACAAACAGCACAGCTGCTGTTTAGACAAGTAACCTGTCTTGACAAAGATTATGTGTGCAACATCATGTATTTCTGTGCATGACAACGGGTTGAACGCCAGCTACTAGAATGATGTATCATATAAATATAACAAAATGATTTAATAAATTATTAACTGCAAAACAAATTGAAATAGTCAGATAACAAATTAGTATTTAATTCATATGCAAACATTTTCTTTTGATCTGCAATGATTACATATAATATTTAACAGTATGTAGTTGCATTTGGAATGTTGACAAAAATCATATGCTAATGTATGCTAATTTAATGTTTTTTTAAGCATGTATTTAAGGCCAGACACGGCAGGTAGATAGGAATATTTTTTAATTTGTGCAAACAGTTCAATTTTTTCTGCCCAATGCATGAAATAGGTCTTACTGAGTAAAATATACCTTGAACTTTTTTCAGCCAGACCCCCCGTTTCCATGGTAACAAACAAAATGACCACCATTTTGAGCAAATGTTGGCAAATTTGGAAACACTGCCATTTTTTATTGAATCCATATACAGTTATAATTCTTGCAAATCCATGTTCTATATAGATTATATTGTGCAATGATCAGAGCATTTTTTGAAATGTGTTTTTATTTTTTAAATAATTTTTTGGTAAAATACGAAAAACAATCTTGTTTTTTGGCAACAAATATGGCTATATCTTTCAAACTATTCATGATTTTTAAAAAGTGTCTGATCATTGCACACAGTAGAATATGCTGAATGCAACACTGAAAACATGTTTTAAATAGCATAATTATTCCCAGAGATATCCCGTTTCCAAATGCAGAAATTTGAAGAAAAATGTTTTTGAGAAAATGGCTGTCAAAGATTGCATAATGGATTTCATTACATGATATCGACGTGCTTGATCCATGACTAAAACTCACTTAAAAGTATGTAATTGTCATAGAAGTGAACTTTATTGATAGTATGCTTACAAAGGTATAATAACCTGGCAGAAAACCATTTTCAGTATTTTTTGTCAAAAAACACCATTTCACCTGGGGTGTCTGGCCTTAAGATTGTTACAAATGAATTATAAACAAATAAACACTGTAAATACCACATTAATTCTGCACTTTTTCAACAAATTCCTCCCATTTGATGTTCTCATACATAATACGAATTGTTGTTTTAAAGGAAATAAAAATAAGGCAATAGCTAAAATCCTTTTTCCATGTGTACACAAAGTTTAACATTGTATGTAACATTTGACAACATTAAACAAATACAGAAAAATACATTTGTAGCATAAATTCGATTATAAGCCCGTCTGTGAAGCGATTCCCGCGGAAAATGAAATTTTAATGAGCTAGGCGATCACGTGGTATCGTGACGTCACTTATGACACACACTCGCATCAGGCTGACCCTTTCCATGCATTCAGAGCATGTTTACAAGGATAGCTTTTGGGTCGAAACGAGCGTCAGAATTAGTTATTGTGCAATATTCCGACGTAATACAAACACTAGTCATCATAGAGGAACAAACATTTATCTTACGGTTCCACATGAATCGAATTTTATTCAAAACAACGAATGCGAATGGGCCTACAAGTCGACTAGGTTTCGCCGAGCTTGGGCTCGTTTTCAGAATAATTATATCGAATGCAACCAACGGGAGATAATCTACACCAATAAACATACATAGCAAACATATATTGTATCCAGCTACATAAAGTAACGTGTATAATCTCATAATATCACTAGAATATCGATATTTGAAGGAGTTGTACAATTTATCATAACAAGTTAAATCAGTCAGAAAGTTTCCGTTGGTCCCGCTAGCTCAGTGGGTAGGCGCGTTGGTTACTTGTCATTTATTTTACAATCGGGCGACGCCGGTTCAATCCTGACAGCATGCAAACCTTTGATTTTCTTTACACTTTTTTTGTTTATGTTTTCACGAAGTAATATAAACAAAATCATTTTATACTATAATGCACTGTTTGTAAATATTTTTTTAATTTTTGTAGTAATTATTTATTTGCCACAAAAATGAAAATATGGTCATTATATATAACGATGTTTCTAAATTGTATTTATCCAGACATATGTCAATCTGTTTTCACAGATATAATTACAATATATTACCGTACAATATATTTACAATTAATAAATTATATATCCATTACATTATATTTGTTTGGATAAATAAAATTTAGAAACATCGTTATATAATGACCATATTTTCATTTTTGTGGCAAATAAATAGTTACTACAAAAATAAAAATTATTTACAAACAGTGTATTATAGTATAAAATGATTTTGTTTATATTACTTCATGAAAACATAAACAAAAAAAGTGTAAAGAAAATCAAAGGTTTGCATGCCGTAAGGATTGAACCGGCGTCGCCCGATTGTAAAATAAATGACAAGTAACCAACGCACCTACCCACTGAGCTAGCGGGACCAACGGAAACTGTCTGACTGATTTAACTTATGATAAATTGTACAACTCCGTCATATATCGATATTCTAGTGATATTATGAGATTATACACGTTACTTTATGTAGTTGGATACAATATATGTTTGCTGTTATGTTTATTGGTGTAGATTATCTTCCGTTGGTTGCATTCGATAATTATTCTGAAAACGAGCCCAAGCTTGGCGAAACCTAGTCGACTTGTAGACCCATTCGCATTCGTTGTTTTGAATAAAATTTGATTCATGTGGAACCGTAAGATAACTGCTTGTTCCTCTATGATGACTAGTGTTTGTATTACGTCGGAATATTGCACAATAACTCGTTCTGACGCTCGTTTCGACCCAAAAGCTATACTTGTAAACATGCTCTGAATGCATGGAAAGGGTCGGCCTGATGCAAGTTTGAGTCATAAGTGACGTCACATCTCGGCATCCCGAAAAGCGCGCCAAAAATATGCATATTCGAAAATGTCCGGATGCACACCATAAAATGTGGAATTTCTAATTCATTGAATTTTTTTGCTTGGTGGACGTGGAAATAGATAGCAGGATGTAATATAACATGAATTCGAGCAATAGATGTTTTTATTCCCTTTAAGTGTTTCTATGTATACAACTAGAATATTTGTTTATGCATCGTGTTTTTCCTGAATGCCAGTCACTGTGACGACACACCCACCTATGTCTGAGTACATCTTGCGGAGGTCGTGCATGACACAGTCGAGGTAGAGCTCCCCGGTGCCTCGCACTATGTGCTCCCCTGACTCCTCAACCTGACACACACAGTGGGGCAATGACGCAACAATGTAGACCACAATTGTAAATATCACAAGGGATCACATACGGAGTAAGTTCTAGTATAAATAGGTACGTTCTTACTCAATGTTCTCTGCATCGAGGCACAGGTGATACAGGTGCCATAAAATGGTTTAGGGCTGCTCTGTTTTGTCTGGAGGAAAATCATGATGGAGTGAAACAAGATATTAGTTAGTAGATGCATCATTTATTATGAATGTTCAAATCACACCCCTGCCCCTATGCCCATAACTGCCAATAACTGCACCCCTTCTGCCCATAACCCCACCTACTCTACCTTTAGTCCCGCCTCCTCTGCCCATAACCCCACCGACTCTACCTTTAGTCCCACCTCCTCTGCCCATAACCCCACCTACTCTACCTTTAGTCCCGCCTCCTCTGCCCATAACCCCACCTACTCTACCTTTAGTCCCGCCTCCTCTGCCCATAACCCCACCTACTCTACCTTTAGTCCCACCTCCTCTGCCGTGTAACCGTGCATTACCTTTGTTGTGACAAGGGGGTAACTTTTGTTGATCTTGCGCAGTCCGTCCAACATCTTGGGCAGTTCTGAGGGGTTGACTGGCTCCACGGCAATCTTCATCACAGAACTCGTGTTGAACTTGAGCGGTCGGAATATGTATGCCTGGCAAATGTAGGATACAAACAATCTCAGCCGTCTCCAGTCACGCAGGCAGTATTCAGTTCAGCCACTCTCAAAGGTTTTTTTAAGGATTAGGCTGTTCAGAATAATACTTGTGCTTCCTGTTACATGCTCGCAAATTTTAGGGTAGGTTTAATGGATTTTATTACTTCTATTATTTTATGGTGGGAGATTTTTCAGGGTAAACATACATTTGAATATTAAATATAAAAAAATTCTTAATATACTAGACATTTTTGACTCACATCAACATTTCAACCACCTTTGGCACCCTTCATCAGGAACTGTTCACCCTCTGCTCGCCATTTGAAACGTGAGTCGAAAATTTCTAGTTGTGTCTTAAGAAAAGTTTGTTATTTAATTTCTTCCAACTTTATGAACATTTTTAGAAATACATTTCAATATTTTTGTTATAACGTTATTGTTGCAAAGATGTCACCCACAACTTCTTCAGGCCAATATGACAAGACATATTTCCGTTATTTTTGGTGGCAAAATTGGTCTTTCTTATCTTGTATTTATCCTAGGTCACAAATAAATGATGTATGTTCCTTGTTGTTCCATAAGAACTACAAGGTTTGTGTACTATTAAATGGGTCAATACGATAACCGGAAACACAAATACAATCCTGAAAGGCATTAGTAAAAGTAACTTTCCACTACATAAAAATAATGGCATATACAAATTGACAAAAAATACTACAAAAATTAATCAAAAGGTTTTGTTTGTAATAAGAACACAGCCGTGTAGCCATTCAAAGCTTACCTCGTCATTGCCCGAGGCTTCAGTGAGTGTGGCAGTCTTCACTATGGGCTGGTCTATGCCCTCTATAAGCACCCAGTTGCCTGCGGGTACTCGGTTCACTTCTATCTTGTACCTGCAACACAAGCCACACTCAGTCAAGGTAAAGTCGTTATACAGCACCGTGTCCAGTCCTCACAGCTGCTTAAAGAGCTTTCACTTTACTCCCTGGCCGACGTGTTCATTTGATAAGCATAGCAACTTCTCTGGAAAGCATTCAGCCGTGTTGCAGTTACTGCATGAAGATCGTTTGCTAACATATATCTACCACTGTCTGTGGCCAGTTAGTCAGTCATACATCTGAGTGAACTGAAAGAACGTGGAGTGAACAGAATTGTCCTGAAAACGTTCGCAAGACGATTCGAATGCAGGTTCCTCTGATTGAAAGACCAAGGTCCAACATATATGACGGTCTGTCTACTGTCCACTTTTTGTATACTAAAATATATTAAGAGCAATGGGAGACTCCTGTGACAGCAATCAAATGTGGCCTTAACACTAACAGGAGTTTGATATCGATATCGGTGATATCGACTTTTCATTTATGCCACTTAGTATATTGTTTACAGTTTTGCGTAGTGATTGGCTTAGTTATATATATTCTGACAGGAACTGTGAAAACTGTCTGTCAAAATGATGTTGTTGCCTTTGTGACAAATATCATTTCATAATTCCACATTCCTAAAAACTAAGCTTTCCCAGAATAATTTCCACATGGATTATTGCTACAATCACATCTGACACTTGCATATAAACATTAAGTACGACTATATCCAAAAATTAGCGAGATAATGGTAACACTATTGCGATTTTTCCATTACATATAGTTCATGTTTTACAAACCGACAACTGTGACAATGTGAGCACGGGACAGCATACATTACTGTACAATAGACATCACTGTACAACATACATCACTGTACAACAGACATCACTGTACAACAGACATCACTGTACAACATACATCACTGTACAACAGACATCACTGTACAACATACATCATTGTACAACATACATCACTGTGCAACAGACATCACTGTACAACAGACATCACTGTACAACATACATCACTGTACAACAGACATCACTGTACAACATACATCACTGTACAACAGACATCACTGCACAACAGACATCACTGTACCACAGACATCACTGTACAATAGACATCACTGTACAATAGACATCACTGTACAATAGACATCACTGTACAACAGACATCACTGTACAACATACATCACTGTACAACATACATCACTGTACAATAGACATCACTGTACAATAGACATCACTGTACAACAGACATCACTGTGCAACAGACATCACTGTACAACAGACATCACTGTACAACAGACATCACTGTACAACATACATCACTGTACAACAGACATCACTGTACAACATACATCACTGTACAACAGACATCACTGTACAACAGACATCACTGTACAACAGACATCACTGTACAACAGACATCACTGTACAACAGACATCACTGTACAACATACATCACTGTACAACATACATCACTGTACAACATACATCATTGTACAACATACATCACTGTGCAACAGACGTCACTGTGCAACAGACATCACTGTACAACATACATCACTGTACAACATACATCACTGTACAACATACATCACTGCACAACAGACATCACTGTACCACAGACATCACTGTACAATAGACATCACTGTACAATAGACATCACTGTACAATAGACATCACTGTACAAGTACAATAGACATCACTGTACAATATACATCACTGTACAATATACATCACTGTACAATATAACATTATAATTGACAAAACTTTCTATACAAGTACACAACATTTTAAGCTAATTTTCGACAGGCACTAATAAAAACTGTCATTCTCACAAATTTAATATAAACAATTTGTTTGTTTAATTTCAACAAACACGAGGTCTGCTCTCTTACCTCGCTTCAGCAATCCACAGTCGTCCGACCTGGCCATGACGAGAGTCCTCCTCATCCTGTAGAGAGAAGTTCTCTCCCAGAATCCTTATTTCCTGGTTGGCGTGGAGTGTTCCACTGATGACGCGGCCAAATACGTGGAAACTGGTGGCATCCTCTGTTGGGTACAGCTTTGTCGTGTGCACCATTAAGGGACCCTGTCAACGAAACGCGATACAATTTTAATGCTACATAGAATACTTATAATAAGGTAATTTCTTTCGCAACTAAATCCCAGGAAACCAAGTTCAGAGGCGCTTGAAAACAAAAGGATTTGCCAATCTCAAAATTGATCAGCAGTATTCCTGCTGTCAACAGATGTACAGTATTCTGGATGTCAAGACAATTCAAAATATATTTGGCATGTCCTAATGTACTATTGTTCAATGTAACACCATTTTTCTTCTGCATCAAGTATTTGCTCAATTCCAGTGCACAGATAAGACAATAGAATTATTTTAATTTACATTCCCAAATACACCAAATGTTCAGTGCCATTATTAACTACAATCTTTTTGGGAAAATAATTTCCGTTATCATAGCCGCATTATATTTTTAATAATAAATTATCATGTATCCCAATTTCTCCCTGTGGTAACCATTTCCAGAGCTTCACTATCATCGTTACTGCGGTAAACATTTAAGAATACTTAAACATTGGTTTATCATCATTTTTTCCCATTTTGTTCACTATGTTGGTTTTAAAAGGTCATCTTTGTGAGCTTACATCTGGGTCGCACTCAAACATGGCTTCGGCCAGTTCCGTGTCAACCGGGCCTGTGTAGGTGTGCTCCACCTTCGTTCGAGCGTTCGCTAGTGGTGACTTGATGAACTTCACACACATGCTTGTGAACCCTGTTGTCATGACAATGAAGAAATAGACATTCTGGAGACATGTAAACATTTCTTTGAAACTAATATCAATTTACATATACAAATTTGGCAACTAGCAATGTTATCATAATGACATTAGCTATCACCAAATGTATAATTTTCTCGGTCTTCCTTTATAAATATTAACAAAATTACAAATTTAAGCTGCCAAATCAGTGTGAAACAGTTTGTCACCATTCTTTCTGTCCCACATTTGTTGAAAGAAACATGGTCGAGGGTATTTTTCTTTAAAAAATTAAAATTTATAGACTTGCCAGCTGTACCCTTTGTCTGGCTACTCAGCAACTATCGCAGACTCAGCCTTTCTTAACGTGCCACAGTATTTCTGAGCTCTGAATTTCTAAGGAATGTTCCTTGGTTGAATGTATGGATGTGCGGTCGACTGACCTGTGAACTCTCCAAAGAAGCGCTGACAGATAAGTCTGAGAAGTGGGCGCATGTTGAGGTGACGTTCTTCCTTCGTTAGGTGCACACCGAGCTCAGCGCACACCCGAGGCAGACACTCGTCCACATCCCCAACAATCTAAAAAGTAAAAAAGTAAAGGTAAGTTCTTATATAGCACAGTATCCAGTCCTCAGGACTGCTCAAAGTGCTTTACACTTTACTCCCTGGCAGACTTGTTCAGTCGAACATCATCTCGACTTCTCTAGGAAGCATCCAGCCATGCTGCAATTAATGCGTGAAGACTATTCATACACAAATATCCACCATAGCCAGGTACTCATTCATACAGCTGAGTGAACTGGAGCAATGTAGAGTGAACGAACTTGCCCAAGGTTTGATACCACAGCACATGATTCGAACCCGGGTTCTCTCGATCGAGAGTCCAAAGCTCTAGACACTACACTACTGCGCTCCACTAATCTGCACACAACAGGACAACATTAAACTACAATCAAGCTAGCGGATGTTACCTATGTATGTTTGTTATGCTATCCTAGACACTATGTATCTTGGGTACCAAATGTTACTTTCGGGGCTCCAAAATAGGAAATCAATTTCACTCACGTCTCTCAGCTAAAATAAAGTTGCGAACAAAATTACCCATATCTTCCAAGAATGTGTTCACTACAGTAAATTGAAATCGCTACAATGCAGCATACCTGAGAGAAGATCTTGTAGAATGGCTCCAGGATGAACTCTATAAAACTCCGCGGGGCTCCGGATGTTGGAGGCTTCTTCATAAACCTCCGTCTGAAGTCAAATATACAAACTGACAACATGGCCAGCCAGAACATTTTATTACAATTTTAATAGGTTAATATTATGTTTGTAATGGTTGACGTATACGTTTTTTTCTGAGGTACACAAAACACTGCACGGTAATGCCCCAAGTGATAAACAGCTGAAGATGCACACTGGTTGATGTAATTAATTAAAGTACAGAGACGGGGTCTTTCGTTACATTAGTTTTATATAGTGTCAAACGTACTGTTTAGCTCCCAAAAGACACACATCGAATCTGTTCATGTCTCATGTGACATAAGTACACGATCTGTACGAACGCACCAATTGCATACATGTCATGCACATACAACTGTTCGCCAGGGAGCAAGTAACAAAGACTGCATACAACACGACTTGAGAGGGACAACTAGTGCAGTGGCATTTGTGCAATCATTCACATTTTTATATCTCCAGACAAACGGCAAATTGATCATTTGAGCGGAGCTAAATAGACAACCATCGCGCAAGTCAGAGGACAACACAGGACTTTGTAGGATGTCCTCCGTCTGTGCCAAATTGGTGCTGATAATTCAAACTCGCTTGTTTTACCAATGCAGCATTGGGGCACATCACAGGCACGTGCGAAGGAAGCAATAAAACAATGGATGCTTGCCAGTGAAAGAAATGTGGTGCTAACTGTTAAATGTACAGTGAACTATCATCTAGAAAGAATCCACAAAATTGCGCCTGCGGCAGTATCACTCGTTTTGCATTTTCATATCATATATTTTCTACCGAGTCTGTTTTCCTGTGTGGTTTCGTTTCTGTTAAAAGTGGAGTGACATTCTATTAGGCAGTGTGCAATGGGAACAACACAGTACATTTTTTAGATCACCCCTTAAAAGGTTGGTTTTCGTGGACAAATAGGGCATCAGTGAAAGACAAGATCTATGGCCCTCTAGAAGAACTGCGGCGTACAGCAACCTACATACGAGAAACCGGAGTTACAGTCTGAGCGAACGCCAAAGAAGAATTCAATAAGAGGACTGTGTCTCAACTTACGTCTTACTGTTGAAGTAAACATCTCCCCAGAGTCGTCGGGCCAGCTCGTTCTCATCTATGCCACCTGCACACACAGCAAGCACTGTCATTTTATTCACATATGTTCATAGCACAAGCGTTAAGGTAGCTGGGCCGGGTATCATGTCAGTTGATTTCTTTCTTCATAGAACATCAGTAGGTGTCAGTATGAATGTGTATTATTAAAAAACCCAAGGCACTATCGCCATATGTCACCAAGCCGTCCTTTAAAAACTAGTATTTTTAGTGTGTCTGTGGAAAGTCCCTTTTCAGATTCTTGGAAACTGATGATGTTTCCTTAGTGACGATCACGTGTGCGTCAGCCCAGTTCAAACATAAATTCGTTCACCATGAATGCAGATCATATATTCTGGTTATTCTCATGCCACTATGTTATTGTATTATAATTACCTAAATGCATCACACTGTCAAATCACCAAATACTGGCAGTAGTTTTGTTTATTCTCCAATAATGCCCGACCTCAGCCGCCAGTTGCAATGACACGTGACTGACCCCAGCAGGTGTCAATCAATCTTGTCTACCACAACAAGTTCAACACGTGGCCCTTCGTAACACAATATCATGAGACAACTTGGCAGGAAAACCTTGGGGGGAAATCTCAGTAATAGAAGTGTCTGTCAAATTGTGTTGAAATAAGCCACATGCCAGTAAGTCACATTTCTAAGCAAAAAACAAGCATCTGGTGACACTTATATTATCAATAACAACCAGGAAGTATTACTTAATGTAACTTTTTATAAAAACTACAATACTTACAAAGCCATAACTTGGCACATGAACTCGACTTGTGTTTACCCAAAATTGCACAGGATGGTTTTATGTTTGGTGAAGGTGTCGTGACAAAAATGCAGTACGGATTTTTGCTGTCTTTCAATATTGTAGCAGAATGTTTATCAAGCTGTATCAAACTTAATATACATTTGTTTACAAAAATAACCCATATGAATGGCAATAACATGTTTGTACTTACAACCATACAAATTTTTCTTTTGGGAGTTTCTCAAAATGAAATAAAATGCCAGTTTAGGGTGATTTTTGACATATTTTTTTAATTGTCTTTAAACACATTTAAATATCTCTAAATAACATAAAAAATCAATTCTTTTTGGTCTAGAGTATTGTTTAATGTCTTAGGCAAACTCTGAGAAAAAATGGTTAGCTTATCTTCAAAACTTATATTAGAAATTATTAATTCAAAAGAAGCATATACACCTGTAATAGCTGATCCAGCCACCATAACTAATTTCCAAAATAGATTGTTACAAAACTACAAAATTAGCTCCATGTAGTGCTAGTGTTATAACAATGGCTTTATTACAGTAAATGCAGTGACTGAATGCTTGCTATGGAGGTCGAGATGGAGCTGTCAGGTCTGCGGGGAGGTGAAATCTACCTTGCATCGAGCAGTCCAGTAGACAGGATACTGCACTATAAATGTATATTTCCTCTAAGTGCCATGTCTACACAGTTGTTTGTAGCAGTTCTATTGCGCTTCCTCCACACCATATTGACAGACTATATGTTCTTTTTATTCTCTGGTGTCCTCTGGATCATTTTCCTTTAGTCTTTCCTATTGTTACACTATGTTCTAACTTTCTCTTCCTTATTATATAGCTTATAAATCTTGCTTGTTGTGTTCTAATTTTTTTAGTGATCTTTCTTTTTGATTTGGTTCTCCAAAGGGTGACTTCAATATATCTATACAATTATTATGGCAAAGATCAAAAATTCCCAGATATACAAACACAGCATATCGCACAAGAACAACTCACCGAATGTGTCTGCGTACAACTTGGCGAAGGATTGGAGCGTGAAGGAAAAACGATAGTAGGAGCTGGCAAAGAGGACATTGCCAAGGACCGGAGAGACCATGTTGTCTTCTTGGTCCTCCGAATGCACACTGAAACAGACCATCACAACATGACTTGTCTTTGTGGATGTCATTGCCTGACCTTTAGGACTCGGACAATAATCTAAAGTAAAGTATCAAGAATTTAAAGTAGACTTATTACAAAATTAACGACCCATAGCTCGTGATAAGCTTCATAATCAATTAGATGCATCTACATTTGGAGAAACATTTCACCTGCATTTGTTATGAAATGACAAACACAACATAAAAAAGTATGGTGACAAAATACAGTGGAATATCTGTATTACGGCCACCCACATTACTGGACCAAAGTGACCTTAACAGCGAGGTGACCATAATACTGAGTTGTGGACTGAAGCATGACGGGAATTAGGAACATCGCTATAGGCCTACATAATGCATGCCATTCTAGCAGCAGTGCGCATTAACCAGTGCAGTATGTATTGTCCTGTGCGGTGTAGCGTATGTTTTATTAATGGATACAGTTATATGTCTGATGAATTGGTCAACAGTAACTTTGATTGCAATCAGCCTTTAGATACACACACACTCATAAGCATGCACCACCCACCGCATAATTTGTGTGCATTGATGCTACTGATAGCATTGTGGATTTTGTTATAAATTATGGGGCCCATAAATTATACCACTAAGCAGGGCCTCACCCAGGATAACTTTTTTGCCAGTCTAAATTTTTTACGACTTGCTACGAAGCGCAGTCAGGCACGCGATCAGGTGCGTGATCCAACGTATTGACCATTGAACGAGAATTCCTAATTTAAATTTGTATATTTTTTGTTCAAAGCATAAGATTCACATTTTATTGCCACTTACAATAGAGCACATATAAGTTGTTTCATTAGAACACATTTAATTGTCACAATTTACAAAATTACTAACAAAAATATAACAAATTAGCAAACTTAACATATTAAATGTGGAATCCCAATTTTATGTACAATTAAAATGTGTGCATACAAATTGTATACAAGGTACATATAATGGACCATGTTTAATTACTAAAACAAAATATTAGACTGACAATTTTTTTTTTAATAAGTCGCCATACAATGGCCATGTTTTGATCCATAATAAGTTAGTTATTAATTAAAACATTGTGTATTCGTGTTGTTGTGAATGTTCCCATTGTTAAACTATAAATCAGTCAAAACATTAATTCATTTAATTAGCAACCTGAGCTCCGTGCCTTAGATCACCCAGTGGGTAATTTTTAGCACATTGTGCTAAAAATAGCGAAGACTTAAAGGAAATAACAACAAGGCATTAGCTAAAATCCGTTTTCCATGTGTACACAAAGATTAACATTTGACAACATTAAAAAAATACAGAAAAATACATTTGTAGACAAAATTCTATTTTAAACCCGTCTGTGTAGAGATTCCCGCAGAAAGTTGAAATTTAATGAGCTAGGCGATCACGTGGTATCGTGACGTCAATGCCGACTCGCGGCTTTGTTGACATCTATGCATCGCCATTGTTGTTCTCTCCATTCTCTTGTAACATCATGGCTAGTGGGAGTTTCGCAGAGTTTCAAGTGAAATCATACGATTTTGAGCCACTAGCGGGAACGGTTACAGCGGATGATTCGTCTAATTCCGCTCTTTCCGAGCGTTTCAGCGACGGTAGCGAAGAAGATGATGCGGAGTCGGACAGTCACAATGTTCGCTCATGCAACACCGACTGGTAAGCTTCAACTTCATTATAATGACACATATGGTGTGAAAACTGTCGACAACAACAATTATATCGTTTTAGTACGACGTTATATTATAAAATGCGGTGTCAAAGCTGTACAGAGAGTTAGCTAGAGGTTGTAGCTAAGTAGGTCATCGGACGAAGTAATTGTAAACAGACTTGTCAAAGACAAACTTCACAAAGTTACGAACCGTCGAACGTCGTAAGCATGGTTGTCTGGTTTATGCGGATCGAGTTTAGGACGTTATAGCTACTTACGATATCACCCCTCTGGACAAAACCCACACTTTTTTAGTTGGACAGTTGTTCGCGAGATGACCATAATATCATGACATATATAATGACAGCTCTAGATTATCATTATGTCATTTATGTGGAACAATAATTTTATTACTCTGAGTCTGACACATAACAATATAGCTACTATATAATCAAAATAAACTAAAATAAACATTAAAATAACATGCAGAACAATTGAATAATTATGGTAATGGGTTATAGCCTGAAGGGTTATGTCCTAGACCTAGGGGTTTAGTGTAACCTTAGGGGTCTTATATGTGAGATGCTATCAGTGGGTATATATGTGCCCTACGACTATGTCCATAAAAATCATAAGGACATAGCATTTTTAATCACATTTTTTGTGTGACATATTTATTACAAATCCATCAAGCAAGTTTCAGAACACAGTTTTACTGGGTTGAATCATTACAAATTCATCAAGCAAGTTTCAGAACACAGTGTTACTGGGATGAATCATTCCAAATGTTGGTAACTGTGTATACCTGGTAACACAATGTGAATCACCACACAGTGCACAGACAATGGTTATAAGCCAAACAACACCCATGGGAATACTTCCCCTGCAGGCAGATGAGAATATGGCTTCAGCAAATACCCATTGATAAACAAGTTATCTAGTCCATTTTGTTGATCACTTTACCTATGACATGCTAATAAATAGCATAGCTTCACATCTACAGACCAATTATTATCTTTACAGGGCAACTTCCCATTGAGCCGAGAAACTGCTGCACTACGACATTGGTTTGGCCAGTGCAGTTTCGGCAACGTGCGAAAAGATGACGAAGTGAAGACTCTGCAACCAAGAAGTACCTCTCCCTGGAAGGGCAGCAATCTTTCCTCAAGGGAGTCTTGTTTGTAACACCCTCCTCTGTGTCAGTGTACTGGTCGACATGGTCATCGCTGTCACTGTTGCTGCTGTCACGACTAGTCGACTCATTGTCAGAGCAAACATACTCTGGATCTGCAGCAGATGTCACTTCCTCCCCGTTTTAGTCACTCGAGTCACTAATCGGACCAGTCAACAAACTGCACTGCACACTCGTTGACCTCACTGCTGATGTCACCTGCACAGCAACCTGCTCTGATGCACAGACTGCTTGCACTCTTCTCGTGCGAGTTGATGGCCTGATGTCAACCTGAAAGCATTTGCTGCTCCTTTTTGGAGTGGAAGCTGTGACTGACTCAGGTGTGGAATCCTCTGTATCACAGGAATCCGTACGAGAGCTGTCATATTCAGTTGCTGTATCTTCAGATGACCCATTCTTGGTCGACGGTGGACTATCTCGAGCTGCTGCCAGAATGTCAGCAAATAACTGAAATAACAAATGACCCTTATAGAATTTGCAAAAAAATAAATTGTTGTAGGTTTCTGACAAAAGCAAACAAAATCCTGTCTTTTACCATCTTGTCAGAAAGGAGTACATCCATTTGTCTAGTCATTTGCCCAGCTTCCAAGTGTGAACAGACTGCCTAGCTGTGAAAAATACAAATTAATAAATTAATTTCAAGTTGCAAGGTATGTATTGTTTATTCTATGATAAAAACATCATAAATAATTGATATCACGCTTACAGAATCTACACAGAGACATAGTTACTTTTGTTATGTTACACTTTTATGCAAACAATTACCTGGAAAATGTGACAATATATTACTTGTGAACATTTTATTTTTGGTTATAACTAAACATCTATTAAATATACAATAGATAGGTTTGCAACTTGCATTGCATTTATTGTTATTGTTTCACAACAAATGACCATTTTCACACTTGGTAGCTGGGCAACAACCCACATCCAAATGTGAACATATTTATTATTTGATAAATTTACTTGATTTTTTTAATAACATTAAGTTAAAAATCAAATAAATTCATTAATGACATTTTGTAACATCATTAGTAGAATCCTTATCCATTGATATAGTTACTATCATAACAATATGTGACTGCAGACATGAACAATCCTGCAATACTCAATTTTATAGTCACTATAGGAAGCCTGCTCCAGGAGTGGTGTAATAATAATAATACCTATTAGTAACAATAAGTTGAACAAAGCACAATATAATAACAGAAACAATGTAATAGTAACTGGCATATAATATATATACATGTTTATTAATATATGTCGCATCAAAATATAAATTTAATTATGCTTTCTGTATCCTATTGAACTAGTTTATCCAGGTTTTATGATTGCCAACATCCATCCCATGAATAATGTGGGAGCCGAATAATGGTCCTTGGTACATTTCTGAGCTTCTGTTTAAAAAAACATCATGACTTGTGCCAGTAATTAGCAATGCACCAAGCAGTAAGGTGTAATTACACTGATTGCAATCTATTAAATTGCAGTGACATTTCTTTTGTCTTCCATTCATTCATGTTATACAGACATAAAATGAAAAATATGTTCTATCCGTAAACGTTGTTAGTAGATAATACAAGATACAATAGTTATATTTTTGTTCTAAATATTTATCTCGGTACATACTGTAGTTCCAATTCAAAATGTAATGATAATACCTTCAAATGTAATAGTATATATTGCATGATGTACATTGTCTTCGATATTCAACTGTAATAAAATGGAAACTAGGCAATAGCAATATATGACACTGTAATGTAATTCACCATAGGCCTGTGCACTGGAGTTATGAAAATACAAATCAATAAATTACTATTGAAATATTAAAAATTCTATAGTAACAAATGTAACAGTACTTGTGTGTTACAATAGTGTGTGTTATGAAAGCTGCTCTCTACTGTAAGAATTCTATAGTAACAAATGTAACAGTACTTGTGTGTTACAATAGTGTGTGTTATGTAACAGTACTTGTGTGTTACAATAGTGTGTGTTATGAAAGCTGCATCTACTGTAAGAATTCTATAGTAACAAATGTAACAGTACTTGTGTGTTACAATAATGTGTGTTATGAAAGCTGCATCTACTGTAAGAATTATATTTATTGAAAACATTACTTTTGAAAACTTAAACATAATATATTATTAACTCGATGAATACATACTGTAATCTACAGGGTGTTCAATGTGGTAACCATTCAATATTAATAATAATTAATCACATCTACCTGCAAGGTTTACCAATTGCAATGGTGATCAGGGTGATGTTAGGCATGGGTTAATTGCATGGGTTAATTATAGTAATAATAAGTATCCGACATGTCACATCCATGTTACCCAGTTCCTGCCATTTCCACCTAGCATGCTTTAATTACCAGTAGATCAGGTTCAGATAACTATTTTAACTGGAGGGAGAATGCAGTGGGCCAGCTGGAGGTGGCTGGTGTATTTGTTATTCATAGCAGGAAAGACCTACAAAGTGCAATGTCAACTGGTAATTAATTAGATTTGATCTTTGATCAGTTGACTAGGGCAAACACTACACTTAGTTCCTCAGTCAAGTGGAGGAGTCACAACAAAGGAGTCCAATTAGCTGGATTAGCAGACAGGTGCCAAACACTGTAATAAACTGTTTCTACAGAGAATACTGATGGGGGATAATTCTTCAGCAAGTCATTGATGACATAAGACTTTAGTGAGTCATGTGTCAGAGGAGGAGATTGCCAGCAACTGGTTCCAACTATGAGAGTGAGACAGACCACTTCCTAATTTTATAATTTTTGTTTTAAATATCTAACTTATGCATGGTACTTTATGTGTACATACATTTGATGTTGATCAAAATGCATGGCACTTTCATAAAGTCCAAGTATTGTCATTTAAAAAACAACAAATGTTATGTATGAAAAATAATAATTAATTTATGCAAATTCAACGTTAAATACATTTGAAAATATAATTATTCTTCCATCTGCAAATTCACATTGCAATGTTCTACATCCAAGTATTGCTTCTTACGGTTTAAAAAACTTATTATAACAGACTAACCTGACTCGGCAACGAGTATAATTAAAATAATTATTTCTTATTTGCATGTAAAAGTAAATAGATTAATTAAATGCATAACTAACAAATTAGCATCAATTAATTTGCTGACGTTTTTGTTTTATTGCCTTACATTCCTGTAACCATGATAATGATAAAAACAGTCACCTGAATCGATTTGATTACACTATCAAATTTTCCACAAAACTTAGTATATGTAGATTTATTATAGTAGTATCGTGCATAACTACAACATTTAGAATATAAGATACTTAGGAAGAGTTCCGTGATATGATTGGAACCAATGGGATACAATGACAATAAGTTGAATAACTTATTTTGACACTTGACACACACGAGACCGTCCAGTCCAGGCATTATACTAGACCTACAGAATAATAATAGTAGATATAATATGTAAGAATTACCTTGATTCGTTGCCGCTTTCGGTAAGCAGACCTCGTAAATTCACCAATCGTCGAAGGAACCTGGTACCCCAAAGAAGCCATGGGTGTAGTTGCTGAGCCGGCTGTAGTGACAGCGGCAGCGGAGCCTGCAGCGGCGACTGCGGCACTGGAACAACGCTTGCGAGACCCGCTTGCCTTCGACTCGGGCAAAGCGGCCGTCGATCCTGCCCGTGCCGACGCCTGTCTTCTGCGGATTGACGGCATCAATGCAGCTTCTACTGCCGGGAATATTGTTGGGACTGCATCGCTTTTCAACGATATTCGAGCACCAGGATATCCAAGGGTTGCCAACATCTCCGGATCGCGATCAAAACAGCTTTTCTCAAAATGAGCGGAGCAAAGCCGGCTGTGTTTCTTCAACAAAACTGGATCCGTAGGGAACCGAAAAAAATGGTGTGTTGCTGTATGTTTAGAAGAGTTTGCATTACAACCGAATGCCGCACAATGAACCATGATGATATTCGCATTACACAGCCACCTCTGCTGTCATATTGCTGAGAATGAATGTAAACAAGCGGTCGCTGTATCGGCAGAGTCAACTCTGACGTCACATCTCAGCATCCCGAAAAGCGCGCCAAAAATATGCATATTCGAAAATGTCCGGATGTACAGCATAAAATGTGGAATTTTTAATTCTTCGATTTTTGGGGATTTTTTTGGCTTGGTGGACATGGAAATATATAGCAGGATCTAATTTAATATGAATTCAAGCAATAGATGTTTTTATTCCCTTTAACTAAATCTAGCACAGTCGCTGCACATCGCAATCCGGTTCAAAAATAATGCAACATCGTCGAACAAAATCTAGTTTCCATTCCATTGTAAATCACATTCAATTATCACAAAATATACATAATTTGAATAGTGGAAAACTGACAAATGGCATCGGTGATGCACAAAGTTGTATATCGGGCGATAACATAGGTAAACCACATGTTTACACATCAACTTATCGGAACTTTCATTTCTCTCACGGCATCGATTTTGTGTAACATCAGCAGTGAAGACCAACACATCTCCCCATTGGTTGATTAAAAACCATACGATCCAAATATGTTCACAAGTGCGGGTTTTCGATAGCTAAGATAATAAGAACAATTGAATTGGGTCTAAACTCATTAGTCCCAGATCAGGAAATTACCAGTTGTTTTTCAGGCCATACTAGGACATCTAGAAAAAAACTTAACACCAAGATCTTCAACCGGTGCAAATACAACTCCATGCTTCCAATCTTGCTCTGACAATGGCCTAATACTGATCTCCTCAGTCTTACCTGATGAGGGCATTGACCTCGTCGAGAATCTGGCGGATCTTGAAATAAGCATCAGCAGGTGGCAACTTCAGTTCAAGAACGAGTCTGTCGATCTTGTTGATGCACAGCGTGATTGAGATTCTCTCCTGTAGAGCGTGCTTCAGCAACCGTTCCGTGTTCAACAACACCTGGAGGGCACAACAGAAACTGCCACGAATCGTCATTGAGCGTATTCTATTTGCTATCTACAGACACCGGGTGTGGAGAAGACAAACAAAACCGACTTCGGAGAGGTGGAAAACACATGTGTCATAGGCTGGTGCATATTACTTTTGTGTACCACGCAAATGTACACATTTGTAGTGTAATTCATTTACTTGTAATAGAAAGTGAAAGAATTAAATGTAAGCGAATGGACGATTAGTTTGCCATATTTGTGGTCATGTGACGGAACTGCTCCGATTGCAAAATGCTTCTCTATTTTCTCCACAAAAAAAGAACATCAGATAGGTTCGATTATTCATGAGTCAGAGACATTACAAAACAGAATGGGAAGGGACCATCAACATTGCTGAGAAAGAATAATTTACGTTAGGTTTCACAAGTTTAATGAGCTGAAAATGAAACCATACATTACTGACATATATTGCACGAAACTTTATCTTATACATCAAGGGAATTGTAAGGTAATAACAAGAATGCACTCACCCCTTCTGCTGCATCAACAAATATCACAGCACCATCACACAGTCGGAAGGCAGCCGTTGCCTCATCAGAGAAGTTCACATGCCCTGAAAGTGGACAGCATGGATGTATTTGAAAATATAAATAAGTTCATATTTAAAAAATCACTAAAGTGGTCATTTCTAGTTTCTGTACTTTTCACCCATGACTTCTTCTTTATTGATGATGGAGAGAAGAGATGTAATTTATTAGTTGTTATCTTAACAGCTTGTCATACTGTAACATGTAGTCGGTTATAAATAACATTAATGTCTAGTTTATATGCCACACGTTGAAAAATAATATAAAGAATATATTTACACTATCTGGGGACAATAATATACAGAAAAGGAGGCTGCACCGTTGAAAGAAGACCTGTGGCGAGTGTCATAACTCACCTGGTGTGTCGAATATGTTGAGGAGGTAGGACTTGTTGCGGATGTCCTGAGTGATGAGGGTGACAGGCATCGATCTAATGCTCACTCCGCGCTACAACACAAACAAACCACAGATTAATAGCAACAGTCACTTCGTTTCTATAGTAAACCTCAGATACAATTAATTCTCGCTTATAACAAATAAATGAATTTGGCTGGACTATTCTTATGTTTTTTGCATGTATAACAAATTATTGGATATACCAAACAGTTGTGTCAGTCCCAACGTCAAGAATCTATTGAAATATCATCAGGTATAACACATAGATGTGAAATAAAAAAATGCAGGTCTAGACCCATATTTATTCATTTTACATTGAACACTATGGAATAAAATATGTTTCTCACTACTTAGATCAAACACGATTATAAGCTTCCTATTCAATGATTTTCTGTTAGCATGACAGAGTTGGTGGTCAATTTCAGATATATAACCAATTTTTTATATAACAAGTAAATTGGCCGGTCCTGAGCAATTAATTATATCTGAGTTTTACTGTACTTCACAAAAGGCACTGTTTGCAAACTGTAATCCGGTGTCAACAGTATCTTAATTCAAACTAAAAGACATAAAGCAATTAAAACAGTACATGAAATCAAGAGTCTTCTTTGTCCAAGGAGAAGGTGTTAGACAAAGTCTCTGTATCAAACAGCCCATTTTAAAGGAAACTTTGTTTATAAGTGTCATGTAAATTGTGACAAACATGTAATATAGTGTTAGACGCTAAAATGCTAGATGAGAGAGTACCAGTTCAAACTGGAGGTGTTCTTGTTAAGCATCACTGCATAGACTGTCACAAAACATAAGCGAACACAAAATCAAAACTTTGGTAACATTCGACATATATGTAGCTTTGAGATGCAATAATTTCCATGGGTATGCTTTAGGTCAAAACACAAAGATAAATTCACTGATTTTTCAAGAATTTGTATTGCCATTGGAAAGTGATATTTGCGACATAAATGATTGAAGTAACAAAAGTATTATTGAACAGCCCCTGGAAATACTCACTTCCTGTTCTGTAAATAATGTGTCTGTGTATCGCATCTGAAACCAGACAGTCACAACAGGTTCATAAAGGATGTATATACCAAAAAGCTAGTAATACAATGTCACATACTGATTACAAAATAAATGCGAATGAATCTTAGGAACGTATGTAAAATTTTATCAACACTTGAACCATTCGACTAAAAGTCCCATTGATAAACAAAACGATACATGTACACTATTAAAAACTGAATAATGTTTATAACTTGGCTAGAATAAGTTATACAAAAAACATCACATTACCTTATTGAAATATGAAAATGTTGGTATATATATTTAACCTTTAGAAACAACTATGTACGATTTGTTATTTGGATTCCCAGAATAAGTCAAATAAAAAAGAACAATTGTCTTATTAAAATATGGACATTTTGGCATACATACCAAACCGTTAGAAACAACTTTTTATGATTGTTTGACAAGTAAATTAACAAACAGAGCCGTAGAAAACAGTAACCGATGTGTTGTTTTACTTACATCTTTGCCCTCCTTGGCCTGCAGGTCAGGATGGGTCTGTTCTATCAGACAGTCCACAAACGACGTCTGCACAGAGAGAACACATTGTAGCATGTTTGTAAAACATTCCACCAGGCACATCACCATTGGCAAATATATTACAGATCGCATACGATGCCTTTAATTCTTGTACAATATATTCATGAACGCTGTCGTAAATGCCACCGAGTGTTGGTTCTGAGTATCACAACAAAGACATAAGATAAACAATGGATTTACTATGGATTGATGATATATTGTGTACTTCAAAATTATTAATGCTGTTTGAACTGTAATTGGCCCAATCATTAAATAAAACTCTTAACCTGCAACAAATCTGGTGTAATATGATACCTGCGACATTCCAAATGTATGTTACTAAGGCTGGTATAAACTCAACAAGCCTGCAAGTATTACAAAACAGGATATAGGCGTGACAGTTTAGGATAGAGATGAATGTTGTCAGACAGATGTCCCAGCATGCAACACAAACCTACCTTCCCATGATGCAAATGTCCACAGAACACGACATTCCGAATAAGTTCCGGGGAGTCCATTATATCGGCCATGTATCTTTAAAATATAACACATACAAATCAAAATAAATTAACTTTGAAAGTAATTAACACTGTAGTTCAGATCAAAACTAAATTACCATGGTACTTTGGGTCATAAAAATAAATGGGAATAGCATAAACAAATTACCATAAACGTACAGTACACAGTGTATCAACAATAAACACTGTATATTAAATTAACGTAGAAGTACAGTACACAGTGTATCAACAATAAACACTGTATATTAAATTAACGTAGAAGTATAGTACACAGTGTATCAACAATAAATGCTGTATATTAAATTAACGTAGAAGTACAGTACACAGTGTATCAACAATAAACGCTGTATATTAAATTAACGTAGAAGTACAGTACACAGTGTATCAACAATAAACACTGTATATTAAATTAACGTAGAAGTATAGTACACAGTGTATCAACAATAAACACTGTATATTAAATTAACGTAGAAGTATAGTACACAGTGTATCAACAATAAACGCTGTATATTAAATTAACGTAGAAGTACAGTACACAGTGTATCAACAATAAATGCTGTATATTAAATTAACGTAGAAGTACAGTACACAGTGTATCAACAATAAACACTGTATATTAAATGCTGTGATTTGGAACATCAAAAATAACTATTGTAGTTCATAGTATGTGCCTGCTGAAAATGAATACCTAACAACTTAATTGTAGTTTAATTGAGACACTCACTCAGTCTCATAGACAGTCTCTGGAAGATCTTGCTCTGCCATCTGGAATTTCTTCTTCTTAACTGGTGCAATAATCGGCTCTGAAAAGTCCATAGCAGGTTGAAAATACGTCATACACAAACACTGGTGGTATTCGACATACCTTAGCAATTTGAACAAACACATATGACATGATTTATGTCTAGATTTAAAACAGGAAATTGATTGTATATAGGCATTTTATTATTATTGTTATTATTCAACTACGGGTAAGTTCTGCATGCGTACGCATTTGTGCAAAATAAAGAGAAGCACAATAAAAAATAAACCTCAATTACCTGTAAGAGGCTGGGTATCCTCCTCATGGACAATGGTCTACAACAGAAATATAACATGTTTCTGTCTCATTTTAGGCCACGTGTCAGACATGTCAATGATCTCACAGTTGGCATTAGAATGTCTAGCTTTGTCGGCCGTGAAGTGTAATATCGAAGATCAGATACCATACTATTTATATATGAACATACAGTTTTTCATAAATATAATAATGTAATCTTATTATTATGTAACAATAACATATCCAGTCAAGAAGCCTTGTTAAAACATTGTAAGTAACCTTTAACTCAACATTATTTCTACACTGGCAACACCATCATAGCTAAGGCAACCATGCTTACTCAATTTTTCACAAAATATGGCAATAGAAAATAACAAGAATCTTCAGTTTCCACTGGTATTGATCCAGATATATTAAATCACAGTCACTTACTTGACATGAGCACGAGTAATAATTGCAACTCGTACACAGAGGAATGATGGACATTTATTAGGAGTACCAGAAACACTTTGTCTGTAACTTTCTTCAGTTACTGCGTTAATAAAAATATCATGAAAACAAGCTGTGTACCTCAACGTCTGGACCGAAGACTTCCTCGGGGGTGGGGTAGTACTTTTTGTCCTCGTGTAACACGACCTGCATGTCTGAATCCTCAGGCTCATCTCTGTCCAGGTCCATGTCATCATTCTGTTAACAACAATACTATATAACCACTCATATTCATTGATATTAACCAGTGATAAGAATACAGACTTGCATATCTATGCAATCAATTAATGACAACAGTTTGTGGCATCCAAGTAATGTGAGTGGCCATGCAACCAACTTCAGCAGTGATCAGTCATTGTTAAGGACAGAGTACCTTATCACAGTTGTGGCCAATTCAGTTTTTAACACAGTATGTTTGGTCATATGAAGGGTTTTCGAGCAAAATGCAATCAATATTACGTCTTTCACAAAAATATCAGAGAATAATTGAAAACTTTAATACTATATCTAAGTATCTTACGAATACAAAATCACAGTGACTGATTTCAAGGGTGATATGTTTTAAATTATTTTTTTTATTTTAAATTTTAAACCCCTGATACATAGAATGTAATACTTGCAAAAATACATACTGCTCTTGAAAGTGCTATCAGTGCTTAAAGTATAAATTACTATTGTTTACCTAAAGACAAAATTTGGATAACTTATTAGTTTTGTTGTTACATTTCATGAACATGAGATTGAGTTCACTTACATTAGCACCGGCTCCATAGCCTGGCTCTTCCCTCTCTCTTTCTTCATCACTTTCATCATCATCGTCGTCAGACTCAAGCTCCGGCCCGATGTAGTTGCCAAATTCGTCGTAAAGATCCGCATCCATAGCGGCTAGTTACAAAACAATATCAGAAATTATTCAAAATAAATATTCAAAATAACAATATGAATATGTTATAATCTTCTTCTTCCTCTATACTGCCTAGCCTCAGTACACAGACATGGATCGAGCAAACACAAATAACGTTTGAATGCACAGAAATCCTACTGACCCTAACCCTCACCCCACGGATGCTGCTAATAGTACAGCCTAGGGTAGCCTATTTTTTTTAAACTTCATTAAACAAAATTTTTAAAATATTGCCAAGAAATAATGATGGCCCATGGCACGAGTAATGATCATGTTTTGAACAAACAGCATTCTAAATGTGAATTATCATACCGTCTTCATGGTTGTACCTGCCTCCGTGATAGGTTTGCTAAATTATTCAAACGGCAATAATTAAATGCCGGTATTGTGTATGTGGGAAAGGAGTGGAACGCGTGCAATTGTGGGCGATAATGCAATGACATTTAATTTAACTTTAATTTATTAGTTAATAACGATGTACGTGCAAAATAATATGTCAACATTTTGACTGCTATGTGCACCTGAAATGCTACGGTGCACATCAACCTACCAAGTGTGGATAATAGGTGTTTTGTTGCTTTGTTGTGTACCGCCAAACGCCAACCCAACGTTACAACAGAAAAAGCGGAAGCTGGAATCCGGAGTCGACGGAACGAATTTGAGCGCATTATAAAACTAGCACTAAAATGTGATGTGGGGTTGTTATCTAGCAGCTGTAGTAGATAGGATAGTTGTTCATCATTAGAAAAGATACGATGGGTAGAAAAGTTCGGAAAGTAAAGAATCCAGGGGAAAACGGGAATGATGCAGCTGTAAGCAGCATTTAATTTTAAAATCCTGTAATATCGCCCTAAAATTAAATAGCCCTAAATTTGTATAGATATTAGAATTATAGTACATGTTAATAACAGAACGTCAATGGAATCTGCAATGTTATCATCACTAGTAACGCATATAAAATGTTTGGTTGAAATTTGGCGAAAATTCGAATGAGTATTAGTACTGCCATCTGGTGTCCTACTTGGAAACTGGTGTACAGCCACCTGGTGTCTCGTTGTGGAACTGGATCTCACATATTTCCCGATATGCATCTTTTTTATGTATGCTATTCAGTGTTGCATAAATGGTGTATCGTGATTATGCATCAGTACTAAAATGATGGTCATTTGATTTGCAGTATGTGCGCCCATTATCTCAGGTCCTATATGTATTGTCAACACGTGTTTAGTATTGGTTCAAACCACCACACCCCCTCAAAACAATGTTGAGGGGGATTGGTGATTTGAACCAATACTAAATACTATGTTTTTGGACTTATGAGACGTCCCCATAACATATCAGGGTGATCAACACACAAAAAATACTTTTTTAGTGAGATCCTTAAAAAATTGCAAATAATTATACATTGGTATAATAGATTCTGACCAGAATAGCAATGACAAAGCTAAATGCAGTAGTACCTGTCTGGGATTATGCATGAGAAAAGTAGCAGTGTTATTTTATCAATATTAAATCTTTATGGATAACATTGGGAGTTTGAAGTCTGTATGATACACATTTTCTCTTGAATTTAATCTCATTTAATCATGACAAAAACGGGTAATAGAGAAACATGTAAAGTGTACAGTTAATTATGAGCTAAGCCTAAGTATCTACTTTGGTTTGATACGGTGAATATTTTTTATCCATTTATACAATAAAATCTCATTACATTTAACAAATAACCTAAGTAATAATTATTGGTTTAAATCTTCATTTAGGTTCAAGGAACCAATGACAGCAGCATTGTCAGCAAATGCTCCATGGTTGACGCTGGGTACTTCAGGGATGACTTTGTGAATCATTTTGTGAATAAACGCAGCAAGAGATCTCCACTGATAAACAGAGGTTACTATGTTCGAGCCGCAGCAATGGAGCACGTGTTCCAGGGTTTCCTCGAGACATTCAAGTTTGGCAGGAAGCAGGCAAGTGCTGTGAAATGTGTGTGTGCTATTTTATGTAAAAGTTGGGAAAAGTTAAACAAATTAAATTAAGCGTCATGTTGTGAAAATATTTATTCCCCAAACATTTATATATTGTAACCTGTAATAAGAATTTGTAGTTCTAAGATTTCAAAAGTAGGCAAAGGTATGTAACTATATGTTTAGTGGGTGTTGGTGTTCCACTCATTTATATATGTGCTTCTGTACATGTGTATGCCTGCCACATACGTGCATGTATGTATGTAGTACTATCTACGCATGTAGGCACATATATATGCATATATTCATGTGTGTAAAATTGTATATAATATATTATTATATGTATTGTGAATAATTGTTTTCAGGTAGTCTCCCTGGGAGCAGGCTTTGACTCGGCCTACTTCCGTCTCAAGTCACAGGGTCTTCTGGAGAACACAACTTATTTTGAAGTAAAGAACAATATCTTAAAATAATAATGTTACACGATCCATGACCACAACACTGATTGTCTGTCCTACAGAAACTGGCAAATTTGCAAACCTCAACTGAGTTGGACTTTTCAGAATTTTCCTTGTCTAGAATCACAACAAGCTACAAATGTTTTTGAACATTTTATTTTGTGATACAAGTAGCCCTGCTCATTTGTTTTTTAACTGTCATTACTTTCAATAGTTCAGTTTACTAACGACGATAACTATCAATAGTTAAATTTACTATCAACAGTATGCAATTATTGCATTGACTTCTGTGATGCATTGGTAGTTCAGTGTGTTATTACACCTGTACCAAATTTTGAACCTGCAACAAGTGAGCGTAAATTATGTTCCTCTAACCTGATTGTCCAGTTCTCTAACCATTCTGTGACATTTTATAAATACTATAATTTACTTATAGTTTCATATGGTGATTACCTCCCACAAAAACACTGTACACTTTTGTGTAGAAAAACACCTTTGTATATCAATGTACAGTGTACACAGTTTATGTGGGAATTAAATCACCAGATGCCATTACAGTTAAATTGTGTTCCTTATATTCAGCAGGTGGCGCCATCCGTGGAAACGAATTTTCATAAATTATTAGAAACAAGTATATTGATATTGAATTAATTATTACAAACTATGTAAACAAATTGTCCTTGTTTCATCAGTAGAAGTTTGTATGGATGCTGGATAGTAACAAACAATGTTTAACTTTGTCCTATTATCCTTGTTTGAATGTTAGCTATGGTAGTTAAACAGCCTGTTGACTTATGACAGTTCTGTCATGTTATTTTGTTTCACAGCTTGACTTCCCTGATGTCATGCAAAGAAAGAAAGCTCTTATACAGACCAGTCCGGCTCTGAGCGAGATGTTATCAGAGGCTTCAGAGACTTCTTGTGACATTAGTAAATGTTTCATTTTAGTTGATCGATCAATCAAAAATATTTATTTCCAACATCAATATAATATAGGCGGTATGTATGTTAGGTCTTAGTGTGGTCATTGCTACGCCAAATCCCACTAAGATTTGAAATTAAACTAGCACATTATCATGCGTGGACATTACGTCAGTCAAGTATTTCTAAAATATAAGCTAACAATAACGTAGGCAATCCCAGTTGGTGCATTTTTGTAAGTATGGTATTGTTTTCTAGATTCCATACTTGTAAGATGATGTCTGTCATGTCAATAAGAGACACCTGTCTATAAGGGACATGTCAGCCTGGGTATAATGGACACCTGCAAATAATACGCGTGTTTGTGGAATTCATGGCAATTATCGATACCTGTTTATAAAGGAAACCTGCAATAAGGGAGACCTCTCCGTGTTGGACATGCACCTGTTAACTCCACCTAGTGGTAATTAATTTATTTACTCAATCCCAGTATTGCCCCTGTCTAGTGGTTCAACCGTAATTGTGATATACACCGGGCCATGTAACAGTGATTGCTCTTTTATTTCCACAGTACTCGACTCTCCAGACTACAAACTGCTCGGAGTCGACTTGACCCAGCTTGACACGTTCAACCAATGCCTGGCCATGGCTAATGTTGACCAGTCTGTGCCAACTCTCATCCTGTCGGAGGTGGTACTCACCTACCTCGACTCCCAGGCGTATGTACCCTGAAGATTGACTTTTTTGATGGTATATGTTGACGATTCATTTGTCCATAAAAACGTTCCATGATCAAATAATTTTGTAGTTTTAATCCAGATTATTTGTATTGTAACATCAAATGTAATGCCACAGGGTAAGCCAAATTTTGGGAGTAGTTTGATAGATATTCTGCTTTTTCTGACTTGTGCTGTTACTGCATGGTAGACATCTTGATTGATATATAAGATAGAATTTCACAAGAATTTTCAAAAAAGTACACCAATTTGATTTGTATGCCCCAGGTTACATGACTATATCTATACTTCACCAGCTAGAGCAGTTTACAAACTAATTAGTTTGCCATAAGAACGATGAATATCAGCCTTGAATTGAACTGTTTTATTAATTAATCAATGAATTATTGATAAATCTAATGTTGTAATATTTAAGGGTGGTTCTTACGATAGCGACCTAGCTGTCTTAGTAAGAGTCTCCCTGGTCAGTACAGTAACATCGTATCAACTAAGTTTCTTTTGTATAAAATGTAAATATAGACTATTATGTTATTTAGTTGTTTTCATTTGTTAACAAATTACACGTTAAACATATTCACGCTGATGTACATATATTATGTCTCAATATATAATTTATGATGTGTATTATTTTACTATTGGTTCTTGTACGTATTGACCAAAATAAACTATATTCATGTCATTTTGAAGGATGGGTATTATAGTTAATGTACGTAATATATTTGTTTTGTAGATCTTCCTCAGTCATTCAGTGGATGGCTGCATACTTTGAATCAGCTGTGTTTGTTTCATATGAGCAGGTGTGTAAATACTTACATGCACAAATAACTTTATCTAGCTTCTATAAAACAAGGTGACAGGCAATTCACCATAAACCCATCGTAATTTTACCAATGTAAACAAAATAATGAGGGCAAAATCTTGTTTAAATGACAATCATTCACATTCGGAAATATTTTTGACATTGTATGGTAAGCATTGTAGAAAATAAAAGTGAATAATAAAATATAACTCCTGCCCCATCAACCTCATTATAGCTATTGTAAGTACGCATATTTTGTGAGGAAAAATTTAAACAGAGCCACCACAAAGAAAGAATAATTTTGAACTATGACATCACTGTTGCGATACTGTAAACGCAATGTTTTTTTTTGTAATGTAGTCAGACAATGTGTCATTCTACCAAGAAAAGAAATCCTGAAGTGGAGATATTGCAATAGAATTTTCTTCATTTTCCTAGAAGTGAAAATTTGTCCTCCTGCTCTGTGAGAATTTGCCCTCTCAGATATTGCGTGCAGCATGTCACAGGATTGTTAATTAGCACATATTCTCATCAGTAACGGTGTGAAAATGCTCATTGAAATTTTGTTGCTCTATTTAAAAAAAATTAGATTTAGGAAAAGAAAAAGAACTGTGCAGATTTAATACAAGCAAGTACTTATTAGTACAGAGATTTATGTTTATTTGGCTACTTTTCCTTTGATACGCCCCTTCATTGTGCCCCTCAATGCGCCCCCTCAATGCACCCTCTCTATGCGCCTCCTCAATATGCCCCCTAAATGCGTGCTCTCAATACGCCCTCTCATTGTGTCTTACTTGTCCATTTGCCATACAGAGTTTTTTGCATTGAATGGCGGTTTTGTTAATTCTGGCAATCTTGTTCAATCTCTACGTATATATATATGCTAAACTCATTAACATGAATGGCACAGTAAACAAGTGTTACTATTATTGTTAGTATATATACACTAGTTGTATGTTTAATAGAAATGACATACTGATGGACAACTTTAATGCCAATCTAAATTCACGATTCTATGATTGCAGGTGTCTCCATACGACAGCTTTGGGATAGTTATGTGAGCTTTACCAAATCTTTCTTCAGTTTTGTGTTTCGTGACGGTTCGTAGTGATTAGCTGAATGCAGTGAACAGGGGTAACCTGTTCGGTTGACATTATATAGGGCCTCACAATTTAAACAGCTTGCAAACGATAGTTTATATATGATACATGGTTATGTTTTAATAAAAGAAATTGATTGTTACAATGACATTTGGTGGCTTAAGTCAACGTTGTGTATGTACAATTTAAAACACTCTTGACAACGTGATTGTAGACTAACTGCTTTCAAATCAGTGACAGTAAATGTATTCTAGGGGGACAAAATGTTTTTAGTTATGAAAGTACACTCTACAAATTACTGTTAATCATTCCTTAAACATTCATGCTACTATTTTAGTGACTGTTGCCATTGGTGATTTTCCTGGTTGTTTTAAAACTGGACATTTTCCGACAGGATGAATCACTTCAGTAAGTTGAGATCTCCCCTTCGAACTATTGACACGTTCCCTGATGGAGAATCGCAGGTGGAGAGATACGCGAAACTGGTGGGTGCTTGTAAATAACTGTTCCATTTCTTGGATCGCAGGTTACTATTTTGTGCATGTTAATGATAAATAATAAACCACAGCCAATGTCACATAACTGTTACAATAACTTAGTTTTAGGTTGTTAAAATTTAACATTGTCCAACGATATTCCAGAAAAATATTCACATTTTTAATAAATTTGTTTGTAATTATGCATCATATGGCACCATTTGCATATAGTGTATCATCAAAATGTAGACTTAAGATTATTATCATTTGATGGTGTTCTCATCGACATTATGTTTCATTATATTTAAATATACTAAATTGATTGCTGTATATATATATATATATTCATGGGATGTTTATATTTGTTTTAGTTATTATCATAAAATAGTATAAATTGTATACCAGGTAAATGTTTTCTATAAATATAACGTCATCCATGTTTGCTTGTTTCATTCAGGGTTGGTCTTGCACCACTGCAGTTGACATGAATTATTTCTACACAACAGTGTTGACATCATCAGAACGACAGAAGGTCGAGTCTTTGGAACCATTTGATGAATTTGAAGAATGGCATCTAAACTGTTCTCATTACATCCTGTTAACTGCGTTCAAGGGCGCATCCCTCATTCTCAGAGACTATCTGTGGTCAGATGTCACACCTGATACTGAGACAACGGGGAAGATTTTCATCCAGGATGTGAGTGATTCTTCTCATATGCCAACTAACAATGATGGTGGGGTGTGTGCTGGTTGTGGCTCTGTGACATTGCTAAGTCAAACTCAGTGTAGAAGTTGCGATGGAACTGTTATGGCATCTGGAAGGCAGGGAGACAATACAGCAACATGTCACAGGGAAAAGACCACCTTATCACATGGAGAACATGTCAGAAATGCTGCATCAAGTAGATCAATAATTGCCGAGTCAGAAACCAAGGAATGTGAAGTAGAGTGGACATGCTTGTCGCCTGTGGAAGGGGGGCAACGATACGGACATGATTCAGCTGTGGTTGGTTCACACTATGCCGTCACTATAGGTGGGTTTGGTGCCGACAAGGGTAGACACAGTCGCATGAGAAATCTTCTAGTGCATCATGTCCTCAACGGCACCACGGTGGATATTAAACTAGCTGGGGATCATGATATCGGGAATCCCTTTGAAAGGATGTACCACACCCTGACACCAGTTGGCGCCACAAGTCTGCTGCTGTTTGGTGGTCGACTATCACCCACAAGGCCTTGTCTTCAGTGCTTCCTCTTGGAGTTCCAGTTAAGTGAAAATCAGAACTTGGAAAATGAAAGCGGAATGCAAGGTGTGTCACCTATGTGTGATGATGTAACATTGGAAAGTGCGAATGGTGCAGAAATAGGGACATGCTTTGACCCAGAACATTGTAGTATACCAAACAGTAATCAGAATATTGTCTGCATGAAATGCATTTGCCAGAGACTGCCAACAGAGAGCACCCGCCCACCAGCTAGGTGGCGCCACAGTGCTATCAGCATATTTGTTGATGGTGAGTAAATAAATAATTTGTTTACATAATAATTGTAATATGATAGAGGGAACGTATAATTATGTGCATTGTTATTTTCAGATAATATTGAAGTTAAGCAAGTTGTTTTCCAATGTTGTTCTATGCACATAACTGGAAAAGTAAGCCTTGGCAATATCTATGTAGCAACAGTTTTTAATGTGCTACATTTTTGTGCTAGACACAGGAGATGACTTGTAGAACGTCGGTGTTTTACAGAATCTCCACACGTCATTGTATTTGGCGGGATGTCTGACAACCAAACTGCCTTCAATGACTCTTACATATTCGATGCCCAACGACGCTGCTGGTCAAAGGTAATTCAGCAGATTTACTTCATGTGAAGTCCATTCTGACTTGAAATAAACTAACCAAGTGCTCATCGGGTATATCTGATGTACCACACCGATATATTGTCCGATGTGCTTTTTGCCTCCTTTCCATGTTAGTGATGTTACTCTGATCATTGTGTTATGATTTTTGCATCTCATTCCTTGATTCGTCCATCTCCATATTCACTGGACTGTATTCGTGCCACCAGAAAATAATATACTGCAATTTTTAAATGGCTATCACATCATTGATCTTGGTATAAATTTGATTGTGTTTATACTTAGCTAGGTCGTTCTAGTTCAGCTGGTAGAGCTAAGCAGTGACAAAGAAAAACAACCATACTGACAAAAATTTATTTATAAGGCTTATTTATGTATGATACGGGAGAATAAGGGAACATATTTTATGTTGTAGAAAAAATACTTCCTTTTGCCAAATTTATTAGATGATTCACGATAAACTAAGCAGTTGTTATGTCTGTTGTCGGGTATTTGCATCTGACATATTGATTGCCTTCTGTAGTGGGAATGCAGAGGGGAGACCCCAAGTCCACGCCATTCTCACACAGCATCCCTGTGGAATGGTTGCATGGTTGTTGCCTGTGGCCTTTCATCTGACCTTCGACCTTTGAACTCCATCTTCCGGTTGGAGGTCGTCAGCCGTACATGGATAGAAGTGAATGTACTAGGGAACAGTTTAAGACCTAGGTGAGTATAGATCAGCTGTGTATCATTAGTATTTTTGCTCACTTTGGCAATGTTTCAGCATTCTGCGGAGTTCATTTTGTAAGATTTAACAACATCAGGAAATAATAAAACAAAAATCGATTGAACCCTTTAATGGAAACATCTAGGACAATGAATATGTCTGTATAACGTAAATAAAATATTTATTTTAAAGGTGGAACCATGACTTGAACCATCATTTTTGGTGTGGTAGCATGCAGAAGCAGCAAAGTGTGTTTTGTACCAACCAAGACACGCTTTCTCAGGCGTCTTGTTTGTTGGTGATTTATGCAAGTTGATGTATTCCATTCTATGTTGTTTGTGTGTGTATAATAAATTAGCACTTGGAAATAAAGGATGAATTGATTGTTTAATGTAAATTGCAAAATTTGTGTGTGTGTACATTTACTTCTCAGTGTGAATTAGCATGGATAGAAGGCCGGACGCTTAGTCAGAACCTCTTGCTGCCGTTTTGTGGCATTGGCAGTTGTGTTCACTCCACATTACAGTAATTTACACAGCTGTAGAAATGAGTACCTCAGTGTGCAGGATATATGTGAGTGAATAGACCTACCGTGCATCGAAAGAAAGGCATTGTGAATTTTTCATTTTTGATACATGTATGCAACTGCCTCTTGTGCACTTTCGTTGATTAATTGCAGTAGTCACGGATGAGTGATTGTCTCTGTTTACACTCTGTCTAGATACTCTCACACAGCTACCATCATCGGTGATCGTCTTGCCCTCGTTGGGGGCGTATGCCTCACTCTTCCACCACCAGGGGTCGCTGTCGTCAACCTTGTGACTGGTGTTCATCACGAGTGCGTCCTGCCGGTAGGTGTGCTAGGTAATTCCAGAAGTTTTGTATAGCACGTTATGATTTGGTATAAATGTGATAGATTCAGTTCTTTCTCTGGAGATGCAGTGAGGTTCACACCAAAAAGGACAATCTGGCGAAGGGAGATTCATAGTATGTATAGAGATAAAATAACGTAAATATCCATGAAGATGTTACGACTGAGATATGACACTTTAAACTGATTTGTTTTTTAGTCTTATAGTAAGGGGTGGTATCTTGGAAACCATGTTTAGTTTAACTTTTGTTGTTTTTAGCAACAGGATCCATCGAATCCGATAATGCTGCACGGCTATTCCAGGATTTCAGCCATTCCTCTACTCACAGAAAGACAGATCGTTGTAGTCGGTGGAGGAGGAAACTGTTTCTCGTTTGGCACTCACCTCAATGCGACACCCGTTTTATGGACGCTACCAAATGAGCCATGAGAAACGCAACGTTGTCGCAACCACAGAGATTATATTTATGGATATCATGTCTGACTGACAATAAACGCAGAAACATGACCAGTTCCCTTGTCTTACGTTCTCTTAAACAAAATGAACATATATAAAAACACCAGATGGTACTTGGCTTGCTTAGCACCCGACCCGCGCTATAAATTATTTCCGAATCCTCTAAAATACTTCTTAAAAAAATACGTGTTTTATTACTTTTATCCACGGTAAAACGGCCAAGCGAACTCGATCATGCAAACTCTTCGATCCCCTCTCCGTGATCATGAATGTGGAAATACGTGTTTCTGTTAGGCGAAGATGGAAGTTTTTTACTATAACAGAAATTAGTGAAATATTATGACAATGACAGACATTTTATTTATGTAGCTGAAAGTTCGTCAGAGTACGAGATACTAGAACAGTTGTTGAGTTTTCGTCCCGAGAGAATGATAACGAAGTCCGAGGTAAGACGAGATGTGATGTACGGGTCGAGTCAGTTATAATAATAAGGTAACATATTTTTCGCCTAATTCCTCGGAAAAGAAACTCAGAGGCGCTCCAATACAAAATGGTTAGTCAATCTCGCAATCGATAACCCATATTAAAGTCGCCAACAGACGGACCGATACGCCAGGGAGCTAAGGAAATTGTGTAATATTTTCAACTGATCTAACAATAAGAGGGAGCATATTCCAGAGAGTTGGTACAGCAACAGAAAATGCCCTAGTTCCAATATTAGTATTGACTCTAGGAAAAAAATAAGTAAATCAGAACTAAATGATCGAAGCTGGATAGTTTTTTTACAGGAGTAAGCAATGACTATACGGTAAATCTCGCCTAAGTCGGATTCATTCCGACCGAGAGATTTAATCCGAGTTACGCGAAAATCCAACTTAACCAAAGATGATATATCCCAGCTCTAACACCAAAGGAAGCCATCTAATAGACGTTATGTACCTGTGAACAACGCCTGAACGTGACTGGACACTGCGTCAATTCTACAGGTCTTGAATGTTCACACGCAACAAACACAAAATTACGCAGTATTAGAGTACCTGCATTTATTCGAAGAGAGCACGAATCTGTAATGTCACAGTTTATTATAGATTGTAAAAGTTGATCATCTTGCCCCGTGTAAGTCTTTGTTACGACTCTCACGAGAATAGCCTCGCACTTGTTGGTCAACTCTTCGATCTCATTGTTGCCGAACGTCAAACCATAGTGTCTTAGCGTCTGCAACTCGGCGTCGCTCAATAGACCGTCTGCGTCGGGGTGTCGTACGGTTTCAATGATCTGCTCGTCACTTAGAGTAGGCCAAACCGGAGTTTCTGTTGTCTCGTTAACATCAACATGGTCGTCCATCGTTCATCTGGTAACTGTACTCCAAGCAACCGAATGATTTTGTTGAATACTGCGATCCGACTTAGGCAAGGAAACGCACATTATCTCGGATCAAATGGACCGACTCAGTTCGTCCGAGTAAGGCGAAAATCCGACTTATATTATCAGACTCATATATATATTTTTATGGGAAATACGTTACAAATCAACCGTTCCTCGGAATTCTGTCCGAGTTGACTTCGGCGAATCCGACTTAGGCGAGGTTTACTATAAATATGCTGGTTGCTTACATGAATAATAATACGATATCGGACAGGAAGCCAGTGCAAAGACCCCAGAAGAGGCACTGAGTGAGCAAACGGCGGAGACCGAGTCACAACCGTAGCTAAGCAATTCTGTACACGTTGTAACCTAGTTATATACTTAAGGGCAATATAGTAAAAAAGGGAATTGCAATAGTCAAGCCTGCTGGTATCAAGTGTAGTTGCGATAACTTTTATATCAGAAAGAGGCGAACAACGGTGAATACGTCGTAAATCGCAAATATGATAATAGAAGCAGCGACAAGTTTGATAAATATGACGTCTAAAATTGAAATTATTGTAGATAACTCCGAAATTACGTGCTGGAAAGTGCAGGCGTAACATACTGACTAAGCATAGGTGTGGGAAAAAACTTTTAATTTTGTTACGTTGCCTCTGTATGCCAATAATAAGAAACTCTGTTTTATCAGCATTTAACTTTAATCTACTCTCAGTCATCCAAACGAAAATGTCATTAAAGCAGTTTCTGCTGATCTAATCATCTAGTCCACGTGATTGTTTGAACCACATTCAATCTTTGTCTGCCTCTTGCAAATTTGGTTTGTTTGAACCACATTCAATCTTTGTCTGCCTCTTGCAAATTTCCTTTGTTTTTCTTAGTGTTTTTTCCGTCTGGCTGTTTCTCATTATAAACCCTACGAATGGAATTGATCCTTTTTTCAGTTCTGCTCTATGAAGATCTCTTTATTTGCAATGAGGCGTGTGCCTGACACGTGATGTTGTCTTATGAGGAAGCGTATTTCTGTTGCAAATCCATTCTGCACAGGTTTTAATTCTCCCACTTCATGTACATGTGTAGGTCAGGTTTGTTTTTACTTTACCGTGATTGAGTAACGGACGTGTTCACGAATCAAAGCACCGACGGTCACACACTTAACCAACCTGAGACCACATTGGCAGGATAACAAACTGCAGCAAACTATGTTTAACAGTTTAACAAATATATTGCTTACGGAATCTATGGACGAACCAAACATTTAACATTGTCGAATAGTCAGTATCTATAGTTGACTTATAGGCAATATGCCTGACCCATAACACGCTAATGAAGACCAGACATAACATTGCATAATCATAGTACATAGACTGATTGCAAGACACCGTTCGTTGACCTCTGCACCAGCCCACATTGCCGGATGAAACACGCAATGTGCCACCTGGTTCGGGCCATGGACGGCTGGTGTCTGGTTCCAGACCACACGCGGCTGTTGTCCGTGTTTGGTCAAACCCGGATGTTCCCAGCGTCTCGCGGTCGACGTGGGTATTACCCACCGGTGAACAGTGGTCTTGGGACATCAGACGCGCGATAACATGGAGCGACAACTTTCAGATGGCGAGTCATTAGCAGATTCATTTTACGCAAATCGACACGCGCAGCTAAATAAAGGCGCCGACGTGAAACGGAAGTCTTTGTTGTTGACACAACTGTTGCGCTGCGTCAGTGTAGCGACCACTGGAAAGTATCAAAACGCCTGGAGGAACACAACGTCAGAACATGGCGAGGAGGCCATCTGTCATTGAGCAGGCGTAGGACCATCACTTGGTGTTTAATCGAGTGTAGCTCACTAGTTACAGTCAGAGCACATCCACGTTATAAATTGACCAGTCACATTTGATAGAAACAAGGGCGCATCGTTAAGCATGTTGAAGATGATGCAACAGTAAACGTGCTGGTTGCGTGAACGGTGTACTGAACGAACATTAGTGTCAGTTTATGGATGTTACCAACGTGAAAGAAGACACTTAAGGCCTTTCAGAGTAATATTTGTGTTTCCTGTGACATGCACTCAACTATTAGCTGGTTAGCTCACTATCGATTGTTTATTATTTGTTCTTGTCTAAGATGAAATGTATTAGGGCAGGTAGACATTTTTATATTTATTTTCTTGCTATTGTGTCAAAGACGTTAACCACAATTTCTTAAGACCAGTATGAGAAAAGCACATTTCTGGTATTTTGACAGCTAGTTATTGCGTCCGACAACAAATATTTATGTTTCCCTAGTGCTTAGGTTTACACAGGATCGAATATAAATGGTGTAGTCCCTTGTCATGTCGGTATAAGACTTCTAGGGTCGACTGCAATTACAGGTCGATCCAATAGCTGGAAACACCACTACAGTAAACCTCGTCATAGTCGAACTCGCCTAAGTCTGATTTTCGCTCAACTCAGACATTATTCCGAGGAACGGTTTATTTGTAATGCATTTCCCATAACGATTTATGTCTAAGTCGGATTACGTAAGTCGGTTTTTCACCTAACTCGGACGAACTGGGTCGATCCATTTGATCCGAGATAATGTGCTCTCCTCGCCTAAGTCGGATCGCAGTATTAATTCGACAAAATCAATAATTATTGGTTGCTTGGAGTGCAAATACCAGGTGAACGATGGACGACTGTGTTGGTGTTGACGAGACATCGAAATCGTACGACACCCTGACGCAGACGGTTTATTCAGCGATGGTGAGGGTGACGACGTTTTGTCGTCTGAAGATAAGATACCGAAACTCAGCGACACACATCCTGCTTTACGGACGCTTAGACACTGTGATGTGACGCACGGCAACAGTGAGATCGAAGAGTTGACCGACGAGCGCGAGGTCATTCTCGTGAGACAGTCGCCCCAAAGACATGCGCAAAGCAATTAGATGACGGACTTTTGCAATCAACAATAAGGTGCGACGTTAGAAATTCATGCCAAAGGAATTACATAACTATTCTAATACTGCGTAATTTTGTGGTTGTTGCTCGTGAACGTCAACATCTGTAGAATTACCGCAGTATCCAGTCACGTTCAGGCGTCGTCCACAGGAACGTAAGGGTGTTTAGAGGGCTGCCTTTGGCGTTATCGCTGTGTTATATAGTAATAATTAACATCATCAGTTAAGGCGGATTTTCGGATAACTCGGATTAAATTTCTCGGTCCGATTTAATCAGACTTAGGCAAGGTTTACTACGTTACTCTGAAATTTCCATGCCCTTATGACCAGCACTATACTGAGAGATATATGACCTAATATCGATGCCATTCCTGCATGTTTTTGCCAATGTGGGCGTAACGCATCTAGCGATCAGGCAGACACGATTACGTAGACCGCCTACACAACATAA
The DNA here is from genome assembly GCA_020002185.1 of Paraescarpia echinospica. Lineage (NCBI taxonomy): Eukaryota > Metazoa > Annelida > Polychaeta > Sabellida > Siboglinidae > Paraescarpia > Paraescarpia echinospica. The sequence goes on from CM034531.1 coordinate 76,508,299, forward strand.
GACTTTTTGTGATTTTTCAGTGGTAGAAAAAGCTCCGGTGTCATATGTCGTAATGCAAACATTTGGTTACTGAACATTAGGGCAGTGGTAAGGTTTAGCGGAGCAAGAACAACATGAACAGTCCTGGGTTTTTGTAAAAAGTTGCCAATCCCCCATGGTCTTTTATGGCATATTATTAGAACTCATAGCATGATAGTATGTTGTTTTGTTTTGGGGATTTACGCTCGATTTGCAGACATTTCGGTAGAGGTAAAATAATTTTTTATAATTTAGCATACCAGGTATCTTGAATTTAGCAAAAAGAACACTGCTCCTGTTCTGTTAGTAATATGAAAAGTTGGTAAAGTTAACCTTAATTCATGTACATAATCCACACACACGCATGCACGCACACACGCTCGCACTCACACTCACACGCATGCACGCAAACACACACACACACACACACACACACACACACACACACACACACCCGCATGGTCACTGGGGCATCACATATGATGATAGTAACACATTGAGAGAGTCCGCATAAATCGAGGACGCATGTTTTGGCATGTTCTGTTCAAAATGAGGGGAAGCCCGCATTCGACTCTTCTGCAATGTTATCTTCTTCGTAGAGTTTCTGTCTGCACGTACACTTGCTAGTGCGTTGTCAACATTCGTGTCTAGTCTTATACGTCACAGCTCGGACGCTGCATGTCCAACGACCATAACACTTTGTTACCGGAACATGCAACAATAAACATCTCCGCTTGAGCATGTTCTGTTGTCGGCCATCGTTTGTCAATTATGTTTTTGCGACCCGGTTTGTCGGGTGGGGTCATAAACAGTCTTCGACTGGCCAGGATAGACACTATTGAAGTGTGTCGTGTTTTGGTTGTTTTATGTGTTATTTGCTTTTTATGCAACTTCTGACCGAAAAATAAGACTACAAATGTTGCTACTATGGTTGCTACTGATACTATATTGCTACTGACAGTAATATTATGCGTTATATTTATAAATATGATACTCAGAAGGTCGTTATTTATGAACATATCGTTTGCTCAAGCCAGTTCTGGTTTTCGCGAACGACGCGCGTATGTTGAGCAGAATTGTAGTTTGTTGACGAAACATGACTGTTTTTCACAGTTAGTGCATAAATGCAGAATCACGGGTAGGTGTATTAGAGTTGTGTGATGGCAATGCAACTCTGAAATACTGTGCAGGCTTACGCATTCAGAGTATCGAAGCAAATAACCGTTCAGAGTTCTGTCGTGCAATATCTCGCCAAATGTTTCTAAGTACATGTTTATGCAGAAATGCAACACGTGATAATTAACAGAAGTGTGCAACGATTTGAATTGGTTAATAGTCAGTGAGCAAGTTGAAGGGTTCAATGCCCATTTTATTATAACACACACACACACACACACACACACACACACACACACACACACACACACACACACACACACACACACACACACACACACACACACACACACACACATTAATATATATAACACGCAAACGAGATGTCTCTTCCTTTAAAACCAACACAAAATATCACAATGGCAGTCTATAAAACATTTTATTATTACTTATAATACATATTTTTCATTCGTAGCAAGCACCGTGAAAAGTAAGAAAGAAGCATGTGTTAGTATTACAAGTATAATACATGACTTAGAAGCGTGCAATCGGTACAAGAAAGCTGATCCACACATGCATGCAACACACACGCTACTTTACCGTTATGCCCCCCAATAGTCAACACATACGAAAACGTTAATGCGTAGGCCATGTCATCAAATATACTGGACACAAAATCGAAAAGCCACAAGTAATATCCGATATCGCAACAATAAAGGACGATCTGTAAGACCAATAATACCAAGACTTCCCGGTACCCATCAATATTGAGATAGTCTGAATGCAGTCAAAACATAAACCTGATCAATAATATGTATAACAAAGGCGGTAGCATATCACATTGACGCACAGACAAGCAGATACGGATAACATCAACAACATGTTGCCTCAATACCGCGCAAACACACAATATAACATTAATCTGAGGAAAATGTTACTGCATGTGAATTAACTACAATTCGCCCGTGTTTGCATTGGAATGCCTGCAGATCTGTTAATCCAACAAGACCCGTGAATAAGTTATGAAATTGGGCAGTGAAGAAATGTACATGATTTTAGTGTGGTTCGTGTCGATGATATAGACAAAGGGTGGATATGTAAGCCGATGAAATCGAGGGGAGGGAGTCCAAGGTGAAAGTAGTTAAAGTCTGACGTGAACGAAATCATGTTGTTACATTATACTGGAATGGAAGATGTCCTCAGGATGACGTCATCGGTCATTAATATGAAGACGTTGCAGCAGAGATCCGCATGAAAAGAGAGGCAGAAGATGACGTGAATATGAAGACGAAAGCGGTGATGGACATGAAGGAATCAATCTGGTTTGAAAGTATGGCAGAGAACATATTCAGCCCAACACAGGGTTAATAAACATTGACATCACGTCTCAGTTATTAACACATGTTGTTATGTGCAGTTGTCTGTGTACAGAGAAGGTTTCATTGGATCAGAATGATGGTAATTGTTGCTTTCTAATGTTACAAATCAGCAACGCTTCTTAAAAAATCGCGCCCCAGTTAATTTATTTTGTGTAATTAATATATATTGGTAGAGCTGAACATATCTAGATAAGAGTTGTACGCGACAGTGTTGTTCATGAAGACATGCATATTACCACCACCAGAATGCGGACATCAACCGGAACGAGGCAGAAACACTCACCAATAAGTTATAAAACACCAGCACGATCAACGAACAAATCTTCCACACGTAACGCAATTAACCCTAGCAGCTTGGTTCGCCACTAAGGCTGTGACACAAGTTAATGAATCCTACATTGGCAATTATCACATACTACGGCAGCAAATCTGTGCAAAATCTGCCTACACACTTCGTCAATCTGACCGACTATGTTCGCTACTTTCTTGTGCTCTATTTTCTGATCAAACGCTTGGTTGCGTAGGCTCCCTGGTAACCACGACCATAGCCACCGTACCATGGGGGCATGCCGTAGCTTCTCCTTCCTTGGGGAATTTGGGGGATGGGCTGAGGCATCGCGGTCATGTACGGGGGCATTTGGGTGGGCATCTGTGGTGGGGGTGGTGGCGGGGGTGGCGGGGCCTGAGCCGACGGGCAGGCGCACACCTGGCATGTGCCCGACTTGACGCACATGGGCCGACCGCCTCGTGGGCAGTTGCCGACGCACGCGTTGTTGGGTAGGCCAGTGCAGTCTCCCCCGAGACGGACCTTAGCCCGGCAGCGGCACTGGGTCTTGTCGCACCAGAGCGCCTCGGAGCAGCACTGCTCGTCCGCGGTGCACTTGTAAGGGCTGCGCTGGTAGCGGTAGTAGTAGTTGGTGTAGTGGTTGCTCAGGCCGTGGATATTGTACAGCGGATAGAACGGCCTCATCGGCGCGTAGGGCGCGTGCGCTGGGCCGCCGTTGCACGTGCACGGGTACTCGGTCTCGCGCGGCGTCATCTGCGACTTCCGCCGGAAGTCCTCCCAGATCTTGTCGACGAAGGCGTGCAGCAGCCAGTAGACGGGGTCGCTCGGGGCGCACTCGATGTGTGCGACGTGGCCGCCGACGAACGCGTGCACGAGACCATGGTCCGTCTCGAACTTGGCGTCCTTGTCCATCGTGATATCGGCGTACGTGAGCTTCTTCATCACGTAGGCGACGTCGGCGTCGCCGATGAGGTACTGACTAGGCGGCGTCTCCGTGGTCGGATTGGCGGCCGCCGCTTCTCGGAGAGCGCTCGCAAACGGTGCGTACCCGGCGTCGTACACGTATTGGTAGTTGGCGCCCTGGAGGGCGTTCCGCCTAAGGCACTGACCGATGCCTTGACACTCCGGCAGCACGCTCCAGCGGGCGAAGTCACCAACGTTCACGTACCCGTCGTTGTTGCCGAGGTAGTCTGCGGGGAAAAGACGAGATTAATAGTTATATTGTGAAAGTTCCGAAAAGTAACACGTTGAAAACGGAGGAGTTCTGAATTAATTTAGTGTCCGTGCCAGGTCAAATTATGTGCATCAACGTAGACACGTCAAAAGTTAATCCATGTGATATGTTGTTAACAACGGTTCTACTACAAGTGAGTTTTAATAACAATATAGAAGCAAAAGTATTAAAAAGTTCGGTCATTCTTATTTGCTTAGCATTACCACCCGTTCACAAATACTCCTTTCTCTTTGAAGCGTTCAGTCATGGTTCAGTTATTACACGAAATACATATGATCGCATAATTGTATCATTACTTATTTGCACATCTTTGTTAACTGGTGTAGCCTAACGAAGGCTTAACGAAACTGCAGAAGACACAAGGCCGCATGGACGTCCTGTTTTCTCAGTCATTGGCAGTTAACCCTGGCCTTGGGTACGTCCCGTGTATTTTCAAAAAAATTCTGGCGTACATTTGTAAAATCGAAAACTTCAGTTTTAGCGATGGGCTAAACTAATGTAGGATCGCCACGACACATACCTGCGGACCATATCGCGGAGTGGGCAGGGCGAGGCAGGCATTGGTCCAACGTCGTGTCCCAGTAGGGCAGCGATACGCAACAGTCGTGTGTGCGCAGAGCGCTCTCGAATCTATAAACCGAATAACGAAATAAGGTAGATGAAAAGCAAGAAACAAAAATCGGTCAGTGAGATTTTCCGGAACAGGCAGACATTAGAGAATGCTCCAAAACAATTATGTTACTGCGCATATTCCATATTAACATACCAACAATGTCATATATCACCAGTGCGCGAAAATGCAGGTCGTCTGTTATCACGATGTGGTTGACAATGCTAGGCACTGATGACGATGTTGTCAAATGGTAACAAGGACGTAGACGTTAGTCCATGTGATATTTTGTTAACAACGGTTATATCAAATAAATAACAAATAATAATTAGACAGTAGCAAAAGTGTTAAAAATTTCGGTCATTCTTATTTGCTTAGTACCACCACCCATTCACACAAAAATAGACTCTTCTCCATTGGAAGCGTTCAACCACGGCTTCAGTTATTACACGAAAGACATGTCATCGCACAGTCGTGTCATTACGCATTTTCGCATCTTTGTTAAGTTCCACAATCTCAATTCCAATACCGTAACGTACACTCATAACGTACACACAACGTACACCCATCTCACCTCCAGAGGAACTCTCTGTGCCAGGGCAGGAAGCCGGCGCCGAAGTGTGCCCCTGGCGCCTCGCCACAGCGATGCATCCTCACGAAGATGTCGTACTCGCTGACGCGAGAGGCTGGGTCGGGGAAGGTGCACTTCATCTTGTTGAGAGCGTTGTGGAAGCGACGACGTTCCTCCCGGCTCAACTGGCGGTACTCCTGGGGAGGGGAATCGGGACTTGATAAGATTATGATGAGATTAATGGAAACGGAAGTTCGGAGGTTAAAACTTGAGTTTCAAACTAACCCTTCTGAACGTCAACAAATGGCCTTCGAATGTTTTTCGTTGTCAGCATAGATATCAGTTACACGTGAAATGCAACTTCCTAGAACATAAATGAAGTTTTATTCAATACTACACATACCCGATAGGATAACAGATCCACGCGAACTATCCAAATCACGAATGCCTTCGTGTGGTATGTGTAGTAGTATGTATATTTTTACAGTTGCTGATTACATAGATAATAATATATAACGAAACCATAATTTGTTATGGTTTCGTTAATGTAATTATATTTCATGTGTAATGATTATATTAAGAGGAAATTAATTATTACTATTTTTGACATTGGAAAAATCTCCGTCGACGGTAATGGTAATGCTACTTCAAAAGTACGTATCCTTTACGAACCTTCCTCGTGAGCACGGGTCCGAAGCACTGGCTGCTGCCGGCGGCGGTGTAGCCTTGCGACTTGCCGAGTGTCGCCGACTTGTTGACGGCCGGAGCCCCGAGCGACTTGAACCAGGCCGTCTGCAAAGGAGTCAGCTCGACCCGCTGGTACTTCGTTGACACCCACCCGGCCTTCGCCTGTTGTATCTGCTCCAACTGTTTGGACGAGTACTGCTTCGCCTGAAAGACAAACGGTGGTGTGTCAGGGGAGTTATGTTGTTATGATGGTGTACGCAGTAGCGCTGTGGTTCAACATTCGGATTATGCATCCAGAGAACAATTATTCGAATCTTCGCGCACCTGTTTCGAAGCTCAGATAATCTCGTTCGCCCCCTATTCTGCCTCAATTCGCTCACCTACGTTATTGAGTGTCTGGCTACATACCTCGGTGGATATTTGTGAACGAATAGACCCCCCGCTGTAATTTAATCGTGGCTGAACGCTTCACAGAAGACTGCCAGGGATGATACGTGGAATCCTTTTAGCCATCATGGGGACTGCATACAGCGCTATGTAAGAACATTTACCTTATTTGAAACTAGTATTGGTGAAGAAGTGTGGCTGTCGTACTACGCGAAAACGTGTGTTTCTACGACGGTAGGAATGTCATTATTTGGTTCGTTGTGCAATTGTTTCTTACACGATGCTCTGTTTCATAACACAAGCAAGACACAGACCGTATGCCGCAGTCCTGCTTTGATATACCGTGTAATCTCGCCATAAGGAATATGTTGTGACTTGGTTAAATGTCTCCACATATCCGATGTTCCTTATATCTTGTTCCTGCTGCCTCTGTATGTCATTTATACACAACTAAGTCTATCCTGTGATGCATGTCATAAAGAAAATATTATTTATATCTACTCATCCGTGGAAACTAGGTTTAAATGACACAGCGCGGAATTAAAAGTTGTACCTTCAGGCGGGTGTTTCTTACACTAGGAGCGCTTATAGCGTTAGACCACTGCATAGTAACTAAAGTAATTAGGTACGATTGTATTGACATATTTAGACTTACTATCAAATTTGACTGGTTGGTATGATAACAGCGCACGCAGCACGATAACGCCTTCTACTTTCCGTTGCTGCCCAATCCGACCGATGAACTCAGAGCTCATCCCACAACCTCCTTCTTATTACATTCGACCATTTACAGTTTTGCAAAATGCCGGATTACGTTTACTTACTTTGACTGTCACGCTATTCCCGCCAATCCTTTGCTGCCGTAGAGCAGTCCCACAGCAAATGGCGGAGAGAACCAAGATGGTGACGACGAGATGCCGCATTGTGGATATGGTCTTTGCCAGCGTTTTTCGCAGGCGCTGCAGAGTAAACCTCTACGTCGATGATTATACAATGACTACAGACAGAGTCGGCGGCGCGACTTTTTATACGGGAAATCACGTGACATGCACAGCACGATTGATGATTGCGAGCGGGGGAACTCGTGTACGGTTGTGGTACAATGGTTATTGCGAGGAATTCGGTCGCATGCCTCTTTGAACCGAAGGAGGAGCGAAACAACGCAGACACGGCCTGGATGTTGTCAAAACGCGCCGCGCCGCCGCTCGTACACGACTGGGCATTGTTCGTGCTTGTTGTCACGTGTCACCATAAAGTTGCCGAGGCGGACGGCTCATATGTAAGCCGCCGACACTGTCCTATGTGCGTCGTACGCCGGGGCCGGGCCGGTCTCGAGGGCTTTTAGTCGGCGCGGCGCATCGGTGACCGAACATTCCTTCGACCTGCTTGCTTCGTGCTTCTCACGCAATTCACTTGTCTGACAACGCGGCAACTCTGTCTTCGTTGTCTCAGGTTTCCGGTGACACCGTATTCCTGGAGAACTTGTACGACGAAACAAATTTAAATCATGAAGATGAAACCACAAACACATGTGCACATGTCCTGAATCTAACGTAAATAAAAAGAATCGTAAAACAAGACAGGATATAAAAGATGCCGACCCGCCCCAAAGATCAAACATTAATACTGATCTCACATGTGCTACCATCGTAATTGTTGACCGTAATTCCCATCGGAATATGATTATGTAATTTAATCAATAATCAAGTGTGCTTCGTCGTGGGTGATTTATTGTGGTTATATATATATATATATATATTGTGGTTATATATATATATTTATTGTGGTTTTATATATATATATATATATCACCCACGACGAAGCATGCTTGATTATTCAAGTGAGTGTGTGCATGTGTGTGTGCGTGTGCGTGGTGTGTGTCTGTGAGTGCGTGTGCGTGTGTGTGTGCGTGTGCATGCATGTACGTATGTGGTGTGTATGTAAGTGTGTGTGAGTGTGTGCGTATGTGGTGTGTGTATGTGTGTGTGTGCACTTCCACACACATATTACGACGAACGATCCACGACAAACCAATATGGTTAATCGATATCTATCAAACGGGTTTGCTGACATGATTTTAAATAGTGCATTATCGTGGGACTTTGCGGCATATATTATGATTATAAATAACATAGTAGAATATCGTTGCTAGATTTACGTATTACTCGTGTATGTTAATTGCGACCATTCTCTTGTTCACGCGCAAATTGGAGATTTCATTGAAAAGGACTCAAAATACGCAAAGGTGATTGCCATATTATGACCATTCCTGATGCCTTTCAGAGATTGCAGAGCAGCACGTCTTATGGGGAAGATAGCACACAACAAAACTCCTAAACCATGTTGGCAAGGCACCAGTTATATGTTTCCTCGCTCGCTGCAAAGGATAAGATCTTGCCAGGACATGCCGCAACAATTAGAGAAGTATGACGGTTTTTGCCAGTCCTTCGGTAACCGAATTAACGTATCCAGTACGTCGCGGTTTGCCTAATCGAATCGAATTTTTGCGCGTGATCTCCGTCAAGTTTTGCCTTTGCCAACAATGTTGATAACGATTGTATACGTGAATTACCATACCACTGCTCTATGACATCTCATAACTCAAACTTTCGCGCATACACTTGTCTCATTAGAAACCTTGCCTTCAAGAAAAGAATATCCTTGTTGTTTTTTCTCTCCCCCCGGACCCTTCTGCACTTGGGGACCACATCACTCAGACAGTTCCGTCTTCTCCCGGTACCATGGTACTTCTCAAGTTATTCCGTTTTTTTTCCAGTTATCTTCCACACTCGCCTGTTCACCCGAGCCCTTTCGATGTGTCTCTATTTATATTGCTCTTCGACACGATATAGTTTGAAGAGGTTACAGTTGGTGGATCTCGACTTTGACTCTTTCAGTTAGCCATGCGCTACACACCCCATCTATTTGCACAGGAATATCTGCCAGCTCAAACTCATTCCCGGTTTGAAGATCAACCAGCGGTTTGGCTTGTGATTCAAACCAGGACGGTTGTGTCTAAGTCTAGTCTATGGATGCATGTCGCCGCTGTTCAAAAGGCAAACTACATTTCATGGTAAATTTCATTGAAATGTGACAGCAGCGCGGTTGCCATCTTCCAGATGTCCGTCGTGTGATGTGAACGTACGCTGGATAACTCGTTTAATTTTGCCTTACAAAGGCTGAAAGTGATGATTTAACATGTTCAATTTGATGCTAAAATATTGCATGCGCTTTGTCGGAACGCGCACGAATAAACAAATAGTAAGAGGGATTGACTAATTTTTACAAAAGATGAATTCGCATTCGTGAGGACTGAATTCGCATATATGTTCGACATACGAACGTTTTTTGCCCATCTCTGAGTCATCGCTGTGCACAGTGTAGTGACGCTGACCAAATATCCAGGCCGACTGACACAGACAGACAGTAGTATCGACTATATTTCTATACGTGCACGCCCAAAATGTCAGTATACATAGTGATGAAGACAACATCTCTCTGTGCTTGCCTGCGTGGATCATAAATAAGAATCTGGAACCAGCATGAAAAAGTGTGATGTTTTGACAAATTCTCATCAGTGCTTTGACATCGTTCGTCGTCACATGACAGAACATATACCATTCCAGGCAATGCATCTGATATATATATATATATATTTCCACGGAGAATATGCAACGTTAGTTGTAGTGGCATTTAATAAGTCGTAAAGTAGTGAAACACACAGACACATTTGCTTCATTAGTATTTATTTGTTTTTATTTGCTTTAACTCCGTATATAAAACATACATATATAAAATATAATCATATATATGTTATTAGTATTAACACTTTTGAAAGAGTTCATGGCGTCAAATAAATATAAACTGAGCATTAACGAATACGAATGGCCTAGGATAAAGATGAAGAAAACGCTGTACGCTTAGTTAGTCTAAGCTTAAGGAAGCAAGAAAACGGAGTAACCCTTCTGTTATTGAGTAATTTATGCATCTTCAGACTCAGCTGAATCACTAATACTGGTACTCTTAATTATCAAGTTTTCATACATTAATAAGTCACAAGGCGAAAAAACGCACACACACGCACGCGCACGCTCGCACGCACGCACACACACACACACACACACACACACACACACACACACACACGCACACACGCACGCACACACTCACACACCCACACAGAAGCCATACTTTTAACTCTGTTTAAGCCAAATACGATGTTATCTTCTGTCGTCCAAGTAGACTTAAATAGACAATAAAAAAACTTCGGAAACATGCAAAGTTATATTTTCCGGTCGTTTACGTAAATATTAATCAGGCAGTAATCAATAATGTTGTCTTGTACTTAGGACGTCTTAGTGTATGTGTACCACGGGGCGTATACCTTTGTGCCCATTACGGCGATCGACCTAGTGAAGAGCCACTTGACGAGGCGTGTTGGGCCACCTAATGAGGAAGCTAGCACGTTTGCATTGTGTCACATGTCATAACGCCTCGTTGGTGTGGCACTTGCTGTCTGTCTTCGATGACTCTGATACTGCGACCTCGTCATCTACCTGAAGGAGCAAAGGAAATTATTACTTGTAAGTGTTTTTATAAAATACGTAGTCTATCGATCTATCGAGAACATTTTCAAGTACTCATAACTGGTCAGTTTGTTAAATACCAAGACAAGGTAATTTGTAAGCCATACCAAATTGCACCTTTCGCGCCATCGAAGTTAAAATTTGGCAAAGTGCAATGAAAATACGTCAATTACACGAGTATTGGGCAGTCAAAATTAAAGTCCCAAAAATGGGATTGTTTTAAAAAAAAAATGGATGAAATTTAAACTGCGTTAGGTTTTATCTGATGCCTGTGAGAATTTGAGGACACCACGTGCGGTAATGTTCTGAAAAAAGGAAATGTAACATTTGTACTTAAAAGGAAACAATAGGCATTACCGTGGGCCTATGTACACATAAAAATAGTTAATACAAAGTAATGATTTGCAATACAATCAACACTGTCACATCTGTTGAGTACTCAGAATTTATTTTTGAAATGGGAGAGTCTAGTGAAATCTTACAGTTCCCGGCAACTGACATATATTGAGACACGCCCACGATGCTTAACAAACAAGTGCAGCGGCGCCTTCTTTGACCATGATGTTGCGGTGACGCGTCGAATGACCGTGTTTCCACGACATGCATATGACTAGACCAGCTCATATGTTGTTTTCTCGTATTCCTTTCGAGTCAGAATTACAGTTAGGGAGTGGTTAGCAAATCCGCCTGGCATGCCAGCGCTCTGAGTTCGAAACCCGGACCGGGCAGGCATGATATTTGGTGTAAAAACGTGGCTCTCAACATTGGAGACTGTGTATCCTCGTGACTCTGAGATCACGTTAATGTCGGTCCCTCTCAATTTGGGACGTAAAAGAACCACTGCGGACGACAAGCACCCTGGCCGTGACCGCCCTCAGTGCCAGCATATAAAGGTCGCTTCGGCAATAATGTTTTAAAAAAGGCTGACTAATTGAATGAGACCTCATAAGACCATTACATTGTAACCACAGTGATACAGACTAGTCAGTTAGTAGAACGTTGCCGAGCGCTGGAAACAACTAGAACTAGAACTGTTATGTTGACACACAGTGCACCACATGGACATCACATTTTTGTTAGCTACAGTGCCAAAACATATTCGCGACGCAAACTAGAGAAATATCAACAGTTTGACTACTGGCGAATTGGGAAGAGTAGACATTGGTGACAACGGCGCTGTCCGTGCAATGTAAATTATGTATCTTCAACAAAGTTATTCTAGTAAACTGCTGGCACGATATTCTCGATTGTAGTTCCTGATGGTTCTAGTTCTAGTTGTTTCCAGTACTCGGCAACGTTCTATTAACTGACTAGTCTGTATATTGTGTGGTTACAATGTTATGATCTTATGAGGTCTCATTCAACTAGTCAGCCTTTTTCAGAACATTATCGCCAAGCCGACCTTTCTATGCTGGCACTGAGGGTGGTCACTGCCAGGGAGGTTGTCGTCCTCAGTTGTTCTTTTACGTCCCAAATTGAGACGGGACCGACATTAACGTGATCTCAGAGTCACGAGGGATACACAGTCCCCAATGTTGAGAGACAGGTTTTTACACCAAATATACCATATCTGTCCTGTCCGGGTATTGAACTCGGGTCGGGCATGTCAGGCGGATGTGCTAACCACTACACTATCGCGCGCCCATTAATGGTTAGATTTTATTAACTCTTTTAATTGCAGATGCTTTTTGTTTCCATATAACGTGTTACTAGTCAAAGAGTCGAGACTAAGCCCCTACCGTGCAATAAATACCTCACTGTAGATTTATAAATCCCCCCTGTGAGATTATGTTGTCCCCTAGTGGCAGTCGTCATAGTTAAAATATTATCCAGACTCCGTGCAGTGGCGCCACTGTCCGCCGCCCAACCTAGACTGTGAAGCGAACAGTACAACCATTTTCTGGGAGTCTCCCGGTTTTGTTGTAAAACTTCCGTCTTCCCGAAAACAGAAAATCTCCCAGATTGTAGGGTATTGTGGTTGTATTTATTTGGAGATCCTTAAAGGGGTGCAGTTCAACGTCAGGGGGATGCAGTTGGAGGTGTTTGCAGCTGGTGGTTACGGTGCGTGCTATTGGATGTTTTTGGTGTACCTCAGAGAGGGTGCAATTGGAGGACCCAAGAGGGTCTATATGTGCGTGTTTTATTGAGCCTGGAATTATCCTGGATTTTTAACTCAACATTTAATTGGCAGTTATAAGGCTGTCGTGTGTACGTAGCTTCGGCTTGAATTATTAAATCAGTTTATTAAATTAAATGAATGATGTCGTCTTACAGTCAAAACTTGGCAAAAATAGCCGAAATGACGCATTTTACTCACCGAAGTTCGATTGATGTTGCATTGTTGGGCTTGTCGGAATTTCGCAGGCCAACAACAGCAGAATGACGCAACAAATGGCGTCAGCAGTCTAGGATCGACTTCCTTTGGATCAGCGGCGCCTAACAACGTATGATACAACATACTGTAGACAACTACATATACCTACGACAACAGCAGCAACGTGTACTGCAGCAATGAAGTGACGAACTTTGTTACATATTCACTTACTTAGTTTCTTAAACCAGTTTTTAACACAACATTCTCCATTGGGTCCGGTGATCGACTGCCTTCGTTTGGTACACCTACCCTCTTCGTGTTTAGCGTACGACTGCACAACAACTTTTCGCGGAATGTGACCAAATACAACGTTACTATATAATATACCCACCTGTTAGAAGGCTAACGATTGTTCCAACGGTGTTAACGACGATGACAGCGAAGAGGGTATACCACATGTAAGACATTTCGTAGAAGCTTAAATACCCCGCCCTGCAAGTCAATAAACAAGCGAATGCTGGTAATCCAGAATACATTACCATACATATGATTAAAGCTACGACCCCATATGTACGGAAACGGCATGCTGATGTGGTATGCGGCAAAACAATCGATATAGTATCCTATGGAAATTAGTAGACGCAATTCCCTATGTACATAGGCGATGGCATGTTTTCACGCGAATGCGGAAAATGATTCCATGCAGAGATTCGAATCATATCACCACATGAATCGATATGAAATTTCCACAAGTGTCGTCACTATATATGTATTTCCCATCCCGCATGCTGTTTCCGTACATACGTAATCCTAGCTTATTCAGCAATGCGAAATGTGGTACTTTGAACTTATCACTGACGTGCATGATTGTGCCCAAATGTAACTAGCCAATTTGTGTTATCGACACATTTCCATTACTCACTGTCGAACGTTCGTTTCAAAGAGACAAATAATATAATTGGTTTTAACTTTTCCTCCCCTTTGTTAATCAATGTATGAGGAAATCGCTACCGTATGCAAGTTTATTGCAAGTTTATCAGCACCCTCTATCCACCTTTTCGCCTTCTTCTATTCATTTTCAAAAATCCCCCCTCACACAGTCCTCCAATCTCAACTGTGTGCCTCATGTAGCAGTATACTGAGTGGTTGCGCGCCTTGACATTACCACGCACCTGTCTTCCGGCATTAGCGTCGCAGTGGTAGTTGTAGAATAGTTTAGGTACTTTGACGTCACGTCGGTGACGCTGTCGTTGTACATTGACGTTGCGTCGGCGATGGAACACGCAGCCCGTGAGATAGGCGGCGTGTAGACGGAAGGCTTATAGATGAACGCTCCAATCACCAGCCAGTTGGTCGCTACAAGTCCACTTAGAAATCCGACGTAGGCTCCCTAAAAAGGGTAGGAAATAACACATAAATACATTATTATAAAAGCCGTCTTAGTCGTTTGCCAAATTGTTAACCAGATGAAAGTCTCTAAAACAATAACATTTACGAATCAAGCATAAATCTATGTTTTTGTTACTACCATCAAATTTAAGAACACTGAAAATCAATTTGTGTGTGTGTCCAATTACGACTTAGACCAAACATAACTCCTTGTTTAGACTACACTTCTAATTATGAACCAACCTTTGTTTAAATGCAATTACACATATATTCAAATAGCGTCAAACTGTGAACTAACAATCATTTTATATTTACGTTTCCAAATATAAATCCACTGGTTTTTGACAGATTCATAACCTGACTCTAAATGGAACGAAAGTATATACATTGCACAGTACGAACCTAATTATTAAGGATGTTACTGAGCAAAATGGCAATATGATAGAACTTCTTACTTTGGTATTGGACCAAGGATTAGTCATCCCCAAAATGAAGATGCCTAGGATGGGTCCGCCGATCATTGCCCCAACCCCGAAGGAAGCCTTCCGGGAAAGATAGGAAAGAACAATAGAATACGTGAGAAAGACATTCGAAACAAATAAAGGAACGTCAGGAGTAGGCTATACTGTCGGTAATAGTGATGATGATGATACAATTGTTAATAATACAAAATAGGTAATTATCGCTGTCATTAGTCACAGATAGGTCATTCATAAGTTATACCTACAACTGTGATACAAGGTTGATTAACTAACATTTATTACCAAGTGTTATGCTCGAAGGAAGTAGTTTACCTGAAGAACCCCGCCGAGATGCGACGCCACGTATGTCAGCAGAATCATCAAAGCTCCGAAGCCGACGGCTGCAACAGATATACTATATTTGTGGGTTTTTTAAAAGAAAATACTATCAATGTACTTGCGCGCACGTACTCTCTCGCACGCACGCACGCTCACACACAAACATCCAAACACAAAAACACTCACAAACACACACACACACACACACACACACACACACACACACACACACACACACACACACACACACACACACACACACACACACACACACACACACACACACACCCTCCAATAACATACTACATACGTTTTAATCCCTACCTATTCCTCTAGCAAAGTTGGCAGCGGTCGACGCTCTCATAGGGACACAAAAAGGGAGAATCATATCCTGAATGACGACGGCAGCGATTGAATTCAGGCCAGAAGATAATGAGCTGGAAATTACAATTACGCATTTATAACTCAGCCTGTTTCATATTTCATTTCCACTCCACTTAGAGACAGAGTTGGAATCTCGTGTTTCACTGTATTTTCCTCGATGGAGATTGTGCAGATCGAAAATAGTTCAGTGGAAGTTCGATAATTGTTGTACATAAAGAAGCATATCAACATGTTTAGACAGAATATTTCCATAGATCCAGCAAGTAAAAACAGTTACCCCGCGTGGCGGCTCTCGCAGACATAGATCCACACTAATAGAGTGTTAAGATGGAAAAGTGTGGAGAGCCAAAACACCTAACAGCGAGACATTTACACAGATATTAAGAAGAATTGCATTAGTGCACTTTTATCGATGGCGTAGATGCTCCCAGCGGACAAACAGGCACATTTAAGTAAGTGAATTGTCATAGTAAAACGTAAAATGTATGAATGGAATTTGACGCATCGGGTATTTTGTCTATACATGATATTTCTGTTAATGTGTATTCAACGGTTGCCACCATACCAATAAAAACAACAAGGCCGCGGCATCCCCGTGGAACTCCTCCAAGTTTGGTGTCGAGAACCTCGAAGCAGACTTTGTGAATTCATCGTCAAGATCTGGCACAACAAGTCTTTCCACGAGACCTCGGAAATGATGGACGTTTGATTACTTTTAAGTAATATTTTACTGATCACTATACGAACACTAACCTCAGAGCTCCACTGAAGACTGAAGCAGTGAAGAGGCCGGGAACGACGGGGTAGTCTAGGTGTTCTACGACGTATAGCGGCAGCAGCTGAACACAACACTTCCGGTTATCGCTTGTTCAGCGAATTTACAACTTAACATTACTGCACATTTGATTGGATTCGCTACGGATTGATAAAATGCACGTGCTATTCTTTGTCTACACCATGACACCATGAATACATGAATGGACTGGCGGAAGTAGGGTACGTCTAGGAACTTAACACATGTCCCATTATGTGGCATACCTCTTTAATGCAGCCGCTATAATCCGGAAACCTTGACTTCCTGACATAATTTCAACGGGAACGAACACACTTACTGAATTCTAATGTGCACGCTTCGTTTATGTGGAAAATTTGTTACTCCTGACATATACATAGTGTCGTTATTAAAGAGGTTCCGCTGTAATCATAAGTCTCATGACACTGACAATGTCAAGAGAGAAGATATCAGTATATGTTATACACCAGCCCACTGTCGTATTTACCTGGTCCCTCCGGATATGACCCGGGCCCGTGAGCGGGTCACAGTCGCGGTATTGGGCGTACACGACGAATCCACACATACTACACAGGGTGAGAAGCGCTGTTAACCCGGGCAAGTTCAACCACAATGCACTGCGAACACATGACGTCACTAATCTGAAGACATCTCGAATTGATTGAAACGTGACCTATTTTATTATCGTCGTTAACATTTCTTAGCAACAAATTACGTAGTAGTAACATGTCAGTCATGTACCACGTCATTGCATGTCTCAGTTTTTGTTGAGTTACAGTCGCAGTAATCATTACAGAATATAATAACAATGTTAACGAACATAACAGTTGTTGTTGCTGCTGCTGCTGTTGTTGTTGTTATGACAGTTGTACTTGATTATGGTATTGAGAGGTTGAACAGCCGAGATTTGGAGGAAATTGCAGAAGACAAGGATAGGTGGAGAAGTGGCGACGAGGTAGCGGAATGGTCCCTTCGTGATGTGTCCCCACCAAGCAATTACGGTAAGTGGAATAAGGTTACGGCTATAACAAAAAAGTGAAACTTTAAGTTTAGTTATCCGCGTTAAACTGTTTGCAACCAGTTTTCTTACATCTGTGCAGTTCGGAGGTTTGGTGTACACAGGGCACGCTGGACCTTGGCTTGGTTGGTGCCGTACAGGGACACCCAGAAGAAACCAGCACCGATGCTGAGGTTCCAGATCGTGTGTCGAGTAGTCGGGTCGACGCCAAAGCTGCAACGTACAATTCCGCATCAGTTCGGCTGTGCGTCTTCGCTCTCTAGATGTTCTTTTGCACGGTTCAACGTACGTTAAACTTTGTAGAATGCGACTCGCTTTAAACACAGTTGAACCGTGAAATTCTGCCATTTCACACTCGAGCAAATGTATACTACTAATCTGTATCATGTCTATTCAAACATCACCGTATGAATTGCCGTACTCTTCAAACAGCCTCAATAGCCTCTTCCAAAAGTAAAAAACACTTTCCATGTCTTTTAGTCTACCCTTGCCAAAAACCTTGTTACGGCATTCACATGTGCGGGATCTAGTGGTAACATGTAGATGCATTTCAACAAAGTCGCATCTTGTGAATACATCGTTCTACAAAATCGAATCCTATTGGTCACAAGAGTTGAAAGGTGATCGCATGAAACAAAGTCGAACAGTAGTTGAACCGGGTACAGACACCTTAAATCAAAGTACTACAAGACAGTGATACTTATAATGTTCGTAGTTCTTCAAACATAGTCATGTTGTTGCCTCAATCAAGCGATGATTGCATGGCGAAAATCATAATGACATCGACTTTCCAGTGGTGAATCTATGACCTCTCATGTCTATGCTGAACTACACTGGAAATGTGAAAACGTATGTCGCACGCATAGATGTATTTATTGTATAAAAATACATTCAATACATTAACGCTGACTCACTCCCAGAAATTGATTCTGTCGCCGTCGTCCATCATTTTCCAGATGTTAACGAAGCCGCCGTGGTCGATGGAGCCTTGGATGATGATGGCGAAGAGACTGACGAACACAATGACGATCTGGAAGACGTCTGTCCATATGATAGCCTTCATGCCGCCCTGAAACATAGAGAGAACTTTAGTTGGAATACGTCAGTTCACATGACAGCCTTTCTGTCGCCCTGAAACATATAGAGCGTTTTAGTTAACAGGTGGCAGCACAGTCGCGAACTGTTTCTGCAAACTCGACGGTGGCTCAATATAGCAATAGAACAATAATGTATATCTACACAATTAACGCAATGAACCATGTACTCATGTTCAGTACACAAAGAAGCCTAACGACGTACTGCAACCACAGAGCCGAGTAGCCGACTTAGTCCACGTTTACTAAACAAACACATGATCAAGGTAAACCGTTATTTTCATATATCAGAAGAAATCTGAAAGATGATTTTGAAACCCAATAAATGTTTATTGTGATGGGATTTGGATGTTGTGAAAATTGCAAGAAAAATTAATCAACAACAATATAATGAAACAATCCGTTGGTTGGTTGAATAAATTATCCATAGAAAATATGTTCCAATCATGAAATATCGTATATTTCTCATACGTGTACACAGTTTGTCGATTATCATTAAAATAGCTTTAACGCAGCATTTAGTGTTCTAAAAAGTATGTTATGGTATAATTTCTCAAGACATACAAACCATTGCAGTATAAAATATGCAGACGATGCCAATGCTGAGAACGGAGATCCAAACATTGAGGCCTGTTACTGCAATCAGAGGGGGAACTAACACCACAGCAATGTCAACACACACACGCACACGCACGCGCACGCGCACCCACACGCACACGCACACGCAAATATGCACACACACACACACACACACACACACACACACACACACACACACACACACACACACACACACACACACACACACACACACACACACACACAATCACACACACAGTATATATATATATATATATATCTATCTCTCCCCCCCTCTCTCTCTCTATCTCTTTCGCTCTCTCCCCCCTCTCTCTCTAGCTCTCTCTCCCTCCCTCCCTCCCTCCACCCCCTCCATCACTCCCCCTCTCTCTCCCTCCCTCTCTCCACCCCCTCCATCACTTCCCCTCTCTCCCCTACATCTTCCTCTCTCTCTATGTATATAATAAACGTAACTTTAAATCGAGCATGTTATAATTAAGCCACTATTACAATTACTTCACGAACTGCTGTTTTAAGTGGAGATGCAATACAGATCGCTGAATGGATAATTAGAGTTTTCCACTTAGCGAAACCTACTTTACTTAATAGTAGTTACAAACACCAAAGGCATGTGTGTGTGTGTGTGTGTGTGTGTGTGTGTGTGTGTGTGTGTGTGTGTGTGTGTGTGTGTGTGTGTGTGTGTGTGTGTGTGTGTGTGTGTGTGTGTGTAACAAAACCAACGATACGTGACTTGGTACGATATAATTATGTACTATAAAAGGTGGTTGAGCTGCCTTTACAGAATATACCTAGTTTAAGTTGTGAAACTAACGTAACTTACCGACGGTCAGAGCCAGTGCGGGGGTGTAGAGTGCGATACCCATGTAGAGAATCTGTCGGGATAGAAAGCCACAAAAAGAACGTAAAGTTCCGACCGACCGACCGACCGACCGACCGACCGACCGACGGACCGACCGACCGAGCGACCGACCGACCGACCGACCGACCGAGCGAGCGAGCGAGCGAGCGACCGACCGAACGAACGAACGAACGACCGACCGACCGAACGAACGACCGAACGACCGAACG
The DNA here is from genome assembly GCA_020002185.1 of Paraescarpia echinospica. Taxonomy (NCBI): domain Eukaryota; kingdom Metazoa; phylum Annelida; class Polychaeta; order Sabellida; family Siboglinidae; genus Paraescarpia; species Paraescarpia echinospica. The sequence goes on from CM034531.1 coordinate 76,528,633, forward strand.
AACGAACGACCGACCGACCGACAGACCGACCGACCGATCGAGTGTTTGTGTGTATGTATATGTGTGTGTGTGTGTGTGTGCGTGCGTGCGTGCGCGTATATGTATATGTCTACACGTGTGCGCTTGTGCGTGTATGTTTAGTCTTCCGATTTAGAACAGCGCCGATTGCACTAACCATATTTATGATGTACATAGTGCTGGCAATAAGTCGAATTCCCCGATCATATCTCATCTCCAGATACTGCAACGAGACACAAAAAACTCTCAATATTTTATATTTCCATATCACGTTAATTTGTTCTTATATGCACCGTCTAGTCCTTCTCCGTTTCGATTTTTCAAGAAGAAATTTGGACTATTCCGATTTTATACAATTTTTTTCTTCAATTTTTAAGTAATGAACACTAATTTGCAACCATTTCTATTTTTTCTTCGGCTTCATTACAGAGAAACAAATGGCATTTTTTCAGTGTATACGCCTAAAAAGGTAATACAAGCTACACATTAATTTGTAACTGTAATCAACACTGTCATGGCAGTTGTTTACTCAGAATGGTTCTAATAGTGGTATATATTATGGTAGAATCGTTCCCAACTGCTGACACACTGGAACACACCCACGGAGTTTGACCAATAATCGCCGATTTTTTCTCTGGCGTTGGCCCGGCTGTGACGCGTTCAATTCGCATTTTAGCCCGGAATGTTATGGTGAAGATTGCAAAACGCCAGCTTCTGTATTGATGTGTAGTATTTTCTTCAAATCAAAAGCTAAGTTAACTTTCATATGCATGAAAACCGTTATAATCCCATATACTGCTACTTGCAACATGCGGATATAACAACTTAAGTGGCCATGAATTACGCCGAATAATTACGTCATCGTCTGCCGGCTGTCATGAATATATACATGACACAATACACAAAACAATAACTTACATCGCCGAACGTGGCATAATCAGTTAAGAAAATGTCACTAACAGCGATAACGAACATTAAACCGAAATATATGGGTTTACTGAGCAAAGCAAATTAGACTCATTGGCGTCTGAACGTGTTGTATATTGTGGGGTGGGTGTTGAGGCTCTTCAAAAACCTCAAATTGCACCTTACCTTGATGCTCGCCAAAACAACCCTGAGGCTCGCCAAAACCTCACCTCGAGGCTCTCCAAGAGCCTCAAATTGCACCCAACCAGAGGCCCACAAAAACACATTGAGGCTCTAAATATTGGATGGGTTAATCCTATCTCCAGCCCTCCCACATGAAATATTTCGGGGGCTCAGGCCCCCCCCCCAGCGGTTCCAACGCCTATGAAATTAATGTTATCAGTTCCGCGAACGGGGAATTTGAAGCAGTCGGCTCGGTGGTGTCAAGCTATCTAAAACAATATCGCTGTCCGTGCAATTCAAATAATAATCTATGATAGCATGATAATATTGATCGTAGTTCCAAATGGTTAGATTTTAGGCTTAGGCCAAAACACAATTTTTCCCCTCTAATTTATATTGTTCTTTCACCAATGAACCAGTAGTACGGATGACTAATTAGCGATAAGTATGTACGTATGATACATGAAAAGAAGGAACATGTCCGCACACCTAAGACAAAAGCTCCCAAGAATAATGAAACATTTATGCCCAACACGTGTAATTTATTTTTATAACTAGTGTATAATTATATATATAGTAGTTCATAAATAACCGTTGACAGACTAAAACCGCAGTTAAAACAACAACGATGTTTAGCCGCATGTACATCGCACTGCATAACCGCGCGGGCGAGTTCGATTATGAATAGTGCATTTTATGCCGATGAATCAAAATGAGTCATTGCATAATGCGACTTACACTGGTAATTACGGCTGAAACAGAGGGTACACTCATTGCACTTACCGACTTAGATGTGCTTATACCGAATACGCCCAACAATGAGAACCTTTAAAAACTAATTCACATCTGCTGACGCCTCACTGATTGCTCTTTGGAACCACTTATGTCACTGATAATGATAAAACATATGTTGCATAATGGACTCAACAATCCAATGCAGGATTGAAGACTTAGTTGCTGTTGGATGTTATAGCGGACCTCAAGGGGTGCAGTTGGAGTTCCTAAGTTGAGTTTTGTGGTGCGCCTCAAGAGGGGGAATGCAGTTGCAAGTTTTGATGAGCCTGAAAGGGTGTAATTGGAAGTCCCAACTCTGCGTGGGGGGGGGGCAGTTTAACGTTTTTGGTTAGCCTCAAGGGAGGCAGTTGGACGTCCCACTTGGGGAGATGTTGCAGTACGATTTTTGTGAGCCCGGCATTATCATGGATTTGAAACGCGACAGTTTGCATAACCTTTGGCTTGGGTTATTTATACACACAGTCATCTCGTTTGCCAAAGACAGGACTAGTTAAGGTGTATATTGAACTAGGTTTTTGTCGTTGTGTTTGTTGCTGTATGGATGGGTTTAAGCTAGTAACATTATTGTGTTTAAGTTATTATAAACTGGTTTGTTTGCACAGACATGCCTGATGGCTGGATTGCTTTATTGCTTGCCTGCTTGACTAATATATTAATTGATTCATAGACGCATTGTTACATATACGAACTACTCCTGATGTAACCTAATATAATAACATAACGTTTATTTGACCCCATGTAAGTACACCATTCATTGATTTTATCACTTAAGCAGTGAAAACAACAAGATATCAACATTACACAGGCATACATATACGTATATCATTATATGTTCTACATACTCTTGGAAAATACATACATACGCGGGTACACCTATTGTGGTAATAATGTGCCATAGAATGTAATCGTATAGCTTATTCAATCGGGGTCGGTGACTCCTATTAAGACACAATGGTCTCTATCATAGGAGCCACCCTATTTACGTAATGATTTATATGGTCCTTTTACAAGATGTCTATCTCATGTATGTTTATTGGGAGTGCTTGTTTGATGTGAGAATGTAAGTTTGTTTGTGTGCTGGTTGCCTGAAACTAGCATAAAATGTATTGCATATAATGGTTTTGTTGACGTGTGTAGCAATTTGATAGAGTGCATATATCATTATATTTGTGTAACAAGTATGTTTTTATATAAAATGAGAAGCCTCACAAACTGTGAATGTATATTTTGTCTTTGATTATATCGGGGGTGTCATTTATTGTATGTGGTAGGCTATATTTGAGACATTTCATTGCAAATTCATGCTTAGTTCTAAAAGTATGTATATAATTTTTGTTCACGAGTATTATAATTATGTACGTTTACACTTGGGATAATTTGTCAGTTAAGTAAATAAGGAGGTAATATTTTATGAATGTATTTAAAGTAAAATTTTAATTCATGTAAATTTAATATGTCTTCTACTTTTAGTAGTTTAAGTTTAAAAAAGTGGTTCTGTGTGTGAGTTGTATTTATTTAAGGTTAGTATTCGCACAGCTTTTTTGTTATTTTCGTAATTCTATTTCTTCGGTATCCCCAAACCATGATACAATAATTAATATGGGATAATATTAATGTGTTATATAACAACACTTTTATATCTATAGGTAAAACATATTTTAATTTGTTTAATATGCCAATTGTTTTGGAGCAATTATTTGAAATTTTCTCAGTGTGTTTTTTCCAGTTTAGGTTAGTGTCTAAGGTCAATCCTAGAAAGTTAAATTCATCTACTCTTTCAATATTTATATTATCTATTTAAGCGTAAGAGTTCGCGTACGTTTATTAAGCCTATGAAAAATCATGTATTTTGATTTGTTTTTATTTAAAGATAATTTATTTATGTTTAGCCATTCATTAACTTTAAAAAAGTTCTTCGTTTATTAAGGATGCTGTACTTGTATTGCATGGGTTGTTGTTAAGATATTTTAAAGAGCTAGATAATGTGGTGTCATCAGCGTACATGACGAAATTAAATAATTGACTAGCTTGTGAGAAATCATTTATGTAAATGATAAATAATAATGGTCCAAGGATTTAACCTTGTGGGACGCCGATTGTTAGGTAAGATGTCTGAATTTATTTGTTCAATTTCAATATATTGTTTTCTGTTTTGTAAGTAACTTTTCAATAACTGCAAAGTTTAGTCATTTAGGCCATAGTACGTTAATTCGTTAAGTAAAATGTTATGGTCAATAGTATCAAAAGCCTTAGGAAGGTCGATAAATACATTAATTGGTTCATCATTATTATCCATTTGAGTTATAATTCTATGTAATTTTCAAATAAAGATGGATCATCTTTCTTAAATATATTATAGGAATAACTTTCGCAATTTTTAGTTTTGTCTGGGAATATCCCGGATTTAAAAACTTGGTTTGTTAACAGCGTTAATGATTTTATAATTGCAGGTCCAATTATTTTGCGCAATTTTGAAGAAATGCCATAAATTCCACAGCTGTTTTGTGTGTGAAGATTATTAATAGTTTTCCTAACAGTTTCTTCATCAACAGTATGAAATGTAAATACAGAATTTACATTTTTATTTAAATAATAACTATAATCTTAGTTACCTTTATATTGAATACCTTGTGCAATGGTCTGACAAATATTTGTAAAATAATTATTAAATTTGTTTGCAATATCCTTTTTGTCAGTTATTTTTGTACCATTTTCTAAACAATTATAATGGTAGCCTTTGGTTTGTAAGATTTTTAGATATAAATTCATTAATAACTTTCCAGGTATTTTTATATCATATTTAAATCGATTAAATCTTTGTTCAAAATACACTTATTTAGCTGCACGAATATTATCTTTAATATCATGTTATACGTTTTTAGATTAATGTTAATAGCTTCATAGCTTTTCGAATTTGGTTGTATAAATTTTAACTGTTTATAAATGTGTCTCGATATTGAATATATTTTAGCAATCCTTATTTAATCCACGTTGATCTGTTATGTTTATATTTATTAAATTTCACCAGCTTAGTTTGCATATGCTTATTTTTTGCCCGTAAAATTTCTTCGTAAATTATGTCATAATTTAAATTAGTGTCAGCATTCAGATTTTTATTTAGCCTATTGTAAATGTCATATGATTTGATTTCGTGTTTAAGTTTATTAATTGCCTCTTCATTTAGTATATTTATTTTAACATATTTAGGTGGAGGTTCTGTCTTCAATGAGATGTTAATGAATATAAAATACGGCTGATGATCAGAATTTTTTTGATTAAAATTCCTGCAGTACTCTCCAATATCGATTTACTAAATTTACAAAAGAAATTATCTATTATATTATATTAGTAAATCTAGTGGGAAGAGTAATTGCGGGTAAAGGCTGTGTGATATTAAGGAGTCAAAATAGTTACTATATGTATCATTTTCTCTTAATTTGAGCAAAATGTATATTAAAATCACCTGCAATAATGAGAATGTTATTACAATTGTTTTCCAATGATGATTATTATAGGAGTAAATCCATTTATAAAAGCATTTAAGTTATCATTAGAAGTTCGTGGAGGTCTATATATGTTTCCGATGGTTATGCTCTTAGGAAGATTACCACCATTTATTTGGACTATCGTCCCTTCCCAGTGTTCGTACAAGTTTAGATTTAATTTGATCTCTGATCTATATTTGTTGTCGACATATATTATTAGCCCTCCTTTATTATTGCACGTTTTACCTTGAGCTAAGCAGTCATAACCATGTAAGGAACATTTTGATAGGTCATCGTTTTCTGATTTCCAAGTTTCTTGTAAGCAAATGACATTAAATTAAAAAAAATTACTACTTAGCTCTTCTACTAAAGCTTCCAGTTCGTTAAATTTAGAATTTATTGATTGAATGTTTGTGCTTAAGACACAAAAACGCGTAGTGTTTGTCTGTGTAAGTTTGCTAAACTTGTCAAAGTCATAATATGATGACAGACGTATTAGTTGAGGTTCACAATTTTCAATATCATTTGTGTCTAAGATGTTGATTAAGTCATTATTATGAATACCTCCTAAATAGGAGAGGAAAGTTTCGTCTTATGTCATGCTTTTATATAATTTGGTATTTATCGTATGTAATTGTTATTATATTTGTATTTGTAAATGAGTGTTCAAAAAATGTTGATATATGCATATCCCGATAACTAAATTATTTGTGGCATTGCCTGTCGTAAATTTTATTAATGTAATGCATTGAACGTATATGTAAGATTGATTAGAATTGTAAATGTGAGAACAGTCTGAGATAGACATCTTGTAGCTTTGTATATAGAAAAATAACATAACATAAGAAAGATGATTTGCATAATAAATGCAAGAAGACCTTGTCATGGGAGAGGTGTAGAGCGTACAGTATTTACACGGATTGACAAGTCACATTTACCTGAATATCTGTTGTAACATATTAATGCATTTCACAGCAACATAACGAAATACATGCATTAAGATTACTTAAGTGACTAGCTAAAGTTTTTGTTTATATAAAGTACAGCAGTAAAACCTAGTGCAATACAGAGTTAACCATTATGCTTGATTATCCATTTTGTATGTGATATAATAAGATTTAATTATACACATATAAACGCACACATACATATACCTACTTGAAAGTTATTATATGACTAATATGTTTACATTGCACAAAAACAAGGATTCTGTAAAGAAGCTACTGATTAATATCGTGCAATAACTAACACAGTGCTTTCATTTCAGATTTAGACATCATATCTGTCAATCCATTTTACTGAAAATAAAAAAGAGAGATATATATATATATATTAAACACAGAAGTATTTATATATTAGCTGTATAACTATTTCAACTAACAAATATACAAAACAACATAAACAGCATTTAACTTACAAAATAAAAAATATATATCATCAAAGAAAACAAAACAGTTTACAGTTTCAGTTTATCGGGATGTGCAGTAGTCCACATAGAGCTAATATTTCTAGGAAGACATTAGGACTAAATATTATGTTACTAAATATCACTTAAAGAGTCCACAGATTAATTGAATGTCAAGAGTACAAGAAACATTAGCAATTTAGATAGAGCAGTTAAACTAGATCGATTGTTCAGCATTTGGTAACAGACTAACTAGTGTGGTAGTCACCAGATGGCTGCACTGCTCATCACCACCCACCCACTACTTTTTGCACCCACCACTGCACACCAATAACCCAACCTGTGTATAAACCCCAACTGCACCCATACCAAGCGCGCCACTCCGATCCACCCGAGCAAGACGTCCGACATCCGATGCACTGGCTCAGGATCAACGGCGGCCACATATATAGAAACGTAGCTATCGAACGTAAAGAGCGAGCTACGTAAGTTACCAATCATTACCCGTTCGCTCTTTACCACCCTAGCTAGGAATGTCACCAGAAACATTGGGAAATATTCCCAATGTATCTGATGTCACTGCAATAACACTTGCATGACTCAAAGTAGAAAATATAGTTTGACATTATATGCAGAAGTAGACGTAATACTGTCATGTGTTTACGTCAGCTTTACAGGTATTGTAAATTATGAGAAGGAGAAAGGAGAAGAAGAGAAATCTAGAAAAAACCAACTTGTAGAGAAAGATAAAGCTAGAAAAAATAATAATTTAAAACAATTAATATAATAATATTAACTGACATATAATTATATTATCCCGGAGTCTGCATAGTCAGTAGTGACGACTTATCTCTCTTTGATTGTCCTCGTTGCGTAGATCAAGTCTCGCTCAGGAGACTCACGTTGCACAGTCTCGTGTAACAAAAATAATAAAACAATAACAAAAGCACCGTTCATACACCAGGGCCGATTACCGGTCGCAGGCCACGTGTTCAACGTAAAGTGTTCATATCCTCCTGCGTGTGGATGACCCTGATCGTGTTTGCCAATGTCTTGATTACCACTTTCCCATTATAGGTCCGGCAGTCAGCAATTTTCTTCGAACGTTTCAACTGCCTTGTAGCGCTAGCCAGTGCTGCGCGGCGCTGCGTCAAGTCCTCGTTGACGAAGATTTGATGTTGGTTTTCACTGACGCTGTTACGCAGTCGGCTTCTAACCCGTATGACTTCGTCATGCACGTTAACTCTATTGAATCGCACAATGACTACACGGTGTCGATCGCCGGTTTCTGCCCTTTTGCCAAGCCTATGGCTAATTACAATGTTCTATTGTGTCACGGGGGGGGGGTCACTGCCATTTTGTCATTTATGATTTCCACTACTTGGGCAGTAGTGTCCTCCCCCGCCCCAGTTTCAGGGATTCCGTGGAACCTTGGGTTGCTTCGTCGGGAATATTGTTCAATGTTATCGCACTCACTTTCGAGATGACCTACTTTTTCTTCGAGGGCGGCAATTCTGCGCCCTTTGGTTTCGAGCTTCGAGTTCAGGTCAGCGATTGTCTGCGTAAGGGTGTCGATCTTATCGGCCAGCGCTTGTACAGCGCTGACCTCAGTTTTCGTAGCCAACGTCATCATTCAGCAATTCCATGAACTTCAGCAGCATCCCATCAGTGTACTGTGCGTCGCTGTCAGTAACAGTGGACGTTTTACGCTTGTGTGGCATGTTTCTCTGAATTGTTATTCTCCCACGAAAAGTACGCGACTTAGACCACGGCAGCCAAGACAATGTCATGGCTGCCATAATACATAAGCTCTTATTTTGCGCTACACTCCCTGGCAGACCTGTTCATTTAAAAATCACCTCGACTTCTCTGGGAATAATTCAGTCACGCTGCGATCACTGCGCGAAGACTAATTGCTCACATATAAATACCTCGGCGTATAGCCAGGTATTCATTTATTCAGTTCATAGAACTGTAGTCCAGTCAATCTATGGTTCAACCTCAAACAAATTGCAATAGTAAGTTTTGAGGCATTTTTAGATTCTACTGTAAATTTATGTTACCAGAAAAAAAAGTCCACCAAAATCCACTTGGTGGAACATTGTCATTTTCGCATATTGCGAAGTGGTCGTACGTGCCACTGAAATTTAGGGTACACGTAATTAATGTTGTACAACTCACGGTGAGAATACTATAAAGATGATGTATATCGTTGGAAAGGCAATGCATTTTGCTGTGTAATGGTACCTAACAAGTATCATTGCAATGGATATTAAGGTCAGAATCGTATTCTAAACACATTTACAAATTATCGCAATTTACATGTACCCCGATTTTCGGCCTAGTCCAGTCAATCTATGGTTTAGCCTCAAACAAATTGTAATAGCAATCATTATGGCATTTTAGTTAGCACTATATGTCTGCATTATTAAATAAAAAGTCCACAGAAATTCACGTGGTGGAACATTTTCATTTCTAACGATAATGACAAGTGGTCGAAAGTCGCTGACGGTCACTTTTGTCATAGTAAAATCTAGGGAAAGGACTTATTTAAGCTGAATATTCTATATTCTGTACGCCATTGGAAGCGGTATGGATAGATTAATACAACGATATACATAAATTGTAATTCCATTTAATAATAACATGAAAATTATTTTCTAAACACAATGAAACCCGTATTTTTGCCGCCACTGGGAGAAGCTTTACGAACAACCAAATTTGCTTACATAATTGATATAGTCATAAACTTGTTTATTTCAACAGAGTTTATGTCCTTAGCTACTGTTTCTAAATAGTAACACCGTTTTCATGAATATGTTAGTATGCTTTGTATTTGGTTGATATTTTAACTCAGATACTTATTCCAATATCAGTTATCTTCACCAAAACCATACACTATAAAAATTGCAGTGAGGTGCATGTGTACATCCTTATTATTGCTTAACATGTAGTGTTATTTACTGGTACATGACACGTTCAAACACTGCCGTCGTTGAGAGCTTCCACGGAGATGTTAGTTGCAATTTGACACACCACGCACACACAGAAGTACACTCAAGTCCGTTCTTTCCGCAACTACATCCCAACAGATTGTAGTTTTTCTTTGCCAACAGTTCACTCGGTCGTCTGCTGAAATGTATACGTATGGCAGAATCACTCGCTGCGCTTGTCAACAAAGATACAAGTATACAAGGCCGTCGTCGTCACTCGTCACTACCCTTTTGTACGGGGCATAGGCGTGGTTCCTCTACAGAAAGCAAGTACAACTGCTTGAATGGTTCCACCAGCGATGTCGGCGCTCCATCACGGGACTGCATTGGTAGGACTATGTCTCCAACAAAGAAATCCTGGAAAAGGCAAACCTCAGGAGCATCGAAACCATGTTGATGCTCAGACAGTTCCGCTGGGCAGGCCACGTCTCACGCATGGATGACATCAGAATGCCATAAGTTGTTTTTTATGATGAGCTTCGTCAGGGCAACCGAGATAGAAGGTCCCCTACAGGCGCTAGAAGGATCAGCTGAAACGGCAACTCACCCTGGCAATACCCCTAAAGGTTGGCAACAGCGCGACTACCATGAGGGCTGCCCAGGACGTTGAGCATTCCAGAAGAGAAGCAGACGGGGAGAAGCGTAGGCGGAGGAAAGAATCTGCATCTCAGGCACCTTCAGGCCAAGTAAACCTTTGCCCAACCTGCTCCAGAGCCTGCAAATCCAGGATGGGCCTCTGTAACCACCAGAATGCGTGCCGCCGCCCCTCCAGGGACGGGGATCTTCCCACTGATCTTCACAAGCAAACAATCTGCCCCACACAACGGATGACAGCACACGGGCTGGTGCTGCTGGGAGATCAGTCGTCTTTGGAATATTATACTTGTATTTGACAATCCAGCTCTAGTCCGTGGCTTTTAGAGTTTTCTTGGAACCTTTCCACTGGTGGTTCTGAGAATTGACCCTGCGGCTGTGATAATGGGCAGCAATTGATTGAAGTACGGGGTAGATGTATCCCTTTGAATAAGCTGCGCTTGATGCTACATTTTCAATGAAATGCTTGCAAACTATCAAGGTTTTTGCCAATGTTCCCGCATTGGAAGAACACAATAGCCTGGTTTCCTGCAGTAACCAATTCTTCAACTGTTGCTGTCGCATCATATCTTGGCCCACAGCTTAGCCCAGATATTCTGTGAGAGCTTTGTTTAGGTTGTGGCATTAAGAACACACCAAAGAGCTCCTGCTGAAAGTGGTAACACAACAGCACTACCAAATCGGTGTCTTCACCAATGAGGATGGTGTCAATTTTGTCTGATTAGTTCAGTGTTGTCTAACGATCATTACTTTAGCGTCCTCCGCATGAAAACAACAGCACCCAGCTTTCTCAAGCCCATTGCTCAGTAAGTTGATGAATATGTGCTTGTTTTCTCTGTTGGCCAAAAAACTCCTCCTTTGGGAGGAGGACCTTGCTGATCAGCCGCCTTCCACAGCATCATCTTATGATGTGCCCTCCGCACGTAATTTGTGGGAGGAAACTATATGTAATATATTTGAAATCATCGCACCTGAAAATCTATCTTTTGGCATCAACATTACGGCTCTAGGTGATGTAGGTCTTTCATTATAGCGATAATTGGTTTTGATGGGCGCCATCTTTAAAAATGGCGTATATATGAATGTTAGCAAAGGTCATCTGTAACATATTTTAAATTGCTGATCACAATTCTACACATTAACATAGACGTGTGTGACATATTTGGTAAGATATTGTGAAATTTGTTTTGACGACTGCCATCTTTAAAAATGGTGGGTCCGAAAGTCGGAGAAGGCCAAACGTAAAATATGTGAAACCTCTGACTTCAAAAACCCATGTTTTGAGACAAAGGTTAAGGTTGTAGGTGACGCAGTTATTAAGATATGCGGAAATGTGATTTGGCGGCCATTTTGTAAAGTGGCTGCCATTTTGTAAAATGGCTGCCATTTCTTTAAAAATAAAAATTGCCACCTCAGATTGTCTGCAGACTGAAACACTGTAGAATGACATTTGTGCACAAAATTGCTTTTGACAAGCAATTTGCACGGGAAAACATGGCACACCGCACTATATTGGGAATTTGAATAGATACTTGTATGCATACAACCACTGTCAACTATATGGATTGATAACTATTTATCCTGTGTTGTGCAATAATATTACAACGAGATTCACTGTGTTTTCTGTTGTTGATTGTGCTATTATTATTATAGGGACCTAGACAGTAGATGCGAATCAAAGTCATTGGAGATATGCATAAACATTGCACTGGAGATAAGCATGTAATAAGATCCAACATGGCCGATATCTGAAAGTTTTATGAAATGACAAACATGCAGCCGCTATATACATCTGGTGATGTGTTTATCTTAAACGTTGACCATGAAACTATTGGTATTGACGCAACTTTTTTGACATTATGATGCTTAGTTGCAAAGCCATTGAAGAAAATATGTATTTTAGTAATGGAGGCTCTGATTTGCATATTTGAAAAAATGCCCTAGGTTGTCCCGAGGACAACCAAGCTGAATTGCTTCAGGGACACCATGAGATAGAAAATCCACTAAAAACATTATACCATAGAACATCATTTTATTCAATTGCAAATGGACTAAGTCAACGTTAGATCGCAACGCTACTCCGCCATAGCGGCTAAAAATCGGGGTTCACTGTATTTAAAAACGATTGTTCACATTAATATTCAACGAATTTATACTTACTATATATCGCTGGGTAGGTTAATCCATTATATTGTCAATGCAAAGAAAATATATATCACAGCCTAAATAACGCCTACCCCTACATTTCACTACGCCAAAACGTCACTGGCAGCGACTTTTGACCACTCGTCATTGTCGTCAAAAATGACAATGTTCCACCACGTGGATTTCGGTGGACTTTTTTTCTGGTAATGTAGACATATAGTACTAACTAAAAACACTGTCATAATTACTATTGCAATTTGTTTGAGGTTGACCCTCTTTTGGGCATAGATTGACTGGACTACTGGGGTAACATGGCGCGAACGAAACTGAACAATCGTCAAATCACGGCAGCTTCGAAACGGGGACTGTTTACGCCTATTAACGTCACTGACGTACAGAAACATTGTAGCAGCGGTTTTTAACCCCTGGGTCGCGACCCGAAATTGGGTCACCAAGTGTTTTCAGTGTTAAATGACTGTCCGAACTTTCCTTTATTATCCCTCTTGTCCGCACCAAATGGATGGGAGACAAATGATTTACACCAACTTTTATCTAAATATTAAGTAATGATATTACACAACATATTTCGAATTCACACCATTGATCGTTTTGCTTGCTTCTGGTATGGGCAAGTCATGTTTTGTTGGATGCCGCCGAAAATGTATCTTGCGCATACTGAACGAAAATCGGTGCCGTTTTTTATTCACTTATTACAAGAAGCTATGGGTCGCCAAGCCAGTTCCCTGACCGGAATTTGGATCGCACCCAAAAAGATTAAGAACCGCTGCACTGTGGAATGACTCACCTCAAAGATACTGGTCAGGGAGAGATTGTGGAAGACGGGCAGGAAGAAATGGGCTGCCAGGGGGATCATGATCACATAGCCCATCCACATCATCCAGTATTGACTCCCGTAAACGTACATCTCGGCCGGGGTCCCGAGCACCGTGATAGCAGAAACATAGCTGGCGACCAGCGACAGAGCCACGGGCAACACTCCCATGTTACGATCGGCCATAAGGAACTCCTTCGTCGTGCTCTGTCTACCGCCCGTACAGCCGTAGTACAACCCGATACCGGCCGAAACGACCAACACAAGAACGCAGACGGCGTAGTCCCATCCCGAAAACATGGTGTCCAACTGGTTTGGGATGCCTACTGTTGTTGTTGCTATGTCGTTCTTTGGAATTGTGTGGTTCAGTACATTATCGATGGCGCCTGCCTACGATAGCCCAAATACCGCTTGTGTCGTATAACAGCGACGCCACCACACCGAGCAAATCACAGCGTCGTCAATTCAGTTAGAAAAAAAATATATAATAAGTATGTTCGCGTCAACAACTATGTTAGATTCTTTTATGCAATTTCAGTTATCTGCTTAAACAGTTACTTACAATTAATAGCTCTGTGAGCGTGCAACAAGAGTGCAACAAAGGTTCATATGCTAACATATCTTTACTGCCGATTGGTATTGAGATCATTGTGCATTATCTTGATTGACTAGTTCTAAGAACTCAGATTGCAGGCCCGGAACACTTCTCCGGATATTGGGTGTAGTGTTTGAGATTCTCCCGGTCGAGGAGGGTAGTGCTGGGGATTTTCCCCGTCATTGGAGTAGTGTTTGAGATTTTCCCGGTCGAGGGGGTAGTGTTGGAGATTTTTCCGGTCGAGGTGGTAGAGTTGTAGATTTTCCCCGTCGATGGGGTAGTGTTTGAGATTTTCCCGATCGAGTGGGTAGTGCTGGAGATTTTTCCGGTCGAGGTGGTAGTGTTATAGATTTTCCCGGTCGAGGGGGTAGTGTTGGAGATTTTCCCGGTCAAGGGAGAAATGCTGTACATTTTCCCGGTCGAGGAGGGTAGTGTTGGATATGTTCCGGGTCGAGGGGTAGTGTTGGATATGTTCCGGGTCGAGGGGTAGTGTTGGATATGTTCCGGGTCGACGGGTAGTGTTGGATATGTTCCGGGTCGAGGGGTAGTGTCGGCCGACTTAAAACGTCACAATTTTAATTCTAACACAACTACTTTCGTAGTTTTCGGACCTTCTTCCCCAAGCGGAATTATATTTTGCCTCAACCGTGGGGTTGGGTTGCGTACGTACCCATCGCACCCAACTCCCAACCCAACCAACCAACGATTCCAAACCAACGGGCTTGCCATGCTTATGTTTTTGAACGACGAGTCGATATCATCACGGTTAGGCGTTGTGTAACCGGCCAAACTAACGCAGCACCTGCGGCAATAGATGACATTGAACCATATGGATAAAAAACAAGTTCAGTCGAAACGTTTCACAGATTGTGTGACAGTTATCGTTGAGTGACTGTCGATCAGTAATTGCTGTAGGTGCGTTGTAGTGCATGTAGTCAACGCAGATAAGGTCAGGAACTGTTATTTTGTGAAGACAGTCGTTGAATGAAAAGATCTTATGTAAACATGCAGGTTGAATCTGTAGAGGGATTCGGCAGCATGTCCTGTGGCCCCTGTCACCGGCGGGGTTAATAATACTAATAATAATTTACTGCATTTCTCTGCGCCATAAATCTGGCAGTTACTACCATTCAGAGGCGCATTACAATCCTAAAAACATGGCATGAAGCTATTAAGATTATTAAATAAAAAAATATATAAATAAAATAAATAAATGCATTAATATATATATATATATCTACATATACATATCAATAGTAAATAGATAAGGATAGGAATAATACTAATACTAATTAAAACGAAAAGTTAAGAGAGAATAACAGTAAATAATAATAATAGTTAAATGTAGATATTAACAAGTCCAGAAGGCGCCACTGTCCACACATATAATTTAAAGAGAAAAAGCACGTTTAAAAATAAGTGTCTTCAGTTGCTTCTTGAACACGATGATGCAGTCAGTAGCACGCATGGCAAGGGGCAGATTGTTCCGCTGCGCTTGTAAAAGCTTTATGGGGACCTCGAGCAAGTGAGTGTCGGCGGAGCGTAACGTGCGGGGTTGTGTCGAGTTAGCAGGTGCGCCAGATATGACGCAGTCATGCCGTGCAAACTGTGGAACGTAAGCAGGAGTAGTTTGCACTCGATGCGCTGTTTAATCGGCAACCAATGAAGCGCAATTAGAGCAGGAGTGGTGTGGTCATGCTTCTTAGTTCCGGTTATGATACGGGCTGCAGCATTTTGCACTCTCTGGAGTCTGGTGAGGAGATGGTCAGAAATCCCGTAACGAGACGTCACGTAGGTATGCACCATCATCTCTGTCGTTTTCCTATCTAGAAGATTTCGAATTCTTCCATTACTGTGTAGATGGAAATATGCTACACGACACATGTACTGCACTTGGTTGTTCATGTTTAGGGCATCATCGAAGAAAACACCAATATTCTTGGCTACATTGGAAGTAGGCACGATGTTATTGGCAAGTTTTATATAATTATATGTGCGGTATAGAAAGTTTGTTCTTGGTGTGCGGCGAACATATCACAATAGCCTCTGTTTTTGTCAGCATTGAGTTTGAGTTTATGTTTAGGGCATCATCGAAGAAAATACCAATGTTTTTGGCCACAATGGAAGTAGGCACGATGTTATTGGCAAGTTCTATATAATTCTATGTGCGGTATAGAAAGTTTGTTCTTGGTGTGCGGCGAACATATCACAATAGCCTCTGTTTTTGTCAGCATTGAATTTGAGTTTATTCATGCGTACCCAAGCTTGTATTTCAGCGACTCATGCTTGTATGCGCTTCACAGCTTGGGTTGTGTCTTCCTCTGAGAGATGACTGAAGGCGATGTAGAGTTGGATATCATCAGCATATAGATACATGTTAGATGCATGTTGATTCCATGCCGACGTGCGATATCTCCGAGTGATGCCGTGTAACAAATGAACATGAGCGGGACTCCGAAAGTCACTGGACTTTCCGCTGATTCCCTTCCGTGCACTTGAATACTCTGACTTCGGTTGGCCAAATACGAATCAAACCATGCAAAAGATGTTCCGGTTACTCCAAAACGATCTCTGAGGCGTGATAACATGATCCCGTGGTCGATTGTGTCGAATGCTGCTGAGAGATCTAGTAGCACAAATATGGCAGCCTTGTGCTCATCCAATATACAAAGCAGATCGTTGCATATTCTCAGCAATGCAGTCTCAGTTCTGTGGTGCGGACGATAAGCAGATTGCATTTGCTCATAGAGTTCGTTGTCAGGTTTTTTGAGAAACGGGCAGCAACGACCTTCTCTGCAATTTTTGACACATAAGACTAGTTCGACACTGGACGATAGTTATTTAGGTCATTTGAGTTCAGCGTTGCTGTCTTCAAAAGAGGATTTACGACAGTCTTTTAAAAGGCAGAAGGAAAGACTCCTGTCGTAATCGGTCAGTTCACAATGTCGGTGATGACCTGTGTCAAACTAGATATGTTGGCCTTCAGCAGATGAGTTGGAATCCGATTCAACTTGCACGATTTATAAGCCGACTTGCCGACCAATTTGGTGATCTCGTGTGTCGTGGTCGGCAGGAACGACGATAGATGTGACAGGATAACATAGTGTCTTTGTCGTGGGTATCAAGATCGCGTCTGATATTGTCAATTTTGACCGTGAAATAATTGCTGAAGTTGTCAAGCAATTGTCCGAGGTGGTTGTCGGGCAGTGCTGGCAGGTCTTTTGTATGCAGCAGAGAACCAACTATCCGATACAGAGTTTTTGGGGTTGCCAGCCTGTTCGTTGATTTTGTTCGTATAAAATGTGGCTCTGGCAGTGTACAACATCTTCTTCACTCGTTCTCTCTAGTTGATGAAGATTTCTCTGTCGATGGACAACCTGGACAATCTCCATCTTCGCTCCTTCAGGCATCTCTCCTTCCTGGCTGATAGAATGTCGTCATCGACCCACGGCGTATCAGGTCGGATGGTGAGCCATTTCGTTTTCAGTGGTGCGTGTTTGTTAAGCAGCTCGCTCAGGACATTTCATGCTCAGGATGTGTGTAATGTGGAGTTCACAATATCCGACGAGAACGATGTAAGATTGGTCGCCTTTATCTTCTATGTCTTCTTTTCTCTCCGAAATGGAGGCTTGCAAGAAAGCAGAGCACAGCGTGGTGATCAGAAATAAGCTCGGCGACCACCGTGTCAGCCACACAGGCTATCACAAGGTCTAAAATATGGCCTTCTTGATGCGTTGGTTGTTCGACATACTGCGTCACGTCATGGCAGTGCAACATGTCCCGGAAACGTGTCACGTGAAAGTCAGTGTTAACGTCAAAGTGAAAATTAAAATCACCAACTATAACAAGTTCATCAGGTAGTGTCGCATACGTGTCAAGAATATCTGCGAAGTTATTGAAGAAATCGACAACCGATTACCCTTTCTTCTTAGTTGGTGGTGGGCAATAGACAACAAGCAAGACTACTTTTCCCGTGTGATGTTAATTTAGCGCTCATCGCTTCGACGTACCGAATGTTGTTGAAAGTTTTCACTGCTGTTATTTTGCTGGTATCTTTATGCAGTATCACAATGCCGCCACCACAACGATTTGGTCTAGGATGGTGAATGAGTTTATAACCACGTGGTGTGAGAGCCCTGGTTCTTCTTCCAATACACGCCTAGCCTCAACAAGCTGAGGATACAGGCGGTGCCGTGGTATAACAGGCGAACAGGAAATTTTTGTTTTGTTTTAGAATGCAATATATAAGAACACAAATTATCGTGTAGATAAACAGAAATACGTGCAGCAGAACTTGTTAACGTCTAAAACATGGGGTAGTGCAAAGTCTGGATGTTGCTTTTAAACGCATCCAGGCTGTTTTTATTTACAATATATTGAGGGAGGGAATTCCAAAGTCGAATGGTACTGGGGAAAAAAGAATACAAGTGGTAGTTGCATCTGGAGTGAGGGACATGGTAAGATAAGGAATGTTGTTTTCTAGTGACTATATTTACAGGAATAAGGTATTGGTTTGCTGGTATACCCACTAGGCCATTTGCTATCTTGTACATCATACATAGTTTTGGTTCTTCTGTCTGATAGGGATCTCCATCCTAATGTCTGGAGCATGTCTGTTACACTGGAGGTATTGTGGTGGCGATATAAGACATATCGGGCTGCACGGCGTTGAATCATTTCTAGTTTGTTTATTTGTGTAAGGGTATAGGGATCCCAGACAGTACAGCTGTTCTTCACGATGGTTCTGACAAAGGTGAAGTAGGCCTGAGTTTTTATTTGAATTGACGGAACTTTTAGATTTCTGCGGAGGAAGCCTAGTGATCTATTTGCTTTTAGACAAATGTTATTTATGTGGGCATTCCACCGGAGATCTGAGGTTATGGTTATACCAAGATATATTATCTGTGAAACAGTTTCTAGTGTTTGACCTTGAAGCATGTATTGATTGTTAATGACAGTTTTGTTTCTTGTTACAGGTATGACATGACATTTTTGAAGATTTAATTCCATGTTCCAGGTTATGGCCCATTTTCCAAGTTTGTGAAGATCTTCCTGGAGCACAGCTGTATTTGTCTTAGGCTTAAGGGCTATACACACTATGGTGTCATCAGCAAAAAGTCTAACTGTAGATGTAATATTGTCTGGGATGTCATTTATGTAAAAGAGGAATAGACAAGGGCCAAATACAGAGCCTTTTGGTACTCCTGATGTTACGGGTACCTCAGAGGAGGCCTCGCCTCTATTATGACTATTTGAGTTCTGTCTGTTAAAAATGATCGAATCCAGGAATTTGTTTTGCCTTGGATGCCATAGTGATGGAGTTTGTAAATCAGTTTTTTATGGCTGACCTTATCAAATGCTTTAGAGAAATCCATCACCTTGACATCCGTTTGCGTGCCAGACTGCATATGGGTAACTAAGTCATGTATGAACTGAATAAGCTGTGTCTCGCAAGATACTTGGGAGCGAAAGCAATGTTGAAGATGATAAAGAATGGTGTGTGAATGTGCATGTTTCATTATACTACTAACCAAGACATGTTCCATTAGTTTTGATGCTATGCATGTCAGGGAAATGGGCCTATAATTTGAAGCTATGTATTTTGACCATTCTTGAAAATAGGTGAGACATTTGCTTTTAGCCAGCCTGTGGGGACTTCTCCTGTAGCTTATGACTTCTGAAAGATTAAGGTTAGCGATGGCGCAATTTCAACAGCCAATTCTTTTAGAATTCTTGGGTTGATGTTGTCTGGTCCTTGTGCTTTATAAGGTTTAAGATTTTGTAGGAGTTTTAGTACACCTGCTTCTGTAATTTCTATTTCTGGCATTTCTTGTAGTGTTGGATTGGGTAGTTTGGTTACTTGGGGAGATGGGTCATCTGTAAAGACTGATTGAAACTGCTGATTTAGTATCTCCGCTTTGGCTTTAGGGTTTGAGTGTAGGATTCCATTTTGTTTGAGAGGCGATACCCCTGTCTGGTTTGTACGGCAGTGTTTCATGTAAGTCCAGAATCTCTTAGCATAACCTTGTTTTTGTTGACTATCTTCAGTAGAGGTGACAATTTCATTTACATAGTTCCAGTAGCCAGTTCTCAGTTGTTGCTGTATAGTTTGTTTTAGATGTTTGTATTTTGGAGTGTGCTTGTGACATTTGTACATTCTGTCCCTTTTTTGTATAAGTTTCTTTAGTGTTGGTGTAATCCAGGGGTATCCGTCCCTACATCTAGCCATTCTGGATGGTATATACAACCCAGTACCTTTGACAATGCTATCCCGAAACATACACCACAACTTGTTGCACGGTTTTGTTCATAGCAATTTTGAAGATTTTTGCTTACATCTTTCATATGTTTTCTAAATTTGTCCCAGTCTGCCTTATTGAAAAGGGGAATATTTCTAGGGTTCTGTTTGTGTTTCATGGGGTTTATGTCTAGGCTCTGTGTAACAACAGTCATGATCTGAGATTCCTGGTAATATCTCTGTTCGGTTGACGTTGGTAGGGTTATTTGTGATCATTAAGTCTAGAGTGTTTTCTCCCTTTGTTGGCTTGTCTATAATCTGGATAAGACCAAGGTCATCTAGAATGTTTCGAAATTTATCATGAAGTAGTACGTTTTGGCAGTTTGGTTTTAACATTTCATTCTGCCAGTCCCATCCAGGAAAATTAAAATCTCCTGCAATGAATAAGTGTTGCTTTTGATTTACTCTGCCTAGAGATATTTCAAATTGTTCTATGCTGTGTTCATCATTTACGTCAGGTCTGTAGTAAGCACATATATGAAGTAATTTACAACCAGCTATGCTAATCTTAGCCCAAATGATTTCGCAGTCTGTCTCTAATTCAAATTCCTCTTCACTAAGCAGGTCGGAATGTATTGCAATGAATATCCCTCCTCCTCTCTGTTCTTCTGTTCTGTCCTTTCTATATACATTGAATTTATCTGGGAAATATTCAGAATCTAATATGCTATTGCTAAGCCAGGATTCAGTGCCAATAATTATGTCTGGTTTGGAGCTATCAATGAGTGAAAGAAATTCTGCCTTCTTGTTTTTTAGTGATTGACAATTTAGGTTGTTGATTCTCAATTGTTTTTTAGTGTTAGGAGTATGACGGTAATTGTGCTGTTTCCTTTGATTCGAAGGAGATGATGTATGTAGTGGAGGTCCTAACCCTGCTGATGTTGTAGGGAGTTGAATGGAGTCATCTGCGTACCGTCGTGGACACTCCACAGAAACAGCTCTACTCCGTGTCAAGAATGACATTGCCGCGACACTGGATAGGAAATGTACAACAATTCTCGTGATGGTTGATTTGTCGTCCGCGTTTGATACAGTCGATCATGAATTGTTGATGACTCGACTTGAACACTCATTCGGTATCACCGATAAGGCGCTTCCGTGGCTGAAATCATACATTAGCGAACGGTATCAGAAAGTGGCAGTAGTCGAGTCGGTTGAGTCAATCTTGGCGTGTGGCATCCCCCAAGGGTCGGTGTTGGGCCCTATTTTGTATTGCATGTACACCAAACCTATCTGAGATATTGTTGCTAAACACGGCATGGAGCATCACTGTTATGCTGATGACATTCAAATCTACCTCACGGTTGAATGAGATGAATCAATTGTGGCGGCTCTGGCTAAGGTGGAATTGTGTGTTGTGGAAGTGGCTGCATGGTTGACTAGAAACCAGTTAAAACTGAACACAGAGAAATCCGAGGCGATCGTTTTTTTTCCAGCGAAGAAACGCGGCAGTCTGCCTGCCAATGTATACATCACAGTAGCCGGCCATCGAATTCAACCATCATCGTGCGCAGTTTGGGTGTGGTATTTGATAGCAACCTGAACATGGAACAGCAGATTGCCAACACTGTGAAAAGCTGCTTCTATCATATTAGAAACATTGCGCGAATTCGGCCACATCTGACGGAAGAATCACTTGTTCACGCACTAGTGACATCCCGTTTAGATTATGGGAATGCACTTCTTTATGGTCTCCCACACACGGTGATGCAACGTCTACAAAGGGTGCAGAACCGTGCCGCTCGCCTAATTACTCGCACGAGGAAATACGAACACATCACGCCCGTGTTGCAGCGTTTACACTGGCTACCCGTTCATTTGAGACCGACCTACAAAATGCTGGTGTTTACGTATTGTGCCTTGAATGGTCTAGCGCCGGACTACATAAGTGAGTTAATTGGCTACCGTACCATCAACATAACTCTACGATCTACCTTGCAGCCTCGCCTTTTGTTCGTACCGGCCTCACAAACTGTCGCTCATGGTGATCACCGTTTCGCGGTTTGCTCGGCGGTTCTATGGAACAATTTATCTCCTACACTCAGGACAGCAACATCATTACAAATGTTTAAAACACTTTTGAAGACTCACCTTTTTAAACGAGCGTTTTTATAATTCACCGACGAGGACATTTTATGTGCTTTCTATTGATAAAAATATTTTTTGTTTTATTAGTTTCTTAACATATTTATGGTTATTCTTCTTGTATAAATGAATATATTTATAGTAGTTTTTGAGAATGTCTTAATTTATTTAAACGTTTTTTTTAATGATCTCTCTTTTTTTAGTAACTATATTTAAGGTAATGTTATATTTTTATATATATTTATTTCTTAGTTAGCATTTCTTTTTATGTAAAATACTATTATATACGTGTGCATGTATGTAAAGCGCCCGAGGACAATTTTAATTGATTGGGCGCTATATAAGTACTTTTATTTATTTTATTTATCATTTAATTGAGAGATGTGTTTATATATATTTTCAGAAAGTTCAATGTCGTCATAATTGAAAAGGGTACTACTGAAATTAGGCATTCCACATTTTAGGCAATTCCATGATGTGTTGGTGTTTTGCATCGTTTCATATATTGTGTCTCTGACATTTTCACATTGCGTGTGGAACCAATTATTGCAGGAGTCGCAACAAATTGCTTTCTGTTTCCATGTTACTGTTTTTTGGCAAACACCACAAGGGTACTTGGGTGCTCTGGGGCCGGGATTTAATTCAATGTCGTTTGCCAGTACAAGAAGATATAGCATAAAGTATGATGGGAATTTTTGGGGGTTTGCTCTGGACATCCTTGGTTTATGCAGCAAGTTGATGGACATCCTTGATGAGAAAAATCGATCCTGAGGTTTTTTTTCTCAGAAATTTCATGTGAAGTTGCATAACAGTCTTTCGTACTATTTTTAATCTCTACAAATACAACCATGAAAAAAACAACACTCAGGTAAAACATCCTGTAAATGTAAAACCTAGTATTTCTGTTAGTCAGGAAGTGCTACAGTATGGATGGTACTGCTATGTGCTAAAGGACACAAGCAAAATAGTAGATAGTGTAGAAGAAAGACTTGAAATGGAAATGTAGAGTCTTCGTCCCAGGGCCTACACTGGGCACACAAAGAGCAGCACCATTTACGAGGCCATGTTAGGCAGACCCAAGCCAGGAATTTTATTTTTATTTTTTATTGTAAACTTATACTAAGACAGGAGTATAACTAATTCATATGTTTATGTACCAGTCCCAGTGTATTTTAAACGAGTGGCATGTACATAAACGGATCATAGGTGCCTTGGTTACCAGTTGTTTACTGGGCGATAATACAGTGTCTTGATGAATAATGTTCGTTTTAGAAAGAAATGGGTGTTTTTTTAGTATTTGTGTTGGTCACAGGACGCCAACTAATAGCACTTATCGAACACCTTACCGTAATATAAATCAAATTAAAAATAAGTAAAATAATAAGATTAATAGAGGATGATTTAACATTTTCCTGTTCGCGCCACCAGCCTCGCTCTCAAGGTTACCGGGAGGTCGGAGTCTTTGTTAGAAAGTCAAGTTTCGGTAATGGCCACAACGTCGAGATCGTGTACGCAGACGTGGTCTAAAATGTCGGTCGTTTCGTTGCGAACATATCTTGAATTGATAAGGCATAAGGAGGCTTGTGTAGTCGGACAGCATAGTGGATTTGGGGAGAGTAGCGGAAATCATGTTGTCATGTACTTTTAACAAGATTTAACAAGATTGCCATCCAGAGAATTAACTCTAGATGGCAGGTGGACAAGGAAGCCCTTTGGCTTATCGAGAGTCCAACCCTTTTACCTACATATATCCAGCCCTTTTGAGGTATGTGTCGATTTTATTTTTAAACAAATTCACACTACTAGCACCCACACAATCATCAGATAATCTATTCCATTCATTCACAGTCCTTTGTGAAAACTTTCTTAGTCTAATCTACACTGCTCCTTTACTAATGTAACTTCATGTCCTCTAGTCTTTCTATCTTTCTTAACTGAAAAAAACATATTTCTATCAATATTTTCATAACCATTCAATATTTTAAACACTTCTATCTGATCTCCTCTCAATCTCCTGGTCTCTAGTGTTGTTAAACCACATTCTTTTAGGCGTTTTTCATAACTAAGATCCCTCAGTTTTGGTATCATTTTAGTCGCTCTCCTCTGTACTCTTTCTAGCATATCTATGTCCTTCTTGCGGTATGGCCTCAGCGCTTGTATACAATATTCTAAGTGAGGCCTAACTATTGTTTTGTACAGCGGTATTATTAGTTCTTTTTCTTTATATGCTATATTTTGACTTATCAATCCAAGGATTTGATTTCCTTTTGAAGCTGCAATTCCACACTGCTCTGAAACCTTCATGTCAGCACAAATTGTCAGCCCTAAGTCTTTTTCTTTTACAGTAGTATTTAGTACAGTTCCCCCCATTGTATATTCTACATATTCGTTCCCATGTCCTGTGTGAAGGCATTTACATTTCCCAAAATTGAATAACATTTGCCACTTTTCAGACCATTTGATCAACCTGTCAAAATCATCTTGTAAATGCTGTCTATCTCCATCACTTTTAATCCTTCTAAACACTTTTGTATCATCTGCAAATTTCAACACCTTGCTAGCTATATCATCGTCCAAATCGTTTATATATATTAATAATAATATAGGTCCTAATACTGATCCCAGTGGAACCCCACTCAAAACTGATTTCCAGTTTGAAGCCTCCCCATTAACAACTACCCGTTGTCTTCTGTCAATCAGCCATTTTTCTATCCAGTTAATTATACCATTTCCTATGCCATGGGCCTTTAGTTTAAGCAGTAATCTTTGATGTGGCACTTTGTCGAAAGCTTTTTGAAAATCTAAGTAGATGATATCTACTGGTGATCCATCATCTACCCACTTAGTGATATCTTCCAAAAAACATAACATATTTGTTAAGCATGACCTCGCGTTTTGAAACCCATTTTGAGATGGGTTTATCAAGTTATGTTTAACATGTGATCTTTAATTAGTCTTTCTAATAATTTACAATTCACCGATGTTAAACTAACTAGTCTATAATTATTTGGCTTGTTTCTCGAACCTTTCTTAAATAACGGTATAACGTTTGCTTCTTTCCATTCTAAAGGAACCACCCCCTCTTCTAATGACAAGTTGAAAACTGTTGCAAGCGGTATGCTAATTTGTTCTTCAATTTCCAATAGTAGTTTGGGTGGAATTGTGAAGATGTACGTAGTTGCTGGGTGATCGATAACCGATCACTGTGGTGATAGGTAGGTTATTTCCACCTCGGTATCCATGCTTCGTTGGTCGTCTTGACGCAATGCCAAGTTCACGTGAAATGTTCCAAGCACTGGCATTCAAGCGTGAAGAACTAGAAGGTGCCCTTTGAGCCAGTTGATATAACTGACAAGCTATGTATGTGTAGCAGGCTTGGTCAGGGGTTGTAACAATCACTGAAGCGTGACGGCAGAGCTACACACTGGTTCTGCAAGCTTGTTGGTAATGTCGCCGATTGTTGTCACGCACGAGTAATCACTGGCACAGCATATCAAGTAAAATGACAGTTCGTGAAAATTTTAAAACTCACAGATATGCTGCATACATATAAAATCGTCCGTTGAACAGCAATCCAAATGTGCTTGCAATTTCCTCTGTCAAATAGTAGCAGTGTTGGACAGTTATAACTCCTACAAAATCAAAATCTCTTGGAGCACTTATGCGGCGCCGACACACAGGCGCAGCCACATATATAGTTAACTACCTGGTATGTGGTTGAACGGATTTCTTCCCAAACAACTTCTCCTTAATGGAGTTTGAATACACCTCAATGTTACGTGGAAGTAATCATAATTGTTCAAACCATTTCGTTAACGATGAATTGTTGATTAACCTCTATATTATAAAATAACACTCTGTCTGTGTGTCTGTCTGTCTGTCTGATTGTGAACCCATAGCTCCGTCTGTTTTGCCTGTATGGTGCTGACATTTTGTTTGTAATCTAGCGGACCCATTTGGGTGGTTCGTAGATTTACTTTCTTCGAAATTCGTCGGGGCGATGGGGATCTCGGAAGGGGGTCACAAACATATGGCTGCCTTTTTATCCAGGCAACGCCGGGTATCTCGAATTGTATTAAATAAGGATAACAGTTACTGTTGCGCCGTCTTGCAATATTCATAAAAAGGCGTGTTTGAGTTTATTGTATTGTTAGATGCGTGGTAATGCTGACTGAAGGCCGGGACAAAGATGATAGATATATTTGGTAATGTTTGCAGTTGGTCGACAGTTTGGATAATATTTGTACTGTATGTTGAGGCAGGTCCAACATATTGTTGCTATATTTGAACAGGAATAATAATACTTATATTCGTGAACATTTTCATCAAGTTGGAAGAATAATTAAATAAGCAAATTTCTTAATTCACAACTATATAAATTCGACTCACTTCGACGTATCGACCTCCATCGACGGCCTTCTTCAGGAACTGATCTTCCTCTACTCGCCAGAAGGCGTGGCGAGCAGGCTGTCCCACACGTGACTCAATCGGTAGTCCCTCATCACTATTCATTGTAGATGTAATCTTTATGATCCAGATGGCCTCCTTGATCCATCGCGCCCCTCTGCCTGTCTCTCTGTCAACTACTCTTGCACTTTCCCAGTCTAAGACACAGTTTTGTCTGTCCGCATGGTCAGTTATAGCCGACTTGTGTTCAATGTTTGTTGAGTCTCCTTTTTCCTCGAGTAAAAAGTCTGGTTGTCACGGTTTCGACTTCCTTCATATGTTCTTCTAGTCTCGTGCCAAGTGTTCTTCCCGTTTCCCCAATGTATGTCGTGTTACAGGTCTTACACGGGATTTGGTATACACCGTCGGTCTTCTTTCTGTCTTCCATTTTGTCTTTTGGGTGTGCTAATATTTTTCTGAGATTTTGGTGTGGTCTGACAGTGGACGCTATATCATGATGTTTTAGTATGCGTTGTACCGGTTCTGTCACTCCTTGGACATATGGTAAAGTAACCATGCCAATGGACTTGTCTGTGTTATTCTTGTCCTTGATCTTTCTCCTCTGGTGTTGTTGTTGTTCCTTCATTGTCAAATTTGGGTACCCACTCTGATGTAGCGCCTTCTTGATGTGCTCCTCCTCCTTCTGTCTGTCCTCTGGCTCCGTTACGATGTTACTGCACCTGTCTAGCAATGTTTTGATGAAACCCAGTTTCTGATGTAGCGGATGGTGTGAACTAAAGTTCAGATACTGGTCGGTGTGGGTTTTCTTCCGATACACTAGGAATTTGACCGTTCCATCCTCTTTCCGTACCAGCAGTGTGTCTAGGAACGGCAGTGACCCCTCACTCTCTTCTTCAAACGTGAATTTGATGTTGCATGTTGCATCAATGTTTTAGAGGTGATCTGTCTGTTGTTGTTGACACCTCTTCCTCACAATTTCCATTACGTCATCTACGTATCGCTTCCATAGTCTGGGCTGACATGTTACTGGCGCTGTCGCGATGGCATGTTGTTCCAGCCATTCCATGAATAGATTGGCTATTACCGGTGACACCGGGCTTCCCATCGCTGTGCCGAACTTCTGTTGGTAGACTGTGCCCCTGAAGCTGAAATAATATGTTGTTGTTACAACAAACTTCAACAGCTCCATAGTGTCATCCACGTGTAGATTTGTCCTTTGTTTCAGTGTTGAGTCCTCCTTTAGTCGTTTTCTGTTGATGTGCAAAGTCTCATCAATTGGGGTGTTAGTAAACAAAGACACTACATCATGTGACAAGAACATTTCATCTTGTTCGATTATCACACATGCCATTTCAGTCTGAGTTACGCTGCAGTGAACAGATAAGTCTTCAACATATATTTAAATGAGTCCAGTGATGTTTTTCTGGTACACTTGACGGCAAAGCGTTCCACACTGCTGCCGCTGCGTGAGCAAATATAGAGAGAGTTGGAGTCAGCAGACCGAAAACGCCTGGCTGGCATGTAGACACGCACGAGCTTCTGCATGTAGACAGGCAAGAGGTCTTCGTGCAGCGTTTTGTGTCGCACCAATCCAGGATGTCGCATGTGCATGGGAGAAACGCTTGCGAAGATGGAACTGTTCTTGTTCATTACGACGTTGCTGCAACGGTTCGAATTCCGCATGGTAGATGCCAATAAACTATTGAAAGGATACATGGAATGACAAGAAGCACTCAACTACGAACTGGTTGCCTCCAGAGCTTGAAGACACCCCGCCGCTTCCGTTGAACAATTAACAGCATTTATTCATTTTAATGTGTTAGTAGTCATGTGTAGTTATATTGGCGCATATTTAATGGCCGATCCGTTTAACCTTTGTTTTCTTGTCTGGAGTGTTTCCCATATAATGTCTGTAAGAAGTTTGGTTGTGTTTCATGACTCTCTGGAGTAGCCGTGTTTGCATAACCTAGCTTGTTTTCAATTCGTTCTTTTTAATGTCCTCTTGGCAATTGGGAGCACACGATTCAGGTGCACATTCCAGTATTGGACAAACTAGTTTTGTCGTGATTACTGATGTAATGGGAGTTGGGCATTTATTTAGACAACTCCTGATAACGGTAGTGTGCGGCGCCGTGGTGCAGTGGCTAGAGCTTCGGACTCTCAACCGAGAAAACCCGGATTTGAATCATGTGCGGTGGTGTCGAACCTTGGGCAAGTTCGTTTATTATACGTTGCTCCAGTTCACTCAGCTGTATGAATGAGTACCTGGCTGTAGACACCAACCCTAAAACCAATACAAAAACCCTCAACCTACGGGGAATTTAGAAAACGATAAAGACGTTAAGTTTCTTCCGACGGGTCATAGGTTAATCCCTGATAGTTTGGCGCATGATGTGCAAGCCGTCTAGGAAGAACACGCTAACATACACCCACAAAAAAATACAAGTTCTTATGTAGCGCAGTATCCAGTCCTTGGGACTGTTCAAAGCGCTTTACACTTTATTTCCTGGCAGATCTGTTCAATCAAACACCATCTCGACTTCACTGGAAGCATCCATCCACGCTGCAATTAATGCGCGAAGAATATTCGTACACAAATATTGACCATTGTCTACGGCAGCGTATGATTCGAACTCGGGTTCTCTCAATTGTGGACATGCAAGCATGCATACATACACACATACATGCATACATGCATGTATACATTCATGCGTTTATGCGTACATGCGTACATGCATACATGCATACATACATACATACATACATACATACATACATACGTACATGCATAATGTTGATGTGCCCTGCCCAGGTCCACTTCTGTCTTCTGATTTGTTCTATCACGTCTATGACCTTTATCTTCTCTCTTACCCTGATGTTTTTTTTTTCTCTCCCGATATGTGATGTTTAACATACTTCGTTCCATCTTTGTTTGTGCGGCTTCTAGCTTGTTCTTTGCCGGGATGGTGACTGTCCATATTCCCGCGCTGTATGTCATCGCTGAAAGTACGCATCAGTCGTAGATTTGTCTCTTCAAGCAGGTTCCAAAGTTGCCCTTGAAGATATCGCGGAGTTTGTCGAATGCTGTCCAGATGGCGGTGATTCTTCTTTGAACCTCCTTGTCTTGGTTTTTGTCTATGGTACTGTATCGCTGTCCTAGATAGACGTAGCTTTCAACGTTCTCTATCTGCGTGGTGTTGATATATATATAGGTGTGTCATTTTCTAGCATAATTTTTGTCTACGAAATGTTCATCTTCAGACTTTGTTTTTCACTTTCATCAGCTAGCTCCAGCAGCATTTTTTGTAGTTCTTGCGGTGTAGTAGCACATGTAAGTATGTCGTCGACGAAGCGAAGACGACTGAGATATTCTCCGTCTATCCTCAAGCCTCTGGTTTCCCAGGTCAGTCTTCGGAATATGCTTTAGAGTGTTGCCGTAAACAGCTTGGGCGATATTGTGTCATCCTGTCGTACTCCTCTCTTGATGTTGATCTTGTTGCTCCTTTTGTGTAGGTGGACTGTGTTGGTCCTCTTTTGACTAGGGGCGGCCCGATAAAATTCGTGATACGCGGATCGGGAAATGATTACCTGGATCTCGCCGGTACGATGCTACATGTTCAAACGAAGATGACCCGTCCCGACGGAACCGACCTGGACTTCGCCGATCCTGTGGATCCTGTGTATAACTAGCTCCATTCGCTGTTCAGCCAAGCTGACGTCTACATGAACTGTACTCTCGTTACCCTCTCGACCAACACGTATCCGTAATGCGCCTACATCGAGACGCTGCTGAGCTACGATGACGATGCATAGGAGACGCAACTGTCGGGTCAGATGTGGCACAAGGACACTGGCAGCCACATGGAGGCTCGACGAGAAAAGATCGGCCGGAATCGCGTCGTCGACATGATGGGTCGTCTCCACGTGGACCTGTTCCTTCAGGATAAATTCCCCATCAACGGTGTCGATGTCAAGATACGTCTGGTGACCAGCAAGAACGCGTTCGCACTTATGGCCGGTGTTTCCAACCCCGACTTCAAGATCAAGATCGTCAACGCCACCTTGTTCGTGAAAAAGGCCACTCTGAATCCCATCGTGCAGATGGCACACATCAAAGCTCTTGAGAAGAGCACGGCAAAGTATCCAATGCGTCCCGTAGAATGCAAGGTCTACTCCATTCCAGATAGAACCCGCCCGCACACGCACGATAATTTGGTCCTCGGAACCCTAGCGAAACGTCTCGTACTGTGCTGCATCGATAACGACGCCTACTACTGATCGTTCGACAAGAACCCGTTCCAGGCCAAGAACAACGACATCAACTTCCTCGCCGTGTACGTTGACGGTCGACATATACCCTCTAAACCTTTCCATCCAAATTTAGACAACGATCTCTTCGTCAGAAGCTATCTCAACCTGTTCACCTCGACCGGAAAGGTGTGCCACGACGAAGGGAATAGACTGTCTCGCGCCGACTTCCGACACTGCTACACCTTCTTGAGATTGGATCTCACCTTCGACGCATACGACGGCGCCTGCTTCCATCTGGTACAAAAGGCAACCTGCGCATCGAGTTCGAGTTCGTGTTGGATATCGGCAAGACCCCAACGTCATCTACAACTTCTGATGAGAAGGAAACCCAGCAGCTTGCTCGTTTACTCGCCATGGATCCGCAGACAGGGTCGATCGTTCGCGCTATTGTGCCCAAATACAAACTACACGTCATGTCGATAAACACTTTCCCCAGTGCCTTCGGCAAGAAACTGGGGGAACATTGGATATCGCTGTACCTGGATGATAATAGACACGGCAAATAGTTCTGTTCGTACGGCCTACCGCCTCAACACGTTGAGTTCCTCACCTTCATGAATAATCTTTGCGTTGAATGGACTCATAATTCCAATAGACTACTGAGTCCTCTGTCTAACGTTTACAAACAATATTGTGTGGCTTATCTCATAGTTCGCTGTCACGGTTTTCGATGAAGTCTTTTGTGAATGGTTTCGGTACTGATTTGGTGAGAAGCGATTGCCGTGTATTTGATTGGCTTAAACAATTGAGATAAGGTACACACTAGTACCCTGTTTCGATAGTGATTCATATGTATTCGATGTTTAATTTCGGTACCGATTGTATATAATATAGCTTTTGAGATAAGGTACACTGTAGTACCCTGTTTCAACACTGATTCATGTGTATTTTATGTTTACTTTCGGCACCAATTGTATATAGTGTACCTTTTTATGTGAGTTGTTTTGATATTGCTGCTTCTTTCGGCTTGTTTAGATAGCGATCGTCACCTTGTTTCATTGACAAGATACCATCATTATCATGGATTGAACCAATGGCGTCGTCGTGATGACCCGTAAGCTCTGACCAATTGCGAGGTGTTAAGTCACCCTTAAGTTGTATCATGCATGCACGAGCCTATGGCCTGGTCGTAATTATCCGTAAGCTCATGACTGCTGGCGTGGTTGTAAACACCTGCAAGTCAATATCATTATTAGCTTGTATCTTTAGTCAATAAAATACGTGTGCACTCGTATACTACCGTGTTTTGTTCGTTTTTCATAAGCGCATGCACGCGCTAACACAAAAAGATAGATGGCCCTTACACACGCACATGCATGCAATAACACACAAAAATAGATGACCCTTACATACACACACATACACACAGACACACACACGCACGCACACACACACACGATATTGTACCCCATAAAAAGGTAGTCATCAGTCGTCCACCATTCTCCTCCCTTACACGCACACGCATGCACTGAAATAAGAGATAGTCATCAACTGTCCACCTCCCTTCCTCCCTTACATGCACAGACACCCACGCACGCACTATTAGAATGTTCAACGCTAGTCGGTAGAGGGATGAGCGATAATTAAGGGATACGATCTGATCGGATTAAGTAGGTCAGTAATCCGCAGGAGGCGCTCCTAACCGGAATTGAGTCGGCATCTTACGTCCTTCTTTTTATGCAG
Source organism: Paraescarpia echinospica (assembly GCA_020002185.1). Taxonomy (NCBI): domain Eukaryota; kingdom Metazoa; phylum Annelida; class Polychaeta; order Sabellida; family Siboglinidae; genus Paraescarpia; species Paraescarpia echinospica. The sequence continues at coordinate 76,561,368 of CM034531.1, forward strand.
CCTCATTTGCTCCTCGATATCCTCTCCTTAACTACTTACACTGGACCGAACATTTCAGAGAAATGCTGAACAGACCATCACCCGAAGAAGAGGCAGACATTCAGGACGCTCAAGACGATCTCGACATCAACGTGGACATCTCTACTAAAGAAGAGATCATCACATCCATCAAGTCCTTGAAGAATGGCAAAGCCCCTGGCCAATACAACCTAAACACTGAACTGTTTAGCACAGACCCAAAACTAGCAGACTCTATCTTGACCCCCTGTTTTCACAGCAGCAAGGCATGGGGGGAGAATATCAGATGATTGGACTAAAGGCGTAATAATCAAAATCCCAAAGAAAGGAGCGTTAAGCGATTGCAATACCTGGCGTGGAATATCTCTTCTATCAGTTCCAATAAAATCGAATGCAAAATAATTGTCCAACGAATCACTGAGGCTGTTGACAAAACACTGAGTAAAGAGTAAGCTGGCTTCCGTAGAGGACACGGATGCACAGACCAGATATTTACCATCCGAAACATCATTGAACAGTGCTCAGAGTGGCAAAGACAGCAATATATCATCGTTATTGACTTCGGAAAGGCATTCGATAGTATGCACAGAGACAGTCTGTGGCGAATATTAAGAGCACGTGGGATCCCTCTTCAGATTGTCAACATCATTCGAAACTTCTACACAAATTTCACATGCAGCATCAACCAGTGTTTTGAAGTGAAGACCGGTGTCAGAGAAGGGACTGCAATGTCGGCCTTCCTATTCAACAGCGTCATTGACTGGGTACTACGACGTACAGTAGTAGTAGTAGTAGTAGTAGTAGTAGTAGTAGTAGTAGTAGTAGTAGTAGTAGTAGTAAAAGCTTTATTTAATGATGGTGACCATGTCACGTTATATCGTGATTTTCAATGGGCCATCTCACACTACATTCTTACATCAACATTTACACAGCTTTTATAAAATATACAATTCATAAAAAAAAATATATAAATAATATAGTAAATTAAATAAATAAAAATAAATTAAATAATAAATGATTAATATTACACTACAAATAAAACAACATCATGAATACGTTTACCAATTCTAGAAAGATTAATGTCATAATAATAGTCAATAAGATCAAGATGAATGAATTAAAACAATTCATCATTTACACTAAATACTCATTCAGGTACAACAGAAGACTAACCAAGAGGAATTAGATGGACACTTTTCTCCACCCTAGAGGACCTCGACTTTGCAGATGACCTCGCCCTCTTATCCAACTCCCATCGCCATATACAGGACAAGACAACAAGACTCAATATTTTCAGCCAACAAGTTGGACTTAAAATCACCCAAAAGAAAACAAACGTGATGAATGTGAGTATCTCAACTCCATCAGCAATTAAGGTTGATCAGTCTGAACTCACAAGTACTATCACCTTCACATTCAGGACGGAGGTGCACGCACGGAAATTCAGAGCAGACTGAACAAGGCCAGAATTACTTTTATGAACATGAAGGCAGTGTGGAAATCAACGCAGTACAGCTCAAGCACAAAGCTAAACATCTATCAGAGCTGTGTACTATCCACCTTCCGTATGGATCCGAATGCTGCCGCATGACTGAGCAAAACATGTCTAGACTGTCAACCTTCCATACCACAAGTCTCAGGAGAATCCTAAGGATATTCTGACCCAGACGAATTTCCAACAAGCAGCTGCTTGAAGATACGAAACATGAAGACATGCGCACCATCACCACCAGAAGACGCTGGAAGTGGTTTGGTATGTGTTACGGAAAGAAGCGAACTCAATTACCAGAACTGCAGTGCGCTGGACCTCTGAAAGGAAAATGAAGAGATGACGTCCAAAAACAACTTGGCACAGGAATGTAGAAGCAGATATGAAGGAGACAAGACACAGCTGGCGCACCCTCGAGAGATAGGCATCGCTGCGGACGAGCCTTGAGCTTCCCACACCGCAACTCACCATGGAAGAGCTCCTGCGAAATTTCAATTCTCTGTATGTCACGCTACCTCGCACTATGATAACTACGATCACAGAAATGCCCGAAGATCTTTCAACCGTCATCTCCATTTATGAAGAGACGCACGAGAAATGGTGGTTCTGAAAAGAATCAGAAGAAGGAGCACGTCTGTTGGTACCACGCGAAATTCGGCGACGAGTCTCAATGCTGCAGCTTGCCCGCGGTACAATTAAAACCTTCCAAAAGGTCGACAAACTGAGTCGAGAAACGCGAGGGGCAGTCAGTAATCGGTGTCGTATCTCGCCTAAACAACAAACGAAACGGCTCCTCTTCACGGCCGGGTACTTGATAGACTGCGGTTCCGCGGTCTCCGTTCTACCGCCGACACCGGAGGAAAAATGTAAACCCAACCCAACAACTTAGACAATAGGAGAGAGAGGGGGTCATCGAGCGGTGAGAATCTGATTGGGCATCACCGACCCACGCAGTAAAGAAAGCAGATGGCTCATGGCTTGTATGTGGTGATTTTTGGCGACTAAACAACAAGACAAAACTCGACAGATATTAGCTTCCAGCATTAACGAGTTTTGGCTGGATGCACGGTCTTAAGCAAGATCGACCTTCGACGGGCCTTTCATCAAATATGCGCTGACGAGGCATCACATGAAAAAACGGCCATCACCACGACTCTCGGCCAATTGAAATTCCTCCGAATGCCATTCGATCTGAAGAACGCGGCACAGCGTTTCCAGCGATACGTGCACCAACTACTCATTGATCTGCCGTTCGCGAATTTCGTGTACATGGACGTTGTGATCGTGGGCAGCCAGAATAAGGAGGATCACATCAGGGACTTGCGCAGTCTCTGAATAAGACGAAATGTCAACTTGGCCGAGCGTCACTCACGTTTCTCGGTCACGCAGTTAATTCGAGAGGCATTTCAATTCCACATGAACGAGTGGACGCCATCAAAGGATTCCCTGTACCTAAACCGCAAAAAGATTTTGAGCGCTTCCTGAGTATTTGTGCGTTTTTCAACCGGTTCGTTCGACATGCATCTGTGAAGATGGCACTTCTCACTCAACTCAAGAATATATTCCACTAAAAGGAATTTGAGGACTCTTCGCTTCCGGTATACGATCGCGCATTTGCTGCGGCCAAAGAAGCGATCGCAAACGCAACCCTTCTGGTTCATCCACTTCCGAATGCACAGACTGAAGTCTGGTGTGATGCATCTAATGTCGCGCTGATGGCCGTCCTGGTACAATTCCAACGGGGAACGTAGAAGCCGTTAAGCTTCAGGAGTAAACAGCTTAACAAAGCGCAAAGCAACTAATCAGCCATCGATAGAGAACTACTCGCAGTGTCCTATGCAGTAGATAAATTCCGCTCCTATCTAGAATGCCAAACGATCATCGTTAGGACGGATCACCAGCCTCTCGTTGGTGCCTTGTCCAAAAAAGCAGATACGGCCCTCCCAATCCCAAGACGTCATTTGATCGAAATAGCACAATTTGTTGACCAACTCCACTACATGAATGACAAGAGAAATACTGTTGCAGACGCATTGTCGCGCTGTAAGCTGCAGCCAAAAGAGTCGATACATTTAAACGTCTCTTCCTTTTGTGGTTTACAAGATGAATTGTTGACAGAGGATTCGTTGTCAGAGGAAGCAATCCACGACGAGAAGTTGGTTGTTGACGTGTTTTTGTCACAACTACAGCGACAGCGAGATCTATAGAACAAACAGTTCCGGGCACCGGTGTTTGTTCTGGCGACAGAGGCTCCTTACACTTCGAGTACAGTCGTTGGAGTTGACGATTATGCCTTATCAGCCTTGGCTTGTAAGTCCATTTTCATGCCGGACCCGCAAGTTACCGGCACCGAGAGAGTTTCGCGTTGCTCAGGAGGACGATAGGGCATTACAGCAGTGGATCAAGCATCACAGCACTTCGTCGTCAAGATTCAAGCCGGATTTGATTGAGTGTGCGGACAAAACATTTGTTTGGGCAGACACCGGCGTCACGCCAGCACGCGTCCTAGTTACAACGGATTTGCAACGTGTCGAGTTCGACAATCTACATTACCTGGCACACCCAGGTGTAAAGGTCGGCGTGGTGCTTGTCAACCGTTCATATTGGTGGCAAGGCATGGGAAGGATGTTGCAAAATGGACCAAATTATGCGAGGCATGTCAGAAAGCTAAAGTCGATTCAGTCATATCCACGTGAATCTCGTCGGCCCACTGAACCTAGCGTTGCTAACAGTAATCGACAGATGAACAGCTTGGCCAGAACGTTTCCAATGACAATGAAACGAGAGGCGGCGAACGCAAAAGCTTGTGTAAAGGTGTTGGTGCGTCAATGGATCGCCAGATGGGGCGTGTCCGACATCATTACGTCAAACCGGGGTTCGTAGTTTGACTCTGACTTGTGAATGGAGGTTTGCCGGTTGATGGGAATTACCCGCGATCCAACAACCAGCGATCATCCACAAAATAATGGAAAGGTCGAGCGGATGCATCGCTGTTTGAAAAACTCGTTACACGCTCGGCGGCTTGGCAAGGCAAACTGTCTTGCCGAGTTATCTTGGGTGATGCTCAGATTACGCGCGGCGACAAACCTGGACACGGGTGTTTCGCCATCTGTAATGGTAACTGGACAACAGCCGGCGTTGCCGGGCCAGTTGGTCGTTCAGCAAGCCAACATCAACAATGCTTCAGTATTCAGCAGAGAGTTGGCATCGGCCATACCGGCCCAACATTTCACAGAGAACCCGTGACATGAAAAGGCTAAAATGCGCACACATGTGCCACAGTACCTTAATTTGGACTACAAAGAAAGTGCTCGTTCGTGTGGATAAAGTCCAGCCTTCACTCCAACCAAAGTACACGGGTCCCTTTTGGGTTGTGCGCCGTTGGGGCAAGTGTTTTCGAACACGCTTCGTAGACAGATATAACAATGTATCCTTCGACAGACTACGTCCGTTTTACGAGATGAACACCAGTTGTCAGACATGTCGTGCGTTTATATGACGGACAATCGTGACATTGCAAATGTGGTGAAAGCTAACAAAGAACCCGAGACTGAAGTATCGAGTGGTCGTTCTAGACCCACAAGAACAGCACTTCAACTGTTGGGGTTGTAAATTGATGACCAAGAACGTTACGTTTGTAACTGGCGCGGAATCAACTGTAGAGACAGTAAGCAGTTAGAAACAAATAAACGATTGTGGATTATTACGATGAGGAGACAATGGAGAATAAACATTCCAGCTCAAAGCACGTGTTTATCCTTTCATTGCTGCAATAGTGTCTCCCACTAATAAAATAGCAGAAGCTATACTGTTGTACAGTGTACATGCCGGACGATAGAGCGCTCTGTGTGTAGTTGAATATCGAACAAGCAGACACACATAGAACACGCGGTGGTTTTTTAACCGAACTAGCCCACACAAAGTAGTGGAACACAACGTCACCAGCAATTAACACAGCCACTTACACCGCATGCAAGGAAGCACGATTGCACGCACGCACATACACGAACGAACGCACGCACACAAACGTACGCATATCATGCACACACATATACAAACACATGCATGCACACAAACGGAAGCACAAACGAACTGACTCTCATACACAATATAATTATAACATTATGTTTTGTGTTGGATGTTACATGTTTACATATTCATTCTCAGTTACTTACCTGAGATCAGATATGCGAGATGCAGATGAAAAACCGAAAAACGGTTGTTTTCGTATTGGGCATGAGGTGGGACAATTTGGGGAAGGTTTTACAATACTACTGCGTCAATTTGTTGCATCCAATTACCCATTAGCGTGGGTTGTTGCTTTCTCTTGCTGATAGGATGCATTTGAAATGTACAGACAAGAAACGGTTGTTTGCGACTTGGACACGAAGGGATACATTTGGGGAAGGTTTTACTTCCCCAGTCCCTTCTCCGGAAAAAAACAGTCACAAACTACGGTTTAGCGCCATTGCGTGGCCTTGACGGCATGTAGTCGATTACACATGTACTGAATACGTGAACTGTGCGATTGTAAATTGGTGATGTTAGTTTGATAAATCAGTACAATTTCAATATAAAATATAAAAATAGGTTTACAAATTTGTGTGTGTGTGGCAGTTATCGATACTATCGATCTATTTGCTAGTTGTCGTTACTATCGACAGTTTTATTTATTATCAATAGTTTATTGTTCTGTCGACGATAACGGTTGATATTTAAATTTAGTAGGTAGATCTGTGGGTAACCGTTTGTGTTGTTTTATGGGAGCTCGCAGCACTGGCAGTGTCCCGTCGTTCCATCGATCGATAGTTCACGCAACCAACCAGGCAATATAGCAATTAGTCGTTTATTCCCAAAACGTACATAGAGGCTACACACGACAACCCACAAGATTAGTAGAAATATATATAATATAATACACACACACACACACACACACACACACACACACACACACACACACACACACACACACACACACACACACACACACACACACACACACACACACACACACACACACACACATAACACACACACACACACACACACACACACACACACATTACATTAACACACACACACATATATATATATATATGTGTGTGTGTGTGTGTGTGTATAATTATATATATATATATATATATATATATGAACGTGATTATCCGTAGGCTGAAAAACCACTGTCTGTATGTTTTGTGCAATTGTGTCACTCTACGTAAACTGTTCACTGACCAGTTGATGACGCTTTATATACAATTAGGCATAACTGTGAGATCAATCATAAAACATCTGGTACGAACCATGAACACGTCAATAGCCATCGAAGTTGCTGCCTGCCTGTCGGTTAGTTCGTTCGAACGTATGTGCGTACGCTCTTGGTCAATCTACCGGACGGTCAGTGGGTCTGTCGGTCTGTCGGTGTACCGGCCGATGTCTTGATCGATGTGTCGGTCGGTCGGTCATTCGGTCGTTTAGTCGATCAATCGAAAGGTCGTTCGATCGTTTGGTCGTTCAGTCGTTCAGTAATTTAGTCGATCGATCAGTCGGTCATTGGGTCATTCGTTCGTTCGGTCGTTTAGTCGGTCGAGCGATCGATCGATCAGTCGGTTGTTCGGTCGTTCGTTCGATTGGTCGTTTAGTCGATCGACCGGTCTGCCGGTAGATCGGTCATTCGTTCGGTCGTTCGTTTAATATATCAATCGATCGGTCAGTCGTTCAATCGTTCGTTCGGTCGGTCGTTTAGTAGTGTTTAATAGATATGTCGGTCATTCATTCGGTCGGTCGTTTAGTCGATCAAACGGTCGTTTTTTTAATCATTCGTTCGGTCGGTCGTTTAGTCGATCAATCGGTCGGCCGTTTGGTTGTTCGGTCGGTCGGTTGTTTAGTTGGTCGTTTAGTCGATCAATCGTTCAGTCGTGCAGTAGGCCGGCCGGTTCGCTGGTCAGTCAGTCATTCGGTCGGTGGGTCGTTCAAGCAATCAACTAAACAATAATGCGATCATTCTTTTTGTTTCTAACACGTACATATACACAACTTCATCTCATCAACAGTGCGCCAACCCACTAGCAATGCAAAAAATATGTATAAATGTAATTACCCGCAGCTTTAAAAAAATATAAAAACATGTACATACCTATATTAAACGGTACTTCCATGTAAGTAATTATCAGAATTTCACTACATGAAGTGACAAAGATTAATAGTGTTGCAGGAGGTATAATATGTTGTTCGAAATAATTTATTTCCACGGTTCGTTCCCAAGTGGTCATGAATATTAATGATAGCAATGATATATCTGTACAGTGTGCGTTTAGACATTTAGTATACACGTAACACGTTACATCGGATCCAACCATAATATAAAAATAAGTCGTTAGAACAGGTTTCGCATCCAATTTTACGATTCACATTAACTGACTGCAGATAAAACTCTGTAAGGAAGAACTCCCTTGAGCATGTCACCCGCACCGATCACCCGCAGATGGTCGGCGAATAATCGAGCGAACACCAGTCGCTCATGTGGTTTTGTGCGGCATCTAGTGAATATACGCAACTGGATGCGAACCCCTCTTCTTTCCCTACGAACTACAGCTGGGCGACTATCACCAAAGTCTCGTCTGTGTTGCACTTTTGGTACATCTTCGGATATTCGGGTACTGCGTCGATGCTGTCGTTGTCCTGAAGGAGCGAAATGAATCACTGCAGATGTTTGTATAGTATATCTTTACACAGAAGACATGTATCGTCGTTGGAAACAAAGTCTTTATTATTGCATCATCTACATTTACGCTTATGCATGGTAAGATTATGAAATTACACGGCCGAATTAAGCTCTTCTCGTCACGGAGTGCAAGAGTATATTAAACCGAAATATATGTAAAATACGAGCAATTGCCAACCAACGTGAAAGTTGTGATCTAGCTCGACGATTTAAATGGAATATGGTGGAAAATAAAACAAAGATTCTCCATGTAGGTCACTATATCCTAGCTTGTATGTAGCACGACTATCGCTACACGAAATGTTACTGGTTTATGAATTTTTTTAAATAATAAAATGAACATAGAGTGAATTCGACCGTACCCATGAAAATGCCAAACTTTCTTATTGTTGCCGACAAATGCATGACACATACCCTCTGTAACGTGGCACCTATTTTTAGAGACATACAAGGTGACATCCTCCATTCACATGAGTTCGGTCGATGTCGCATTGTAGGGCTCGTCGAAATTTCGGCGGCAAACTACAGCAAAAGGACTCGACAACTGGCGTCAGTAGTCTGGGGTCTACGTCCTTTGGGTTTGTGAGGATGTGCCAAAGGAAATTCTATTTTTTTTGTCTTAATGTAGTGTTTTATTGAATCATATGTTGTCCTTTCCTAAAGCGTGTTGTTGGTGACCTTGTCTGACAATTTGTTTTCTCTCTTTACATTTAACGCATTTTGTTAACACATTCCACAAAATAACATTTTAAACAACACGATGATCGCGATTAGATTAACTTTTTGTCAACGGTGGCCGGACGGGATCGTGTGACGTTGCATCATGACAGGTGCAAGAAATCAAGCAACGTCCGCACGTGTCACACATGAGAGCAAGCTGTATCTACGACATAAATGTACGTTTTTGCAATGAATGTCAGCAACATAAGCCACATCGCCTAAGCGAGAGTTCTACCCAAATAGCCACATTGACGGCAACGTGTATTTGATCACCACTGCCTATTTCAATGGCTGGGACGAGTTGGACGGGTGGATGTTTGGCGTACACAGAGATCGCCGCACATGAGCCTGGTTGACGCAGTGGACAGAGATCCAAGCGAAGCCAGCACCAATGCCCAGACTCCAGATTGTGTACCCCGTCGTCGGGTCGGGGTCAAACCTGCAACGTGCTATTCCGTATAGGCCAAACTGAGTCCAGGAGTGTTAGGCCTAAATACCACCGAACCTTAATGTCGAAAACAAAAAGCTGATTTTTGTAACACAGATTCCTGAAAGCGACCCAAATAACATACTAAAAGTCCCCAAGAATCCTCCTTGAGCTAACCGCAGAATTCAAGATGGCGTCATAGAGGCCAGAAACCCGTTTTAGCTGTAACTTCTTGTCGTAGAAAGCAAATGTTAGTGTCTATGGTGGGATTTTCAACCATGCCCAATTTAATGAACACCACTAAAATATCATAAAGTCATTAAAACATGCATTTATTTTGTTTTCTTTATTATAATGAGGTGACACCAGTAACTTGAAGAGGCTTCTCGAGTCAACTCGGAACTCGCAGGACCAGACTGTAGTGGTAGTTGATGAGCAGGTGGTTGCATTCAGCAAACGTGTCCAAGAGATGTTAGATGAGGCTGCTGGGAGGTGCAGAACTGCCAAGCTGTGGGTGCAGTACATCGTGTTGGTCGGCCTACTCAACCTCTTCACATTCTCCTCGCGACACCTGGCTTGCATGTATAGCGGAAATGATCCCAGTATTCAACGCCGCTGGCCACTTCGCTTACGCCAAATGTGCCCTTCTCTATCTTCAGCAAATGGGAAATATGAAGCAGGTGATGCCTGAAGCTGGGTTTAAGATGTTTGCTGAGAAAGGGAATGTTCGTTGCTAAAAGGTCATATCATTTCTATGGCGATAACTTCATAGATCAACTGTTCGAACAATGTCTTATGAGACTGCTGAAGGTAAATGGAGGCATTACCCCCGGTCGAGGCATCAATGCATTCCGATATGTGCAGCGCTTGATAAGTTTGCTGGTGTAAACACATCAACGTCTGATCAGAACCGGGATTTGAGACCTGAGTCCGTGCACCTCTCTCAAAAGCACTGCAAGCTGTTCACTGACTTCTTCCCAGCTCATCCACCTTTCCCATCTGATAACAGCACTGTTATCGACATATCAACAGGAGTAGTCGCGGCTCCAAAATGTCAACTGTGATGACACTTTTGAAGTCTGAAAGGTTGCAGCAACAACACTTTTTGGGGTGCCATTCAAATACATAAATATGAAGGGGGTGACCGGGTCATCAACATGGCTGCGCGGGCTCTTGAGCTTACATGCAGGGGTCAGACGTGCGCAATCAACCCACATCTCCTATTTCAGCGAATAACAGTTGTTATTGACAACCACCAAGAAATGGATGAGTTTCTCACATGTGAGCTCAGCCAGCAGCCCCAGATCTATTTCAGCATGGTCTGCTCAGAAAGAACAACAAGAATGATCTGTCCATTGCCCTAAAAGAATTCGTGGAGGAATGCAGTCTGACTACTTCGGACAACATCACTGTAGCGGTTGATGGTGGTCATTTGCTGAACACCGTCCAGTGGCCGATTGACGCACCTGCCACGAGATTGCTGCAAACTACGTGAAACATGTCTGCATCCAATTCACAGGTATGCCAGTCATAGTGGTGTTTGGCGGTTATTGCTTAGCAAAAACCCTCACAAAGGACACTGAGCACCAGCGTCGCTCGCACAGAACAGCTTCTCGTGACATCCTGTTCGATACCAACATGAAACCGTTCATCCCTCAGCACAGCTTTCTCAGGAATGCAACCAAGCTAGACGCGTCTTATTGCTATCATTACGCAATGTTTTGCAAACGAGTTTATCCACTGCAAGCAGGCCGAAGGAGACGCGGACAGGCTTCTTGTCTCAACAGCCCTGGAGATGTCCAACCCAGTCCTTGTTGTTGCCATCCTAGTAATGCTAGTGAACCAGATGAGTGGCACACGTGATGTGTACATGGGGCGATGTCTGTCTTCCTGTGTCAGTGTTCTGGATATATAGTCCAGTCATTTTAGCATATGACCTGCCACAAATTGCAACGGAATGTGTAACATACTAAAAATAGAAATAAATCGTGGGTTGGAAAACCCCCCAAAAATGCATAAAACCAAATGGCCACCACGTATAATACAAATCGCCACAATTCGCAGCTTCATGAAATTCTTCATGTGACGATGTTGTTCCAATAGTTTCATTATCTCAGTCTTGTTTTGTTACATCGTGTGGGCATTTTTCTTTTGAATGGGCATTTTGACGTCATACAGACACTTCCAAGGATTGCGATGCAATAAGTGTGTTGTCAGTTGCATCAACAAGAAGATGTGCTCGTACTGCGCGCGATATGGGTTTCCCTGTCACGATCTGTTCAACTGCTTTAGGGGCGTACTCAAGTTCCATTAGTTCCTTTGGTCTCCAACCATCAGATGTCCAATGTACCAAAGAAAACTTCTGTGTGAAAACCACCAAGGCGCAAGACAATTCTATGCAGGTCACTTCCTACAGGTTTGCTGATTATCATCATGAGGGCTTTCCACCAAAGAGGCTGGTCAAGCGTGATAACCGGGGTAACACCATGACATCGAGCATGCTCACACACAGACACCGATGTTGAAAATATGCATGTGGCATCACTTGAACTCATGTCAGTCATCAGAAGGAACATTACTCCAAACAGGAGGGACGTCTTTCAAAGAATGTCCAGCTGGCCTGTCGGGTCACTTGGTTTCATGCTGACTAGTTTCTGGTATTCTACTGGTGACAGGCCATGTCTTTCTTTTTTGTGGAAGCGGATTTGTATGCGTCCCAACGTGCATATTTCTTTGCCAGTTACATTTCTTTTTTGAATAGATTGGGTTGCCCTTGTACCAGGAGTTACTGTAGCAATTATTCCCATTCCGTGAAATACTCCACTGCCGTCTAATGTCCGGATGTTGTGGTCCACATTGACTGCTGCATATTGAACAAACCCCAACAATGTGAAATCGGGTATGGTGGTCCCTTGTGCAAATGCCGCATTCTTTTCAAACTTCTGCACTTCACTATATGGACAACAGAATCCATGGCTGTTCAGTGTGTCTGTCTACAAGGAAACACGATGCAAAATGATGGTGGATTTGTACTCCCAACCCAACTTGTAATGGCGCAATCAGAACTCTTGGAGAGGTTGCCTGCATAATCGCCTGTCCAACAGATGCTATCTTTAGACGAACATCTTTCCCCACAATTATCCCTTCCAGCCGACGCTTCAGACTTCCTGGCAGGAAGCTGATGCATTCCGCTTCAGATTCCATTTCATGGTAGGATGGATATGACACAGTCGACGTTTTTACTGATTTGATATAATCCCGAATGAATTTTGCAGCAGTTTCTATAATGTTTATTTTCTCCATTTCAACGTCAACTGTCTCACGTGTATGAAATTTCTGAAGGACAGCGTCTTCGGTGCTTTTGAACGTGATTACATTTGCCTTTCCATTGATCCGAGTGAATATTATCTTGGTCCCAAAATATTCCTCGAGCTTTGCCCTCATACGAGTTTTTCCATATGGTTCACTTTCTGAGCCGGTCATAAACATTAGCATTTTTCTAGCTAGATCATTGATAGTAATCTCCTCATCATTTTCTTCCAGAAATTTGACAACCTCGATGAATGCATTTGTTTTTTTTCCGTTTTCGTCCGATTTTCTTCTTCTTTGTATGTCGCTTTCATACTTCTTTGGGATGTCTTTCGTTGTCCGGAAAGTTATACTGCATGCTTGATGGTACATGACATCAGCAGCAGGCAAATCATGCACATGTAACAACTTTGCTTGCACAGAGTCGGACCATGCATCATGTCTTTCATGACATTTCAATAACACATTATCTTTGAAGGCGATGGTTCGTATTGGAACAGCATCAGATTTTGTTCTCTTCCTACCACACTTGGCTTCTTGGCCACAGAATACGCACCTTTTGTCAAAACTGAACGGCCGATCATAGGAGACACGCATTAGTGTATATCCGAAAGTATTGGAGAAGGTTGTTGCAAATCGACTCCATGAACACATTTATTCACAGCATTTATCAAATGATCTACAATCTGCATATACGCGATTTCATTAAACTGAGACGGCTCTTCTTAAAATACACAATGACATTGTATAGAATATGGATAATAGCAAATTGACTGCTCTCACCTTACTAGATCTATCAGCGGCTTTTGATACAATAGATCACGACATTCTTTTACATCGCCTTAATAGACATTTTGGTGTATCTGGCATGGCTCTTCAGTGGTTTAGTTCATATTTATGAGACCGATACCAAAGCATTAACATATCTGGCTGATTGTCTTGTCCAGAACATCTTCCATTTGGTGTCCCACAAGGTTCTGTCCTTGGCCCTGTTCTGTTTAGTTTATACACTACATCCCTTAGGCGAGTCATAACTAATCATAATATAAATCATCATTTGTATGCTGACAACACACACAGGTGTACATATCACTTTCACCAACTGACACACAGACATCTCTATCAACTTTAAATGACTGTCTCACCGACATCTTGCTGTGGATGGAAGCAAATAAATTGAAACTAAATCCAGATAAAACTGATCTAATTATTATTGGCACAAAACAACAACGAAACAAGGTTGTTAACTACTTTCCAGTTAAATTGCTTGGTAATGATACATCACCATCATATACTGTTCGTAATCTAGGTGTTATCTTGGACAGTGATTTCAGCTTTAAGCAGAACATTTCTCAAGTATGTAAATTCTGTTTCTACCATATACGTGATTTCCGCCTAATTCGGCATCATTTGTCTTGATTTACTGCTAAAACATTATCAGTATCTCTAATTAGCAGTCGCCTTGACTATTGCAACTCACTCGTAAATGATATTGCTAAAAAGGACTTAGCTAAACTCCAACGTGTACAGAATTGTTTAGCACGTGTAGTACTAAACGCACCTCGTTTCTCACCATCTCTGCCCCTACTTAGACAGTTGCATTGGCTTCCAGTTACATATCGAATACATTTCATATTAGCCACTATCACATATCGTACCCTTTCTACGCAACACCCATCCTATTTGTTTAGTCTCCTTCGTTTTTCCGATATCCCCAGGAATCTCAGATCATCTGTTTCACAACGACTTTTTGTTCCGAAAACGACGCTAAATATCGGCAAACGTGCTTTATCTGTAGTGGCACCCAAAATCTGGAATCAACTCCCTATCGCTTTAAAATCATCTGAGACTATAAATACCTTCCGTAAAAAACTAAAGACTTATTTATTTGAAATTGCTTTCCCACCCTAACCTTCGGCGGTCCCTTGCTCTAATGACGACTCTTGCTTGTCCCTCTTAACGATTTTTCCCAATGATTTTTGTATGTTGCGTCTCTGAGCTCAGATTCCTGGGGATTTAGGCGCTAGAGAAGTTTTTCATTATTATTATTAGTATGTATATTCTATATTATCACCAACAGAACAGCAAATGTAATAAATTATTCAAGTTTCGTCTGCATATGCGAAGCGACTCGACCGAACGACGCAAACCATTTCTGGTTGCTCTTAGATGTTTTTCAAATTTTGCATGCGTGGACGATTTTAATATATTTACAAATCAGTAGCGTGTCGGTTCTTATAAGATATAACATCAACTTTTAATAACAGTATATGACCAGTTTATCAACTTACCTCACCGTGAATAGGTACATACATATAACATAGCACGATTTGGCCGTGGCTCCGGGGGGCATCTTAACATCCAAAGGGATCATTTTGTGTTTAACTTTTTTGTCAAAATATTCATATTAAACTACTATTACCCAATACCTGGCTGATTCAATGCACATGGTAATGTTTCTACCAGATCAGCAGATATCAAATATGTAAGAAAACCAGGTAAGATTATCTGTACATCTAAACAACATGTGCCCTTATAATGATTAGTAGTATATTATGACGATTTGGGGGGGTCTACATTTTTCGCGTTTTTTGGGGTTTGCCCTCATACGATTCATTTCTATTTTTGATATGTCATAGTGGATACATAACTAAGTATGTTCCACACAACGTACTTTCTGTTGAAATTAGTGGCAGGTTGAGCCTTTTTTGGCCGTAAAATGACTGGACTAGTACAGGAAAAAATCGGAACTGCTACGACCCACATGCTCTTCGTCCATGCTGTTTCTGGGCGTGACAGCGTGTCTGCAATCTTCGGCAAGGGAAAAAAGACCGTGCCGAATAAGGTGATTGATAATATAGAGAATAAAAGAAGAAATCGCATATGGTGGTGACCGGTTTTTGAAAACCCTGTTTGGAGGTGACTAGAATACCACACTGGATGCCCTGAGGTATAAGGTAAATCCTCATCATTGCTCAAAGCGCTTTGTACTTACACACGTGTCCGTTCTTCAACATGGTACCCATTGCAGCATGTGTCTACGCACGTTTGTAAATGTGTTGATGGCTCTACGGGAAAGCCACCAGGAAGTATAAATTATCCTCGATGTTCCGACTGGAGATGCTGCCGCCGACAACTGCCGCTGCCCGCCAGCATTCATTCCGCACGTACCACATAGTGCAGCAGTGGAGTGAAAACACCCTGCCTCTCACTGACTGAGTAGTGTTATCAGTTCTAATCCTATATGTTGCTGTGCACATTTTAATTTGGAATTTTGGTTCAAATTGGGACGCCAGTGGTATATTCGGTTACATAGGTTTGTCCTGGATGGTTCTACAGGGCTGGTCATTGCAAAATAACGGACTGTGCCCTCTAACATGCGAGAAAGCCTCAGCCCCAAACAAACTCCTCCGTATGGTATCGTGCGGATGTAAAGGCCAGTGTAGGAAGGCCTGCAGCTGTCGGTAGGTAGAACTCTACTGCACTCCTATGTGTGCATCCTGCAGTTCTTGCAGGACTGGGGTTGATGCAGTTGCTTTCAAGTTTGTTTATATCAGTGTATATGAATGTATATCACGCTGATGTTGCCTATACTATGTAGTGTCATAATTAAGCTGTTGATATTTGAACCTATAATTGCCCATTTGACCTTGAACAAAGTGAAATATTGCTTAAAAACATGTTCTGTTGTTTCAATTATATTTTAATTGTGTCCGTTGGATAGATCATGGTCGAAAACCCCCATTAGATATTTTGTATGCCTTCTATCTTCTATTAACAATCTTTTACCCTACTACTTCAATGTTTTTCCAAACACACATCTATAATATTCATCAGCACTGCACACGTGAAAGAAATAATCTGTATATGTCCAGATTCAAACATGAATTTGCCAAAAAATGCATTAGACACAACATAGTTGAGACAGTTAACAATACACCAAGTATTATCATTAATAAAATTTACACCCATTGTCTGTTTGGTTTTTCACCATACACAACAAACTTTTTTATTTTAAATTATGAATCTTGTTGTCGTATTCATAATTGCTTTATTTGTAATTCGTAATACGTATTGAAATGTATACCTAAGTATCCATATGTACATCAGTTATTTGTACAAGAGTATATTTAATCAGTCCTTGTATTATGTATGTATGTTGATACACGGAGTAATTATCAACTGTAAAACAAGGCATATGCTATTCTGATTTGTGACATGTAAATTTTGATGTTGATTATACTTATGGGGTGGTTCCTGTGCTAGCGATATTGTATATCTTAATGGGAGTCTCCCGACCTTATCTAGTACTCATGTTATTCATTGGGTATATATCGTATTTATAGGTAAAATAAACTGATTCTGATTCTGATACTGATTCTGATATCTCTAATAGTTTGGCAGATACAACCGTTTTATTGAATTTCATCAGTTTCGGGACGCCATCTTGAATTCTGCGGTTAGCTTAAGGAGGATTCTTGGGGACTTTTAGTATGTTATTTAGGACACTTTCAGGGATACGTGGTGCAAAAATCAGGTTTTTGTTTTCGACTTTAAGGTTTAACCCTAAAATTCTTGGACTAAGTGTGTATCATTGCCCTTTAGATTAGTGCTGAATACGGAGTTCTAATCGTAGTCTAGATTGAACATAAGACGTGGTTTCGTGTGATATTTTATTCGTGTTTTATCAAAATATATGGATTTTAATTCATTGTCGTCGACTCACTTCCAGAAATGGATTTTATCGCCGTCTTCCAGTATTTTCCAGATGCTACCGAACCGCCGTCGTCGATGGAGTCTTGGATGATGATGGCGAAGATACCAACGAACATAATGCCGACTTGGAAGACGCCAGTCCACGTGACAGCCTTGATGCCGCACTGACACATAGCGAGAACATTAGTAAGACGACGGCAGTCCACATGAGAGCCTTCATGCCACCCTGAAACATAGAGAGAACTTTAGTTCGAAGACGTCAGTCCATGTGACCGCCTGCATGTCGCCTTGGAATATAGATAACAGAGGGCAGTACACTCGCGATGTCTTTCTGCATTCTCAACAGATGCCTTGTCAATTTATTTTAACGGTCTCAGCTTCCCATTTGATATCATTTCTGGCTATAGCTATCAATATCCAGACAGCAACATTGTTTTTTTCGTAATTTAGATGTAGGCTACGTTGAGAAGGCAAAATCAACAAATTAAGTAATTTTAGTTATACTAAAACCTCCCCTTAGCTGCATATAATTTAACCAATGGAATTAGTCCCACTAAATAGGGGAAACATGGGCGTAATGGGATTGCCAGGTGAAATGGGCTAATAATATATCAAAAGAATCGTGTTGCTTCCAACCGTGTTTTCTTTGTCCATCTGTCGTGGCGGGATCTGCTGACTGTACCACACATAAACCTTTGAAAATTTGTTTTATTCGCGGGTTGAAATCGTTAGTTTTCCTTATGTATGTTTTTTTCCTAAATTGTTTGCTTAACGGTGTAATTCATTTTGTTAAATAACGATGTGTCATATCTCATATTGGGAACTGTCAAGGTGTGTTGCTATTGTATGGTTATTTTTATTATATAACAGTTTATTGCAATGTTGAGCGATAATATAGATATATTCAGTGTATACATGGGATCTCATTTGTGGGTAAAATGTGATCCCGTGTTGCGAGAAAAATGGGAAACATTTCGTACACAGTATTTATATATGTCTGATTCCACAGTGTGCTGGAGTGAGTGCAGGGTATGACTGTATCAGATGCGATCTGCGATAAAAATGCAGATTGTATTGGATATCTTATGCCTTTTTTGCTTTGTTTAAAAAAATATATAAAATAAATTATTAAAACACAATTTGTACTACAGCAATATGCCTGCATAAGTCTAGTTGTCTAGTCTAGTTATTAAGTTGATTAATAGGTGCAATCAATTATTGAAAATAGAAACCTAACTCCATGTCCATAAGAATATTACGCGTACGACGTGTCTGTTCAATCCGTTGATGGATTACGATGAAACATTCCTTACTTGATCGAGTAATACCAATGGCTATATATACATATGTCATCACACGGTTTCATTTTCATCCCATTTTGTCCGGTTCAAATTCCCATTTTCCCCGCACAGGCGGGTAGACTGGGAAAGTCAAAGGTACAATGGGATTGTCCTCATTTATAAAACATTAGTTGTGTCAACAACAAAACGGCATCACATGCAGTTGTATTTTGATGTATTTGATGGACACACCACGATTTGGTCCGCTGTTATACAAACTGGGAGTGTGAGTGACATCAGTTCGTTAAACATCAGGTTAAGCCCGTGTTTCCCCTAAGCACTATATTCCCAACAAATTACAGCTTTAAAGTGAAGCAACGTGCAACAGAGTAAAACGTATGAGACTGGCGAATTGGCGAAGAGTTACGGACATGTAATGTTCCTAAAAACTGCCACTGAATTAAAACACACTAATCAATGCAGAGTAGAATATGCAGACGATGCTAACGCAGAGGACCGCGCCCCACTTACTGAAGCCCATTACTGCAAGCAAATATGGAATTTATAATATAACAGTTACTTCGGTAAGACACCTACGTATTCCTGAAATATAACATAACATGCTAATTTACCTCTCTAGAAACGTACGTATTAGTGTGTGTGTGTGTGTGTGTGTATGTGTGTGTGCGTGTGTGTGTGCGTACGTATACGTGTATGTGTCTGTTTGTTTGTTTGTGCGTGCGCTTGCGCGTGCATATGTGCGTGTATGCTACATAAATGTATGGCACTAAGAAAACTGGTGACTTAACGTCGGCGAGGGCGAAAGAAGGGGTGTAGAGAACAAGAGCCATGTAGATAATCTGTTGGGATAAAAACCCAATCAGGACCGACCGCGCGGTCGAACGACCGATAAATTATACTTCACAAATGTTTGACGTACTTCTTCTGTTGGCTACAACCAGCGAAACTTCAACAACTTCTACGAAGTAGTCTTTACACAATAGATTTAATAAGATTGCCATCCAGAAAAAATTTACTCTAGATGGCAAGTGGACAAGGAAGCCTTTTGGCTTATCGAGAGTCCAATACTTTTTATCTACGTGTATCCCCTCTTTTAAGGTATGTGTCGATTTTATTTTAAAACACATTTACGCTACTAGTACCAACACAATCAGGAGATAATATATTCCAATCATTTACAGTCCTTTGTGAGAATGAGGACTTTCTTATATATAATCTACACTGATCCTTTACTAATATAACTTCATGTCTTAACTGAGAAAAAAATATTTATATCACTATTTTCATAACCATTCAATATTTTAAACACTTCTATCTGATCTCCTCTCAATCTCCTGGTCTCTAGTGTTGTTAAACCACATTTTTTAGCCGTATTTCGTAACTAAGATCCCTCAGTTTTGGTATCATTTTAGTTGCTCTCCTCTGCACTCTTTCTAGCATATGTATGTCCTTCCTGCGATATGGCCTCCACGCTTGAATACAATATTCTAAATGAGACCTAACTATTGTTTTGTACAGCGGCATTATTAGCTCTTTTTCCTTATACGTTTTGTTTCGCCTAATTAATCCAAGGATTTGATTTCCCTTTGAAGCGGGAATACCGCACTGTTCTGAAACCTTCATATCAGCACTAATGGTTAACCCTAAGTCCTTTTCTTTTACAGTAGTACTTAGTACAGAACCTCCCATTTTATATTGTGCATCTTCGTTCCCATGTCCTGTGTGAAGGCATTTACATTTCCCAAAATTGAACAACATTTGCCATTTTTCAGACCATTTTATTAATCTGTCAAGATCATCTTGTAAATGTTGTCTATCTTCATCACGTTTAATCCTTCTAAACAATTTTGTATCATCCGCAAAAATTTCAACACCTTGCTTGTTATATCATCCTCTAAATCGTTGATATATATTAAGAATAAAATAGGTCCCAGTACTGATCCCTGTGGTACCCCACTCAAAACTGATTTCCAGTTTGAAGCCTCCCATCAACTACTACCCGTTGTCTTCTGTTAATTAGCCATTTTTCTATCCAGTTAATTAAACAATTTCCTATGCCATGGGCCTTTAGTTTAAGCAGTAATCTTTGATGTGGCACTTTGTCGAAAGCTTTCTGAAAATCTAAGTAGATGATATCAACTGGTGATCCCTCGTCTACCCACTTAGTGATGTCTTCCAAAAAACAAAACATATTTGTTAAGCATGACCTCGCTTTTAGAAACCCATGTTGAGATGGGTTTAACAAGTTATGTTTAACAAGAAAATCCACCATGTGATCTTTAATTAGTCTTTCTAATAATTTGCAAATCACCGACATTAAACTCCTTGTCTGTAGTTATCTGACTTGTTTCTGGAACCTTTGTTAAATAACGGTATAATGTTTGCTTCTTTCCATTCTAGAGGAACCACTCCCCCAATAACACGAGTTGGCACACAAGAGGATAATAGAGGCACAACAAATCACGTCCAATGCTCTGTGCATTCCAACAATACAATGCCACATCATATACGGCATACAGTGTACATACAAAGGAACGAAGAAAAACGAACGAACGAACGAAAAAACGAACGACTTAATTAAAGTATTTAGTACAGTTGATACACTTACCATATTTATGATACACATGATGCTGACAATCATTCGGATGCCGCGATCATATGTCATCTCCAGATACTGCAAAGAATCACACAACGCTGCGAATATTTCTTGTTTCATGAAACTTCAATGTGTCCGTTTATGTGCCGCCTTTTCCTTCCCCGTTTCGAAAGACCAGTAATAAAAATGGAACATTCAAACATTGATCTTTCACTTTTTTTTAAAGAAACATGACAAAATGTATTTGGAAACAAGTGGCTTCTCTCGTTTTTATAAGCAACTTGACATTTCAGTTTCATTGAGGTCTCCACTAAGGTCTACATATCCTTTGAGTAATCTAATGACACCCTGGCACCATTGCGGAATTTGAAATGTCTAAGATGGCCGCCAACAGGTGAAACTATATAGTACATAATTAACCATAATTTTCATGCTATGCCAGACCAAATTGTCCCTGTTACACCACCAGATACTTACCTTTTCTGTCTAATTACACGCCTTTGCACCCGAGGATTCCAATTTGATAATAGTGCATGACAAAGCGATACATATACAATACAAGATGGCTGCCGCGATCACTATTTTGTCAGTGAGGAGGCAATGGAAGAGGTAATGATGTCACCCTGGCAACTTCTGATGCTTGCTGTTTTGCTCGTACCTCCCTTGAAAAGAAAGTGCATACTCCAATGGACAGTGTAAATGGTTAACATCTTCTGCGGTGGCAGTGGAGTAACAACGTGCAGCTTCTGATGCTTGCTGCGGGCTGCTAGAGAGGCAGAAATAATGTCAAACGACTCACCTCAAAGACGCTCGTCAGCCCGAGTTTCTAGAAGACGGGAAGGAAGAAGTATGCTGAGACGGGCATAGCGATGGCGAAGCCGATCCACACCATATAGTATTGCGAGCCGAACACGTACAACTCGGCTAGTACTCCGAGCACTGTGGTGGCCGACATGAAGCTGCCGAGCATCGACAGAGACACGGGTAACAAACCCATCTTACGGTCGGCAAGCGTGTATTTCTTCGTCGTCCTCTGTCTGCCGCCCGTACAACCGAAGTACAGATACTGGGCGAAGCGACGAGCATCAGAACAAAGGCTGCGTAGTCCCACGCGGTGAACATGGTGGATCACCGGTGAAAGAAGCAGCGAAGTGAATACAATCCACAATTGCTGTCAAGATCAATACTAAAAGGTTAAAACGGGTATTACTTTGAAATTGTAAATTATTATCAATTCCATGTTATATATATATATATATGTATGTATATATATGTACATACACATATATATATATATATATATACATATATGTAATATATAGTGTGCATATATATATATATATATATTGTATATATATATACACACACAACAACTTACTACATATGCAGTAGATATACTGATTCAGAATATGTATTATGCCACCCTGGCATCATTGAGAAATTTGAAATAGCTAAGATGGTTGCCGGTAGATGAAACTACAGTGTGTATATAGAATTAACCATAATTTCCATGCTATACCAGATTTTATTTCCCTGCTATACCACCTAGAGAATTATTTGTGTGTATATATATATATATATATATATATACACACACACATATAAAGGTATCTGGTCATGTATGATGCTCCAAATTTTCAGCCACATTTCCATATTTTGGTGCAGCGCAGATCCGCTTTCTGCACGTACAGGTATTCACATTACAAACTTTCAAACATCAACTCTTCAACCGTTCTCGATAGGCTTGCGGTAATGCTGTCCACAAGAGTGTTCAACTCTCCCCTTGACCTTTCCATCCTTGCCCCTCTGGAGTTGGCCTGACACTGGACGAAGTAGGTTTGTTGCTCCCAACTGTATCGTCCCTGGTGAGCTGCACGCTGGGTGTGTAGAGGCAGTGCGGTCCGTGTCAGTAGAATGTGATAAATGCGTGTGAACAGTTGCCTTCAAAAATGTATTCGCATTCACGAGACAGGATGTTCAGTTGTACATCAGGATGGTAAACCTATTGATGGTTGAAACTGCAGCCGTCACATCCTGACATGACGGTCCATTTGACATGGTGCAGAATGCGTCAGTGGTTTCGGATATGTGCATTCCAATTGTCCCATGCACTCGTTCTACTACTTTAAAAATGTAATGCTGACATTGTCGCATCCGTTGAACGCGTGGAAAACTAATGACATTTTCCAGGTTCCAGCGAGCGTCATATCTCGTGAGCAGGTGTGTACCTGATTTGAGTTCCAGGACCAAACAAACGCAACACACAATAATTCCATGAGCAGGGTGAAGGCAACGACCGTAAGAAGAACAACATCGCTACATTGCGGACCATGACGTCCGTGTACCCACATTTTGCAGCTGTCCATGTATTTTCTTCCAGTTATCTGCTGGACTACTGCGGTCGGTGAAGATTTTTTGCCAGAGAGTCAGCGGTTCAGCAGGTCTCAGCACGTCTCCCGTGGTGACAGGCAGTCTAGAAGAGCGGGAGTGTTGATATGTCCCCTGTAGACCTTCGGAAATTGCAGCAGACATTTTCCGGGAATAAACTTTGGTTTATCTTTGAACCCGATAGTCAATGCTCTGGCAACTTTTATTTTTGGGGTTTGGGGGCGAATATCTGTAATGCGTTCTCGTCGCTGGTCGAATGGGATAACGAATGAATTGTTCTTAGAAATTGAGTTGGCTCCAGGAATCACGGAATGATAGCAACAAGTGGGTTGAAGTACAATAGACTCGTCTGTCACAAATTCGAGTGTAAGTATTAATAAATTAATAACTTGGCGGTACCCGATTTGACATAGCAAGTTATAGCTTCAGGTGCACTAGGATTCTGAGTAAACGAGAGACATAACGTGACATCAGATATGTATGTACGAGAAGCCAACTGGCGTTCCCATTTAATACAACAACATAAACATATTCGGTTCAGCGATAGTTGGCCAACTGTTACTCTGCTATGACATTATATTTATAACACCATACATTGTATTCGACGAGTATGCATCCAAATACGAATTTACATGGGAGACAATTTAAACAGCTGGTCACTTACATGAAGACGGGCATAGACCGTTGTAAAGTCTATGAATTGTAACTAATGTATCGTGATGTGCGAATGTCAACGTTCGCCACGGCCGCGTTCGGCGAGATGTCAGGAGGAAAGTCGCTCGGCGTTCGGCGAACGAATTCACGTAGACGAAAGCAGGCGACTCGGGCGATAAAGTAGACGGTAGATTTGCCTTGTCGATCCCACGCGAAACACCAGGCAACAACACGAAAACGATGTCACGACGTCGGAGATGTCGAGAAGGTCTGTCACGGAGTCTGTGTTACGACAGCTAGCAGACGAAACGGTGGTGACCTCGCATTCGAAGATCACGTCAAAACAGAACTGCAGTCTTCTTCAACGCGTAGGAAGTGCAGCGTCTCACAACTAATCTGTACTGTTGAAATCGTAGAAGTATTTACCACAGGCGTTGGGCGGACACACAGTTCGGCCCGATTCCTGGAGACGAGAGTGCAACACTTTCTTCTGCTCAAATGTTCGTCTGGCCTCGAATGGCCGTCCTGCCCTTATATAGCTTGATGTCTGGAAGTTAGTCTGACCAATTACGACACTTAATACAAATTAAAGTGGCTTCAAAAACCGGCTCCCGAAACCTTTCACACTCCGAAACAATCTATTCAACTCGATGAGTTTAAAATAGATTTTGCCAGCTAAACGTTTGGCTACATAAGTGCTCATTCAATCTTTAACTTACGTGAATTACTTACATAATTGTAATCACTGGATTCCTGTATCGAGCCGGATACCACAGTGTTCATCGTACATTCCAACTCTCACGAATTAATCCATAATTTTAATAAAAGACGCACTCTATTCATAAGCTAGATGTGACCTTGGTGTTTTTCACACCTACATTTCTGTAAACAAGTTTTATAAGTTCAAAACATAATCTTCTTATAACCACAACATAAGTAGTTTGCAAGGTCACCATATTACCAATCATGTTAAATAATTTCTACTGGTACAAAATTTGGTATACCTAACCGTACAATTAGTGGTGAACGCTACAAATGAAATTAATTAAATTTGACTCGTCGGCAGTTAAAACGTTACACGCCTTAATCGCCAGAGGGCACCAGCGTATACCTCAGCGACAATACATACCAGAAATGGCAGCAACATCCCAATACTTTGTAAACAAAACCACTGTTCTAAAGTCTGAATAAATTCTATATAAACCATGTTGTGACGTCCAACTTCCGTGGCGTGAGGGACAAATGAGAGGGGTGATATAGTCTGGGACGGTTGAGGGTTGCATCGCATAACTCCCTTGGGTGTGACCCGTCCACTCTCGGATATTGTCTGTGTACATTTTATGGTCTTCCTCGTTTTCTGCCGCCTTTGACCGTGCCTTCTAGCATTTCTTTGACAAGTGTGTTGTGCCTAGTTGTCTTGCCGAATCATTGGAGTTTACGGCTGTTCTTGGGGTCCTGCGGCTTCAAAGATCGCTTGCGTAACGGCCATATTTGTGACATAGTCTCTGTATGAAATGTTCTTAATCTTACTAAAAAATTCATTTGAAATGCGGATATTTTTCCTTCGGTTTCAGGGTCCTGGGTTTCTTATCAACAGCCTAGTTGAATAAATAATACAAACCTCTTTAGGTGCTAGCGTAAATATAAACCGAAAAGCTGTCTGGTTTGGGGGCCATCCATATGATACATTACGCTAAATTTGGACTTTTAAAGACAACTCACCCATTTCTAACGCTTAGTGACGCTGGCGTGTGCACCCCAAAGTACGTTCGTTTTGAGACGAATATATTTTGATTCGTAATCCACAGGTAGATTAAGGGTACATGAATAAATAATAATAAACAGTAACACTAACTGCCCATGTTTAGACCATGACATATAGGAAGACGGGCGGATGCGGTAGCTGCCTAGGTAGTCGGGTGGGCTTTCAATAGGAGTTCGAGTCAACCTATTGGTCTACTGCGGCAGTCTCTTTCACTCTAAGTTGCCTGTTTCTTTCGGACGTGACAAGTAATGTTATTTCTAATATCAGTTATATAAGAAATTACAAATGTATACAGGTAGATGGACAACCTGTTAAGGGGAGTTATGCGCGCATCAATAGCTGCTGCTAAATCCCTTGTTCTGATCATGGAATAATTGATACGAGCGCCTCGTTCACTCGGTACCAGCACAGTATAAGACAGCACGTCATAACTATTAGGTATTGAAGCCATTTTCGAGCTCTTTTTGTATTCATATGCTCAAAACACTAAAAAGACACACTTCCGATTGCATATGGCGTAGTAAATACCAATCGCTGTCAGTCTGATATTGACAGCTAAACGAGCTGAGAAGTTTTTGTTTGTAATCGTTTTGTAACGCTAGCCCAGAGACTCCCACCCCATGTAACTCTTCGTCACCCTGGCCCGGAGACACTTCACCCCCTCAAAATTACTGTCTATATGGATGACCCCGTCTGTAGAAACACTTCATAAAGAACAACTTAGTACATATATGTGATATGTGTTTTTCCCCAAAAATAAATGTGTATGCGTACGTGCCTACGTGAGTACACATATAGACGCCTACGTGTACATTGTGACGGAAGATACAAAAAACAGGCTCAGTAGATTAATGTGTGTGTGGAGCGCCAGCAGAATAAATAAAATATATTATTATACGGTATTTATATACAGTATTACAGCACAGGAGTAGCTGGTGTCAGAAGTAAAACTTTAACCATCAACGAATTCGTGACCGACCACGACATTTATAACTTAGCCATAACGGAAAAATGGCTGAAAAAAACAGCAACAATCCTATAATCGCCGAACTGACGCCGAACGGATATACGTTCATCAACGTTCCTCGTGCGGCTGGCCGCGGTGGTGGTGTCGGCGTCATCCACAGGAACACGTTTCCATGCAAGTTGCTCCCTAAGCCGAACTGTGAGTTTTTTGAGTCACTTCTAGAACGTTCATCCTGGACACGCTCTACCGTCCGCCATCATCGGCTAAGAATCCCAGGCTGATGGAGGAAAACATCACTGGATTCATTTAAATCCGTGTTGAAGACTTACCTGTTCACTGCAGCGCATATGTAACTCGGACGATTACCAACACTCTTTTACCCTAGCTGGTTAATGTTTAACGTTTATTTATATATTGATTTTTTCATGTACATTTTAGCCTAACTTATTGCTGTTTATATTAATATAAGTTTATTATTAAAATAATAATATGATCTTAGTTATTTTATTTTATTATATCATATTTTAATCACTTCCTTTTCTACTTCTACTTTATTTATTGTCTTAATTACTATTATTATTAATTTATTTTAACTACGATATTACAACTATTTTTTATATTCAAATACGTTGTTTTTAACATACGTTTGTATATCAATGTAACGCGCTGTGAACAACATTGGATGTGGCGTTTAACAAAATAAAATATTATCATTATTCCTGTTCCAATATAGCAACACTATGTTGGACCTACCTCAACGTACAGTATAAATAAATATTATCCAAACTATCGACCAACCGCAAACATTACCAAATATATCTGTCATCTTTGTCCCGGCCTTCAGTCAGCATTACCCCGCATCTAACGGTACGATCTACCAACACGACCACAATCATTCTTGAACTCTTCCCTGACCACCTGTCAACGTTCACTTCAAATGTACAACCAACCATCCGTCAACTTCACGTCAGCGTAAATCGGCGATTAATGACACGCAACTCAAACACACCTTTTTATGAATATTGCAAGACGGCGCAACAGTAACAGTTATCCTTATTTAATAGAATCCGAGCTACCCGGCGTTGCCGGTGTAAGAAGGCAACCATATGTTGGTGACCCCTCCCGAGATCCCCACCGCCCCGACGAATTTCGAAAAAACGTAAATCTACGAACCACCCAAATAGACCCACTAGATTACAAACAAAATGCCCAGCACCATACATACAAAACTGACTGAGATATGGGTTCACAATCAGACATACAGACCGACAGACAGACAAGCAAACAAGCAAACAGAAAGACATATAGAAAACCGTATTATTTTATAATATAGAGGTTAATCAACAATCCGTCATTAACGAATTGGTTTGAACAATTATGATTACTTCCACGTAACACTGACGTGTATTCAAACTTCATTAAGGACAAGTTGTTTGGGAAGAAATCCGTTCAACTATTTAATTTGCCTCATAGTAGTTACATTCTCATACCACTGCACTCGGTATATGTATCAAGTCTCGTTTAATACGATATGTACAACTCCAACTGATACACTCACGCACCCTCATGCGCACGCAAGCGCACGCACACACACACACACACACACACACACACACATTCGTTCACAAGGACGCACACACACTTGCACGCACATTCTCACTCAACTGGTTACGGTTTTATCCAAATAGCAACAAAACAAAACTTGGCTTGTGAACGTAACAGTTGTTGTTCTCCTCGTCGTTCCCTGTCTTCAGGGGTGAGGCTGACTTGGATACGTCGACATTTTCTTTCTCATCCTCCTCATTGCACTTGCACAACTTTCTCTACCACCCTTCTCCATTATCCTCGGTCTTTTGCTCTTTTCCTCCCTTCCCCTTTCCATCCCTCCAGGTCTCTCTTCACGCAATCCTCCCACCTCAATGTCGGTCGCCCTCGTCTTCTTTTTCCCTCCACTCTCCGGGCATCTGCTTTCTTTGCCACCCGTTGTTCTCCCGTTCGCTCCATATGTCCTGCCCAGTTCAACCAGTTACTTATCACCAACTTCTTCTTGAAACTTTCTTTCACACCAACATCCTCCCTCAACTCTTCCACTCTTCGCTTATCTATTCTCGTTACCCCCGTAATTCTCCTAATCCAGTTATTTCCGCACACTTGTACCCTCTCCTATTGTTTCTCTGTCATTGCTATAGTCTCTAGGCCATACAGGTAGGCTGGTGTCACACATGCGCATAGTACCTTTCCCTTGAGTTTTCGCGATATGTGTCTGTCTCCCATCACACCTTCTACTTTCCTCCATGCATTCGCCCCTGCTTGTATTCTCCTGCGAATTTCTGTCTCTGAGGAGCCAACCCCACATACCGCTCCGCCCAGGTATACAAAACTGTCTCTTTGTTTTAGTTTCTTCCTCTTCAGGTGTATTTCCAGTTCTTTGCTTTGTTGCCCAACCCACAGTATCTCTGTCTTTTCCAGATTCACTTTCAGTCCGTGTTTGCTGAAGATATCCTTCCACTCTATCAGTTGTTCCTGTACATCCGTTTCCCCGTCTGCTACCACCGCTAGATCGTCTGCATACATAATATTCTGTATGCAGACGATCTAGCGGTGGTAGCAGAGAATATATTTCGTAATGGTCTTTCTACTTATCAGTTCCATCACTGCGATAAACAGTAGTGGGTTCAGGGCACACTCCTGTCTCAAGCCAACATTCACTTTGAATTCTTCCGAGATTCCAGGTCCACACACCACTCTGCCCTTCGTTTCTTCATATGTCCCTTCCACCATCCTGACCTCTGCCTCTGGGACCCTTTATCCATCTCAGTGTCGCCATTGCCATCTTTCTCGGTTCCGTTTCATAAGCTTTCTACAGGTCTATAAAACCCACAGCCACACTCTCCTCTCCCTCCAACTTATTTTCGATCAGTTGTCTCAGCGCAAACATTCCATCAACTGTACCTCTTCCTCTTCTGAAGCCCTGTTGTTCTTCTCCGATTTCTCCTTCCACTATTGTTCTTATCCTTCCATCCAGGATTCTCTCCAACATCTTCAGCATGTGGCTCAGCAACGTGATGCCTCTGTATTTCCCGGGGTCATGCACATCTCCCTTTCTTTTCCATATCGGAACTATTATCCCTGCTCCTCTGGGATATTTCCCTATCTCATGCATGTATTCAACAATCTTTTTGTCCACCAGATTCCCACACGTTCGGCCACCACCAGCATTTTCACTCGTATTTCATCCATACCAGTCGCTCGTCCTTTCTTCATCTTCTTCATTGCTCTCTCTACCTCTTCATCCACAATCTCCTTCACCTTTAGTTCTCCTTCTACTGCACTTGGCAGATATAGTCCTTTGCTTCCTTGTTGGTTCAGCAGTCTTGAAATACTCTTCCCAGACCAGTAGAACATCTTTCCTGTCCGTAACTAGCTTTCCATTCTTGTCCTTAATCACCGTTCCAGTTTTTACATCTTTGCTGTCCTCATCCCTCTCTCCAGCCATTTTATAGATCATCTAGTTTCCGCTGTCCTCATCTAGTTTTCTGTATAGCTCCTCTTCCATTTCTCGCTTTGCTTTATCCACAGCTCTCCTAGCTGCCATCTTTTTCTGTCAATATAACTGCTGTATGGCAATGCCTGGTTGTCCTCCATTCCCCTTGATCCCTTCTATTTCTTTCCATATTTCTCTCTTTCCTCCAATTGCTTTCGCTACTTCTCCAGACCACCATGTTTGATGTTTTCTCTTCGAGGAAGCTCCTCCCTTACCAGATGTTCTGCCACATAGCTCCTCTGCTGATCCTATTAAAGTACTTCCACTCTTCCTCCACAGTTCCTACTGTTGGCTGCAATTTCTCATACTCTGATTTCACTCTGTCTCTATATGCTCTGGCTGTGTCCCCGTGACATTTCTACCAATTAATGGTCTTTCGCCCCACATTTTAGTCCCCCCCCTATTCTGCATACGCACAATGGAAACGAGGGGCTTGTGTTGCGTAGTCACGTGTTCACCAGGGATGACCTTACAGTCCTCCAGTCGCCACATTTGCTGTTTCCCCACTATCAGCAGGTCCAGCTCTGTCTTATGGTGGCCACTCCTATAAGATATTTTGTGGTTTTCCCTCTTTTGAAAAAATTACCCCGCCACCGCCAGCCCATTTCGCATCACCAACTCTATTAACTTCCAGCCCTCTCGGGTCCTTGTGCCCCATCCAAATCCCCCAACTGAATCATCTTCGCCTGCCTCCGCTGTACATTAAAATCACCAGCTACGCACAACATCACATGCGCTTCCACCATTCCCATCATGATTTCTAGCTCTTCCCTGAAGGCCCTTTTCTCTGACTCTGCCATTCCTGTTTGAGGTCCATACTGCACACCAGCTGCTTCTTCACCACCATCCATGCAACAAATGATCCTCCCTTGCCATCTCTCCACTCTCATCACATCTCTACTGATCTCCTCCGTTACTATGATGCCTACACCATTGCTCCTTCCATCTCCTTCTGCTTGTAGGATCTTATACCCCCCCTGCCAGTGCCCTCGCTCAGTCTCCCTTCCACTTGGTTTCTTGCACGCACAACATTTCTATTCTCCTCCTTTCCGTCATGTTGACCACTTCCTGTGCTTTTCCTCCCATCGTCCCCACATTGAGACTCCCTAGCCGGACTTCGCATCTTAGTCGCCGCCGGCGGAACGATCCACCCGGACTTCGCTGATTTCTCACCACTGCCGGGAAGCGTGGCGCGTCGGCTGCCCCGGTCGCGGTAGCAATATCGACTATATGTAACCTTGCCATTCCATTTGCTTGGGACTTGATAGCCAGTGCAGCGCTGCCCTGACTGACCTCCAGTGCAGTTTCTTTTTGGTAGTTTCCTTCTCCTAGGTGGACTGTCTGTCAAGATTTACGAGCTCCACTTGCTCAGGGTTTTGGTCTGGGTTTTCCTTCCCCTAGATCAATTGCCTGCCATGGCTAATGAGCTTGATTTGCCCGGTACTATTTACCCACAGTTGGGGGTTGAACTAATGAATGTCGGGACATGTCCACCCTAGGTGGGCCCAGCACCCCACCTTTGGGGCTCCAACCTGCTACGAGATTCCTAACACATTTGCCTGTGGCCGTAAGTTGCCCAGTATCCGCAGTGTACCACAAGGAGGTTATGCTAGCGTGTTATCTGTGCCAGAGGAGCTACCTGGCGGCTATCGTTGAAAGCGAGAGTATGAAGCACAAACTACATACAACACATTAAACTACTGCATTTGGCGCATCACACAGACCTACGTTTACACACCACAGCTCGTGTATAAACCTTGGGAGGCAACTGCCTAATGTGAAGGAATTCAAATACATCGATGCAATGGCTTCCAACTCAAATAAAGCCTTTCCATCCCAGACGTTGACTGCTGCAATTGACTAGATTTCCGTTTTATAATTAATATATCCTTATACAATATATCACTGATATTACAAATGCAAAAAAAGTAATTGTCATTGTTACTAAAATGTTATTCAATACAAGAACTCATTAACATAGCCATATTTAAATGTGTATATGTGACGTATTTTTAGCTTATCAAAATGACTTAATTCTCATTACCATTGCAATGCATATTATTCGTTTATTCCTAACAAATACAAAGCATCTGATCAAAAATGCGTTATGTTACTTAAGCACACACATATAATCCAAGTAAGTAAGAATTAATCAAACATGCCACGTCTATATAATTGTATTATATGTATTGATCGCCCGAGATTATGCGGTGAACAATCGAGCTGGCAAGAACAAGGTCAGTACGCGTCATGTGCGCCACCAGGCAAGTTTATACAACGGAAGGCAAATCAGCGAGAACCCGTGTTAAGTTACCTGTCACATTATGGAATAGTGAAAATCCATGTTCTTGTATTATCTCATAAAATTATGAAACACCTGGAATTTTCCTTTTAATACACGTCCACGAAGTGAACAATAACACGTTTTAGATAACATTTACTTACCATTCTTCGGGTTTATATATATATATATATATGTGTGTGTGTGTGTGTGTGTGTGTATATAATTGATATATACATATATTACATACATTCAGTGGTGTATATAACCGTGTCTTTTTTGTTTTTCTTTCCGTGTTTATTAGTTAAGAATTTCTATTCTCATAAAATATGAAAGAAAATTTACAGTAAGAAACAACACTCTATTGAACAGTTAACCCAAGCAGCAGAAACTGAGTCATCATTAGATACTGTCGCGAGACTAGCCATTCTAAAAGCAAACGAGAGTAATCTACCGAGGCTTTAGGTGAACAGCGCAGCAGACCACAAAGCGGGCGAACCCATACATTTAGGAGTCATGTCATGTCTGTCCCAGCCAGACACCCTGTGATATAAAAACAAACACTGCAATTACAGGTGGTACAAATAAGCTACAATTATACGCAACTGACCTTATATTGCATTACAATAAATTAGTTTATGGTTTGAAATGCACACGGCAACTCATGCATCAGGTCCCTGCGGTACATGTTTGTCGGGAGTGCCACTGTCACCCACGGGACCTTGTTGTACTCGTGATTGTGTTAGGCGAGTTTCCGCATAAATGACACGGCAAGTGTAATGCAAACCAACCATTGTGGTCTGATTGAAATTTTTTACGTTTTGCGCACCTCGACTGGCCGGTATGTGCGTGCCCGCTACGTGTCATGGACTTCGGGTTTGTGCGATGGAGCACCATTAGGGCGATCACAGGCAGGCGCCACCAACAAAGCACCCCGACAAATCCAAAGAACGAAGTAGTCATAACGAGACGAAGCTTTCTTCACCGGTGATCCACCATGTTCACGGCGTGGGACTACGCAGCTTTCGTTCTGATGCTAGTCGTTCCGGCCTGTATCGGGCTGTACTTCGGTTGTACGGGCGGTAGACAGAGGACGACGAAGGAATACATGCTTGCCGACCGTAAGATGGGTTTGTTGCCCGTGTCTCTGTCGATGCTCGCCAGCTTCATGTCGGCCATCATGATACTCGGAGTCCCGGCCGAGATGTACGTGTTCGGTTCACAGTTCTGGATGCTGTGGATCGGCTTCGCCATCGCTATGCCCGTGTCAGCATACTTCTTCCTTCCCGTGTTCTACAACCTCGGACTGACTAGCGTCTTTGAGGTGAGTTATTAGACACTGTTTCTGCACGTCCCGTCTGTGTGTATGTGTAGACCTGGTATACATACACACACGCACACACTCACATGCACAAGCATACACACGCACCAACACACACACGCACACATACACACACACGCACGCACGCATGCATACATCGTGTTTGAAGGACACTACGACAACAATATCAACAGTTGTACAAGTTCGTCTCGCACCGGTGAACAAACTATCAGCAAGCACCACAGGTTGTTACTCCACTGCTATCTCAGAAGGTTATTCTCAGAGTTGCTGAAAACAAAAGGCAGTTGGTCTCCATTATCTGTGATGAATTTGTACCAGAAAGTGAGACACAACGGAGCCACAACGAAGCAGAAGAATATTAATACGAATCAGCAGGCCATAATTAATGTATGGTAACATTAATGATCTATACAAAGTAAATTTCATATTTACTGACAAAAGTCATTTAAATTTGAGTTACCGTAAATATCAAAATGACAACAACAACAACAACAAACATTATTATAGATTGTATTCAGATCAAAAACATCACAAAAGGATTGAATCAAATTGATGGTTGAGATTATCTGACCCAATATGAAATGATCCCACGCATAATCTCACAACTTAAAATGCCTAAATTTGAGCAGTTTACGATTCTTTCTTTGCTTGTTGTCAGAAAGAGATTTATTGGTAGTGCGAATGGAGCGATGAAGTCTGATATTTATGATGAGATGGAGAACCAACAGACAAACATGACAAGAACTACACTCGATCGATGCCAACGACAACTTCTCCAACAGATTCCAGAGTCGTTTTTACGTTGAGCTTCGTGATGACGTCACCAATGGCACTGCAGTACTGCTGCTCGATGCACTTCAGTACTGTTGTTAGGACCTTGCTTGGAACCTTGAGCACGTGCCTCGCTTCTTTTGTATTCTTCTCTGTCAGAAGAGCATGGTCAGGTTCAGTCGTGTCGATCCCATCTATGGAGCTGATTTTCTCCAAACACCCCTAACCGTCACCGATCAGTCAGCGTTCGGACAATGTATCCGCCAATGTGATGATTACATTGCATTCTTATAGTAATATTCATAAATTCTATATATTTAAGATGGATATAAAATGTTAACAATGTATACATGTATTCTTATCTCATCTAAAAATTACTAATCATGGTACATATAATCAAAAATAGATAAGTGAACGAAAAAGGAGCAACTGAAAACACGTCCCACAAATGCTTTTTTGAACGACTGCTTGTTCAATTACGGTTCGTCCGATCTAAACAATCTTGATATCGTTTGAAAGCTTACGATTTCTGCTATCCAAATGTGTATAAATGGTTTCCTGATAGTAATTTCTAAAATAAACTATTAACGGACAAACAACGGTGCTGGTTCCTGTCTCTTAGACACTGCGAACGATGTTGTTTCGTCGACACAGTTCACCAATCTACCGATTGAGGCACCATTATCTGATTTCATGGTATAAGCTCCACCAAAGCAGTTATATACCAAGCATAGTCACTCGCGCAACGCCCTCTGTTATTCATGTGTGAACGTAATAATATTGTATACGCTACCAGTTCAAATTCAAAATGGCGGATCGCTGAGTGACTATGCTTGGTATATAATTGCTTTGGCTCCACTCACTTTCAAACGACTGCTAAAATGACATAAGCGACGTAGGCGTGACGTCACAATCACGTATATCAACCAACCAACGCAACGAATTTTTACGCGTTGGTTGACGTACGTTATTGTGACGTCACGCCGACGTAGATATATATCGGCTTTGCTGCGATCAAAGCACATCAGTTTCGTTACGGTTTAAAAGTGGGTGGAACTTATAACATGAAATCAATAAAGTGCGCATGTCTGAACCTATGCAAATTAGGAAAACAGCATCGCAATCGGAATATTATTGTCCTCTGTATCCGCCTCCAAAATCGTTCGGAACCGTACAGAACACCGAAAACGGCACGATTGTAGGTCCGTTTATATGTATTCTATGAACGTTACAGGGAAATAATAATAATAATAATTGTATTTATAAATGACGGTAGAATAACAAAAAGTGTATCCTTTCAAATGATACACAATTGTCGGGACAGGACGAGCCATGAGGATGCTAGTGACCGTAGAATTTCATGTTTTGGACGTGTTCCGAGTTGTTCATTTTTCGCTTATCTATTTTGGATACAATACATGTTCAATATACCTTCAAAATTGTACCTTAAAATGGCCAAACAAAGTTGAAGATACCTTTTGACTTCATGAATTATGTTATTTGGAATATATATATTATGCTATGATAAACATTATGTCCATATATCTCTGTATATATTATCATCTGCGTTTAATAGTGTATTCAACAGTACTGACAACGAGAACACATATAAAAGAGGGTAAAATCAAATGTACACTCTTTGCACATATGTAAGATAATCACATTATTCGTACCTTGGCGGGATAATTATATAAAATTGATAATGATGCAAACCTCAAAATGTTCTGCACAGATGAAACAGTTGGCATTCAGGTATTTGGCATATTTTTTCTGCAGGTCCTCTCTGCGAGTGTATTGCACCCATTTGCGACATCTAAAAAGTATCATAAACTACAATAGCTGCTATCGCGGAATCACGCAAAATTGTGACCTGCGGCCTCTTATTATTTTACACTCATTGGTACAATAGAATACACCCCTAAATATCGCCAAATAGTCTTAATAGTTTCGATTTTAACGATTATTTCATTTTTAAATTGCAGTTTATATTATTTTTGGTAACATAGTTTGGTGAACCAACTTTAAATCGTCTCGGGGGAACCGAAAAAAACTCAAATCTGGTTTTTTTAAGACTATTGTGGCAATTATAAGCCGCACAATAATGCCGATGGCTGGCCATGGCTGCACTGCGGACAGGCGGCGCTACGATCGATCAGTCACAACGTATTAAATACGGACTGCGACCTCTTATTGTTGCTACAGGTCACTCGTATTCAAGCACAAACGTACAGACCTTGTTAATAAAATATTCCTACTCAATGGTGTGTACTATACACCTTTCATTGTATATGTTATTTCAACAACACAATACACAATCATAACATATATATGTACATATGTACATATATATATATATATATACACAACTGTATATATATATATATATATTTGACGTTTACATATCAGAGCAAAATATTCAATATGTCTTTATAAAACAACCCCACCACCAAAATTATTCTAAGTTTCATCAACCTATACACCCGTGAATATCATCCGTGACAACCATATTGCCACCAACGTTCGATCATCGTTAATACATAACAACCGCGTAGCTGAACGATGATTCCCGCATAAACTTCGCGACATCAATACCGTCGCGCTGACCCAGGTTCGTTTATTCTTGACCACACCCTTTGACAAATTTAACAATACAAAACCAGATAATCAAGACAAACCTATAATCTAACATCCACTCTGGTGTACACAGAACATATATTTTACATACCTCCAGTATGCTCTTCTAGAATATACATGAATGTAAGA
Organism: Paraescarpia echinospica; assembly: GCA_020002185.1. Classification (NCBI taxonomy): domain Eukaryota; kingdom Metazoa; phylum Annelida; class Polychaeta; order Sabellida; family Siboglinidae; genus Paraescarpia; species Paraescarpia echinospica. The sequence goes on from CM034531.1 coordinate 76,599,143, forward strand.
TTTCATCGTCTACGCAACCGCTCGGTATTGCTTCTATGTATGGGTTTGATAACCACAATGTAATCATCTCTCGTTACAGAGGAGACCAGGTTACATCGTCCTTTCTGTGGATCATTCTGGACTGGTGTGTTCTACATCTCCCAAACCTCAGTTAATGAATCATATACTTCGCATCTGGCATACGATCCCTGCTGATGCTGATACCATTGTAATAATTTCACCGCCCAATAGGTAATACAATAATTCAACATGTATATACATCTTCAATATTGCGACATTCCTATACGCTGTGAAATTATCCAATATAAATTTCCACTCGTACCACAGTTCCTATTCATATAACTCGGCCTACCATTCTATAATTATTACATGTTATATTCAATTTTCCTACATGTCTACCCTAACTACAATGTAATGTTTCCCCGGTTCTTTAAAATCTGACCCAATGCCATCTCCCATTGCATTCATATTATTGCGTAAGCACTAGCCAGCCGTCAATAGCCGTACAGGGTCACCCCAATTGTACTCACAGTCGCTATCAACCTATGTTAAGTTCTTAACACAAAATCGTGACACAAAGCAAACTTCTATGTAATCCCGAAGTTGAAGTAACTCCCTACAATGTCAGAAGCGTTTGAGGGAAACATCAAACGTGTTCACTTCCGAACACATGTACATACATATATTTAGGAATTAGTCTTGACGAAATGACCTGTTGATCGAAATCCAGCAGGCTTTGGTTGATCGACGGATGTAGTGTCGAAGTCACTCTCCCCAGTCACTGTACCACCGGGAGTCGTTGACACTGCTCCGACGCAAAGCTAGCATGCGACAGCTTTTGTATTTATAATTGACATAATAACAGGATATCTGATGTGTTGGATGATGACAATGAAGGTGATAGTAATGTGATGAAACAACAAATGTATCGTTTTGCAACGTTATATGGAAAAAGATTATGTAAGTTTATGTAAGGCTACTTCTTAGCATCGAATGTTTGTTAGCCTATATGTTCAGAATTATAGTAGCAAGCTTGGTAGCCATAACGGCTTATTAGTATATCCCTTTGTTGTACGGTACCATCGATAATCCCATGGAAATCCTTAGGTGAAAAAAACGAACACTTAAAAAACGAAAAGTAAGTACCTATGTGATATAGCCTTTATATCATGGATATTTGGCGGAGATAGATCGTAGAAATTGGTGGTGGAGAAAAGTTAATAAACAAGTGGAATTACTGATTGATAAGTATTATTCTTGCCTTAAAATCATTAAAAAAGTTGCAGTAAACATATATTGAGTAGCAGTTGTGCTTAAAGTTAGTTAGTTAAAGCATTTTAGAACACCTTAGTACACTTAGCCTTCGATAAGTTGTAAACAAGATTTAACAAACCTGATTATGTGGTAGAATTTATAGGAGATAAAGTAATAACCATCAAACTACTTACATAAGATAATATCTGTGTAAGCCAGTACTTGCTAGATATTTTGATTAGGTTGCATTGTTGTTAAAATTAAGCAAGGGCGATAGTCGGGCGGCGTACCCTAAATAAATAAAGCAGCCTAAAGTAACGTAATAGATTGTATTTAAATTAGGTCACTACCGGTAATGTTAGCGTTCGTGATAAGATAAATAGTCGGTCGTGTAATTGAAATATGTAACAAAAAGTGTGCTGTAGTAGTACACAGGAAACAGTCTTTCTAAATAAGACTAAGTCAGTTAAGTTATTAAATAAAATTCTGATAGGGACATGGCGTCTTGCAAGCGGCAAGTCAAGGCAAAGCGACACTTAGTGTGCGATCACTGCCACAGCTGGGTAGATTTTGCATTGTCCGGCTGTGGGAAGTCATGGGCAGAAACCATGGAGGAAGGATTCACCTTTCAGTGCATTGGGTGTTGGAAGGTGGAGTGTCTGCAGAAGGAGATAGTTAGGTTGACATATATTGTGAAAGGAATGGAGATGGGAATTAGCAAGGAGACAGGTCGAATGGAGAGAGACGACAGGGAGAGAGGTGAGAATACTGCAAGACTGAAGGAGAATAGCAGTGGCAAGAAAACTGAAGAAAGGAGATTGAGAGGAGGGGAAGAAATTGGAACATTGGCGACAGAAAAAGTGACAAGCGTGAAGGTGACAGGGGAGAAAGTGACCGTAGAGAAGGAGGGAGGGAAGATGGGATGGGAGAGAAGAGAAGAAAATGAGACGGGAGGAAAGATAAAGGGACGCAAGGAAGTGAAAGCAAATGTAATAGAAGAGAAGTCGATAAAAGGGACGCTGACAGGAGGAAAGGTGACAAGAGAAAAGGCGACAGGAAAGAATGTATCGGAAGAGAATATGACAGGAGAGAAGACGACAGGGGGAAAGACAACAACCAGACAGATGCAAACCGAAGAAGGAGCTACTCTAAGGCAGTGATTGAGGGGGTAATGAGGAAAGAGAGGGTGTTTATGGGCGACTCCATTATGAGAAAGACGGACAAGACACTGAGCGAGGGGAAGGACATCGTTGTTTGTCTACCGGGGGCTAGGATTGAACATGTGACTGACAGGGTAGAGAAGGTATTGGGACATGGCAAGGGATGGTCTATACTGGTACATGTAGGAACAAATAATGCAGACAGGGAGGGAACAACTGGGATAGTACAGAAGTATAGACAGTTAGTGATGAAGCTAAAGAAGACAAGAGTTGAACAGAGTATTCTGTCAGGAATCTTGCCAGCAATGGGAGGAAGGGGGCAACGTATAGAAACTGCAAGAGGATGGCGATCAACGCACTAGTTGAACAGATGTGTGAAGAAGACGGGGTGGGATTCACAGATTTATGGGGATACTTTGTTGGGAGGGAAGATATGTACATGAGAGACGGCCTCCATCTTAGAGAACCTGCTGCGACTGTTGACAGTGGGACAAGTTGCATCTATTTAAACTAGATTCGCAGGGGGGACTCACATAAAAGCCTGAAGCTGGAGGCATAAGATAGATAGATAGATATATACATTTATTTCAGATCAATTATGTGCATAATAATACTGTTTATACATTATTATAAGTGTACACGATGATTGATCTTTGGAGACCTGCACTTAGACCTGGCCACCATGACGAATTTATAATAAATATGTTGGTATAGATTTAACTTATAAAAAATAGTAACTCTAAATTAATTTAAGTATAAGAAAAGTAATAAAACAAATAATACCATCATTTTCAAATATTGATATAAATAATTATCACTGCTGTCTCTAAACCCACTAACGTCATTATTGTCAGTTAATGTTAACCGAAACAAAACTAGCCTAACCTACATTTATAAATATAATCTAACACATACTAGAGTATCACTAATAACATATTTTTATATAATAATATGTCTACTGTAGATATGGTCCATTTGGCTTGCATATATAGCAATTCTGAATGTTACATTGTGACATATATTTGATAATTATATATTTTGTTGCATAGTTTATAAAGCCTTGGTATGAGTGACTTTTAATTTTTTTAAGTACAATTTTTGGAAGAAAGTTTTCTATTATTATTTTGGAATTTCATGTCTGATGCAAAGGCGGCAATACTTTGAATTTGTATGTTTTGCTTGGATATCATAATTATGGTTGCTTGGAATGTTGTTTTCCATGTTATTAAAACGTTGAGGTGCCCATCTGGTCCTTCTTAATCTTATTATTGTATTTTTCTGTGTTTGAAACATGTTTTGAAAGTATCCTGGGAGGTTTCGTTTTCATATTTAAAAAAGGTTTGAGACATGATAGTTTACATATTCTTAAACAGAGGTGCAGTATGGGAATTATATTTACTGTTTGATTCTGCTCTGACAGCCTTTTTTTGCAACTTACTTATTCGTGGTCCTACATTAAGACCCCATGCTGTTATTCCATAATTTAGGTGTGATAAAAATAGTGAATTGTAGATATTTTCAAAGATGTACACTGGAACATAATATCTTAATCTATATATAATTCCACACATCCTTGACAATTTGTTGGCTATATAATTGAGTAATTGAGATGAGAAGACCATGTTAGATTCGAGTCTATGAGAATACCAAGAAATTTAAAGTGTGCTACATGTTCAATTGGAATACTGTTTACCTCAATATTAGGAATGTCGCTATTTTTTATTTTCTTTGCTTACTATGAAAATCATCATCTTCGTTTTGCTTACATTGAGTGAGAGCTTGTTCACTGCTAGCCAGTCCGTTATATTTGTTAATTCCGAATTTATTTGATTAGATGTTGAATTTGTTGTATGGTTATTTGTGAAGTTGCCCAACGAGTTGAGCAAGGTGGTGTCATCGGCATACATGATGGGTGTAAATTTTGTACTAGCCATTGCAAAATCATTTATATATATTAAGAATAGTAGAGGTCCTAATATTGACCCTTGGGGGACTCCTGCGATTATTGTTTCTGCAGATGATTGAACGTTGTTAACTTCAACATATTGCTGTCTGTTGTATAACTAACTTCTGATCCAATCTAACTCTACATTTATTATGCCGTAATGTTTTAGCTTGCTGGTGAGAATTGCATGGTCAATAGTGTCAAAGGCCTTTGACAAATCTAGGAATATTGATATAGGTAGTTTTTTTCATCAAGATCTAAATATATTCGATCTACGATTTCAGTTAATGCTAATTCAGTAGAATAACCTTCTCTGAATCCGTACTTATTTACACATTAGAGGTTATTTATAGTGAAATATTTAAATAGTTGTGCATGAACTGTTTTTTCAAATACTTTAGATACAAACTGGAACTCAGAGAGGATAGGCTTGTCACAAAATCGAGTGTAAGTATTAATAAATTGGCGGTACCCGATTTGACATAGCAAGTTATAGGTTCAGGTGCACTAGGATTCGGAATGAACGAGAGACATAACGTGACATCAGATATGTATGTACGAGAAGCCAACTGGCGTTCCCATTTAATATATCAACAATAAACAAAAGCGGTTCAGTGATAGTTGGCCAACGGTTACTCTGCTGTGACATTATATTTATAACACCATACATTGTACTCAACGAGTATGCATCCAAATACGAAATAACATGGGAGACAATTTAAACAGCTGGTCACTTACATGAAGACGGGTATACACCGTTGTAAAGTCTATGAACTGTAACCAATGAATGTCTCGTGATGTGTGAATGTCAACGTTCGCATCGGTCGCGTTCGGCGAGATGTCAGGACGAAGTCGAAAGTCGCTCGGCGTTCGGCGAACGAATTCACGTAGATGAAAGCAAGCGACTCGGGCGATCAAGTAGACGGTAGATTTGTCTTGTCGATCCCACGCGAATCACAAGGCGACAACACGGAATCGATGTCACGACATCGACGATGTCGAGAAGGTCTGTCACGGAGTCTGTATTATGACAGCTAGCAGACGAAACGGTGGTGGCCTTGCATTCGAAGATCTCATCAAAACGGAACTGCAGTCGGTTATCGCTCAGTCTTCTTCAACGCGTGAGAAGTGCAGCGTCTCACAACTAATCAGTACTGTTGAAATCGTAGAAGTATTTACTACAGGCGTTGGGCGGACACACGTTTTAGCCCAATTCCTGGAGACGAGAGTGCAACACTTTCTTCTGCTCAAATGTTCGTCTGGTCACGAATGGCCGTCCGGCCCTTATATAACTTGAAGACCGACGTGAATTACTTACATAATTAATATCACTGGATTCCCTGTATCGATCCGGATACCACAATATTCATCGTACATTCCAACTCTCATGAATTAATCCATAATTTTTATAAAACACGCATTCTATTCATAAGCTCCATGTGACCCTAGTGTTTTTCACACCTACATTTCTGTAAACAACTTTTATTAGTTAATAATATAATCTTTTTATAACCACAACATAAGTAGTTTGACAGGTCACCATATTACCAGTCATGTTAAATAATTTCTACAGGTACCAAATTTGGTATACCTAACCGTAGAATTAGTGGTGTACGCTACAAATGAAATTAATTAAATCTGACTCGTCGGCAGTTAAAACGTTACACGCCTTAATCGCCAGAGGGCATCAGCATATACCTCCGCGACAATACATACCAGAGATGGCAGCACCATCCCATCAACCATACTTGTATACAAAACCACTGTTCTAAAGCCTGATTAAATTCTATACAAACCACTTTGTGACAAGGCTTACAAATAAATACAGATCCTGGTGTCATTAGCGTTTAACGATTAGCATACACCATTATAGTTCATGAAATACAATACCTATCCACATCTTGTATTTCAGCGTTTCTTGTATTTTTCTTTGCGCGTACGTGACATTTTAAAAAGACAAAACTAACCAAAGATAACAGATAATGAGGAAATATATATACACAATTAGAACATCGAAGTATATTCAGTGTGGTAAAAAAGTTGAATGTCGGCAACACCGCTTTGCCTCTTTATTAAATATTGACCCACATAACAACATAACTGTTTCATCATATTTTGTAGTCGAGCAGTAATCTGTGCCTCCTTGCGTCCATTTAGTAGTCCCGGATGCTTGTCTTTCAGGCGTCTTATGCATCTATAGCCGGGGAAGACACAACTTTTGTTTGATTTCTTTGCAGAATGCCGCAAGCGATAACCGACTGCAATGACTCTTTGGTTGACTTGAGGTCCTAAAAATAAGTTGAATAAATGTGATACAAAATAGTACATCCAAATTACATGCTGTTGTTTCATCCAACAGAAAGAAAGAGGAAGCATAGAGAATAACATTATTTTGTTTTATGAAAGACCAATATGATCTTACTTATAAAAAATACTGACAAAACCGTGTAGCAAATGGAGGATTGTTTATAGATTTTATGCTAAGAATGGGCACCTAGAGGGGAGCAAGAGCGGCAAGTGCCTCCCCCGGATAATGATATTTGTAAAACAAAACCTGTTTGTATGTGATCTGCAGAGTGGATGACAAGATAACATTTACATTTTGAAACCGCTTCAATAAAAGGGTGACAGGAAATTTATTTTCTGTGAATATGCTAATGGGCTCTGACGAGATATATACTGAGATCACACTTCCTTATCCCTTGAACATCGGTAAGACGGTAACAGTCACACAACTGTGTCTTGCGCCACACCTCTGCGGCCATTTTGAATGAGGCAGTAACCTATCCATTTCATTTACTTTTTTGACATATGCATTCACAGTAATTCAAAGAAGCATTGCCTATACGATAAATAAATACAAATAAACACTTCGAACATATGGATTAGTATATTATAACGCTTGAACAGTCTAAAAAAATAGAAACCGTGTTTCCTTCGTCTTTTAGTTGAAGAGATGTCATCATCGTCAGTGTTATCTAAGTAATGACAAATTCATACAATGAGTAAGAAATGCATGTAAACTATACATAAAGCACTGCAACACTTGTTTTAATGTTTAGAGTTTTAAACAATCACAATGATGTCAAAGAAAGATGTCAATGAGAGCCACCATTGCTTTGTAGACACCAACAATATCTGCAATAGTTTGCGCCAATGTGGCAAATGTAAACATTATGCAGATCAATTAAAACCAATACCAATAATACTAGCAGTGCCGGTTGTTTTGCATTCCTTGACATATTAATAAAAAAGGTTGAATGCGAGATTACTATTATTAGTGGTACATACCTGGTACTACCCTTCTAACTTCGATATGTGATTATGTTCCTCCAAAAACAAAACACGTACTAATACAACTGAATTATTAAAACACTACTCATTCTTCCCCCTTCGTGTATTGGGAAGAGGGATGTCATCATCAACATCATCATCACTTTCACCTAAAAACAAGAAACTAGCATATAAGAGAAAAATCCATTTTAATAATATAATATGACATGCATTAGTTTATTATACTGTTTCGGAATAAAACACAGGATCTTTCCCACTCCAGATGATGCCAATGGCTTGATTTATGGGTTTTACCCTTTTTACTCTCTGCAATGTTAAGAACAACAAAAGTTACCCAGAAGCATTGAAGTTCAAATGAAAGTGAAAACTCACATGTGATTTACTAGTTTCTACCGTTGATGCATGTAATAATTGTCTAAGTTGTTTTTATTTTGTTTTTGTAGTCATACCACATCAATATAACAAGTGTAACTGATAGGAATGAAATTGACAAACAACTATATATGTGGGAGGGGGTGTACCCCGTTCGTTAATACCCACTGGAATGTTTTAGAAAATCACTTTATAAGTGTGGATATTTTGTGACACCTAGGATCTGGTTTTCAGCCAATTAAAATATATGTCAGTTGCTAATGTAATCAACACAAACATGACCAAACTGATTTTAGCAAAATCAAGTTATTACTGCTAGTGTTAACGAAAACAAAACAGGATGATTATATTTAACAAGACAAGATTGCCATCCAAAAAATTAACTCTAGATGGCAGGTGGACAAGGAAGCCTTTCGGCTTATCGAGAGTCCAATGATTTTTATCTACGTGTATCCCGCCCTTTTAAGATAAGGTAAGGTATTTTATTTTTAAACATATTCACGCTACTAGCACTAACACAATCAGGAGACAATCTGTTCCATTCATTTACAGTCCTTTTTGAGAATGAGAACTTTCTTATATCTTATATACACTGCTCCTTTACTAATGTAACTTCATGTCCTCTGGTCCTTCTATCTTTCTTAACTGAGAAAAAAAACATTTCTATCAGTATTTTTGTGACCATTCAATATTTTAAACACTTCTACCTGATCTCCTCTCAATCTCCTGGTCTCCAGTGTTGTTAAACCACCTTTTTAGGCGTATTTCGTAAATAAGATCCCTCAATTTAGGTATCATTTTAGTTACTTTCCTTTGTACTCTGTCTAGCATATATATGTCCTTCCTGCGATATGGCCTCCACGCTTGAATACAATATTCTAAACTATTGTTTTGTACAGTGATATTATTAGCTCTTTTTCCTAATACGTCATGTTTCGCCTAATTAATCCAAGGATTTGATTTCCCTTTGAAGCAGCAATACCGCACTGCTCTGAAACCTTCATATCAGACCTAATGGTTAACCCTAAGTCCTTTTCTTTAACAGTAGTACTTAGTACAGAACCTCCCATTGTATATTGTACATCTTCGTTCCCATGTCCTGTGTGGAGGCATTTACATTTCCCAAAACTGAACAACATTTGCCATTTTTCAGACCATTTTATCAACCTGTCAAGATCATCTTGTAAATGTTGTCTATTTCCATCACTTTTAATCCTTCTAACCAATTTTGTATCATCTGCACATTTAAACACCATTATATCGTCATCCAAATCGTTGATATATATTAAGAATAATATAGGTCCCAGTACTGATCCCTGTGGTACCCCACTCAAAACTGATTTCCAGTTTGAAGCCTCCCATCAACAACTACCTGTTGTCTTCTGTCAATTAGCCATTTTTCTATCCAGTTAATTAAACCATTTCGTATGCCGTGGGCCTTTAGCCTTTCTCAAAATCTAGTTAGATGATATCTACTGGTGATCCTTCGTCTACCCACTTAGTAATATCTTCCAAAAAACGTAACATATTTGTTAAGTATGACCTCGCTTTTAGAAACCCATGTTGAGATGGGTTTAACAAGTTACGTTTAACAAGAAAATCCACCATGTGATCTTTAATTAGTCGTTCTAATAATTTACAAATCACTGACGTTAAACTCACTGGTCTGTAGTTCTCTGTCTTGTTTCCGGAATCTATTTTAAATAACGGTATAATGTTCGCTTCTTTCCATTCTAAGGGAACCGCGCCCTCTTCTAATGACAAGTTGAAAACTGTGGCAAGTGGTATGCTAATTTGTTCTACAATTTTTAATAGTAGTTTGGGCGGAATCCCATCCACTCCAGGTGATTTATTATCCTTCATAGCCCCAATTTTCTTAGCTACCATTTCCGGTGTTACAATTAACAGTCCTAAATAGTCTGATTTTGCCCCCTTGAACTTAGCCTCTGGTACTGGCAGTGAACTAATACCTTCCCTGGTAAACACTGAACTAAATACTCATTCAGGTCTTCTGCCATTAAGAATCCCTCTGATATTATATTTCCAACACTATCTTCTAGAGGAACGACCTTATCCTGAAATTTCTGTTTGCTACGAACATATGCATAAAAACTCTTGCTGTCTTGTTTTATATTACAAGCTAATTTTTTTCGTAGCTTTTCTTCGAAATTCTAATTTCAGTTGTAGCTTGGTTAGTGCTTCTTTATAAATGTTGTAGTCTTCGTCATTTCCAGTAGGTCTATATGAGTTCCACATTCTTTGTTTGTACTTAATTTTTCTAATGGCTTCTTTCGAGAAGTATTTCTTTCTGGTCCGTTTCCTTGTTTTTTGAAGGGAACACAATTATCTACGATGCACTCTATTTCATTCTTTAAGATATTCCACATTCTGTTGCTGTCTTATTCTTCAGTGTGTTATTCCAGTCTATCTTTGCTAAATATTTCCTCATTTCCTTATATCTTCCTTTGTGGCAATTTCTCCTGAACTGCTTTTTTAATATTTCTTTCTGATTTTATTTTGATGGTAAAATGTATCTGGTTGTGATCGCTACTTCCCAGAGGCTCACATAATTTAACATTGTCAACTAATTCATTCTGTGAGGACAAAACTATGTCTAACACATTCTCACCCCTGGTTGGCTCTAGCAAGTGTTGAGAAAGGAAACTGTCTTGTATTAAATCTAAAAACTTGTGGTCCTCACTCCCCGTACTGTAGAGATTTCCATTGTATATGACCATGGTTAAAATCTCCCATAATAATGCAGTCCCGTTTGCTAACTTCCCTTATAGCATTTTGTACTTTTTCGTTCTCTTCTACATTTATGTTTGGACTTCGATAAACTAACCCAAACGTTAACGTTGAGTTTCCTGTAACTATGTTACACCAAACAGCTTCTTTGCAGTCTGCTTCTCTTTCTAATTTTATTTCATAAGCCTGGATAGATTCTTTAATATATAAGATAGCTCCACCTCCCCTTCTTCCTATTCTATCTTTCCTGAACATTACATAGCATGTTAGTCCCAATTCAGCATTTGATATATCACTGGTGGCCCATGATTCGGTTATACCTATTATGTGAGGGTCAATATCTTCTACCATAATGTTTAGTTCAGTTCTTTTGTTTACTATGCTCCTTGCATTTAGACAAACGCATTTATATCCTGATTCAGAACAATTTTGTGAATCTAGTTTAAATAGATGCAACCTGTCCCACTGTCAGCAGATTGCAGCAAATTCTCTGAGAAAACTGCTGCCTCCTTTCCACTTAGATGGAGGCCATCTCTGATGTACACATCTTCCCTCCCAACAAAGTATCCCCATAAATCTATGAATCCCACCCCTCTTCTTTACACATCTGCTCAACTAGTGCGTTGATCGCCATCCTCTTGCAGTTTCTGTATGCTGGCCCCTTTCCTCCCATTACTGGCAAAATTCCTGAGAGAATAATCTGTTCGACTCTTGTCTTCTTTAACTTCCTCACTAACTGTCTGTATTTCTGTACTATCCCAGTTGTTCCCTCCCTGTCTGCATTATTTGTCCCTACGTGTACTACTATAGACCCTCCCTTGCCATGCCCCAATACCTTCTCTACCCTTTCAGTCACATGCTCTATCCTAGCCCCTGGTAGACAAACAACGATGTCCTTCCCCTCGCTTAGTGACTTATCCGTCTTTCTCATAAAGGAATCGCCCATAAACACCCTCTCTTTCCTCATTGCCCCCTCAATCACTGCCTCAGAGTAGCTCCTTCTCTAGATTGCAACTGTCTGGTTGTAGTCTTGTTCCCCTGTCTTCTGCTCTCCTGTCACAATCCTGTCCGTTCCATTCTTTCCTGACGCTGTTTCTCTTGTCACCTTTCCTCCTGTCATCGTTCCTCCCAACTTCTCTTCTGTCACATTTACTCTCACATCCTTTCTTCCCATATCTTTTCTCCCATTGCATTTCCTTCTCTCCTCTCCCGTTTCTTTTTCCCGCCTACCTCTTTCTCTACAGTCACTTTCTCCCCTGTCACCTTCACACCTGTCACATTTCCTGCCGTCGATCCTCCAATTTCTTCCCAGCCGATCACCTTCCCTCCTCTCGGTCTCCTTTCCTCGGTCTTGTTGCCACTACTCTGCTCCTTAAGTCTCACAGTATTCCCAACACTCTCCCTGTCCTCTCTCTCCATTTCACCTGTCTCCTTGCTGATTCTCATCTCCATCCCCTTCACAATATCTACCAACCTAGCTACCTCCTTCTCCAGACATTTCACCTTCCAACATCCCACGCACTGAAAGGTGAATCCCTCTTCCTTGGTCTCTGTCCATGACTTCGCACAGCCGGATAGGGCAAAATCCACCCAACTGTGGCAGTCGTCGCACACCAAGTGTCTCTTTGCCTTGACTTGCCGCTTGCAAGGCCCCATATCAGAATTTATTTAATAATAATAATCTAATTACCTATTTAAAATAGTTTAGTCAACTGTGTTTACACTATTCACTGTCTATGTAATCTTTAGGAAGACTGTTTTCTGTGCACAAATGTTACACTTTACGTAAGACTGCCTTATTTATTTATGTTATACCGCCCCTAGCGAATACTTGGGACACTAGCTACGTAAACTTAATTCGCCCGGTTATCGCAAATGATTAATTTTGACAACAAAGCTACCTTATTAAAGTGTCTAGCAGGTACTGGCTTACACATATATTATCTTATGTAAGTAGCTTTATGCTTGTTACTTTATCATCTATATATTCTACCACAACTGCTACTCAATCTATTTTTACTGTTACTTTATAAATGATATTAAGGCAAGAATAATACTTATCAATCAGTAATTCCACTTGTTTGTAAATCTTTCTGCACCACCAATTTCTATGATCTATCTCCGCCAAATATAGCCTCACTAGTGTGACTATCAACATTATCGCAAAATGTATATATGTTTGAATGCCGTATACGTCACATTCACAATACCAGAAACATCATGATCAGCTGAATTGTTAATCCTTGTATAACAATGAAGTTATAACCAAATAAAATAAATAAAGAAGATATTGCAGGAAGCCCAGTAAATTTCATTGATGAGGCTTTCATGTGGGTATATATAAATTATCATGGTGAATATATCGAATTAATTAATAAATAAATAGTATGCAGAGTATGCAAATGTGATACAGATCCCATTATTCTGCTGCATTTGCCAACTACTGTATCCTACTTTCAATATAAACATTAACAGAGAAGGCACGTTATCATAGTTACCAACTTGCCACCACGTTTACTATTAAAAGCCAAGCAGAAATGGGCCAACAAGTTAAAATGTTTACTTGAAGTAGTTTATTGGATCTACACGTAGGAGGTATTTTCTTGCTTAATTTTGCGGGGATTAGTCACAAACTTGAGGTCTGGCCATGATAGAATAAGACATAGTAAAATTAAACGTAGACAGTACAAACCCAAATAACATGTTTTTTAACTTGACTCACTATTTATTTTCTTAATAATATTATAATAAAACTTTATTTAGACACCATAACAATTCAGGGCTAATGCCATATTCACAGGTGTTTAAGCCTACAATGTTGGCATCTTTCTAAAACACATAAAATCGCATATAGAGAGCTAAATAAATTACTGTTTGAAAAGTAAAAGTTAATAATGCAAAGTCCCAGTTATATAATTAAACTTATGTATAGTTATATAAAATTACGGGTAAATGACATGATAAAGCAAAGTACTTAATAAAAAAATAAATAAATAGAGTACTTAATAAAAATAATGTTGTTCGCGTGGTTGCCGTCTATTTTAGTGTTCAAAGAGCAGTGCCAGTGGGTGTAAAGTAGGGTAGGGCGTCTGAAAAAACTCGGAATGTGGAACCCACAATTTTGACATAATGATATAATGTGTTGTTTCATGTCTTGGACTTTTTACTTCGATAGCGTGCAGATGCATTGGAATTTTACCTTAACATCTTGGTCTCACACGTAACCCAGGCGGCAGTACAGGGAAATGATTAATCATTGCCAAGTCACAAGGTGTTTACAAATCTGTGGTCAGGTGTCACGTTCTGCAGCAGAAATGTCGCATGCAGATCCCGTTGATGGAAAAAAAGCCCACAGACCCAACCCTCCCTCTGGATTTTGCACATAAACATGAGCTACGAATGTCGTTTAAAGGGATTCTTTGAGAATGTTTATATATTTGTAATGCACGCAATTATTAGGTAATCCTGTTAATATGAATATTTCATGTAATTCTATGCATTTGCTTCATTAGAATTGTGTTTTATTAATCATCAATGATAAAATATCGAAAAAATAACTCCGCGTACGCGGACTTTCTACTTTGGGCCCACCTTCACGATCCGTATAAGGCATGCTCATGAATATTCGAGAGTGTCCGTCAAACTTCGATTAGCTACGCCGAGTTAACAGATGCAAGAAATACCTCATCAACATGTGTGTATATGGATTAGCCACCGCAAAGGCCACTGCCATGATAATCCGATAAAATTATCTAAATGAAACGTGGACCAGCTGCTGTTTATGTCACAGATTCAGAAAAGAAAGGAAATATATGGAATAAACGGAAAATGAACATAGCGACAGTTAATGACGGACGGATTGATTTAAAAGAAAAAACACCACCTCTCCATGCACGAAGCCGCCTATGGAGACGCCGATGTCATATTGAATGATTCGCGTAGTTTTTGTTGGAATATAAACATTATGATACTATCATGATCCTTTTTACTAGGCACATCCCAAAATACATTTTGAAGTGAAGTTTTAATAAAACGTTTAGATAACAGAAACTTACTGAAACCGAAAAACATTCAATAATGAAACCCTTTTATTTGCACCATTAATCCAGCTGCTATTTACATAAGCAGTATAAATACATTATATACATCAATAAAGCAACTTACGGTATTAAAATAGGATATGTGGTTAAGTACTTTCCTGTCTACATAAATTAAATACATACATTAATGTTAGTTTAAAAAATGTAGATCTATGAAGAGCATAACATTATCGTTGACAAAATATTAAAATATATTGCATTACTGTAAAAACATGTTTTATTTTGTACTGGGAGTGCAATAATTATTTGTTCTGCCTTTGTAATTTATTTAGAGTAAAATATATTGAATTTGTTTTTGTCGAACTCGTGTTTCGATAACAAATAAAACGGCCATTGTATGATGGAAATAAAGTTATAAAATTACTAAACTTAAAAATTAACGCATATTTTAAAACACTGTTTCAGTCATCATTGGTGTATTTAGCTCAAGAAGATCCCTAAAACATTTTGAATGTTGTGAAACCTTTATATTTTATGACTTTTCAAAATGATTGTAAAAGCAACTTTGTCGACACCTTTTTATACACTACTCCCAGTATAGTTCACTTAACACAAACTTGTTTCAGCAAAACATGATGAGCATAAGAAAGTATAAATTGTATTATGTACTCCTACTTTGCAACATAATGACGGTATGATGTACATTTGGATGCACAAATCGATCGATTGCACAAATCCATTTGAAACGTAGTTATGTACATATTCCCAGCAGAAGCCACACGGAACTAATGTGGCAGAACAAAGTCAGACATCTTCATCACTACTGTGTCAGTTAACATATTGTCCTATTAATAGCACTGCTATGCTTTTTGATACACAAAGCTATTAAAATTTGAAACTCGAAGTGAGGTACAACTTCCCAGTAAATGTCGCACAGAACAGAATGGGGCAGAACAAAGTCAGACATCATCTTATGTCAGGCGACCCATTATCCAATTAATGACACTGTTAAGTAGAGCTCTTCAATTTCCTGTTTCCATCAGCTCAGCTATTCCCAATGTTCCTGCAAATAAACAAAGTTGAATTTAGGAAACTGAGCTTAAACATGAGTTAACTAACTCAACACTGTGCAGATTGATTCAGTTTACATATTAGATTATGGGACTGATCACCAAGAGTACAGCTGGCTAAATGGAATAGAAATACAAGAGATCCTTGTTATATTGATTCAGTCAGACAAAAATCCCAATCCATTACTTTGGCCAACTTTTAATTTGCTTCTACATAATTACGTGTAATGTTTGGTCACCTTGTATTACTCACTTTTATTCCCTC
>CM034531.1:76620290-77025394 GCA_020002185.1 Paraescarpia echinospica
CAGCAACTTCGCAAACACATTAAACACCTATCAAGCGTCTACACATTGGTGAATAAGCTATTTCCAGGAATAGCATCAGTCATACACTTTGCATGTTAAATTCGATCTATTCCCATACGCTGCTATCTTTTAAGTTAGTGTTTTCATACACTATCCATCCATGTCAGCTATGTGCCATACATATATATGCGATGGAGCGATGCGCGATGCGATAGGCGTTGCGATGGAATGAAGTGCGATGAGATGGCCGATGCAATAGAACGAAGCGCGATGCGACGGAACGATGCACGATGCTATGTGCGATGCTACGCGCGATGCTAGGATGATAAACCTAGGTAACACTGATAGCATTATTATTGCGCCAAAATATCAACGAAACAAGGTTGTCAACTACTTTCCAGTTAAATTGAATGGTAAAGACCATCAGGCGTTCGGTTGCGTATCGCATCGACTTACATGTCTTGCCATTTCTACCGAACAATCGTTCTATTTCGTTGGTCACCAGCGTTGTTTACATATATCCACAATGACCTCAGATCATCTTTGCCCCTAAAACCAAGCTTAATATTGGAAACCATGCTTTATCCGTAACTACACCCAACATCTGGAATCATCACCATGTCTCTTTAAATCGTTAGAGATTATCACCCTTACCTTGCCTATCATAATACACTTAATTCTTATTTGTTTGAAACCGCATTTCCATCGTAACCTTTCGGCGGTCCCTTGCTCTAATGATAACTATTACGTGTTGCGGTTCACGATTTTGCCTAACGAGTCTTGTATGTTGTCCCCGTAAGCCCAGATGTCTGAGTATATCGGCGCTATAAAAGGGTTATTGTTATTATTATTGTTATTATTAGCAGTAGTTAAATGTCTGCTTGCAGTAATGGGCGTCGATAAGTGGGGCTCAGTTCTCGCGGCTGGCATCGTCTGCATATTCTACACTGCATTGGTTAGTTGGCTTTAATTCAGTGGCAATTCTTATGCCCGTATCTTACTCGCCAATTTGTCAGTCTCCAAAGTTTTACTCTGTTCCTAGTTGTTCATTTTTCAATTGTAATTTGTTTATAAAGTAATCTTTGCCTCTTTAGAGGGAATTTCATTGGTTAAATTATTTGCAACAAATGGAGGTTTTTGTATAATTAAAATTACTGAATTTGCTTATTTTGCCTTCTTTTAGAATTAATGAATGATTGAACGTTTATTCAAACATTGGAAACAACACTATATATATATATATATATATATATATATATATATATACAAGACAAATACGTTTAACTGTAATACAAGTGAGAATGTACACTGTATAATGTTTGAAGGGTGTAAACAGGAAGTCATTGACTTGTTCTCGGCTTGGTCTACGTTTTAATCACTAAATAACAAAACTATATTTCATGTATGAGTCTTACCGTAAGAAATTGTACAAAATGGGAATTTGACAGATCGTTAGAGAAGCTAACACACTACTATTGAGTACGCAGAAACATTTCAGGACTGTGCTTCCACCTGTTATCTAAACTAATATCTACGTTTCAGGGTGGCATGAAGGTTGTCAAGTGGATTGACGTCTTCCAAATAAAGTTCTCTCTATGTTTTAGGGCGGCATGAAGGCTGTCATGTGGACTGACGTCTTCCAAGTCGGCATTATGTTAGTCGGTCTCTTCGCCATCATCATCCAAGGCTCCATCGACCACGGCGGCTTCGCTAACATCTGGAAAATAATGGACGACGGCGACAGAATTCATTTCTGGAAGTGAGTTGACGACACTGTGTTAAGATGCATATTTTTTTTATCAAATAAAAGCGTATTCCAGCATGAAAAGATCTTTATGTCTGTCAAGAAATGTCACGTTTCATAATTACTTTCAACATGATTGTTGTGTTTACAGTGTGACTAGATCTACTGGAGGAATATTGTTAGTGCAAACCCTTGATAGTACGAATATCGCAGCCCCTTTGTGGCGTTACGTTTACGTTGTGTATCTCAGATTGTGTCTTTCTTAAGCAAATTGTTATATAGGAATACTCTGTTTCAACTACCACATTTTCATCAGGGACGTTCCGTCTTTCTGTTTTATTTTCCTATTTGATAAATGTTATTTTAGCGTTGATAAATATCACCATAATAAACTTTATATGACATCATAGTAATTGTTTGTGTTAAGGGAGATGCTACAATACCTAAGATTTGGGTTTTGCTCGATGCTTTTGTTATGGTATCCGTATACTTACTTCGATATTGTAAAACAAACGTTTCTATCCACTTATAAAGGTAATCATGGTGACTTTGTGTGACGTGAAACAAAATCACGTCGTTTGTTCAATCTAGATTAAGATACTACGTCGTAAACAGCAGTAACTTAGATGACAATGCCAAACAGTCTAGCCGATATGGAATTGTACGTTGCAGCTTCGACGTTAACCCGACAACCAGACACACGGTCTGGAGCCTGAGCATCGGTGCTGGGTTCGCTTGGATCTCGGTCTACGGCGTCAACCAGGTTCAAGTGCAACGTTGTCTGTGTTCGCCAAACCTCCGCAACGCTCAGATGTAAGTAACAAATGCAGTTAGTATCAAAACATCGTCTTCTTTCCAACGCATCTTCTTCCGCTTGCTCCCTTACGTAGTGGAATCTACAGTACTCGGTAGCTTCTTCTGCCTTGCTTTCTAATACACTCCCGTCCTTTCTTGGGCGTTCGCATATCGTCTCACTTCGGCTGTCTTTACACCACAAATTTTGTATTCCTCTTCTACACCCTCTGCCACCTTCATTGCTCTATTCACCCCGGCACACCTCTCATTCGCATTCATTTCGAGCCCTTTTCCGTCTCCTGCCGTTATTTTCCATAAGCCGGTGGCTTTAATATCGTCTTCATCGCAATCATTTACTTCCTCTCTGTTCCACATGTCCGAAGTGACTTTGTCTATTGTTTATATACACACCACTGTCATGTTCTTCCTTATAAGTTATATGTTAGTATCAAACTACATTGTGGTGAATGCATACAAAGTTGTCTGCAAATACGATCTAAAATTGGTGTGTAGATATTGTAACGTTATGCTGTTTTGTTGTTATGAAATATTAGCAACAATAATCACAGTACGTGGTATGTTTTGACAACATCGAGATTTTAAAGACGAGTGACGCCATGTGTTTGCAGTGCGTTGTGGTTGAACTTGCCCGGCTTGACGGCGCTTCTCACCGTGTGTAGTATGTGTGGATTCGTTGTGTACGCCCAGTACCGCAACTGTGACCCGCTCACGGGCCCCGATCATTTGAAGAGGGACCAGGTAAGTACGACAATGAGCTGGTGTGTAGTATGTAGTGATGGCGTAGGTTTCGGCTTTGTCAGTGTTAGGACCTATAAACTCACGGTATGACTGGCCACTGTCTACCACCGTTTAGAGACATTTCTTCTTCGCTACATGTCTGGAATAACCTTCCTGTGGTTGTACTATTGTTATCTGCTCTGAGAATTATCACAAAACAAATAAACTAGCTAGTCATCTACTACTGAAAGAAGCTATGCAACCAAGCAAATACACTAAGTATAAATGTAGGAGAAGGTAGTGTTAGTTGAGCCAATTTTCCCAACTTATCCCCATTATGGGCTCATGTTACCCGACACAAAGTGCTAGTTGAGCCACTTGATCGGTCCTCTTTGAATTACCTTTATCTAACGATATATTCATGTTAGATACTTTTAGTGGTCGCCCAAAAATCCCCAAATGATCATTGTTTACGTGTGCAAACACATTTCGATTTAGGTATATGATTTGGTCGTATAGCTAACACTGGCTTCCCCTACATACAGTCGTACGCAACAATGCATCGAGTGGGGTAGAATTGATAATATCTACACATTCTAAGCACTGTGTAAAACAGCTCATAAATGGTCATGCTGCCTATTTTTGACAACATAAGCCTACCACTGCGTGGAGAGAACAGATATATCGCAGAAGAAACACAAACAATCTAGAAGTTATTCTTGGTGTGATTAAACGAATTCCGAGATCGCTCAAGAAGATTATACCGAAACGTACCAACAATTTATGCGGTTTCAAGCAATGCAGAAATCGGCACATTTATCGCTAATAAAAGCACCAGGTTGTATTTCATAAGGAAACATTCTTACTTCAAATACCAAAAACAAAAATTTCTTACATAAAGATTCTCCTGCAAAATAGCTTTGTCATGTTCTCTAGCATACAGACAAACGTCTTCGCCATACAATTATCTGGTTAACTTGAAGTATAGAATGTTGACGCTATCGGCAAGAATTTTGAAGGGAGATAACGTGATATCGAAACTTGCACAATTATGTATGTGATGCTAATCAGCTTTTGTTTTCTGGAAGCAGCATATTCAATGAGTTCAAATGTCTGAAAATGAGTGTTAGAACGAAAACCTGAACTTCCAACGTTATTTTGGGTCTCGCGGCCCATTTGGAAACCGTCCGCGGGCCAAATTTGGCCCGCGTGATAGGAATTACAGATCGCTGAAATACTGTGTACTTATATGTGGATGTTTGAGTCAGATTATCTGATGTAGGGATAACGACGACAACAACAACAATAACAACGTCATCATCAACAACAACAACAACAACAACACAACAACAACACTAACAACGACAACGACAACAAAACTAACAACAACAACAACAATTATTCAGCTTCTTAGATAAAAACAAAAATGCACTAATTGTCCTTATAACTCCTACGAGTTGATGAAGTTGATTTATTGTCGAAGTTAATTGGTCGTGGCTTAAAACACCACCACGTCGTTCTATGACGAAACAAAATCAATACAGAAGTTAAGATAAAAGAAAGATCGTATTCCGGAAGCGTCGATATAACCGGACGTGTTATGTGTTCAGCTGCTTCCGTTGTACGTCCGAGATCACCTGGACTACCCCGTCGTTCCCGGCCTCTTCACTGCCTCCGTCTTCAGTGGCTCTCTCAGGTTTGTCTTCGGAGGGTACGGTGTGCGTGTGTAGGTGCGTACGTACGTAGGTGCGTATGTGCATGTATGCGCATATGAACCAGGAAGAAGGCGACTGGGTTTTGATGTCTTAGATGCGTCTGCGACGATTTATCGTGACGTGCATTCCCCAATGTGACACGACGCTGGCCTTACATGCACCTCTACAACATTAGTCGTATCAGGCGATACCTCGCAACAGATGCGACTAAATCACCCTTTCGTCATATCTATACTGGAGTGCGGAAACGCGCTACCGTCTGGCTGGACTACCACGTGACCACATTTATAAACTACAGCGAATCCAAAACATGGCAGCCAGAATCATCACGTTGACACCTCGCCGTGACCACATAACTCCGATTTTAAAAGAATTACTCTGGCTGCCAATCAAATGCCGAATGAAGTTTAAAATTAATCTTCCTGTATTCCGATGTTTGAACTGGACGGCGCCGCTGTATCTGGCCAACCATTTGAAGAGATAATGTCCGGTATACATACGGAGTGATTGTTCCTCTGCTGTGGAATGCGCTGCGTCGGTGTGGGTGTGTGTGCATAGGTATGCGTATATGTAAATAGAGTAATAATTAGTATAATTTATAATTTATATAATTTGTTTATATATATATTAGCCATAAAAAGAAACTGTGCATGATACAGATGTCATTATATTGTTAAAAAGTGGTTTAAACTGTCCACACAAAAGTGTGATCATAGTGTAACATGTATGCCATTATTTTCACGTGACAATGACACGATGGCTTTAATGTTTATGCCTAGTCTTTAGCGTCAAAGTTTCCGCGGCAAACTTGAAAGTCACAAGATTAATAACTGCGTTGATCACTGCAGTGCATCGGCGCCTCGTTGATGTAATCAGGTGGGTATGGAACCTCTTTGGAATGTCAGGCTTGTGCTTCGTGTGTTTTTCCAGTTGGGTGTACCAGCAGCTCTCCAAACGTCTGTTTTGTGTAGCCATGCCTGTTACGTAAGACCCAGAAGCATTTTATTTGTTTTAACACAATGGCATTGCATGACCTTGCATTGTGTAACTTTCCAATGAAAGTCATGTTTTGGTATAGTTTACATGTCCCTGTTTTATGTTAATCGACATTGAGCAAAATCAATCTATTGAATTACATTTCGGTGCCTTTCTTCCTATGCACAGTTTCTTTTTGTGGCTAGTATAGTCTTTAATTAATAGTTTTAATATAACTAACTTAATTTGTTTTATGTATTATCAGATGTTTCTTTTTTGCAGGTTTTAATGATATACAAATCAAATCAATTTATTTTGCAACAACAACAACAACATAACAGTATATATACATAAAATAACCATTACAAAAATTTTAGTTGTGTTGCATGGTGGTCACATGGCATGTACACATACGTATACGATGATTATCACGAGTGTATGATATATTCTGTATGACAACGGAATGGGGATGCGATGGAGAAAGAAACGAATTATTGTAGGAAATTACTGTTAGAAAACATTGATAACTGATTATGTTGATATGTTTATTCCATGTTAAATGTTTATCAATGTGTATTCCTAAGAACTTCACCGATTCTTCTTTGTTATCCTTTTCAACATGATTAATAATTTCACTGTTTATTTTAATACAGTTATTTACCTGGTATTTGCTATTCGGTGGACTAAATATGCAAAATGTTGTCTTTTTATATTTAATGACAATTTATTGGCACAAAGCCAATCGTACAAATGTAATAATTCTTGGTTTATGCTGTAAATTAAAGTATCAATATCAGGACCTGATTGGTATACTGTTGATTCATCTGCAAAAGATAACAAATTCAGTGACGTAGAGTTAGTTATATCATTGATATCAATTAAAAATAAGATAGATTGGTCCAAGTATGGATCCTTGGGGCACTTCACTTATTTTGTTTTTTGGAGATGATTGACATTTGTGTATCTCGGTATATTGTTTTCGATTTGATAAATAACTTGCAAACCATTTATTGCTTATTTCCCGAATTTCATAAAAGTTTAATTTGTACAGTAAGATATCATGGTTTATTGTATCGAATGCCTTTGAAAGATCCAGAAACACAGCCAATGTAGGGTCTTTTGTTATTTTATCGTTTGCATCTGCAATATCCTTGAGCATCTGCAGTATTGGTTGAATAGTAGAATGTTTTGCACGAAACACATATTGGTGTTTATACTAAATGTTATATTTTTCTAAGAACATTATTAATCTATTGCATACAATTTTTTTCAAAACATTTTGAAATCGCGGGTAGAATACTTATAGGTCTATAATTGTTAAACAGTTTATTGTTACCTGATTTGAAGACGGGAATGACTTGCAGGTTTTAAGTTTTCAGGAACAATTCCCGTGACAAAGGATTGGTTTAGTATATGTTGAAGCGGAGTGGCTACTTCATGTATGGTCGCTTGCAGTAGTTTAGTGGATAGACCGTCGAAACCTTCATTGCATTTAGTTTTAAGGTTTCGCAAAAATATTTCTATTTCTGTCGTCTCCGTTGGTTGCATGACACAATTTACGGGATAGTTTCCTCTTAGGTGTGTTTCAAATTGCTTAACAGGAAGAGCTTTTGAGTTGCTTATCGATTTACCTATTCCAACAAAACAATTATTAAATTCTTCTGTAATTTGTTTTATAGTTGTATTCTCTTGTCCGTTTATAATAAAGGTGTCAGGTAGTTTGGGGAATTCCTTTTGTTTATGTTTTGCTAGTCGTAGTACAGCCCATGTTTCTTTGATATTGTGCTTACGTTCTTCTAGCATTTTTGCTGCTCGTTTAATCTTATTAAAGACTCTACACTATTCACTACATTTATTTATGATTTCTGGATTAGGTCTATTTAATATCTTTTTAAGTAACTTTGCTTTATTTAGAGATTAAGTCAATATGCCTGAATCAATCCATGGTTCTCGTTTAATGTATTTTTTTCTTAACTTTCACAGATTTAATTGGACAAGACACTTCGAAAAGTGATTTGTATATTGTCATAAAAGTATCATAAGCTTCATTCGCATCGGCAGTGGATAGTATAGTTGAGTAATATATGAGCCATATCTAATAGATTTCTAAATGATGCAGTGTCGGCAGTTCCGGCTGCTACCAATAGGAGTGCATGCATCAACTTGCCGTAGTCGCCACTCGCGTCGTAATTCGCGTCCGGACGTGTAAGGCCTCCCCTAGGTGGGGATCATACACCACACGATGCAACAAATCGTTATACGCAAATCGTCGCAGACAAAACGTCGCGTCGTGACGTGTGTGCTGGGCTTTAGAGACGTGCCATGTATATATTGACAAAATACCTGATGTGCCTGTAGTTAATTGATACCGCATGTGTTATTTACCAATAATGTATCTCTGGTACCTTGTTAATAGGAGAGTAATTGTTTGATCTCGTTTAGAAAATGGGTTTATCCACATTTGTTAGGGAATGTGGTGATAATCTCGGTTATGAACAGAAAAACAATTGCATTTCATTCAATTATACTTTTACGATGACTTGCATTGAAACGGTGCACAATAAAAAAATCACAAAGAAAAGCAGAACGATTATTGAGTTCAAAACACTTGCAAATGCTGTGCTTAAAAAGGGATAACGAAACATATTTGTTTATCTTACAAGGGTGTATAGCTTTAGTTAAAAATTGATGACCAAACACATAGGGAGAGTGATATCAAACTACAACGGGGAATAATTTTCTGACAAAACCATAACCGATCTATAGTTTTCGACAGTGGAAAAACCCAGTAATAATCCCACTTCATACATGAATCAGTTGTGACTGAAATGTTGCTATTAACGA
This sequence comes from Paraescarpia echinospica, assembly GCA_020002185.1. NCBI lineage: Eukaryota > Metazoa > Annelida > Polychaeta > Sabellida > Siboglinidae > Paraescarpia > Paraescarpia echinospica. Next base: position 76,629,102 of record CM034531.1, read on the forward strand.
TAAACAACGCAACAAACAAAACAGTTATTATTTTACTCTTGGTGTGTTGCATAGTTGGTCTTATTTCTAATAAACTGACGGTCACATACAGTACAATATCATCGGGTCTGAACGCACTGGCGGCCGTCATCCTGCAGGACATGGTTCGACCTTTCTGCTTCCCAAATATGAAAGACTCGACAGCTGCCAACCTGTCTAAAGGAATAGGTAAGACAAATGTGAATCAAGTCAATTTCGTAAAGTGCCATTTTCTGAACAGCAGGCAACAATAAAAAACACTTTGTTTATTAAATAGTAATATAATAGTACGTGCGTACGCATGTACGTACGAATGCACAGTCATAATGGTTCGTTCGTACGTGCGCACGCAAGAAGACATGTGTATACAGAAATATACGTTAATTAACTAACTAATGTGCGTGCGCGCCCGCACTACTGTAGTATATTTTGTTGCAGCCGTCGGCTTAGGAGCTTTGATGATTCTATTGACCTACGTGGTATCACATTTTGGCGGAATTCTCCAGGTACGCTACTTCCCTAATGTGTAACATTCGAATGCAGATGTTGGTTAAGTTTGTTTGATCTATTCAAGGAATATGCATCGTATTACACTGACACAAACCGATAATTATTACATAAATCCAGCGGACATGGGTTGTTTTACATAACACTTGTTATGTTAGAGCATTCTCGAGTTAATCAAACTGATTAGACATGCTCGCCTGCACTGAGCGAAAAAATATCACGATTCAATACTTTGGTCCCAAGTCCACGCGTCAAGGGTGACACGCCTTCTAGCTGGTAACACTGCAGTATTAAAGCATAGATAAGTTTTTATACAGCGCGGTATCCAGTCCTTAGGACTACTCGAAGTGCTCTATTCTTTATTACCTGGAAGACCTATTCAATTGAACACCATCTCGACTTGTTCTGGAAAACATTAAGCCACGCTGCAATTACTGCGCGAAAACTGTTACGGTGTTCTCCTGATATGTTTGACCAGCGGTCTACGTACTGTCGGTTTCTATTTATATCAGTATAGTGTAGTATATGCACTTTCCTTCTGCAGTTCACATTTTCAATAGGAAAATTATTACTGCCATTTGTGCACATTTATTTGACCCGCAACAGCTGTCCAGTCAAAAAACAGTTTATCATTGTTTACTTATTAATGTACGGATGAACCTGTTTTATGTGCAGAAGCAGGCTGTTGATACATAGATCCAGAAGGCTTGTTCTATGCTATACACGTGTGATGTGTGGGCAAGATCAACGCATGCGAACACATTTAACCTTGTCCCATAGGACTACTGCCGAATAATAACGAACTGTCTGATACTTACAACGTAGTCATTATACACCTATTGGTTGATATAACAACCTTAACCACCAGACGAAATTTTGTTGTCAAATAGAAAAAGCACGCATACTGGTAGACCAGCTATATATTTTAAGCCGCCCTAAGGTGCAGGAAGTCATCAAATGGCATCATGAGCTTACCACTTTGCCCAGCTCCATTAGATTATCAGTGTGGAATGCACGACTGCCATTTACACAGTCTGTTGTCCAAAATGGGACTAAGATCAGTTGTATACCGAGTAGTTGACAGGGTGCAGTCGTCAAAATGCAACTGCGGAGTAGAGCATACGACGTCAAAGTTCTTCTTCTGCCAGCAACAGGCCAATGTCTGCACTCTGGAACACCTAGCCTTTGACATGGAGCGGACAAAACCATGCGCCAGAAAACGGCAACATCTCGCGTGAAGAACACGACACGAAGACTAGGAAGCAGACGAACGAGACAAAACAAAACTAAAACAAGAAGCGGCTTTGAAAACGTGAAACATTTTGGTTTCCCGTTGTACGACAATTTACGTGTTGCGAAATATTCAAAGGCAGTCTTGCAATTATGTTTCTACTATGATATCTCTGTTCTCGCTGTTTAGTTCTTATTAGTCTTACTGCGTCTGATGGAGTTTGTAATAATAACAGTAACAATCACTATCAATATTATTGTTATTGTTGTTGTTAATATTATTATTATTAATTATTATTATTATTATTAATTATTATTATTATTAATGTAAATATCAGTAATATCATCACCACGACAATGATCATAATTGCAGCGCTAATACCTCTACCGTTCTTGAGTTTGCTGATGTGCAGTCTGCTTTATGTTATTATAGTGTTTCTGTTTTTTCTCTCCAAAAGGCTGTCTACGCGGTTAACGGGATGACCGGCGGACCTATCCTAGGCGTCTTCGTTTTGGGCATGACAAATCCATGGTCCAACAATATAGTAAGAACAGGCACCATTGCCATTTACATTCTGGCAATAACATACACACACTGCATATGTGTGTGTGTGTGTGTGTGTGTGTGTGTGTGTGTGTGTGTGTGTGTGTGTGTGTGTGTGTGTGTGTGTGTGTGTGTGTGTGTGTGTGTGTGTGTGTGTGTGTGTGTGTGTGTGTGTGTGTGTGTGTGTGTATATTACTTTGCTGATATCATAACCAAAAGGAGCTGTCCTTAGGAGATGAATATACATGTATCAGCGGGCATCAGTGGTTCATACTTTTACCAGCAATGTCGGGAACATTGTCATAATTGTTTCAAATTTGAAACGTATTTAATAATCGGGTACCATTGATTAATAAGTTGTACTTCTGAATATTTCAACGCTTGATGGTAATAGCTACTGTATCATAGTTTTGGGCGTAAAACAACACGTTTTTTTTTATTTTGTTAACGGCTAAGCCGCTAAAGCGATGACTATAATACACGTTATCTTTTTTTTAGGGAGCCTACGCTGGGTTTATCAGCGGATTGATAGCAAACATTTGGCTGGGCATAGGAGCGTTCCTTTATAGGCCTCACGCCTACAAGCCGCCGGTGTCTTTAGCGGATTGTGCGGTCGATAACTCTACTGACGTGACGTCATTGTACTTTAACTTCTCGACCACAGCTGCCCCGGCGTCGAGGCCGGCAGACAAGTGAGTGCACATTCTCGACTAATTCGGTGTTGCATTCGCGTAGGGCAGAAATACGTAAACGAAGTGTGTTATGAGGACAAACGCTGACTAGCGCAGTGTATAAATAAATTCATGCTGAGAACGACAATATCCTGACAAGAATGTTTTGTACCAAAGTATCAAAACACTCTAAAGTGCTTTTAATATATTTTCTAAACACTACTTTAGTGTTGTAACGTCTTAATATGCGATTGTTTGTATGCTTGCAGGCCGGGGTATTTGGTCTTCTACGAACTTTCCTACCTGTGGTATAATCTTTTTGCCGTCATCGTCGTCAACGCCGTCGGTGCAATCGTTAGTATTCTCACACGTACGTACGTATTGTTTTATTTGGTTTCTCACTTTCCGCGAGACCGGTCGCGGAAACTGTACGCTACTTTTCGGACTTTGTGCAAGTGCTAGATGGAGGTTGCTTAGCTGCTGTAAGTTCCATAACTAAAGCCTGACATCGACGCACATTACGCATCAGTGTCAATGCGTGCCTGTGTAGCAGGGTGCATTACGTAACAACGTCTGGCACTGGCAAACAACGCCGGACAGTGGAACTGTAGACATCGACTTGTTATTATGTTCCGCATGACTGCGTTTGCAAGTTGGCATACAACATGCCGAAATCGCGTAGATCAAGCAATGTCCAGGACAACCAAGAAGATGAGTTAACTAGTTAATGTGAAATGTCATTATTCATATGAGTTAGCATTATTATTAGTGTAATCATTTATGGCCAGCGTAAGCTATGTTGGGTTAGGATTATACACCATAGTTTACGTTACCCATAAATAATTACAATATTAATAATGCTAACCCATATGAATAATTACATTTCACATTAATTAGTTATTTGTAAGGATATTTCACACTAACTACTTATTTCATCGTCTAATTAGTTATAATAATTATCTGATATATATACCACACTAACTATTTATTTCATCGTCTGATTGGTTATCTGATATATATATATATGTATATCAGATAATTATTATAACCAATCAGATCATGAAATAAATAGTTAGTGTGAAATATCCTTATTAATTAAGTTAAGGTTATTATTATTACCTATGGTTGGGGTTATGGTAATCGCTGGAACCAATTAGACGACGGGAATAAATCGTTAGTGTGAAATATCATGATTAATTACGAGGGTTAAAATTATTATTATCAGTTACGATTGGAATCAGTTATGATTGGGGTTAGGGTAATAGCTGGAACCAATCAGATGACGGGACTAAATAGTTAGTGTGAAATTTCATTATTATTTAATGTTAAGGTTATTATTATTATAATTAGTTGTGGTTGGAATCATCTATCGTTGGGGTTGGTAATACCTGGGTTTGTTTATGGTTTGTTTAAGCTCACAACGATTACACCGACGACCGCCCTGTATGCCTGCACTTGTATCTGTTTAATTTTACTATCCAGTCAGTCATATTACACTAACATCTTTATATGTGTAAGCCTGCAAAGTTGTAGTGGTGTACTTAGGATCTCTGGGGGAACAAAGTGATACATGAACCTCAAATCTCCACAGCTATTACCTTCGTCCACCCCCACAATATTTTAAATATGCATATACCTGGACGTTTCCGCCAGACGTTCCCCCGCCGACGATAAAGCAATTTAAAAATACAATGCCACTACTCGCACTCTTGCACTCCGTGAACTTACCGCTGACACGACGAGGTTTATTAACAACATCAGTCTGGTGTCAATAGCTTTGTTTTTAATCTTAACGTAACCCTTATTGCCAAAATACCGTACCCCATGTATCGCTTGCCTGGATACCCCACGACCTCCTACCAAGCGACACGTACTTTTTAGAAATTGTAAAACGGGAAAATAATATTATGCAGGGGTACTGTTTGGAACTTAACAGTAGTGTTTTGAGGGTATGCTCAAAACACTACGGTATTGTTTTGAAAGTACACTCAAAACACTACCGTAGTGGTTTCGAGGGGTAGTGTTTTCAACTTACTACACCGGGTCTCATACGAACACGACCACAACTTACTACACCGGGTCTCACACGAACACCGGGTCTCACACGAACACGGCCACAACTTACTACACCGGGTCTCACACGAACACGGCCACAACTTACTACACCGGGTCTCACACGAACACCGGGTCTCACACGAACACCGGGTCTCACACGAACACGGCCGCAACTCGAGAGGAGCGTTGCGTTGATGCCACAAATTCGGGTGCAAAAAGTTACTTGTACATTTCTTTCCCTTTAGTTCATTTTCTATTATTATACTTATTACTCAGTTAACCTGAGGAAGCTTTTGTTGTAGATATTTCCGGAGAAAACAAGATATTTCCGGAGTAAACAAACTCCTGCTTTCTATTTTTGTTGTTACGTTTTTGTTATGTTCATGTTTAACAGTGAGAACTGGTATTATTTAATATATTTATTCTTTTTATTCATCCTATCTTTGTTGTCATACATCAATTCATCCTCACATGAACGTAAGACAAACTCTGCTCCACTTTATCTAGTAATTAAAACACTACAGACACTCACTTTTACTGAAACCAATTTTGAAAATAAATATATTGGTCTAATGATAATTAAATAAATGATAAATAACGATTCATTTCTATTATTTACGGGTGGTATAAAACAATTGTCTAAATTATAAGTTAGATGTGAATACCAAAACATAATGAACTGTCATTAATAAGCCGCTCCTCATATTATGATTTTGATTAATTTAATTTATTAGGCAAAAATAATAAAACACATTTCAGTGTTTCCAGTTCTAATATACAATCAATACATGCAAGGTTTAATGAACTCGAGGCATACCTTGAATATATATCTTCTTTAAATTTTAAACTTAATTTTATTATTATTGCCATAATTGCTATTATTATTGTTATTATCATCATTATTATTTTCCTCCTCGTGATCATATTCATAATTGTTTTCCTCAACATTATCTACGTTCTCAACATGTTGGTCTTCATCAACGCCATCTTCGTTGTCATAATCGTCATCGGCGTTTACATCTTCGTCGTCATTCTAAACACAGTAATAATCTTCATCATCACCATCATCGTCTTCAACATAATGTGCATCGTCATCACCTCCTTCCTCATCATTTTGTCTCTATATTTGTAATAATTTTCACCATTTTCAACTTCACCATAATCATCATGGTAAATTTCATATTCATCAACACTATTTAGCACCACCTACATCAAAATCTGCACATTCATCGTCATCATCGTCATCGTCACCATGGTCGTCGTCATCTTAATCTTCTTCATAATCTTCATATTCATATGCATCACCGTCATTTTCGCAATCATCATATCTTTATCGTCATCTTCTTTATTTTCATCTTAATTAACATCTTCATTGTCACTAGTACAATCCTCTTCACCCTAATCATCGTAATCTTCATCATAACCATCATCGTCGTCTTCATCATCATCTATATTTTAGTCGTCATCATCTTCTTTTTTCCGTTAACACAGTATTCTTCTTCATCTTCGTCGTCATCCTCATATTATGTGTGTGTGTGTGAGCGTGCGAGCGTGTTTGCGTGCTTGTTCGCTCGTATTTAGGATATACGTATTGTAGTAAATATGTTCTAGTCTTTTTGACATTAGTTGATGATCTGTCATTGTTATTACAAAATGGGCTTGCATGTTCTTACAAAATGTGCAAACCTGATATTATTACAAAATGGGCCTCAATGTCATTATATAATGTTATTACATTATTACATCGGTTTATTACAAAACGGGCCCGTTTTTATTACAAAATGGGTCGTTATTACAAAATGGGTCGTAACATTCGATTGAGACTCCGATGCTCTAGCCACATATCACTGCACTCCACCATCATAAATTATCACTTTTATACCCATACCTATATGTTGATGCTGTGGCCTGAATATTTGTTATCATATTTTCTAAGGCTCCGCTGACCCAAAGAGCGTAGATCCCAGACTGCTGACGCCAGTTGTCGAATCATTCTGCTGTTGTTTGCCGCCGAAATTCCGACGAGCGCTTCAATGCAACATCGACCGAACTTCGGTGAGTGACGCGTGTCATTTTTTATGTCATCTTGGATGTCACCCCTCTCCCCGAGAATTATGTATAGCGTTACATAATGTATGTATCACGCAGTTGTCGGCAACAAAATGTTGGCATGATCTTGTGTACGGTCGAATTCACCGTACACTCATTTTGATGGTAACAATAATGGATTGAAGATACACATAAAATCGAGTGTAGCATACGAGAAAGATAGTCTTGCTACAAGCTACGATACTTACATAAGCTTGGGGAACCTCCTATGTTAACAATCTATCTTCCACCGTCTTCCTTTTAAATCATTGAGCTGAATCACAACTTGTACGTTGGTAAAGTTTCTCGTGTTTTATGAATAATTCGGTGTATTTCGTAAACTATCTTCCCATCCGTGACGCGAAGGACGCAATCCGGCCTTGGGATATCAAAAACATGCCAGGTATGAGCATAATGATGCAATTGTAAAGGCTTTGTTTCTACGTAGGGAATGTACTATAAGAACGATTCTTTCGCTACTTCAGGGTAACGCCAAGGTCGACGCAATAATCGAGTCGTCGAAGATGGACACAAAGTGCTACACAATCGAGGCACTCGCGGCAGACACCCGGCTGTAGGTCGTCGTGAAGGGAGATGGGTTCGCTACCTAGATACTCACGTGTCTGATTAATTCTTACAAAGTTTAATCATTATATATACAATCACTTAAAATGCCTCACAACTACGGAATGAACATCTTTTCTAGGTTTCTAGGTATACATATATGTGTGTGTGTGTGTGTGTGTGTGTGTGTGTTTGTGTGTGTGTGTGTGTGTGTGTGTATTGAAATATGCATTAGCGCGTTGGCGCATTATTGATTAAATGTGTTTTACGTGTTCGTAATACACTAATAATTGCGTTATTGCCTGGTATATAGCGCGAAAGACCGACCGACCGACCGATCGACGGACCGACCGACCGACCGACCGACGGCGGAACTTTGATGCAGTCATCGATGACAAAAGTGATGTTTGATCTAGTATCACTAGTATTCCCCATCATTTCAGTACGACTGACCTGTATGATTTCTCGACAGGGCTCTGAGCTAGTATCTAATATGGCATCCATTTCCACAGCCTGAACTAGGACTTATTGGACAAGTCTAGGAGCTCATTGCTATCTGGGTGTGTTTGTTGGTCAGTAGTCCAAAGTGCTTCTGTGGCTATTGTATTTACTTTGACACTTGCCCCAATACTACAAAGAGTATCTACTTTAACATCTACACCACCACCATTGTCCTGGCTAGTGGACATGCTGGAGGTTTAACAAGATTTAACAAGATTGCCATCCAAGTCATTTACTCTAGATGGCGGGTGGACAAGGAAGCCCTTTGGCTTATCGAGAGTCCAACCCTTTGATCTACACATATCCAGCGCTTCTGAGGTATCTGTCGATTTTATTTTTAAACATATTCACACTACTAGCACCCACACAATCATCACATAATCTGTTCCATTCATTCAGTCCTTTGTGAAAATGAGAACTTTCTTACGTCTAATCTACACTGCTCCTTTACTAATGTAACTTCATGTCCTCTAGTTTTTCTATCTTTCTTAACTAAAAAAAACCCATATTTCTATCACTATTTTCATAACCATTCAATATTTTAAACACTTCTATCTGATCTCCTCTCAATCTCCTGGTCTCTAGTGTTGTTAAACCACATTCTTTTAGGCGTTTTTCATAACTAAGATCCCTCAATTTTGGTATCACTTTAGTCGCTCTCCTCTGTACTCTTTCTAGCATATCTATGTCCTTCTTGCGGTATGGCCTCCACGCTTGTATACAATATTCTAAATGAGGCCTAACTATTGTTTTGTACAACGGTATTATTAGTTCTTTTTCTTTATATGCTATATTTCGCCTAATCAATCCAAGGATTTGATTTCCTTTTGAAGCTGCAATTCCACACTGCTCTGAAAACTTCATGTCAGCCCTAATTGTCAGCCCTAAGTCTTTTTCTTTTGCAGTAGTATTTAGTACAGTTCCCCCATTGTATATTCTACATATTCGTTCTCCTGTCCTGTGTGAAGGCATTTACATTTCCCAAAATTGAACAACATTTGCCACTTTTCAGACCATTTGATCAACCTGTCAAGATCATCTTGTAATTGCTGTCTATCTCCATCACTTTTAATCCTTCTAGACACTTTTGTATCATCTGCAAATTTCAACACCTTGCTAGCTATATCATCGTCCAAATCGTTTATATATATTAAGAATAATATAGGTCCCAGTACTGATCCCTGTGGAACCCCACTCAAAACTGATTTCCAGTTTGAAGCCTCCCCATCAACAACTACCCGTTGTCTTCTGTCAATCAGCCATTTTTCTATCCAGTTAATTATATTACATTTCCTATGCCATGGGCCATTAGTTTAAGCACTAATTTCTGATGTGGCACTTTGTCGAAAGCTTTTTGAAAATCTAAGTACATGATATCTACTGGTGATCCATCATTTACCCACTTAGTGATATCTTCCAAAAAACATAACATATTTGTTAAGCATGACCTCGCTTTTAGAAACCCATGTTGAGATGGGTTTATCAAGTTATGTTTAACAAGAAAATCCACCATGTGAACTTTAATTAGTCTTTCTAATAATTTACAAACCACCGATGTTAAACTAACTGGTCTGTAATTATTTGACTTGTTTCTCGAACTTGTTTTGAATAACGGTATAATGTTTGCTTCTTTCCATTCTAAAGGAACCATTTCCTCTTCTAATGACAAGTTGAAAACTGTTGCAAGCGGTAAGCTAATTTGTTCTTCAATTTCCAATAGTAGTTTGGGTGTAAAATCATCCACTCCAGGTGATTTAGTATCCTTCATAGCCCTAATTTTCTTAGCTACCATTTCTGGGGTTACAATTAACTGTCTTAAATAGTCTGATTCTGCCCCCTTGAACTTAGCCTCTGATACTGGCAGTGAACTACTGTTTTCTCTGGTAAACACTGAACTAAAATACTCATTCAGGTCTTCTGCTATTAAGAATCCTTCTGATATTATATTTCCAGCACTATCTTCTAGAGGACCGATCTTATCCTGAACTTTCTGTTTGCTTCGAACATACGCATAAAAACTCTTGCTGTCATGTCTTATATTACAAGCTAATTTATGTTCATAGCTTCTCTTTGAATTTCTAATTTCAGCTGTAGCTTGGTTTAGTGCTTCTTTATAAATGTTGTAGTCTTCGTCATTTCCAGTACGTCTATATGACTTCCACATCATTTGTTTATACTTAATTTTTCTAATGGCTTCTTTCGATAAGTGTTTCTTTTTGGACCGTTTCCCGTGTTTTTTTAAGGGAACAAATTTGACGATGATGCATTCAATTTCACTCTTTAAGATATTCCAGCATTCTGTTGCTGTCTTATTCTTCAGTGTGTTATTCCAGTCTATCTTTGCTAAATATTTCCTTATGTCCTTATATTTTCCTTTGTGGAAATTTCTCCTGTACTGCTTTTTACTAGTCCTTTCTGATTTTACTTTGATGATAAAATGTATCTGGTTGTGATCACTATTTCCAAGTGGCTCACATATTCTGACATTGTCAACTAATTCATTCTGTGAAGACAAAACTATGTCTAACACATTCTCTCCCCTGGTTGGTTCTAGCACATGTTGAGAAAGGAAACTATCTTGTACTAAAACTAAAATCGTGTGGTCCTCATTACGCATACTCTGTAGAGATTTCCATTTTTTATGCCCATGGTTGAAATCCCCCATAATAACACAGTCCAGTTTGCTCACTTCCCTTCTAGCGTTTTGTATTTTTTCATTCTCTTCTATGCTTATGTTTGGACTTCGATAAACTAATCCAACCGTTAACGTTGAGTTTCCTGTAACTATGTTACACCAAACAGCTTCTTCTCAATCTGCTTCTCTGTCTAATTTTATTTCATAAGCCTGGATAGATTCTTTAATATATAACATAACTCCACCTCCCCTTCTTCCTATGCTATCTTTCCTAAACATTACATATCCTGTCAGTCCCAATTCGGCATCTGATACATCGGTGGTTGCCCATGATTCGGTTATACCTATTATGTGAGGGTCAATATCTTCTACCGTAATGTTTAGTTCATTTCTTTTGTTTACTATACTCCTTGCATTTAAACAAACACATTTATATCCAGCTTCAGAACAGTTTTCCAGACTGTTCTTTGCTAAATTATTTTTGCTGTCTTTATCTATGCCTCCAGTTTCAGGCTTCTCTGCGAGTCCCCCCTGCGAATTTAGTTTAAATAGATACAACCTGTCCCACTGTGAACAGATCTCAGCAGATTCTCTGAGAATACTGCTGCCCCCTTTCCACTTAGATGGAGGCCATCTCTCATGTACATATCTTCTCTCCCAGCAAAGTACCCCCATAAATCTATGAATCCCACGCCCTCTTCCTCACACATCTGCTCAACTAGTGCGTTGATCGCCATCCTCTTACAGTTTCTGTATGATGCCCCCCTTCCTCCCATTACTGGCAAAATTCCTGAGAGAACAACCTGTTCCACTCTTGTCTTCTTTAGCTTCCTTACTAGATGTCTGTACTTCTGAACTATCCCAGTTGTTCCCTCCTTGTCTGCATTGTTTGTCCCTACGTGTACTAGTATAGACCCTCCCTTGCCATGCCCCAATACCTTCTCCACCCTTCCGGTCACACGCTCTATCCTAGCCCCCGGTAGACATACAACAACGTCGTTCCCCTCACATATAGTCTTGTCTGTTTTTCTCAGAATTGAGTCGCCCATAAACACTCTCTCTTTTCTCCTTGCCCCCTCAATCACTGCCTTGGAGTAGCTCCTCCGGTTTGCATATGTCTGGTTGTTGTCTTTTCCTCTTGCTGTCTTCTCTCCTGACACATTCTCTTCCATTCCCTTCTTTCCTGTCGCGTTTTCTCTTGTCCCCTTTCCTCCTGTCATCTTCTCTTCTAGCACATTTACTCTCACTTCCTTTCGTCCCTTCATCTTTCCTCCCATCACATTTTCTTTTCTCCTCTCCCGTCCCTTTTCCCCGGCTAACTCCTTCACTACGGTCACTTTCTCCCCTGTCACCTTCACGCCTGTCATGTTTTCTGCTTTTTGCTGATCACTCTGTCTTCTTCCATCAGTCTTCTGTCTCACAGTCTTACCAACTGCCTCTGTGGTATGTACCTCTTCACCACCTGTATCGCTGTCGCGTCTCTCCTCGTTCTCTACAGTCTGACTACCTGTTGATCTATTCCCACTGACCCGTTTTCTTTTCCTCTGCCGAACACTTTTCCTCCGTCCCTCTGTCGTCTCAATTTCTTGTTCCTTCACACCGGTCACCTTCCCTCCTCTCAGTCTCTATTCTTCAGTCTCTGTGTCACAACTCTGCTCCTTCTGTGTTGTAGAATTCTCAACTCTCTCCGCGTCATCTCTCTCTGCTCCATCTATTTCTATGTTGAGTCTCACCTCCATCTCCTTCACTATATCCGTCAACTTAAATACCTCCTTCATCAGACATTCCACCCTCAAACACCCCATACACCGAAAGGTGAATCCGTCATCTTTAGTCTCTGCCCATGATCTTGGACAGCCATACAACGCAAAATCTACCCAGCTCTGGCAGTCGTTGCAAACTAAGTGTCGTTTTGACCTGAGTTGCCGCTTGCAAAATAGTTTTTATATAGTCTTTGAAAAGACTTTTCTGTGTACAATTTACACCAGATTGTTTAGGTTATAGTTGGTTATATTTGTTAACACACAGTGACACACCGTGCCTTACCTAGTTACGATGTCGATGACAATGTATTCAAGTTAGGCTTAGATACAAGGTAGACTTTACAAAGACGGTTTCCTGTGTACTAATATACACTTTAAAAGGTTGTTATTTCGGGTTTTCATTACTCATCTAACTACATCGCTTATCTCAAATAAAGCTATTCTATTGTCGTTCACGTTACGTTAACTTCGCCAGTGACCTACTTTGTAAACAACGTTCCGATTACATTAACGTCCCCAATTATCGCTCGCAAATCGCCTACTTTTAATCTACCCTAGATTACTCCCTCTAGCTAACTTAAAAAAAGTATATTGCTTAATATATATCTATAATTACGTTATGTATGCTACACACTCAATAGTATCACTTATCTTGATCAAATATCCTTATATTTTCGCAAGTTTGCTGCAGCAAATTCAAACCAATTCACCACCGGAAGTTCCCCTGTAGTAAGGTTGTATTAGCACCTCGGTGCCCTGCCTGGTCAATCTTCCATTGTGGTGTTGTAGGTACCCTAACGCTCGACTCATTGGTGATACCTACTCCATTACAATTGTCCGGACAGGTGGACATACATGGAGTTGGTCTGTTATCATTGTGCGTTGGTTGGCTATTACCCCAAAGGGTGGTGGTGGACCCATGGCCAACTGGATTCACCTTATTTAGTTTGACGGTGGTTTATCCGTCCCATCACCTTTTCTGTTGGAAGGGGCGGGGAGACCACGACGAGGACTGAGACTTCGGCTGTAATTGTTATCTGGAGGCTGATTATATCTTCCCCGGTTATCATCGTGAGGGGAGTTATGAGTCATATACCGTCTACGAGTATCATCCCGATTATCCTCTCGTGAGGGGTTATGGGTATTATATTGCAGACGAATATTATCATCCCTCCCACCATGCCTATCACTATGCTCATGAGTCCTATATCTCCCACGCCGTGCATCCTCTCCCCCGTTATACCTGCCTTCACGTTGATTGTCTCGGAAACCCCTTCTACCTACGTGGTTAGTGTGATATCGTTTAGGGCTGCATTGGAAACAGCTCAGGGGAGACGAGGAGCGCATTCTCTTATTGGCACAGTCACTTGACCTGTGACCCTTCCACCGCATGTGAAGCAAGTGTCACTTGGTGGGCGTCCCAGAGATATAGTTGACTGCTGTAGCTGTCTCATTACACCCTGTACTACCTGGTCAACCAAAATTGTCTCCGAGCATTTTCCGGTCAAAGTGACTGCAGACTCATCGCTGAAGGCAACTTGTCGGTTAAACAGGTTACGACCGCCAAATGTACGTGTTGCACATTGGATGTGCAGTACTGCTTCCACTGCCGTCCGGATTGTTGTCGGGTCACTAAATATCATAGCATCCTGGGCGGTATTCCGATCGCGCATGCCCCGTAGGAAGGCTGGTACTGATAGCTTATCGTACAAGTCCTTGTGCATATCCGGATAAGCCTCCATTCTTAGTGCGTATACCCTATCTGCGAAGGTATCTAAAATCTCACCCTCCTCCTGTTTTAAAAGTGACAACTCTGCTCTGAGTGTTGTCCTAGCGACGGGTCTGGTGTGGCCATATCTCATACCGAGGTACTCTACGCAACCACTATAGTCATAGCGTCCCTATTTGGGTAAATTTCTATGAGCCGTTAGAGCTGGCCCTCGAAGACATGACACCAATTGTGTATAAATTCGAACTGGTGAATCCAGTTTTCCCATTCACCTGGTTTACCATCAAACTGCTCGATAGTGACATTTCTGTCACTTGGCCTACGAGATATATCGATACCATTCCTATTTTCCTGGCGTCGTTGCCTGTGGTTGGGGCGTTCCATTGGTTGGTCACCCCCAGGTTCAATGAAGTACCGGTCATGGCTAGATCGTTCGTATCGATACCGTTGCGGACCATCGTAATCACTGATGGGGAAGGTGTCGGCATGCACGGCGTCCGTTGACAGGGACTTGTGCTCATCGCGATGTTTAGTTTCGCCTATATTCCCCCATGTACATTGTGTTGGATTTGTTTGTGCGTACTTCGGTCGGGCTCCTGAAAAGAACATGGCACATATTTCCACAACCGGGCCTCTTTCCGGGCCGAACACCTTTGCCTGTAAAGCACGTACGGTTGCTTCAATTGTGTCGTGTTTGTTTAGTTTCTCAGTTATTTCAAACAACGCTTTCTGCATCGATTCGATGACAGATTTCTTCCTGTTAAACCTATCCTCTAGTTGAGAGAAACTGGCCTCAAGCTTGGTTATGCTGTCGTAAATACGCTCTGTTGAGGCTGTACGACTAGGGCTACCAAATTCAAATTCGTCCGTTTGTTTGATATCCTCTGTAGTTGTTTGATTGTCGATTTCTAAATCAACAATCCCATTACCCTGACGGTTTTTTGGCTTCTTGGTGGTGCCATGTTCAATGGCATTTAGTATGTCATTGTATGGCTGTACAGTATGTTTTAAACTGTGGATGGAATACCCAATTAGTTTAGAGACGATTATTTTAAAGACAACTACCGGACAATAATTTATGAATTATCAACTATCAATTGTTACCTGTAATAAGGCACACTGTAACAAGATTCCCCATCATGCCGTTCTATATAGTTGCAAACGGTGGAACTGATATCCTCGACTTATTGACTAATGTCAGCGAGTTATCGTTAATCAGCAGCGTTATTTCAACTAGATAACCAGTTTAACGAATGTTGTGTCGAGACAATGAATTTAATGTTGGCGTACAATGCGAGTGGACAATGTGCTTTTTCCGCGAAGTCTTATAAATTTATATGTACTTGGACAACATTGATATAACTTAGTAAATTGTCGTATTCATTGTTGTCCTGGGCGTTGCCCCGTATGACAAGTTTGCCTTTTTTCCGAATAAGTTTCGAAACAAAAATAGATCGAATAAAAGAGAACGCGTATAAATTCACATAGTACAATCGAATTGACGTTTGAAATTATATCGACTTAGTTCCCTTGGTAAACTGGCGGCGTATTTGTTGTTGTCATGGGCGTTGCCCCGTATAACAAATTCGTTGTCTTTCCGAATAAATTCAGAAAAAGTTGAACGAATGAACGGAACTGCGCAAAAATACACATAGCATAGTCAATTTGACGTTTAGAATTTGCGACTTATTTGTCCAAAATGTATTTGAACAACTTTTCACGTTGGCCTACAAAAGCGCGTGTACGTACATATACTTCTGGTACCAATGTGGTAATGAGCGAACGGGTAATAACTGGTAACTTACGTGGCTCGCTCTTTACGTTCAGTAGCTGCATTCGTTTCTATCTGTGGCCGCCGTTGATCCTGAGCGAGTACATCGGAAGTCGGATGTCTTGCTCGGGTGGATCGGAGTGGCGCCTTTGGTATGGGTGTGCTGGGGTTTATATACAGGGCTGGGGTATAGATGTGCAGTGGTATGTGCACGGGGTAATGGTTGGGTGGTGATGAGCAGTGCTGCCATCTGGTGACTACCACAATATGTTTGTACAGAGTCAAATTGTTATTAGCTACAATTGCGTAATCATTCACTTGATGTACTTGTTTGTGCGGCTGCTAGTTTGTTCTTTGCCTGGATGGTCAATGTCCATGTTCCCGCGCCTTATGTCATCGTTGGAAGTACGTATGAGTCGTGGATTTGTCTCTTCAAGCAGGTTCCAAAGTTACCCTCGAATATGTCGAAGTGTTTGGCGAATGCTGCCCAGCAGGCGGTGATTTTTCGTTGAATCTCCTTATCTTGGTTTTTGTCTCTGATACTGTATCGCTGTCCTATAATGACGTAGCTTTCAACGTTCTCTATCTGCGTTGGTGTTGATATATATATATACTGGTGTGTCAGTTTCTAGAATCACTTTTGCCTTCGAAATGTTCATCTTCAGGCCTTGTTTTTCACTTTTATCAGCTCCTGCAGCAGTTTTTGTAGTTCTTGCGGTGTAGTATCGCATGTGAGTATGTCATCGGCGAAGGGAAGATGACTGAGATATTCTCCGTCTATCTTCAAGCCTCTGGTTTCCCAGGTCAGTCTCGGAATATGCTTTCGAGTGTTACTGTAAACAGCTTGGGCGATATGGTGTCACCCTGACATACACCTCTCTTGATGTTGATCTTGTTGCACTTTTTGTGTAGGTGGACTGTCACCGAGCTGTTGGTTTAGATTTCATTCAGGAATTCGATGTACACGTCTTCTATCCCCTGTTCTTGAAGGGAGGTCAGTATTGCTTGATTTTGTACCGAGTCGAAAGCCTTCTCGTAGTCGACGAAAGCGATGCAGAGCGGGATATTATATTTTCGGCACTTCTCTTTCAGTTGTTTTACGACGTGTATGTCGTCTGTCTTTGAGTACTTCTTCTGAATCCTGCTTACTCTCATGGTTGGTTTTCGTCTAGTGTCCTCTCTAGCCAATTCGTTAGTATCTTTGTTAGTAATTTGTAGATTTTTGATATGACATATCGGTGTGTAGTTCTTTAAGTCTTTCTTATTTCCCTTCTTAAAGATTATCACCATCTTTACATTCTTCCATGCGGTGGGTATTCGTCTTTCTGACAAGCACTTAGTATATAGCTTAGCCAGTGTCTTCGAGGCAGTATCTTCTCCTGCTTTTAATGTTTCAATGTTTATATGGTCGTTGCCTGAAGTCTTCCCATTGTTCATATCGCTGCTTCCACCTCCCATGTGTATCTCTGGTACTGTCGGTGTGAATTATAGTACTCTGTTAACTGTCGTATAGCTCGGTGTAGAATTCATCTATTCGTTCCACGTTCATATCTTGGTCTTGCATTTCTCTGCCCTGCTTGTCTAAAAGGAAATATATCCTTCACATTATGTAATTATCGAGTAATTATAATATAAAATGTAACATTTTAGTATTACTCAAAACCGTGCATACACCATAAACAAAGACACAATTCGCTCAATGTGACAATAAAACACATAGAGCTTTATAATTATCTAATATATATATATATACAAAGGATATTTCGGTCTTATACCATAATTAAACTAAACTTAACTACTTAAGCAACAATAATGAGTATATTATACTCATTATTGTTAATAATTTAAGAAACACATACACTATTGTGTAATATACGACAACAAATAGTCGTTCTACCTACAAGCTAATATTATTAATGATATTGTGATATACTTGAAGAACGTGCGATATACTTGGAGAACATGCCGGTTTTAAATAATGATTTTTTACTATGTTCCTTTTAAATCATCGGGCTGAATTACAATTTCCTTGTTGGTTGGTAACTGCCCGTGTTCACGTATATTTCGGTGTAATTGGTACAAACTATTGCCCTGTAATTTCAGATATCACAGCCTGGAAAACTGTTCTGAAGCTGGGTATAAATGCGTTTGTTTAAATGCAAGGAACATGGTAAACAAAAGAAGTGAACTAAACATTGTGGTACAAGATATTGACCCTCACTTAATTGGTATAACTGAATCGTTGGCCAACACCGATATATCAAATGCCAAATTGGGACTGACTATAATGTAATGTAATATTTAGGAAAGATAAAATAGGAAGAAGGAGAGGTGGAGTTATTTTATATATTATATAATCTATCCATGCTTACGAAATAAAATTAGAAAGAGAAGCAAATTGCGAAGAAGCTGGTTGGTGTAACATAGTTACAGGAAACCCGACGTTAACGGTTGGGTTAGTTTATCGAAGTCCAAACGTAAGCAAAGAAGAAAATGAAAAAAGTACAAAACGTTATAAGGGAAGTCAGCAAACAGGATTGTGTTATTATGGGGGATTTTAACCATGGACATATACAGTGGACATTTCTACAGAGTATACGGAGCGAAGACTACAAATTTTTAATTTTAGTACAAGATAGTTTCCTTTCTCAACATGTGCTAAAACCAACCAGGGGAGAAAATGTGCTAGACATAGTTTTGTCTTCATTGAATGAATTAGTTGACAATGTCGAGAAATGTGAGCCACTTGGGAGTCGTGATCACAACCAGATACATATTACCATCAAAGTAAAATCAGAAACGATCTCGATTTTGCTCTTTAAAGCCAATTTGCCTCCTTAATAATGATTCTAAAGTTATGACGAGAACGGGACCAGCAGGTCTGCTTGAAATTACAAACATGACACCGCTGCTTTTACAATTCTATTTTCAGTGTTTTAACGAGTTATTACGTGTTACTTAATTGTTTTTTCCTGAACGTCGTCCCGGTACGCCGTATGTACGGTGTCGATCAATATTACATACACACATAACATACGCAACAAGTTTTAATGCATTCGGCGTAATCTGAGTTTTCAATCTACAGATTACTCTTGATAAGTCACACATACACATGAACTCCCACACCAGACGTTCTACTTTCAACAGGTACAATAGCAGATCTGTAACACATAAAAAAAACAGTGTGCAATGAGGCGTCTGGAATATCTCCTTTGTAAAGGAATCTGGGGAATTTTTTACTAACATATTAAGCTTTTAAGGAAAATCCATCCTAGAACAGAATCTGACGGAAAAATCAACGAGTGTTTTCAAAATGCGTTTCACTAACGTGATCGTTAAATTAATGTTAAGGCAAAGAACGATATTTCCACCATGATAATCAATAATCTACACAGTTAGCACAATTTAACACAAGAGATTGAACAGTTGTTAAAAAGTGTTTGAAAATACGGCCCAATAACCACTTATCACTAAGGGGGAGGGAGGGAGGAAGGGAGGGAGAGAGAGGGAGGGAGGGAGGGGGAGGGAGGGAGGGATGGAGGGAGAGAGGGAGAGAGGGAGAGAGGGAGAGAGGGAGAGAGGGAGAGAGGGAGAGAGATATACATGCACGCACCCACGCCCGCAGACAGACAGACAAACATATATACAAACAGACAGGCATACAGACAGACAGATAGACAGGCTGACTGACTAACTGACTGACTGACAAACAGACAGACAGACAGACAAACAGACAGACAGACAGACAGACAGACAGACAAGCAGACAGATAGACAGCTTGACAAACAGACAGACATACTGACTGACTGACTGACTGACTGACTGACTGAATGACTGACTGACAGTTAGACGGGCTCGCACGACGTGAGTACAATTACCGTTAATAACAATTCATCATCATTACACGCTGACAAACATTTTCGTTCCCAATTCTCACCGAGTGCACCTACAGTAAAATCTGCTACGGTGGAAATAACTAGATTTCAAAATATTGACAACGTTCCAGTTGTAATCCAATGTCACTAGCATCACAACATGTGAATTACGCCTTAATAACACCCGGTGTAATTTACGTGACGATGTCTTACGTTAAATAATGATAGTCCTTACTCTAGGGCACGACACCGTAAACCTGTCTGTGTGACGCATTGTCACTGTCTGCCATATTGTGAGCCATGTTATGACACCATAACTGACCTGGCGTGGTATTGAGTCAATTGTGAAACACACCTGCATGTGATGTTATGTTTCTAACATCTCATTACAGTTCCCTCGATTTGCAGACGCACAATTCGAGACAACAAACAACGCAGATGGATTGTAATTGCTACGAGCAATACTTTTTGTTATACCATTCAACATGCTATATAGTCCACAAATTGGTTACCTAAAACCCAATGACGATGTCAGTATGCAGTTTAGTTATTCACTACGCGTGTCTAATCAGAAACGTAGACTTTCGTTGAATCCTAATTTGAATCGTATCGTCATCGATCTACGTAATCGATAACAGCGAACGTTTATACACACCTAAACGTAAGCATATTATTATTATTGACAGAAGCATAAAGATTCACTTTAGAAAAATAGAACGATTAGTGAACATGAAGCAACATTTGTAAATGAACAATGTGTATTGGATGTATTGGATATATTGTGTAAGGTTCGGCCAAACTGCCAACAACTCAAATGATTCAGCAAGGAATATATTTATTTTACATCGGTATTTGTGTGTGTACTGGTCATAAGGCAATGCATATAAGCAAGAAAATATATGAATTCAATTGTTTAATGGTCGGCCTAGCTGCAGTAAATCGATACAGCTCGGAAGATCCCGTTATGCTGCGATCATCTCAGCATTGGAACTAGGCGCCACTTTATGAAAATTCTGACACTCAATATTACCTCTAGGCGGACTATGTACGGATCAAACCGACATGCACATATTTGTGCATAACATTGCAGATCACTTATTTGGTGTGGTCCCTTTCTTGCATCGCGTAGGGCAACGTGACGTGCCAAAAGGGTATCGTGACATGCCAAAAGGGCATCGTGACATGCCAAAAGGGTATTGTGACATGCCGAAGGGGTATCGTAATATGCCAAAAAGGTATCGTGACATGCCAAAAGGGTGCAAACATGCGGCTGTGTGTGTGTGCTGGGGGTTTAACGCTTACAGGTGAGCAATCTATCATTAATTCAAGTTACGATGAAGGCGCCGTCGGATGAACTGATAATCATTTGTGTACCACCCTTGCATCACCAAGTGTGTGCACTTTTTAAGGTCATGGACATGCGACGAAGCGTAGCATCCGAGCGTAGCGACGCCTTGATTTATTTAAAGCGGTGTGTAGCCCCAGTTTTTAAGTACTCAGCTTACGTCTACTCCGGCGTCACAGAAGAAAATTATCGCAAGATAGACAGACCTATACGTAGAGACAGAAGCGACGGTGAACCCGCGACAATGGAGAAGGCTTATTTCACAGCATGGGACTACATCGTTTTCGTTCTGATGTTACTTATATCGACCTTTATAGGGCTGTATTTTGGCTGTACGGGAGGCAAACAGAACACGACGAAGGAATTTCTGATGGCCGACCGAAGTATGAGTGCAATTCCCGTGTCTTTGTCGATGCTGGCCAGCTTCATTTCTGCCATTACGGTGCTCGGAACCCCGGCCGAGATGTACGTGTTCGGCTCGCAGTACTGGATGATGTGGCTCGGATACTGCATCACGATCCCTCTCGCGGCTCACTTCTTCCTTCCCGTCTTCTACAACCTCACGCTCACCAGCGTCTTCGAGGTGAGTAATTACGTGCCTTCTTGAAACCTTGTCTTCTTGTTTATGTTTATTTGCTATGCCGGCATAACAAGGTGAATTGTATGTGCAAACATATATCAGCCAATTACATTGAAACCCGTTCATAACGCACATCTGTCTATAATGGACAATTATTTGAAGGTGCCAAATGAATACCGCCGATGTCATCTATGGACAGGTGTTTAATTTACGTCATTATTGCGCCAGTGGTATGTTTGTCAAACCAATCAGAACGGATTTAATAATGGAAACAAGGAGACACATCACCACAAAGTCAATGATTACATGTGGGTTATACTTTTATTTACAACATCATGTTTTGAATGTCTGAAACGACCTGTTGGGTCTATAGTATGAATTTATTATAAAAGTAATAAAGTTGGTCGTCACAATAGTCCTGACATTTATTTAGAGGTCATCCATTTTAGCAAGGCAACAGGACTTTTTCATAAAAATGCCTAATTCATAAAAACACTGGTCACATTGTGCACAAGGAGTGCAATGCCGGTCACTTATTCGAGATGATCGGGGTTTGAAACATCTTGCTACTGTTTCGAAGCTGGGTCACTCTATGTTGCTTCATTTGAGTCAACTCTATAAAAGAATATTCAGCAGTAAATTGTTGTGGTTATAAATCACTGAGTAGTCTTCCCCAGTAACAGCGGCATGGCTGAATGCTTCCCGACGATTCGGATTTCACAGATCTGCCAGGAGGTGATGAAAAAGAGGGTTTTGAACGATCACAAGCACCCTGTGACGCAGAGTATAAGAACACACCTATACATTATATTGACAAATAACCTTACCAGTATCATAAGTGGCGACAGATTAGTACAGCAGGGTTTGTTTGCCATTCTGGTGGATGATTATCAGTTATTGATAATCAATGTTGGGCGTGTACACATGATCTGAATTGATTATCTATCTTTGGTATTTTGCGTAAACTGTATATACGGCAGTACTTACTACACACACAAGTCTCCAGTAGGTTGTTTAAGGAACGGTGTTATAAAGAAAGGGACAACACCAACCAACTCTCTGTATTTATATGAATCACAATTTATTTGTCCAATTAACGACTATAGATAATCAGTGTTACGAATATTTATGAATATTCACGTTACGTCAGTTGTTTGTGAGGTGTTGTAAGAGAGTCATGCTCTGTACTCATACATCATAAGTAGAATATCATGAGGCCTAGAAGCGACGCTGGCGTGGAGCAGAGCAAGACCAAGGAAGTAGTTCCGGTTCCCATGTTAAAAGGTAGGGAAGTAGTCCCGGTTGCACCAACGACGCCTCCTACCCGCGCCAATTTGTATCCATAAAGTATAGGTCTAAAAGTAGTAAGTTGAACTATAAATATAAGGCAAAACGTCAATTCCATTTATCGTACAAGTATACGATGACTTTTTGAGTATGAGGTACCAATTCACCCCTACTTTTTAGCCTTACAAATCCTATGTTAAAACATAGGGAATAAATGCTCAGGTTAAAAGGTAGACATTTCCCCATGTTAACAGATAGGCTCGTCTGACACAAAATATACCGACCAGCATTTGAACCTCTCACCCACGAGACTGGTTGGCCCGTAGGCCGAATCTCCGTCAAGAGACCGAGCCCTTGTTTGATTGATGATGACGTGTCTAAAATGTGGTGTTATATTAGGCGTAATTTATAATAAAAGCATTATAAATTCAACGGATGCCTATTTATCTGAAGTACTGTATAGTAGATGTAGAATACATATAAGTCGATGTCATAGCAGGACCTAAAGCCTCATTTTTTTCGAACAGGGCGACTATATTGGAATTAGATCTTTGGAATTATTTCCCTACGGTAGTGCTTAAATTCGCGCCTTTTATGTGGTGCACTATAAAAATAATTCATAGACGTTATGAAAAATATCAAACATGTCATGAAATAGGACATTACTCATACTGACTGACCACTATACATTTTTTAAAACCTACTTATAGCTTACAATCAATATATAAAATTGGAAACTTCTCTACTAAATCAGTCAAACAGGCGGCTATTTGTGTAGATACGATAGTTATTTTTTACATTACGTGCTTGCATACAGCTTTCGTTGCTTCATGAAAAATGGCGGGAAATTGGTGAAAATGGCGGGAATTCGGTTAAAATGACGTCATTAAATAAATATGCGAGGTATTTCGGTAAAACTGGTTGTAATTCGCTTAAGGCAGCGATACACGTTACGAGACAATGGCACCGATTGACTCGTACGAGTGACTCGGCCGAGTCAATCGGTACAATTGAATCGTACAAATAAACACACGTTACGATCGGCCGAATTCCGTCGGCAATCGAGCTAATTCGGTGGTATGGGTAGTGGCTGGTTTGATATTTTGTGTAACTTCTTGGGGCGATGCTGTAACATCACTTACGGGCATAATTATTATTTTAATTAATTATTTTAATAATAATAACAATAATTATAAGATAACTTATATTGCGCGTAAACCATTGGAAACCAAGCTCAGAGGCGCATCAAAACAAAAGGATTGGTCAATCTCAAAATCCATAAGTAGTTTTCCAGTTGTCAACAGATGGGTCAAGGCGCTAGGGAGCTATGGTGGATAAGCAAGGTTGTAAAGATACGTTTTTAATGATGTCATACAGGCAATTTTACATAGTAGATTTTTTAAAGAACGAGGATGATCCACTTACGTGACGAATTCAGCCGGCAGCGTTAATTTTAAGTCATGCATATTGTGTTTAATAATGATTATTTAATATATTTTATAATTGTTATAACATATGTACCTGCACATTGATGTGAGGAGTTACTCACATTAATGTTTGGATGGTTTCAGCTAGGTCAAGGTTGAAAACATCCATGCTTATTTCTTTAATGTGTAGTGGTGAAAGAAATAATAATATAATTCAACTGTAATATATTCAACTGATCTAACACAAAGATGGAGCATATATATATATATATATATATATATACATATGTGATCTCGACACCAAAAACCTATGTTGTCACAGATACAGTAATATGTTCAGCATACTTGCAAACAAGCAAAACTCTCAAATATAAAATAGATTATTGGACCCCGGAACGTTTACAATGCAAACTATGTGCACTCGTATGGCTATTTTGGAATTATCACTTCCAACTTTGACCCACTGCTATTATCACAGAAGTAGGAGTTAAGGTGGCCAATTTCTTGGTAGGGTTCCACAACATGTCTATTTATGGTAGCAAAAGCTGGGAACAATGCAAGCAAGTAAGTGCTTTTACAACATGTTGCGCTTCTGTGAAAATCGACCATATATGTATATATATATATATATACATCTATATATGTATATGATTATATTCGCAATTGCTGGTCCACGTGTAGATGACATTTTTATTATTTCTTTGAACAGTAGGTGTACATATCTGTATACAAGTATTTGATGTTGGTTCATTATTATTGCATTGAATTTTTATGTTTCCAACTATAGTACAAACTAATAAGACAGCACTATGATGCATCACATTTTTTTATTACACAATACATGCACTTACAGCAAACTGTTTTAAAGGAATGTTCAATAGATGTGATAACTTCAAATATTGGGTGTAAGACAACACCATATTAAAAGTGAAACCACAACAACAAGGAGGCACATCATACATATTTGTCTCAGGAATAAGTGTCTCAGGAGGGTTACAGTTTGATGACCAAATTATATTTATTGTATTCTAATATGGGGAAATAGAATGCAAACCTCTCTTTATGGTCACCTCAGTAACATAGCCTCCTTTCAATTATTTTCTGGCCATTCAGAATGCGGCTTGCTTTTGAAAAAGGACGACGATCACGAAATTGTTATTGTCGAAGTTTGCCAAGTTTGCCAAGTCACAACCCCCCCTATATTGAAAAAAAAATGTCGGATTTGGACGAATCACAGAAACGGCCAAATCGAGTTCATGAACCGCGGAAATCCTCGTTTTCCGCGGAAGAATCTCATGCCTGCATATATATATATATATGTGTATGTATGTATGTATATGATTATATTTGCAATTGCTGGTCCACATGTAGATGACATTTTTATTGTTTATTTGAGCAATACGTATATATATATCTACATGAATATACATATATTTTATGTTGGTTCATTATTAATGCATTGAATTGTTATTTTTCCAACTATAGTACAAACTAATAAGACAGCACTATGATGCATCACATTTTTTATTACACAATACATGCACTTACAGCAAACTGTTTTAAAGGAATGTTCAATAGATGTGATAACTTCAAATACTGGGTGTAGGACAACACTAAATTAAAAGTGAAACCACAACAACAAGGAGGCACATCATACATATTTGTCTCAGGTATAAGTGTCTCAGGAGGGTTACAGTTTGATGACCAAATTACAGCGGTGTAAATTTGTTATTGTATTCTAATATGGGGTAATAGAATGCAAACCCCTCTTTTTGGTCACCTCGGTAACACAGCCTCCTTTCAATTATGGTTTTCCTAGAAGAGTCCCAAACTATTTATGTGGCCACACTGCAATTACTGGGCACACGAAGGCTATTCCTATACAAAGTGTAGTTAATAGTACTAAAACAAATAGTTGCAATACATAGAACATTTAGCAATAATGTGTACAACATATAGTTACAATATTTGAAAATGTGAAATAAAACGTTAATGTAAATTGCAAATAATAAAGGAGAAAAAGTCCCCTTGATGCACAACATATCACGGAATGAAATATCACGTGGACTGACCCAGTTTTACACATGAACAGAAACTTTCATTCATACTTCATCAAATTACCAGGTAGTCTGCACCAAAGTAGTTGGAACAATGGACTCCCGCCATAACTGTAAGGATGCCTAATATAACGAACATCCGCTTAGTTAAGAGGAACCACTGTGAAACACCCATTCTGACATGAACTATAATGTACAATCATTGACTCAAGGAATATTATATATATGTACACTGTATATATATATATATATATATATATATATATATATATATATATATCAGTTCCAGTGTGATCCTTATCACGATAATTCATACAATAACAGTTTAATATTACAAAGTCATGTTAAAGCTAGAAACGTCTACATAAACATACATAATCCACAGCTTCAAAAATAATGTTACATTTTTTATTTCTAACATAGCATCTCATAATAATATAGTCCAAATTAGCAACAATACATAAATAACTGTCCACACCAAAATCATTCATTGTGGTTTGAATCGATGACACAAAGTCTTCATGCAAGATATATTGCATGATGTTGATTGCAATCTTGGTCACCTTTTCTGAAAACAAGAAGGCAAACAAAATAACTTGTATGTTCAGTACACATTTTTTATTAAAAGCATATACACATTTATGTGGATCTAATCACAAATCACACAATGTTGTGCCTTTCAAAAACTGACTTAACAATAATCCTAACCCTAAATTAGCAGTTTCTTCATCGGTTGAGTGCAAACAAATGGTTGAATATTGTTTTAACAAAATATTACAAGATTGCTATCTATATCAACATGTCAACACGAGTGAATATCCAGATAGCATATTGACAAGGACACCACAAGCACAGGCATAATTTTCAACAATGTGTCATCTACCCAATCCCTTTCTAGTATCAGCCAATGCGTAGATGTCAATATTTGGTTATAAACATTTTCACACTGGTAACAGAAACGCTAACACAGCCAGTACATTGTATACGTGTTTCCATTCTACGCGTGAAAAACAACAAGTGAACTATGAAGTTTACTAGTTCCCACTATTCGTTCATCGGGAAATTCCGTGGCATCTTGACATAGTGTTGTTTTTCTTAAAGCCACAACGTTTGTACTGGTTGGTGACATGCCAACCAGGTTTATTATTATAAATTGTAGCTGCCAATTCAATATTCAACCGAAGCTGGCTATTGGAAGAGAAAACTTACTCAATACCAAGTCCAAGACCCACAAGCACAAAGGTGGGACACGCAATGATAGTCAGTAGGCTTATAAATTATAATTTAGTACGAAGTCGAATATCAAACACGAAAATGACGGTTTTAAAAATGTCACTGTCGCCGCCTCAACATTTTAAAAGGCGTAGTCGTAGATTCTAGCCTAATGTCATTGTTGATACAAGTTTGATACAGTATTGGCACTTGCAAGTTGCAGCGATAATAAAAAATACAAGGAAAGGAAATGCACAGGTACAGCAACGGGACATCCACAGCCACAGGACAATGTCAATCATCAATGTTATGAATGCATTTCAGACAACCACTGCTTTGCGAAATAAAAATGCACTTATCAATATAACTATATAGCGTTTTAAATTAATTACAATTAACTGATAATCCAAATATCATGACGTCGCCGTTGCTACTTACTTTTGACGTTCCGTGATTTCTGACTCAGTCTGTTCGCCGACGCCGTCCGGTTCTGTGTTATAATCTTCAATTTTGTAAACGTCATCCTCGAGAACTTTCAGACAATCTGTAACCGTTGCTTCTAGCTGTGTACATTGGGTTCGCCGCGTGCCACAGCGAATCTTTCATGATATAGCTCAACACATATTTAAGGTGAGGTTTTATCGAAGTCAGCGGCGAGCATTTTATTGAAGGAGTTCGAAGTTCAACCTTGTCGTTGTTCTCTGATTGGTCAATATCACCGAACATCCGATGGAATCGAACGAAAAATACAACCTGCTCTAAAAAAAATTCGTGAGAGTGACTCGGATGCGATTGACTCGGCCAGACTGCTACACGATACGATTTCATCGTTTACGTGGTAATCGGACGGTTTCATCCGAGACAATCGTACCGTGTATCGCCGCTTTTAGCGTCATTTCGAACTTGCGCGCCTGTATGTAATTTTGTTCAATGACGTCATTAAATTGGTAAGCGTAGTAATTCGGTACGCGTGGTAATGAGGTCGAAATGGTAGTAGTTAGGTTAGCAGGCATTTTGAACTTGCGCGCCTGTATATAGTTTTGTTCAATGACGTCATTAAATTGGTACGCGTGGTAAATTGGTCAAACTGGTAGTAATTCGGTTAGCCGACATTTGCAAGAACTATATTGAAGGCCTGCTACCATCAAAGCGGTAACGACTGGTCTGTAAGTCGGAAGAACATTCCGGTTGTTGTCCCATGTTAAAACATAGGAGTTAAATCCTACGTTAAAAGATGGGAAATTATCAAATAGTAACTTATCTGCTAAATCAGTCAAACTGACGGCTATCTGCGTAGGTACGCGTAGTAAATTAGTCAAACTGATGGCTATCTGCGTAGGTACGCGTAGTAAATCGGTGAAACTGGTAGTAATTTGATCCAGACAGTTGGAACTATTTGTTTGAATGGAACAATGGACGAAACATCGGACGAAACAACAGACGAGATAACAGACGAAACAACGGGCGAGATAACAGACGACAAAAGACGAAACATCGGATGAGACAACGGACGAGATAACAGACGGGACAACAGACTAGACAACAGACGATGGAAACGGCTGAGCTTGTGTTGGGCACCATTTTATGTATCGAGTTGGGTTCTTCGACGCCGCGGTCGCGCCGACAAGTGGCGTCCGACGACTTTCACATCATAGTTTAAGCTACTGACCTACCGAGGAGCGTCACCTTGTGACTTTCCGTGTCAGTTTGGGGGCGACCAGTTCGGATAAGTAACTTTCAAAAAAGTTATTATCGAAAATGTTTATGTCCAAACTGTCTAAGGAAAATCACGTCAGACGCCTTCATCTTAAGAGAGAGAGAGAGAGCCATCTGTTCGGGTTCACTTCCAACGATGCGGCCATGACACTCGTATGAGGTATCGCTTCATTTAACACAAAGCATATGAATATGAAGCAGCAATTTTTCTAGCGACACACTTCCATATTTACAAATAGCGGGAGCGACCAGACATGATATGTACTTCTCGAGAATCGAAAAGGGAAAGACCAGAATCATCTGAATCAAGGTACATACACTAGTTCCCAGCGTCATCTCATTTGCATAACCAATCAGACCGAACGTACATCACGTGACTTCCCATAATATACCAACTGTGCGCGGCCGCGAGATAGGTCACATCCGGCGTCACCCAACGAACACCAATGTAACAAGTTAGAATAAAACCATCTCCCAGACATGCTGGATCTCTATTGGTCGACACACTTCCTGGATGGTCGAACCGTAGAGGGGGCCATGACAGTCACGTGACTGCCGGTACGACTTCCGTAACAACGTCACTTCCGGCATAACGCCCCCTAGTGTATCACTGGAGTACAAAGTTGGTTATGCAAATGAGATGACGCTGGAAACTAGTGTATGTTCCTTGATTCAGATGGTTCTGGTCTTTCCCTTTTCGACTCTCGAGAAGTACATATCATGTCTGGTCGCTCCTGCTATTTGATATTCTACTATCATAATAACGTAATGATCTGATCACGGTTCTCACAAATAACTGATATGACGCATGAGTTAGACGACTGTGTGGTCCCAATATTTTGAAAACAGCCGTGGGACAAGCGTAGAACAACAACAACAACACCTGCCACAATAACAACAACAACAACAACACCTGCCACAATAACAACAACATATAATAGTAATAATAATCAGAACGCGAAACTCTATACAAATCAGATTAATAGGCATTGGAATAGTCATATGGATTTATCTAAGTCAGTAAAAGACGACATGCCATTTCATAATAGTATCAACAATGCTAATGCCGACTAACGATGTGTTATTGTGAAATGTTATCGGGATCGGTCTACCATCCTAAACCATGCATTTCATTATCAAAGATGGTGTACGTTCTGTACAAGGCACAACGCAATAACTTACTCAACTTATGTACTTGCCTGTGTTCAACAGTAGGTACCGTACACACACTATTAAATCACACAATTCCATAACATAGACACTTACACACGAACTCACGATGTACGCACTCACACACACATGCTCACGCACAGACACACATACAAAGACGCACACGCAGCAGCATACGCGCACATACGTACGCGCACGCACACACCTACACACAAGCACACACACACACACCTACACACAAGCACACACACCTACACTCACGTACATGCGCATACATACTCATGCGCACGCACGCACACACACAACCGCGCACTTCTACATTGGCGTAAACCCAGGCATGCACACGTATGTTGGGCAAAATCACTCGTTGCCGTTCTGCCATGGTGATAAGGTGCCGTCGGTGTGGCATCAACTTATCTTGGATGTATTCAACAGCAGGTTTTTGTTATAGGAGACTAGTCAGACATGAAGCTTCATAAGTACCTGTACACAGCGCTTTATCGCCTTTACAAAGTAAGCCATCTGATATAGGGACAGTTTCAATTATTCCCGCTTCGAACGGCATTGTGATTTGAATGCCCCTTCGCTGCTGGACCATTTACTCTCCTTTTATAATGTTCCTATTTTTACCATAACATCAAAATACATATAATATATGTTTCTCGATTTTTTTTCTAAAAGATTGAATGTTAACTTGCTGAAAGAGAAGTGGTTTAGTTGGTTGAATAAACAATATAGTGATCATGAAATATCTTAGTTTACACACATACACAATGTCAGTTGCTTGTTGCAAATGAACACCATCGCTGGACATCTCCAGGAACACAAAAAAAACAAATTGACCATGTGCTAGTGTGCAGGCAGCACAGAACATCAGTTATGGTCACCAGAGTGATGAGGGGAGCAGACACTGCGAGTGACCACCAGTTAGCGCGATCGAAGATCAGGCTGAAGTTAAAGAGGAAGCAAAACACAAGAGAGAACAGATATAAATTCGACACAATCAAGCTGCAACAACCAACCATGAAATGCAATTCTCGTTGAAGCTACGGAACATATATGATGTACTACAGTTGAGATTGTTGAGAGAAAATGGCAAGAATTCGAGGTGGCCCACAAAGAAACAGCCGAAGAAGTACTGGGTTACAAAAAGAGAGGACAAAAACCATGGATCAGCAAAGGGTCATGGGAGCTGGTAGAAGACAGGAAACGACTAAAGAACAACACAGAACAAGCAAAGTCAGAAAGGATAAAGCAGAGCTACAAGGATAAGTATCAATAAAAAGACAAAGACGTAAAGAAAAGCATGAGACCAGATAAAAGAAAGTGGGTAGACAACCTGGCCGCAGAAGCAGAGAAAACAGCCGGGAATGGAAGGATGAAAGACGTCTACAACATCACGAAGACACTTAGTAACGACAAAAACAAGATAGCGAATGCAGTAAAAAGCAAATATGGATCCTAATAACTGAAGGACCAGCCAGACGGGGAAGATGGAAGGAGCATTTTGAAGAAGTCCTTAATAGACCTATGCCCGATGACCCCGTTATAGATATTGAATTAGATCCGATCATAGATGAAATCAGCACAGACTCTATAACAAAAACAGAGATTAGAGCAGCTGAGGAAGCTAAAGAATGGGAAAGCCGGATGTAAAGATGACATTAAAGCAGAATTGTTAAAAGCAGACATGGCGACAACAGAGAATTGGATTCTAAGCTTATTCAAAACAATTTGGGATCAAGAAAAAGTACCAAAGACGTGGAAACAAGGACTGATTGTTAAAATATCAAATAAATTTAACCTTACAGAGTGGGGAAATTGGAGAGGAATTAGTCTAAAATCTGTCCCCAGTAAAGTGTTCGGAAGTGTGATAATAGACAGAATAATAGATGGAGTTGACAACAAGTTGAGAGATGAACAAGCAGGTTTCAGAACAGGACGAAGCACAGTTGAGCAGATATTCATCCATCGAAACATAATAGAAGAGGTAGTGGAATGGCAAACAACGCTTTATGAAACTTTTGTAGACTTCGAAAAGGCATTTGACTCAATGCACCAAGAGAGCCTTTGGGGAATCATGACGAGCTACGGAATCTCACGCAAGATACTCAGAATGGTCCAGATTTTGTGTTAGATGAAGGTGAACAATCTGAGTGGTTCAAAATAAAAACTGGAGTTACGCAAGGACACATAGGATTTTTTTTCTTGATGGTAATCGACTGGATAATGAAGAAAACAACTGAAGAAAACAACACAGGGTTAAGATGGAGATTCATGTCAAAACTTGAAGACTTGGACTTCGCAGATGACATTGCGCTTATGTCATCAAGTTACAGACACATGCAAACAAAGGCAACAAAGATTAATGCATTCGCATAAAAAACCGGCCTAAAAATCATCAAAAAGAAAACTGAAGTACTAGGGATCAACAGCAAATGCAACAACAGAATACAGATTGATGACCAACAACTGAATGAAGTAGATAAATATACATAGCTGGGCGCAAACGTCAGCAAGCAAGGAGGAGGGGGTGACGATATTAACAACAGAATACGAAAAGCAAGGACATCATTCATGAAACTCAAGCAGATATGGAGCTCAAATGTGTACACATTAAAAACTAAACTCAGATTGTACAATACTCTGGTGAAATCAGTGTTACTGTATGGATGTGAAATATGGAAAGTAAACAAAAGCTACAACAAAAAACTTGACATTTTCCATTTCAACTGTCTCAGAAGAATTTAAAAAATTAGATGGCCAGTAGTAATTTTGAACAAAGACATGGAGAACATAACAGCAGAAGAGAAGATCAGCACGGAAGTACGGAAAGGAAGGTGGAATTGGATCGGGCATGTGCTGAGAAAGAATGACCACAACCACTGCCGACAGCACTGATATGGACGCCGGAAGCAACAAGAAAAATTGGTCGACCAAAAACAACGTGGAGAACCACAGTGGAAAAAGAGCGAAAACAACTGGGCTGGGCAACTTGGAGCAAAGCCAGACACGTAGCCATTGACAGGGCGAGATGGCGGAGTCGCACAGCAGCCTTATGGACCACAAGGCCCGAAGAGGATAGGTAAGGTAATATACATATTACAGTTGACACAGTTCAAAATGGAAAGGGGGAAAGTAGAAGCTCATTGCTTATTATGCACTATCCCCGACATCATTATAGCATGGTCAAAATCTTAAACACAGTCTTAGTAACATAAAGAATACGCTATTGCTAAAGTGAGACCACTACTACATTCGTGCTTCCAAATACTTTCTGAACCTTAACAATAACCAAATTAATTACATAATTTATACTCTTCAATTAAGTAATTCTTATATTGTTTTTTAAGATTTCTTATAGTAAGTGATATTTTTATGTGCTCGTCTAAACAATTCCATAATTTAATACCATACAAAGATATACACTTAGCCTTTAATGTGGTTCGGGCATAAACATGTTTTAGTTTATTTCTTTGGCGTGTTACATAGGGTGTAGTATATTTGGCATTGAAAAAGAATTTAAGGTTATCAGACAACAAATTATTGTTAGCTTTAAGCATTACGATAGAAATGTTTAATTTTATTAAGTCATACATTTTAACAATGCCTAGATCATAAAATAATATATTGGTATGACTTAATGGATTCTTATTACATATTATTCGTACAACTTTCTATTGTAATATATAAACACCGTTAATATATGTTTTATACACATTCCCCAAACTTCGCAGCAGTACGATAAATACGGGAGAAATAATTAATATAAATATTTAGCCCTGTATATAATGGGAATAGTTTTTGTTAGTTTAGACTTGATCATATTTATATATTTCCAGCTAAGCTTATTGTATATTAAGACACCTAAAAACTTGGTAACATATACTCTATCAATAGTTGCATTATCGATTTTTATATCAATATTTGTTGTCTTACTATAGTTAATAAACAACATGTAGTTTGTCATAGCAACGTTTAAGGATAATGTATTAACTGAAACCAATATATGTAGTTTTTGTAGTTCGTCACGGACAATTTTGCTTAGCTGGGCTGGATCTTTCCCAGAACAAAATATATTCGTATCATCCGCGAAAAGAATGAATTTTAGTTTATCTGAACAAATACAAATATCATTTATGTATAATATAAATAATTTTGGACCCAGAATGGAGCCTTGCGGTACTCCACATAACACCTATAATAAATCTGAATTGCAGTCATCTGTGCTGACATATTGTAGTCTGTTATACAAGTAACTTTTCAGCCACTCGCTGGCCATCCCTCTGATACCATAAGCCTCTAATTTTCGGAGTAATAAATTATGATCAATTGTATCAAATGCTTTTTTTAAATCACTAAATACACCAGTTGTGCAATTCTTTTAGTCTAAGGCAGCAGTCATATTTTCAGTTAGTTCTAACAGAGCCATTGAAGTTGACATATTTGTCCTAAACCCATATTGACTGCTGTTTAAAATGTCATACTTTTCTATAAATTTATCTAGCCTAGAATAAAATAATTTTTCTAAAATTTCAGAAAATTGCGGAAGTAGAGATACTGGTCTTTAGTTACTAAAATCATTCTTTTCCCCTGCCTTAAATATTGGAATTACTTTGGTAATTTTCAATTTACTGGGAAATACATCACTACTAAATTATTTGTTACATATATGAGTAAATGGTATTACAACATTGGAAATTACCTTTTTAACAATTACCAAATCAACATTGTCATAACCTGTAGACGTTTTGTTTTTACAACAGTTAACAATATTCATCACTTTCTATTCTTCCACCCTAGCTAAGAACATGGTGTTGGCGTTTGTATTTTGTAAAAAAATCAAGCACACTTGTATTTCCATTTAGTACTCTTATATGTTTTGCAAGATTTGGTCCAACATTTACGAAAAAATCGTTGAAACCATTAACAATATATGTTGTATTTCTGGACAATCTACCATTGCTAATGAAAGAGTTTGGGTAACATGACTGTAGTTGTCGTTTCTTTATAATTGAATTTAAAATTTTCCACGTACCCTTTGCATTATATTTTTCTTTGACTAATAATTTATTGTAATATTCTTTTTCACAAAATCTAAGAATAGAAGTAGTAACTTTACTTTTGTAAGTTGTATATTTACATTTAGATGTTGTTGTTCTATACCGCAAAAACTGTTTGTACAAATAATTTGTTTTTCGTTTCAAATGACTCCTTCTCGTCTTGTAATTTATTCACCATGAAATGGCACTGAGATATTCTGATGTTTAACAACTTATTTTCTGCTCTTCTCAGGATAGTTGACGCCTAGCTGTAAGCTCTTTGGAATTACGTTGTCACGTAGACAGCGTGTATTGAACTGGCGGTGGTTCTTCCAGCAAGCTAACTTCTTAGTCACATTCTCCAGCCCCCGTAGCGTTTTCATAACTTCTCGTTCATGTTGTCGAATGATCCTTGCATGTAATGATAATCCGGTTTCTTGGTTATTCATGTTGGGTATATTTTTATCTCAAGAAACTTTATTTTGCTCTGCATAATTTCGGCATCATTAATTCAGCAGACATAATTTACGGTCATGTCACATGACGAAGGTCATGTTAAACAAGCTGGAGCATGACTGGCGGGAGCTACGTCATGTGATACGACCGTAATGTAGCATTACCTGATCTCATAAGGACATATTTCACGTGTTGTTCCCTCAACTTGGCCTTCGTTCTGTGAATCGTTTTCACAGCTTTGGCCTTTGCATATTTGCCCTTGAATGATTTGTTCCTCTGCGAAGCAAATCTTCCCAACTTTACGGACGCTAAGTTTTATTCGTGCACACTGTTGGTGTCGTCGCAGCATCTTTGATAAGGCTTTCTGCAAGCGCCAGGCACTTCCCAATCTTTAGTTTCTTCCTGGGGCTAAGGTCTTTTCCTTCATCAAATCATGACTTTTCCCGAATGGAGTGGACAGTGCCCCTGCTAAGGGAGTTCTAATGCTTTCATTGGTGTTATTGTTTCAATGCCAGCTTTTGCTTGAACTAGCATTAGTCAATTTAGACTTTTGCATTTGTTTCTGCATCTGCCAAATCTGGCGCTGGAGATTGACGCGTTCATCTTTTATCGCCTGAAGTTCTTCAGGTGTTCTTCTGTGCCCCGGGGTCATCTTTACTCGTTGCTTCCTGGACGCTTTGTCACCGGGTCGGCTCAGGGCGGCGATGCGATTCACATGGGCCGCGGACTGGATATCACTGTAAAACATCAAATGTAAGTTAAATTGATGGATCCAGTACGTCGCCATTAACTACAGCACAACCTGAATTATGCTCATGACCACCGTTAAGCTTTGCCTTGCCAACAATGTTGATCAAAGTAATAGTATGAGCATTACATTACTAGGGTAGCATAACATCTGTTAGATCAAACATTGCCGCATATTTCAATTATACAACTTGTGATTTGATTACTCTTTTAAAGGCCTGACGAATCTTGTTGCTAGGAAATAGGTCACGTGATGGATAAGTCATATTAGACTGCTTAAATTAATTTATTTTTCAATAAAATTATTGTCAGAATATTTTTTAATGATGGAAAACCTACGTATTAAACATCAGACAAAGTGAGAATACGTCTTATTGAAAATTACCTTGTACTGTGTCGGTATACATAGACGTGGGACTTCCTCGTTCGTTTGGCTGGGCCGGGAAGAACTGGATTTCTTTGCAGAGCGGGACGTTCCACTTTCCTCTTACGCAATTTTGGGTCTTACTGACGTTGTTGGTGTACTTGGACGTCCTTGGTGTTACCTGCAGCTATCTGTTTGGCAAACTTCTGTCTTTTGTTATATAACCTCACCTTGCAACTGTCTGCCTGTTTGTCTTCTTCTTAGCAGTGGACGTCATTGACTTCTTCTTTTCTCCATGTCGCATCCTTTCTCATTCTCAGTAGATTGTTTTCCCCTCTCCCTCTGTCGTTTGCTTGTTTCCTTGCTCGTCAACTGTCGATCCTATTAAGAAACATGACTCGTAGTGTCAAGTTCGTTATGCCATGTACACAACTCATAATATTAATAGTAACATACAGCCAAGCTTCTGAATTCAAACAATTCCACCAAAAGTACGACATTATTTTCAACTGCGTTAATTGAATGTGTTGTTTGCTGATGAGTTATTAGGTTAATGGTTCACAGTGTGTGTTAACGTAGGTTAACTTATTAAGATATATTATATAATAAAGCAAATCAAACATTACTTACAATTTTATGGAAAGCCATCGTCACAGCAAGTGGCAGAGATTCATTCACTTCCTGCTCGAGGACGCCACACGGATTAAGATGCTATACATGCGGTAGCGCCATGGTAACAATAGCGAAGAAATGCTCTATTTTTTAGGAATGGGTTTTATTTAAATACCAACAATTTACACATGTTGTACTTTTTACTGTGTACGTATGTATACATATTGAAGTAGTTATGTTCATTACTTTTGTCTCAGTCGTAATTTCAGCTTGGTATAGGGCGTAACGAGTTAAAGTTTGACTGGTTTTTTAAATAACACACAAATCAAATTTATGGACATTATTATAACAACTGTTAGGAATGAAAAATTCCATAAGTAAATTGAACATATATGGCTACTACGACAACATTAATTTTTTTAATCGTTCATCTAGAATAGTGGCACATTGGTGACAAAGCTTGGTATCGGGCGTGACAACACAAATGGGCCAATTAGCAATTTTTTTTGTATAATTATTCATTGTAGGCGACTATATTATAGTGTGCTACATTGACTTGATAATGTGCCTTAGAGTCATATACTGAACATTTTGAAATAAAATAGAAAAAATGGAAAGCGTACTTTGCCTATTTTGGGGCATTCTGAAAGGAATTACAATACCTTCAGCTCACATCGTCGAAACGAATCCAACGATGTATACATTGAACCTGTAGCACCACAAATACCGAAATAATACTGCGTGGAAAGTTAAAAAGGAACTGTTAGATTTTTTTGGAGAGTAGCCCATTACTTTCTTTGTAAACTGCGTTCTCGAACACTTGACAAATGACACCACTAGTATTTACCCGGAGGCTTGTTTTATAAATGTGTTATGCAACTGCCACCATGCCTGCACTAAAAGTATGAAAAACGCACAGGTTTATGGTTGAATTGACGTTAGTGAAAAAACATAAGTTATGTTGGCGTTCGAGTCAGACACGTAATTGCAGACACTGCACGACCCACGCTGGGGAAGTGCACAACTATCACAATGCCGTTTGTTCGGTACAATGCCCGGTATTGCGTAACACATACACAAAAGAATCGGCGTTTGAGCCCACCTTTACAAAACGCGGGCAATTTCGTTTACGTAACTTTGTCAATGCCTTTCGTGAGAGATATTTAAAGGCATTGGTGCTTGTTTGACTAGTGCATGCACTGGTGTATGTGTAGGACACTCAAAACACTCACCCTGTTCAAAACACTCTGTCGTGTTTTAAGTTCAAAACACTGTAGCGTGTTTTCAAACTATGTTGAAAACACTCTGTTCATGTTGAAAATATGTCGATGTTCTTCCATTTGTACCTCGCGTTTGAACTCACACCTGGCTAAGACACACCTGGTGAGGTAACATATAAGAATATAAATACGTGAAATAATATGCTTGTGTGATAAAAAACGATTAAGATGTTATGACAAAAATTAGCAGTCTTGAAATTCGGCATTGAGTGTTTTGAATTTAAGTTGAAAACACTGTAGAATATTTTGAACTTAAGTTGAAACACTGTAGAGTGTTTGGAATTTAAGTTGAAAACACTGTAGAATGTTTTAAACTTAAGTTGAAAACACTGTAGAGTGTTTGGAACTGAATTTGAAAACATTGCCATGTTGTTTTTGAGGGAGAGTGTTTTGAACTTAGTACACTGGCATTCAACGCTAATAGAATGTAACATTCATGCAGGTGTGTGTGGATTACAAACTCATTCACGCAGGATAAAGGCGATATTTATTAATATTTTCACGGCTATACAAAATTGAATTTGAAGTACAAAGACAAAAGTCAACGTTTTATTTGTGGCCCAAAGTGCAACTTGCAACAACAATGCGTTTTGATGTCGTTCTCGCAGGAATGATTGAATTATAATGTGTCCAGCTTTGCCGTGCTTGATGAGAAACTGTATTTGATTTGGGTCGTTGTGTGTGGGGGAGGTACGTACGTGCGTGTGTATCGGTATAGAATTAACAGCATTGTGTTTAATTATTGAACTAACATACGTTAGAACTACGCCCTGACGACCGAATGAGCACGTTGAGAAGTCACGATTAAAGACTTGTAAAGTGATGAGATGTGACGTAGAAACTAACACATTAAAACAAGTAAAGGAATAGTTTCTTCAATCATAAAATAGGTGGTACAACTAGCGTCACAATATGAACATTTATTCGATATAAGAATGAAGAAAAGATAAAATATAACCAG
The DNA here is from genome assembly GCA_020002185.1 of Paraescarpia echinospica. Taxonomy (NCBI): domain Eukaryota; kingdom Metazoa; phylum Annelida; class Polychaeta; order Sabellida; family Siboglinidae; genus Paraescarpia; species Paraescarpia echinospica. Next base: position 76,669,309 of record CM034531.1, read on the forward strand.
CTGAAAGGGTAAATGGTAAGTTATTAATTAATGGATGAATAACATTGTTGTACTCGTGAATACGATTCTCAAAGGAATCCTACAGACATCACGGAGTTATTGTGTTATCGCCATGTCACTGAACCGCTTTTATAATTATATACTGTTCAGATGACGAGCCGCCCAGCCAAATAAACCTGACCTGCAGGTACGCTTAACGCAATTATTTACATGTGGTGGGTGGAGACCAACGACGCAGAGATCAAGTTCGGTATAGGAACGTGAATTAGCATACGTACATTATTCATCTTGGCTGTAGATTGTTGGGTCAGCAGTTTAACGAGCAGCAGCGTGGAGCGCAGTAGCACAGCGGTAAGACCTCCGGACTCTTGACTGAGAGAACGCGGGTTCGAATCCTGTGCGGCGGTGTCGAACCTTGGGCAAGCTCGTTTATTCTACATTGCTTCAGTTCACTCAGCTGTATGAATGAGTACCTGACTATGGACAGTGGTGGATATTTGTGTACGAATAGTCTTCGCGCATTAACTGCAGCGTGGCTGAATGCTTCCCAGAGAAGTCGAGATGTTCGATTGAACAGGTCTGCCAAGGAGTAAAGTGTAATGCGCTTTGAGCAGTCCTGGAGACTGGATGCTGCGCTAAATAAGAACCTACCTTTACCCTTTTTTTACTGCATACGATTAAGGAACCAAATATAATAGGCATGCTCAAATCAGAGGTTGATATTTTAGTGCAGTTGTAAACTGACGCTAACAGGTCATTTTTAAATATTGTGGTATTTGTTAGCAATAATTGTAGTTTGGGTGACGTTTCCACCAAGGCTCGCCCATTGCTCACATTATGCACACCTAGACACTTGCACACATGACACATATACACACACGTGCACCCACATGTATGGACGTATGCACACACGCGCACCCATGCACGAACTCTATCAGGCATACACTTACATACAGACGCAAGTACGTACTTACCAATGTATTTGCGTGCACGTACGTGCATACGCATATATATGCATACAACCTTCGTTTCCGACGCGTAAAAGAACACACCTTTTTGACCATCAACACCGACATACTGTGTTCTGTCAGTGACGTGTAAAGCGCTTTGAGCAGGTCTGAGGGAGTTGATGCCGCGCTGTTTAAGAACTTACCTTTATTTTGAAAGAAGGCGATTTAGAGGGAAGACGGAAGTGGTGTTAGTTGGAAGAAAGGGATCGAGTAAAAGGGGACAGAAGAGGAGAGGTGAATTGAGGAATTAAGGGGTGGACTACGTAAAGAATTTCGGAGAAGGAAGGAAAAGAGAATCAGTGAAACGCACAATACAATCAAGAGCACAATTTTGTATTACTGTACGATCGCACATCTATAATTAAATACGACGGAGGCGGATTAACCGTAGGTAGCGGGATTAACGGATATTAACGGCAGTGTGTAAACGCGCAAATAAGATCAGTCGATCGTGCACGCCAAATTCAACATAGGAAACACACACGGCTGGCATTTATTACACAAATATATATGTAGATCAATCGGACTGTGACATGTAAACGATTGTTTATAATGCTTAGTATACACTGTCCAGGGATCTGGGGGTTCTAGCTCCCGTACAGTGGCCACAGTTTTGTTTGGCGTACTTTAAGGCAAAACCGGACGGTGGATATTGTCTAAACAAAAATAAATCTTCTTTCGGTTGGTTGCAGTACCTGGAGATGCGATATGACCGAGGGATCCGGTTGATAGTCAGCATCTTTTATATCATACAAACGGTAAGTAAACATTTTATAAAATTATATAATTAATATACTTGCAGACGTGGTGTTGGAAAGCGCTTAATCAGTCAGTCGAATATCTCTGTTTGGTTACCCCAGTAATGCAACCACCTCGTAGTTAAGGTCACCTTAGGATAGTCCCAGATTATTTTCATGTAGAGTAAAGAATAGGAGAATAGTCCCGCTAACGAGGTCCTCCACTGTACTGCAACCCCCATTTCCGTCTGTAATGTTATTGTATATTGTGTACGTACGTTTTACGTTATCACTTGGGAATAAAGAATTGAATATCTTTCCCGTTTCTATTTCACATGAATGTATCTCACCGACACTTACGATGTGTTTTATTTCCACTCTGAGGTACTTACTGTAAGTTGCTCCAGTATCCATTACTTACCTTGCGTTTGACTGTCACTCGGTGATTCGTTTAATATAAATCGTCTTTAATTACTATGCATTGTGTGAGTCCTTTCGTCAACGCGTTTTCTGCTCTCCAGTTCTTGCTGCATATTTTGTTCCATTCTCTATTTCATTAAATGCGTTTTATTTACACTCTCCTACACTTACGCACAGTCTATCAACTATTGCCTCAGTTCGCGTATTCGTTTCTTTCTTTGTTCATTTAATGGGTTGTCGTTTTGACAGATTATGTACATGGCTATCGTTCTGTATACCCCGGCTCTCGCCCTCACCATCGGTAAGTGATCCCTTTTCCAATCATAACGGGGGCCCTATGACATTAACCGTGATAACCCTAACTATACGAGTATTTATAATAACATTTATGAAAACGTTATATGAACAACCTAGACAAAGCTAGCGTGATATTCCTCTAGGAACCGTATAATCAGCTACAGAAGTGCAAGAACTTCCCAATCGTGTGCGAACCGTAACCGAGATTACGTACCGGTTGTATGAGTCGAATTGGAGTAGAAAGGTGTGATTCATTAGTCGGATCTAGTAATATGTACTCGTTGTTGTTTCTGCATCAATCATTGGTGATGACGATGATGACGATGATGATGAGGGTGGTGATGATGATTCTAGTAACAGTTATCATAAAATACTTTTTTTTTTTTACTATTATTATGATAACATTTATTATGATGATAACGATGTTGGTGACAACGACGACGCAGATGACGACGATGATGACGATGATGTAGATGGTGACGATACCGACGATGATGATGACGGCTACGAAGATGACGACGTGGCTGAAGACCCAACCTAGGAAGCGAATTAACATAGAAAGAGACAAGTTGACCTCGGCTCATCGGACGATGTACACGTAGAATGAAGTCGATTTAGCGAATTAATAAACTATTATAACAAAATTAAGATTCCAAGAATTAATTATGATGAGTACGATAGTGATGACAACGATGATGACACTGATGATGATGATGATGAAGATAAAAACGGTGATAGTGATCATGATGATGATGACAATGATTTCAACAACGATGATCATAGCTACTACTACTTGTGTACTAAACATACATGTGTACCACGTGTTCTGTATGTGTATTTGCAGTGACTGGACTCAATGTGTGGGTATCTGTCATTAGCGTTGGACTCGTCTGCATATTCTACACGACACTGGTTAGTTAGATCTACGTCACTTATATCCCGTTGTATATCGCTGTTGTATTGCGTCATAACAGCGGCAGTACACAATTATTTACATAGCAATGTGTCTGCTATTTTACAGTTTAGTTCATTGCTAACATATACAGTAATCCAATGAAAAAAGGAGTGTTGTAACGATATGAATTTAGTGATCCCGTTTACATGCATACATGTATACACACATACATACATACATACATACATACATACATACATACATACATACATACATACTTACATACATACATACGTACATACGTAAATACGTACATACGTACATACGTACATGCGTACATGCGTACATGCGTGCATGCGTGCATGCGTGCATGCGTGCATGCGTGCATGCGTGCGTGCACGAATACACGCGTACACGCGTACACGCGTACACGCATACACGCGTACACGCATACACGCGTACACACGTACACACGTACACACGTACACACGTACACACGTACACACGTACACACGTACACACGTACACACACACACACACACACACACACACATACACACACACATACACACATACACACATACACACATACACACATACATGCATACATACATACAAGAAAACGCACTGCAAACATGCAGTTCGTGGTATGTTATCATATTAATGTATTTTCTTACTTTGTTTTTTAGGTATTACTGTTCACACGTTTCCTTATAGTTTTATACAGTATTTATATATATAAAAATACACTACTACTAAGATTTCTAGGCTACTAGTTGTTTTTTGCTAGGAGGCAATGCAGTTGTCAAGATGGTTAATGTAGAAAATGTGTAACTTTCAGGGATGTAAAATTATTGTTTCAATACAAACACTGGTTGGCCAGCTACTGAGTTCGAGGAAATCCACCAATACGTTACATGTTACATAAAGTTCTCTCTATGTTTCAAGGCAGCATGAAGGCTGTCATATGGACAGACGTCTTTCAACTAAAGTCCTCTCTATGTTTAGGGCGGCATGAAGGCTGGCATGTCGACTGACGTCTTTCAACTAAAGTTCTCTCTATGTTTCAGAGCGGCTTGAAGGCTGTCGTGTGGGCTGACGTCTTCCTACTAAAGTTATCTCTATGTTTCAGTGCGGTATGAAGGCTGTCGTGTGGACTGACGTCATCCTACTAAAGTTCTCTCTATGTTTCAGGGCGGTATGAAGGCTGTCACATGGATTGACGTCTTCCTACTAATGTTCTCTATGTTTCAGGGCGGGTTTAAGGCTGTCATGTGGACTGACGTCTTCCTACTAAAGTTCTGTCTATGTTTCAGGGCTGTATGAAGGCTGTCATGTGGAATGACGTCTTCCAACTAAAGTTCTCTCTGTGTTTCAGGGCGGCATGAAGGCTGTCATGTGGACTGACGTATTCCAAGTCGGCATCATGTTCGTCGGTCTCTTCGCCATCATTATTAAGGGCTCCAAAGACCATGGAGGATTCGGGAACATATGGAACATAATGAACGATGGCGAAAGAATCCAGTTCTGGGAGTGAGTGTATGGCAATATTGACGTAGTCGTTGAGTAATTCCTTTCATTGAACCATCACGTGACCTGTTGCCCAGGAAAACGTTCGTTGAGCTAGGAAAAAATTGATGCTGACACGTGCATCGTTTAAACGTTCTCTGTCGTATATTTTGTTGAACTTCTGGCCTCAAAAGTTTGTTTATGACAAAAACATAGCACAATGTTTTAAAGTGACAACCGTATGACGGAATGTTTGATGTAAAATAAAACATGCCACAATAGTAATATAATTCACATAATATAATTGTTATTAATATTGTTGGCAAATCTTGAATGACGGACCCATGCGCATAGTGTTTATTGTGGCGTAGGCAATTGCCAATGTAGCGGATCCATCAATACAATATATTGTAGTTTTGCAGTATCGATGTTCAACGCAGTATGAAGGTTTACAAATGTTACCCGTTCAACTATCGTCTACCGATACGCACGTCATAACAAATGTTTCAAAACGCTTCCATTGTCTTCGCACAAAATGTTGAATGCCATGATAATTACGCACTATCTTCGTTTGTTTCGAAAGCGATGGCAATTTGACAACTATTTGATAGAGCGCCACGTTTACAAAGTGGTCTCTGATAGACAGACAGACAGACAGACAGACAGACAGACAGACAGACAGACAGACAGACAGACAGACAGACAGACAGACATATATACAGACATACAGACATACAGACTGACAGACTGACAGACTGACAGACTGACAGACTGACAGACTGACAGACTGACAGACAGACAGTCATACAAACAGGCATACTTACATATAGATTAAGTAAATAAGTGAGACCAAGAGACCAAGATTCCAAAAGAAAGAGGGACTGACAGAGAGACAAAACAGACAGACAGACAGGCATCCAGAATGAATGACAGACAAACAAGGAGGTCTGCTTCCAAGTCAGTTTACTATGTATGGTATGCTCTAGCTTCAATCCAGACCCAAGGGTCCGTCACTCGATCTGGAGCCTTAGTATTGGCGGCGGCTTCACTTGGCTTGCCATTTACGGCGTTAACCAGGCTCAGGTACAACGGGCGCTTTGCACACCGACCCTCCGCACAGGACAGACGTAAGTCACACCCAGTCATCATAGTAGTAGTAGTAATAACAACAGTAACGAATGTAGCAACAACAACAGCAATAACAAAACATAATAACAACAATAAAAATAAGAAAACTTTTAAGAATAATGCATATAATACGATTAATATAAACAAGTATAATAAGAACAATAACAACCCTAACAACAACAACAACAACAACAACACTCACAATAACACCAACAACAACACCAATAACAATACTCACAATAATAATGACAACAACAATAACAATCCTAACAACAATAACAACAACAACACCAACAACAACACTCACAATAAATAGCAACAATAATAACAGTAATGACAACAAAACCAAAAAATAACAAAACACAGCAACAATAACAACAATAAAGGGAATAACCATTATAATTGTAAAAATAACAATACCATTAAAACTGCAATAACAACCAACACAACGATAACGAAAATAACAAGTAAGTAAGTAAAAGTATTACCTTTTCAATAACACCAATATTCACAATAATGATGTTTGTGTCGCAGTGCATATTGGATGAACTTGCCCGGGTTGACGGCCCTGCTTACCATCTGTAGTATGTGTGGATTTGTCGTCTACGCAGAGTACCGCGACTGTGACCCTCTCACGGGCCCAGACCCTATCAAGAAGGACCAGGTAAGTACAGCGATGAGCTGTAGTATGCGTTGATACCTTCTGTCTTAGCATTGTCAACGCAACCATGCATAGTGTTACCACATACAATGTGCAATTTAATCACAACATATGGGGACTTATAAAATGTAAGTATATAACCAGGATATACAAACTACTGAAGCAATATGAGAAAACGAAAAGATTTGCCCATTGAAACAAAAACTAAACTGTGGTAACTGTGGGAATTTATATATATATATATATATATGCAACTGTTGAACTTATTCCTCGAGGAATTGTGCATAAGTAAACTATGGATAACGTCCTTTCTCTAATGCTAGATTAAAGTCAATACATTTAAACAACAGTTTAAAACATACATTCCAGATAAAATTAATGTTGTAGTACACGTAACGCCAAGAAGGTAATTTCGTTGACCGGAAGTATTCGTTAACCGGAAGTGTTCCATGTTTACAGCTCCTTCCGTTATACGTCATTAACCACCTGCGGTACCCTCTCATTCCCGGCCTCTTCACTGCATCCGTCTTCAGTGGCGCTCTAAGGTGTGTGTCTCGGCGTTTCTATGTTGGCGCGCAATCATATAGAAACTTCTACCGGTCAATATTACTCATTTATATAGAACACTCATATACTAGGTTCTTCAACTGTTCAAATAATATGTGTGTGTGTCTGTGTGTGTGTGTGTGTGTGTGTGTGAGTGTGTGTGTGTGTGTGTGTGTGTGTTCGTGCGCGCACGTTTATGTGCTAGTTCATACGGATCTATTTTCCCTCAAGCGGATCTCTTTCGCCGGAGCGAGACTAGCCTACGGGTCTGCTTCGAACTGCGGACATTTAACAAAATAAATGTTGGACATACTGCAACTTACATTGTATACCATAGACACCAATAGTGTACATTTAACCAAGTAAATGTTGGACATACTGTAACTGACATTGTATACCATAGACACCAATATTGTACATTTAACCAAATACATGTTGGACATACTGTAACTGACATTGTATACCATAGACACCAATAGTGTACATTTAACCAAATAAATGTTGGACATACTGTAACTTACATTGTATACCATAGACACCAATAGTGTACATTTAACCAAATAAATGTTGGACATACTGTAACTGACATTGTAAACCATAGACACCAATAGTGTACATTTAACCAAATAAATGTTGGACATACTGTAACTGACATTGTAAACCATAGACACCAATAGTGTACATTTAACCAAATACATGTTGGACATACTGTAACTGACATTGTATACCATAGACACCAATAGTGTACATTTAACCAAATAAATGTTGGACATACTGTAACTTACATTGTATACCATAGACACCAATAGTGTACATTTAACCAAATAAATGTTGGACATACTGTAACTGACATTGTAAACCATAGACACCAATAGGGTAGTTTTTGTTGCTGTTTGTGTGGTTTACAGCACTGTATCTTCGGGACTGAACTCACTGGCTGCCGTCGTTCTGCAAGACATGTTGAAGGCTTTCTGCTACCCAAACATGCAAGAGTCGACAGCCACTAACCTGTCCAAGGGATTAGGTACGATGAAGATGTTTTACTTTTCATGCATTATATTACATTATAGATTGCAAGCCTTTTGAAATCACGTACTATATTCACCTGACGCGTGGAGTAACTGTAACAATTTATCCATAAAAAATATGTTTTAAATGAATATTTTTATGATCTACATTGGGCAAACCATAAATCGCCTACCAAACCAGTTCAAATAATCGTGCCGTTGAATAATGTGCGTGTGTGTATATTAAAACTGACATTGTAATAATTTTATTGAGTTCACTCGATATAATAGGATACATTGCACTGAACAAGCCAAACATCATAGATATTACGAATCACTGTAGTTTCTACTTACAGAAAAATTATATTCACTCTATACACAGTAGGGTGTTTCATTAAAATGGTAGGTTTTATCAATCACGGCGTCACCGATCAAACTTGTTTATAGCACCTAATTGAAAAGTTACGTTTTACGAGCTTATATGTAGGTTTCACATAATGACGTCCGATTTTCATATTTACGTCTTCAGCTGTCGCGTTTGGTGCCTTGATGATACTGCTTACCTACGCAGCATCACAGGTGGGCGGTGTCCTGCAGGTAAAATACGTCATGCTTCAGTCTTGGTAACTCATGCGGAGTTTTCATTTAAAGGAATAACCCTAATGAATTCCGAACATCATCACACTGATACAAGAGCAACGTTTGCAAAGCGTCTGCAAGATAATTTCTTACTGTAGATTTCTTAAAGAACATGTTTTGGCTTGTTCATCTGAGATAGTGTGTTTAGACTAACCATTGGCAACTACAATCAAGAATATTATGCCAGCAGTTTACTAGAATAACCTTGTTGAAGACACATCATTTAAATTGCACGGAAGTAGTATAGTAGGTTAATCAGCGGGGACGCATCCGTTTTTCCGTTGTGGTATACCACAAGTACCCGGATGTAGGTCAAGGTCAAAGGTCAAGGTGAAGTACCCGAATGTAGGTCAAGGTCAAACATCCGGATGTATGTCAAGTGGGGCCACCTGTCGGATAAGTCGTGAACTAAAACACCGCCTCTAGCGGATAAGTCGTGAACTGAAATAGCGTCACATGGCGGAATTTTTATGAACTAAATATATGGACTAAAGTTGAGTACTGCCAAAATTCGTGCTTCTTAGTTTGGACAGTAGCGCCACCTGGCGGAATTTTCATCAACTAAACGGTACTCTGTCGGATAGGTCGTGAACTAAAATAGCGCCACCTGTCGGATAGGTCGTGAACTAAAACAGTGCCCCCAGCGGATTATAAAAAAAACCTATAACTTCCCTGACGGATTAGTGGTGAACTACAAGTCGTGCCACCTGACGGATAAATGTTGAACTAAATATATGAGTACTGCCAAAATTCGTGTCTCTTGCGCGCTTGCGTGCAATGGAGCCCCCTGACGGATAGATCATGAACTACAAACATCATCTTTGGCGGACAAGTGTTGAACCAAATATCGATACTGCCTAAATTCGTGCTTCTTATGTTTGTCAAGTGCTTACTCCTGTTGGATATATCATCAACTGAAAGCAGCCCTGTTAGATAAGTGGTGAACTAAATAACTACTCTGCAGACCGCCCGTGTGTACATTCTACTCTGCAGTCCGTGCTTTTGAATGTTCTACTCTACAATCCGTGATCTTTCGACACGTTCACGTGACTTTTCGGCACATTTACTAACTATATAAGCGCGTGTTTTGCCAATCGGACCGTCATTCGTATCACGACGACAGCACGGCTAACATCATCATGTTGAAGATATCATATTACTGCCCTCGCAATTGATCAGACTCGAGTGATATGATTCGAACGAGTGCTGCCGATGAGGAGTCCCTACCGACCCCGAGACAACTACCACCATCGCGAAGACCCTTCACCTGCCTGGACTGTGGGACATCGTTCACACGGAAAGATAGCTTGAAGAGGCACATCACAGGTGGTAGTTGTCCCGTGTGAAAAAGAGGACGGCCGCCGAAGCCAAGTTGGAAGCTCTTGTGGTGAGTCATACTTTATATAGTTTTAATATATACTTTCACCTAAACTGTCGTCCCCCGTGTCTATACTTTCCCTAAAATGGCGTCCCCATAGCGTCTGCTATAAGGGTGTCCACTGTGTATTTACTTCCGCTAAAACTTCGCCCCGTTTTATACTTTATGATCATACAACTTGTCACCTTACTTCCTATCACGTAACTTCTTATCATTGTTTCCTACCGGTCCTTGTAGCACCGTGCTCTAGCAACTGTGTACTATTCCCATGCAATCTTTAATATTTTTTAATGTTATTGAAATATTCTTGCAGGACTACATTGAAGGTCCACTACCACCAAAGCGGCAACGAATGGTCTCTGTGTCGACAGAGACGATTAACGACAACGGAATATCATCGACACCAACTTCTGTTCCTAACGACGTCACAACTACCCACGCTGTCAATGTCACAACTTCTACCCATGCTGCCAATGTCGCAACTTCCGCTCCCGACTTTGCTGATCCGAACTTTACCATTGATTTCCATGTGATTAAAATGAAGAAGACGCTTGCACGTCACATAGCATGTAGCATCTTTGAACTCTCAAGACGACAATGCCGTGGTTGCGAGAGAGATCATCCTAGTAAATTTCATCACGATTGTATGTTATCTGATGACATTCAAATTTGCATGCACTTTGACGAGGCTATGGATGTCATTAATTCAACTGCAGTGGTGAAAGACTGTTTGAGTGTTTTGTTAGACGCAGGTGTGAAGCTATCCGACGTAGCAGTCGAACAGTTGTGTAATATCAATATTTGGTTGCAAGAAGCCGTTTCGAAACAGTGGCGAAACACTATGAAACAAATGGTTCTGACAGTAATGGAAGGTGACCTGTAAATAACTTTCTTTTGTATTGTATACGATTAAACTTTGCAAGACTATGTATCAATGTCTAATCTCTGGGTCTTGTAGTTATGGAGTGTGACATGTAAATACGTTTGTGTTGTACACGAATAAAAGGTGCAAACCTCATCTTGTGTCTAGGTATACGAAATTTAGACTACATATAGGACTATGTTATATCAGAACCTATAGCCTCGTTTTTTCGAACAGAGCGACCATCTTGGAATTATACCTTTGGTATCATTTCCTTACGGTAGTACCTAAATTCGCGTCTCTTATAAATCTCGTACTCGAGATGTGTCTGGACATATTTATTTGTTGCGAGCTTGAGCGTGCGCACCCTGTATGACGTCACCAAACTGTTACACGCAGCAATTTTGTACGCGAGGTGATTTGGTCAAACAGGTAGTGATTTCGTTAGCCAGCGTTTTGAACTGGCGCAATTGAATGTAATCCCATCATGTGACGTCATGGTATGCGCAATAATTCTGTACGCGAGGTGAGTTGGACTAACAGGTAGTGCTTTGTTGATCAACATACACAGGCAAATTCAGGCAATCGACAATGATTTCAGGCAAATTCAGGCAATCGACCAAGAGACACAGGCAAATTCAGGCAAATGACCAAGATACACAGGCAAATTCAGGCAAACTCAGGCAATCGACCAAGATACATAGGTAGTTTCAGGCAAATTCAGACAATCGGCCAAGATACACAGGCAGTTTCAGGCAAATTCAGACAATCGACCAAGATATACAGGCAAATTCAGGCAATTGACCAAGATACACAGGCAAATTCAGGCAAATTCAGACAATCGTTTCCATTTGACAGCGATCGTCATCGGAATCGTAGACGACCTGCATCATCGCTGCGCGCAAGCCTATCTGACCTACAGCTCATAACCCTGACAAACAACTTACAAACACTGATATACAACACACAAACATTGACCTACAACATTCATATACCGACCTACGACACGTAACCAGTACTAAACATTGACTTACAATCCACAAACACCGACATACATCATAGGTCAGACATATTGGCTAGTTTTATTAGGTAATGGTTAAATTCGTGACTTTTATAAAACCCGTAATCGAGATGTGTCTGGCCTTGTTCGTTTGTTGCGAGCGTGAGCGCACGCACCCTGTATGACGTCATTAAACTGCTACGCGCAGTAATATTGTGCGCGAGGTGATTTGGTCAAACAGGTAGTGATTTATTTAGTCAGCGTTTTGAACTTGCGCACTTGAATGTAATCCCATCATGTGACGTCATCAACAGTGACGTCATGGTACGCGCAGTAATTGTGTGCGCGAGGTGAGTTGGTGGTCAAACAGGTAGTGTTTTGGTTGGCCATCGTTTTGAACTTGCGCGTATGTAATGTAATCCCATCATGTGACGTCATAATTATGTACGCGAAGTGAGTTGGTCAAACAGGTAGTGCTTTGGTTAGCCATCGTTTTGAGCTCTCGTCACAAAAGAGTATTAACTATTCTCAGTGAGGAGCCTTGTGGGTCCAACAAAGTCGTTTCGAATACTTGGTTGTGGTATTGTTCCAGACAGTCAACCAGTCTTTAATCAACCTCATCCTCCATTAGTGTCAGAACCATTTGTTTCATAGTATTTCGCCACTGTTTCTAAACGGAGATTTGGAACCAACACTTGACACTACACGTGGGTAGTGTCGTCTTGAGAGTTCAGCTTTGCACACCTTGGTTATGGAGCTAATTTTGACGCTAAGCCTAATCCTAACCCTAACCCTAACGCTGCCCGAAATCCTAACCTTAACCCTAACCCTAACCCCAACCCTAATCCTAATGCTAATCCAAAAATTGTGACATTGGTCACTTGAGTAGAAGTTGTGACGTCTTCAGGAGGGGTCGTTGTTACACAGGTACCATCGATAGAAGTTGTCACATCGGCCGTATCGGCAGAAGTTGCGACATCGGCGGGAGGGGAAGTTGTCACATCGACCGTATCGGCAGAAGTTGGGACATCGACAGGAGCGGAAATTGTCACGTCGACCGTGTCGGCAGAAATTGTGACATCGTCAGGGGCGAAAGTTGGTACATCGCAGAGCCTAGTGTACCAGATGTCCCCGCCCTCTGGTTCCGTCGGCACGGAAGGGCGGTTGGTCACCGGCATGATGGGTCGGATCGTTGGCTCGTCCTCAACGCTCGAGTCTGCCGCATCGCAAGGTCGGTAATAAGTTGTCTTCAACATGATGTTAGGCGTGATGGCGTCGTAATACGAATGATGAGCCGATTGACAAAACACAGCGCTTATATAGTTAATGAATGTGCCGAAAGGTCACGTCGGCGTGCCGAACGAGCACGGACTGCAGAGTAGAAAATACACATTCACGGGCTGTAGAGTAGATCAGACTTCCACAGCGAATACCAGTTCAAACCAGTTTGCAAACAGGCAACCATTTGAAGTAAGTTCAACTCTACTATGTAAAAACTGTCGTCGTTTCTCCTGGCACTGCTTGGGTGTGTTCAGCAGTGGAGACAGTCGCATGGAGTGTCGATATTTGCCGCAACAGGGGGAAGAGGGAGAAGTATCGAGAAATTCAGCAATACTCTCCTTTTCTTGCCGCTGAAACAATGAAGGGATGATTTTAATAATAAATGGTCAACTGGTATGTATAAGAAAAATATAATATTATGTACTTTGTAGCAGGCTTTGACTTAGAACAAGACCTGAATAGCATTTGAACACTATTGAGAAATTGAAACTTACTGTTATCTCTTCAAGTAGTTCTTTACATTGCCGCTGCTTATCTTGTTTCCTTTGGCAGTGGCCCTGCTTCACATGAACTTTTATAACAGTTCGACAGAACATAAAGGTCACGTGGGCGTACCGAACGAACACGAAATTTCTAACCTATGAGAATAGATAATACTCTTTTGTGACGAGAGCTCAAAACGATGGCTAACCAAAGCACTACCTGTTTGACCAACTCACTTCGCGTACAGAATTATGACGTCACATGATGGGATTACATTACATACGCGCAAGTTCAAAAAGATGGCTAACCAAAGCACTTCCTGTTTGACCAACTCACCTCGCGCACAAAATTACTGCGCGTACCACGACGTCACTGTTGATGACGTCACATGATGGGATTACATTCAAGTGCGCAAGTTCAAAACGCTGACTAACCAAATCACTACCTGTTTGACCAAATCACCTCGCGCACAATATTACTGCGCGTAGCAGTTTAATGACGTCATACAGGATGCGCGCGCTCACGCTCGTAACAAACAAACAATCCAGACACATCTCGAGTACGGGTTTTGTAAAAGACACGAATTTAACCACTACCTTATAAAACTAGTCAATATGTCTGACCAATGATATATGTCGGAGTTTGTGGATTGTAAGTCAATATTTAGTCATGGTTATGTGTCGTAGGTCGGTATATGAATGTTGTAGGTCAATGTTTGTGTGTTGTATATCAGTGTTTGTAAGTTGTCTGTCAGTGGTTATCAGCTGTAGGTCAGATAGGCTTGCGCGCCGCGATGATGCAGATCGTCTACGATTCCGATGACGATCGCTGTCAAATGGAAACGATTGCCTGAATTTGTCTGAATTTGCATGTGTATCTTGGTCGATTGTGTGAATTTGCCTGAAACTGCCTATGTATCTTGGTCGATTGTCTGAATTTGCCTGAAACTACCTGTGTATCTTGGTCGATTGCCTGAATTTGCCTGTGTATCTTGGTCAATTGCCTGAATTTGCTTGTGTATCTTGCTCGATTGCATCAATTTGCCTGAAATCATGGTCGATTGCCTGAATTTGCCTGATTATCTTGATCAACATAGCACTACTTATTTGTCCAACTCTTTGCAGAACAAATTAGCATACCGCTTGCAACAGTTTTCAACTTGTCATTAGAAGAGGGAGTTGTTCCTTTAGAATGGAAAGAATCAAACATTATACCGTTATTCAAAAAAGGTTCGAGAAACATGTCAGAGAATTATAGACCAGTGAGTTTAACATCAGTGATTTGTAAATTACTAGAAAGACTAATTAAAGATCACATGGTGGATTTTCTTGTTAAACATAACTTGATAAACCCATCTCAACATGTTTTTTTAAAGCGAGGTCATGCTTAACAAATATGTTATGTTTTTTGGAAGACATCACTAAGTGGGTAGATGAGGGATCACCATTAGATATCATCTACTTAGATTTTTAAAAAGCTTTCGACAAAGTACCACATCAAAGATTACTGCTTAAAATAAAGGCCCATGGCATAGGAAATTATATAATAAATTGGACAGAAAAATGTCTGATTGACAGAAGACAACGTGAAGTAGTTGAGGGGGTGGCTTCAAACTGGAAATCCGTATTGAGTGGGGTACCACAGGGATCAGTATTAGGACCTACATTATTCTTAATATATATCAACGATTTGGATGATGAAATAACAAGCAAGGTGTTGAAATTTGCGGATGATACAAAAGTGTTTAGAAGGATTAAAAGTGATGGAGATATACAGCATTTACAAGATGATCTTGACAGGTTGATCAAATGGTCTGAAAAGTGGCAAATGCTGTTCAGTTTTGGGAAATGTAAATGCCTCCACACAGGACATGGGAACGAAGAGGTAGAATATACAATGGGGGGTACTGTACTAGGTACTACTGTAAAAGAAAAGGACTTAGGGTTAACCATTAGTGCTGATATGAAGGTTTCAGAGCAGTGCGGAATTGCAGCTTCAAAGGGAAATAAAATCCTTGGATTAATTAGGCGAAACATAACGTATAAGGAAAAAGAGCTAATAATACCGCTGTACAAAACAATAGTGAGGCCTCATTTAGAATATTGTATTCAAGCGTGGAGGCCGTATCGCAGGAAGGACATAGATATGCTAGAAAGAGTGCAGAGGAGAGCAACTAAAATGATACCAAAACTGAGGGATCTTAGTTACGAAATACGCCTAAAAAATTGCGGTTTAACAACACTAAAGACCAGGAGATTGAGAGGAGATCAGATAGAAGTGTTTAAAACATTGAAGGGTTATGAAAATATTGATAGAAATATTTTTTCTCAGTTAAGAAAGATTGAAGGACTAGAGGACATGAACATACATTAGCAAAGGAGCAGTGTAGATTATATATAAGAAAGTTGTCATTCTCACAAAGGACTTTAAATGAATGGAACAGATTATCTGCTGATTGTGTAGGTGCTAGTAGCGTGAATATGTTTAAAAATAAAATCGACATACCTCAGACGGGCTGGATACACGTAGATAAAAGGGTCGGACTCCCGATAAGCCAAAGGGCTTCCTCGTCCACCTGCCACCTAGAGTTAATTCTCTGGGTGGCAATCTTGTTAAATCTTGTTAAACTCATCTCGCGTACAGAATTACTGCGCGTACCATGAAGTCACATGATGGGATTACATTCAAGTGCACAAGTTCAAAACGCTGGCTAACCAAATCACTACCTGTTTAACCAACTCACCTAGCGTACAAAATTACTGCGCATACCATGACGTCACATGATGGGATTACATTCAAGTGCGGAATTTCAAAACGCTGGCTAACCAAATCACTACCTGTTTGACCAAATCACCTCGCGTACAAAATTACTGCGCGTTGCAGTTTGATGACGTCATACAGGGTGCGCACGCTCAAGCTCGCCACAAACAAACATGTCCAGACACGTCTCGAGTACGAATTTAGTTACTACCGTACGGAAATGATACCAAAGGTCTAATTCCAAGATGGTCGTTCTATTTGAAAAAACGAGGCTATAGTTTATGATATAACATAGTCCTATATGTTGTCTACATTTCGTATATCTAGACGCAAGATGAGGTTTGCACCTTTTATTCGTGTACAACACAAACGTATTTACAAGTCACACTCCATAACTACAAAAACCAGAGATTAGACATTGATACATAGTCTTGCAAAGTTTAATCGTATACAGGACAAAAGAAAGTTATTTACAGGTCACCCTCCATTACTGTCAGAACCATTTGTTTCATAGTATTTCGCCACTGTTTCGAAACGGCATCTTGCAACCAAGTATTGATATTACACAACTGTTCGACTGTCACGTCGGATAGCTTCACACCTGCGTCTAACAAAACACTCAAACAGTCTTTCACCACTGCAGTTGAATTAATGACCTCCACAGCCTCGTCAAAGTGCGGGGGGAAGTTTTAGCGGAAGTAAAGACACAGTGGACACCCTTATAGCAGACGCTATGGGGACGCCATTTTAGGGAAAGTATAGACACGGGGGACGACAGTTTAGGTGAAAGTATATATTAAAACAATATAAAGTATGACTCACCACAAGAGCTTCCAATTTAGATTCGGCGGCCGTCCTCTTTTTCACACGGGGACAACTACCTCCTGTGATGTGCCTCTTCCAGCTATCTTTCCGTGAGAACGATGTCCCACAGTCCAGGCAGGTAAAGGGTCTTCGCGATGATGGTAGTTTTCTCGGGGTCGGTAGGGACTCCTAATCGGCAGCGCTCGTTCGAATCATATCACTCGAGTCTGATGAATCGCGAGGGCAGTAATATTATATCTTCAACATGATGATGTTAACCGTGCGGTCGTCGTGATAAGAATGACGGTGGGCGTGCCGAAAGATCACGGACTCTACATTAGAACATTCAAAAACACGGACTTCAGAGTAGAATGTACACACGCGCGGACTGCAGAGTAGTTATTTAGTTCACCACTTATCTAGCAGGGCTGCTTTCAGTTGATGACATATCCAACAGAAGTAAGCACTTGACAAACATAAGAAGCACGAATTTAGGCAGTATCGATATTTGGTTCAACACTTGTCCGCCAGGGATGATGTTTATTGTTGATGATCTATCCGTCAGGGGGCTCCATTGCACGCAAACGCGCAAGAGACACGAATTTTGGCAGTACTCATATATTTAGTTCAACCCTTATCCGTTAGGTGGCACGACTTGTATTTCACCACTTACCCGTCATTTAAATGTTGTTTTAAAAAAATCCGCTAGAGGTGCTGTTTTAGTTCACGACCTAACCGACAGGGGAAATTTAGTTTATAAAAATTCCGCCAGGTGGCGCTACTGGTCAAACTAAGAAGCACGAATTTTGGTATTACTGAACTTTGGTCCATATATTTAGTTGATAAAAATTCCGCCATGTGCCGCTATTTTAGTTCACCATTTATCTGCTAGAGGGCGCTGTTTTAGTTCACGACAGGTGGCGCCGCTTGACCTACATCCGGGTGTTTGACCTTGACCCTGACCTACATCCGGGTACTTCAGTTTGATATTTGACATTGACCTACATCCGGGTACGTCACCTTGACCATTGACCTTGACCTACACTTGTAGGGTTCTTGTGGAATTCTACAACGGAAAAACGGATGCGTCCCCGCTAATTAACCTACTATACTACTCACGGACATTGCAATTATGATAGAAATCCTGATATTACCAATGCGTACTCATGGCAGTTCCCTAGTCGCCGAACTGATATCAGTACTCTGGTTTGCATCGCTCAGTAACCTGTGTAGTTCGGCTATCTGTTTGTTTGCGTTTTAATGATGTGCTCTTAGCTGATTACGCCACTTTCATAGAAGTACGTTTTTTATGTATATTGTGACATGTTTATAGTTGTAATGTAGCCGTTTACAACGCGCAGATTTGTATTTTACTTGGAACATATTGGGAACTTCCGCTTCTATCCCTTTCATACGCGGCGTGTTCTGTGGTTATCAAACTCACTCAAAACAACCCAAATACTACAACATTACATTGGCGACGAGCATGAGTAAGTGAGTTAAGATATCATGGCTTCAAACGGTTTGCCGCATTTCGCCGAATTTGACGTGTATACGGACAGTGCCAATACGGGCGTCCGATGGAAGAAGTGGTTGTCTCGTTTCATGATGGTGGCGATGGACGTTAGTAGTCGCGCACGTCAGAGAGCACTGCTGCTACATTATGCTGGCGAGCAGGTGTACGAAATATTTGAAACGTTGCCAGATATAGGCGCGTCTAAACTTGCGATTTTTGCCATAATAATGGACATTTCGAGAAAGTCTGCAGATCTAAATACGGCAATCGATTGCAAACTAACACTGTCACAAGCACCAACGCAGTCAGTCCGAAAAGTCTGGCAGCTGAATCTGACAATGATTATGTTTTTTCTGCAATCAAACAAACAAACGAGCACAACCCATTGCCCACATGCACAGTGCAGATTGAAGGAATCCTATCAAAATGACTGTAGATTCCAGGGCGTCAGTTAATATAATTGACAACAGCACATTCAAAATGATCAGACAATCTAGCAGTGTGTTATTCAAACAGCCTACGACGAAAGTGTATCCATATGGCTCACAAACACCACTACCTGTGATCGGCGTGCTTATCGCGAAAGTGAAGTTTCGCTCGACGGTCATCGACACAAGCATTCATGTGGTGGAGGGCACGAGAGGCAATCTGCTAGGCTGCCAAACTGCACAGGACTTGGAAATCCTCCACATCGCTCAAAACGTCGCAACAGGACAGAACGTCACAACAAATGGCACGTTCCAACCACAAATCGTAGATCAGTTCGCAGATCTCTTTGATGGTGTTGGAAAAGTGGATGGCGTGGAAGTGAAATTACACATCGACCAGAGCGTCACTCCAAAACAGCAACAGCACAGACCGATTCCTTTTCACATCCGACGTGACGTTGAAAAAGAACTTGATAGACTAGAAAAGCTAGACATCATCGAGAGGGTAAACGGACCAACACCATGGGTCAGCCCAATTGTCGTGGTGCCTAAGAAATAGGGTGAAGTCAGAATCTGCGTAGACATGAGAGAAGCAAATAAAGCTGTACAACGCATCAAACATGTCATGCCAACAATCGACGAGCTAATCACCGATCTGAATGGCTCATCTGTCTTCAGTACACTGGACCTGTACTCTGCGTATCATCAGCTAGAATTGAGTCCTGAAAGCAGATACATAACCACATTCACAACAAACGTGGGACTATGGCAGTACAAACGACTGATGATTGGAATTAACGCAGCATCTGAAATATTCCAAAACACACTCAGCGAATTGTTGTCTGGTTTAGTTGGATGCAAGAACATGTCTGATGACATCATCGTCTACGGAAAATCACCGCGCGAACACGACACACGCTTGAAAGCTGTGCTTGAGAGACTGAAAAACAAGAACGTCAAACTCAACAGAGAGAAGTGTTTATTCTCTCAAAAACAAGTGTGCTTCTATGGACACATCTTCAGCGCGACTGGCATCGAGGCGGATCCAAAGAAGGCGTCAGCAATCGTCAATGCAGCTGCACCGCAGAATGCCAGTGAAGTACGTTCGCTGTTGGGAATGGCACAATACGTGTCGCGATTCATTCCTGGTTACTCGGATGTCACTACATCACTCCGAGGACTGACACACAAAGACATTCCATGGGAATGGAAAAGCAAACATCAACAGGCACTCGACAACTTGAAGGCGAAGCTAGCCAGTCTGTGCACTGTACATTACTTTGATGCGACGAAACCGTCAAAAGTGCTGGTCGATGCAAGTCCTGTCAGCATCGGCGCGATATTGTGTCAAGACGACAAGGTCGTTAGTTACGCCAGCCGAGCGCTATCTTCAGTCGAACAGCGATACTCGCAAACTGAACGAGAAATGTTGGTTGTCGTGTGGGGTGCAGAACACTTTCACCTTTGCGTCTATGGATCAGAATTCGAGATCATCACCGATCACAAGCCGCTGCTGGGAATATTCGCCAGACAGAGACAAGCGTCTGCACGAGTGGAGCGATGGCGATTGAGACTCTAGCCGTACAACTACTCACTCCTCTACCGTCCAGGACGAGATGACGAGAACCCGGCGGATTACTTGAGTCACCACCCTGTTGAACCACCGTCGACTGATGCTGTAGAAAATACGGTCAACTACATTTGTAGTAACAGCATACCCAAGGCGATGACGCTGCAGGAGGTGAAACTACAATATCTACAAGACAGCGTCATGCAGAAGCTACTGCACGCCATAGAGAGCGGTCAATGGACCGATGAGGAAGTGTCACCCTACCTGAAGCTCAAGGACGAACTAGCTGTACACCAAGGCATGGTCCTACGACAAACACGCATCATCCTTCCTTTTTCACTCCGCGAGCGTGCCGTCGATCTTGCACATCGTGGGCATCAAGGAGTCGTAAAAACGAAAAGCCTACTGAGAGAGAAGGTGTGGTTCCCTGGAATCGACATCATGGTAGACGACAAAGTCAAGGCCTTGCCAAGCCACGACCACGCACGGTTCCGAGCGTTGCACACCGCTGCGAATGTCTCAACTTCCAGACGCACCGTGGCAAGACCTATCGATCGACTTCATCGGACCGTTTCCGAGCGGAGAGTCACTGATCGTCGTCATCGATGACTTCAGCCGCTTCCCAGAAGTCGAAATCATTAATTCAACAAGCAGCAACACGGTAATTCCCAAGCTAGACGCAATATTTGCTCGCCAAGCGATTCCACAACAAATAAGAACTGATAATGGACATGAATTCACAAAATTTGCATCGTATCTTGGTTTCAATCACAGACGCGTCACTCCGCTGTGGCCAGGCGCCAATGGCGAAGTGGAACGTTTCATGAAAACTCTGGGTAAAGCGATCAGATTCTTCGACAGGCGTGTCACCGAGTCAACTACTGAACGGGCGACAGATGAAAGTCTTGCTGCCCCAAATGTACGAGAAGAATCCACAGAGAAGAGAGATAGAGAATCGAGATGCCCAAGAGAAAGCCAAGATGAAGAGAAACGCAGACGAGTGACGTCATGCGAGCGACAGCCATCTGCGCGTGGGCGACATTGTACTCGTCCGACAGACGCGTAAGAATAAACTGTCAGCTGTGTTCGACCCTCGTCCACTGAAAGTGTCGGCCACGAAAGGCAACATGGTCACTGCGAGTCGTGGAAACTACTCCATAACACGCAACGTCTCGCACTTCAAGGCTGTGCCGCGCGTGAAGTTCGACGACATCAGTGAAGACGACCAACTCGACCAACTAGACGACTACCTGACTCGAGAAGTTCGCGATCAGCAAAACGACGAAGCTGCGCACGCGAGTGTTCCACAGAGACCTGTGAGAAGGGTGAAGGCACCTACGAGGTTTAGAGATTTCGTGATGGACGTTTAGAGTAGCAACTCGCATCCTTGTATTTAAGGTGTTTTACTGTTCTTTATTATGCGTATATCACAAGGACACTTAGTTTTAGTTTCGGTTTATTACAGTCACAAGTTTTCTTCCGAGACAGGGAGGAATGTAATGTAGCCGTTTACTACGCGCAGATTTGTAATTTACTTGAAATACATTGGGAACTTCCTCTTCTATCCCTTTCATACACGGCGCGTTCTGTGGTTATCAAACTCACTCAAAACAACCCAAATACAACAACATTACAATAGTGACAGCTGGTACGCCTACAGCAGATCCAATAGTGAAAAACGATTTCCATAACCGAATTTGCTTTGTCGCTGTTCCTACTAAAAAATGTTATGTCTGCTTGGTGGACGGTATGGCGTAATAACAGTTCTTACAAAATTAACTCCGCATCTTATTCGAACGGAATAGGAGAAACTAATATATGAGTTGACATAGTCATATACATATCGTTGACAACGAACATTCGACGCTTCACAGCAGGTCATGTCAATGTCATCGAAAATAGATAAGCGAGCGAAAAATGAACAACTCGAAACACGTCCAAAAACGCCTTTTTGAACAATTGCTAGTACAATTACGGTTCGTCCGATCCCAACGATCTTGATATCGTTTGAAATCTTACGCTTTCTGCTATTCAACACATAACTGGTTTCCTGATAATAAGTTCTAAATAAATTATAAACGGACCTACAACCGTGCTGTATCCGGTAACTTAAAGACTGCGAACGATGTTGATTCATCGACACAGTTCACCAATCAACCGATTAAGGCACCACTATCTGATTTCGTGATATAAGCTTTTAAACGGCGGCTAAACTGGCGTATTCGCAGTAGGCGTAACGTCACAATCACGTATATCAACCAACCAACGCAACGATTTCTTACCCTTAGACTCCGTTGGTTGGCGTACGTTATCGTGACGTCACGCCGACGTAGATATATATATTGGCTTTGCTGCGATCAAAGCACATCAATTTCGTTGCAGTTTAATAGTGGGTGGGGCTTATAACATGAAATCAAGAAATGATGAAGTGCGCATGTCTGAACCTATGCAAATGAGGAAAACAGCGCCGCAATCGGAAAATTAGTGTACTTAGTACCCGCCAACAACATCGTTCGGAACCGTACAGAACACCGAAAACGGCACGATTATAGGTCCGTTTATAGGTGTTCTGTGATCGGTTACCGGGAAATATAAATGACGCTAGAATAACAAAAACTGCATTCTTTCAAATGACACCAAGATCGTCGGGATATGACGAGCCGTGAGGGGGGCTAGCGACGATAGAATTTCATGTTTTGGACGTTTTCCGAGTTGTTCATTTTTCGCTTGCTTATCTATTTTTGATAATACCTATAAATGTGAATGACACGGTGTTGTGATGTCGCCTTATTGATAAACTACTAGTTTATTTTAAGAACGAATATCAGGAAACCATTTTATACATTTGAATATCAGAAATCGTAAGCTTTCAAACGATATCAAGATTGTTTGGATTGAACGAACCGTAATGGTACAAGCAATTGTTCAAAAAAACATTTTTGGGACGTGTTTTCAGTTGTAAATTTTTCGCTTGCTTATCTATTTTTTTGTTATTTCTGACATTACGTACGATCCTAGCGGGCTTGCAATTGTCAGTACTTTGGCTGTGTTGAGTTTCTTCGCCGTCCTTGTCTTCCTATTCCCCTGTTGTCCCATTATGTTTCCTTCTGCCAACCAGGCCGCTCTCGGGTTGTTTGGGATGTTCGGCGGACCGACGTTGGGTCTCTTTATGATGGCTATGACCAATCCATGGTCCAACACCGTGGTAAGAAACACAACAATTTGATCTCTCAACGAATGTTTTCATCGTATAACTCAAAACATGTTTGCAAGTGATCTACAAATATCAGTCATTTATTTAGTACATATGATCCGAATGTCGTACCCAATACGTTTTGAAAAAAAAAAGTATAAACTCGTTTTACAAGGCATGTTACACTCTATACGACATGTATATTATAGAAAGAGCTCTTATAAAGTACAATCCAAACTTTGACATTATGTACAGTAAACGACAAAAAAATAATGACAAACTATGCACTCCGGGAGTCGTTCCCAAGGGTCTCCAGTGCCGTTCACGTAAATCGTGACATGCCATTTATCTGATGTGGTGTGATTTTAAATCATGACGTATCATTTAACATGCCTGTTACTCTTAAGGGCGCCTACTTCGGGTACATCATCGGCTTGATGGCGACTATCTGGCTGGGTATTGGAGCGTTCATCTACAAGCCATCTGTCTACAAGCCGTCCGTCTCAAGGGATGGCTGTCCCGTGTACAACGATACCATGTACAACGATACCTTCACTACTGACATGATGTACTCAACAACGGCCGCTGCTGTTTCGAGACCGGAAGATAAGTAAGACGACGTATTTGGTCTTAGGGTGTATGAATGCGAAAGAGAACACAAGTAACATGTATTTCTACATAGCAATAGGCGGGTCCAGGGAGACCCTAGTGGCACGTGCGCCCCTAAACCTTTGGGATATTTGAACGCGCTGTGGTTGCACTAGAGTGGCGGGCCCCCTAGATTTTTTTAATGTACCCCCGTTACACGTCCCCGTAGATGTTTTGAAATTGTGAATGTCGCCGCGAAAATGTTCTAACAACACCTGCTGTGTTAGTGTTAGTGTTACTTTGGTACGAGTTAAATAAGTTAATAGTTGTACAAAAGAATTGTCGTAGAGAATACAATCTTGGGTTGCAAATCGAAGCGGCACTTCCATGGCGTTGTCATTGAATGTGAATCTACTGTCCTAAAAAGGGAATGTATTCCGTACAGAACATGATGTAACGTATCTCTATAGAAACTAGCATGCAACGATTGAACTACGATATTTTTGCTTTCACAGAGATATTGAAAATGAGAGAAACTCATATATTGTCATAACAAGCATATATTATCACATGATTGTAATCATAAGTGGTGTTATTATGCATTTTAGCGAGTATGTCAGTTAATATCGTTTAACGTTTGTAATATAGTACCTACATGTTATGCGTCAGTTAAATGTGTCACGCGCATCTCCAAGCTACGGCAATATCTTCGGCCACACAGTTTGACGCATGACTGAGGCGAATGGTGGCGGTTGTTTACAGGCCAGGATACACGAGCTTCTACGAGATCTCCTACCTCTACTACAGCCTCTTCGCCGTCATCGTTGTCAACGTCGTCGGAACTATCGTTAGCTTAATAGCTGGTGCGTATTTATGTTGATGATGAAAATGACGATAATGACGATGATTGTGACAAAAATAATGATGTTGATGGTGACGACGACAACAACTATGATGATGATGAAGATGATGACGACGACGAAGATAATGATGACAATGATGATGATGATGATAGCGATGATGATAGTTTATCAGCAAGCTTTCGTATCTTGATCGATCATAGTAAACTATTTCTTGCCATCGTCTTTATTTTTGGCCCAGAGGTTCATCTTTCTCTTCGTCCAGTTTTACCTGAGTATTTCGTGTCGTACCTACACATCGACTACTCACGTACGTTTCCCAAACTCCATCTTGAGTGTCCATGTCGCAGTGAGATTCCTTACCGTCTTCAGTGTTAAGATAACCCGCCAACATAACTCGATATTCGAAAAAAAACGTGTTTCGAATTTCAAAACTGTTAAGCATGGCATATATCGAAAATGCACCAGATGTCAATACTAAGTGGAACAGTTTGCTATCAAGTGGAAACTTTGTGGTAAAAAACAAAGTACAGTAAGCTGTACCTGACTTCATTGTTTTCCTTTCTAAATACGCTCTCCCACTGACGGTTGGGAAGTGTTATTGCGACTAAACTGTATTAATGCATTTCACGAACTAATTACTAAATAATCGTTAGCATGTTCTGACCTCAACTACCAATGCGGCTTATGATGTCCAGTTGAGTATATAATTTCTCATACGTTTGTGTTCTTGGCTTGCACATATCATCTTGTACTTTACCAGGTGGCAATAATCCAGACAGCGTCGACTCCAGGTTGCTGACGCCAGTCGTCGAGTCATTCCTGTGTTGTTTGCCGAGAAAATTCCGACGATGCATGCAATGCAACATCGACAGAACTCATGTGAGTAACGGATTATCAAGCTACATAACTGGAGTTACTATTATTCAATCTTATTAATGTTGTCATTAAAACAATTAAGTATAATATTAATATGCTAACTTGGAGGCACTGATATGTATCTCCTCCCGGGGTCGACGTCAACTATCCTCTTTCTGTGTACATTTGCGTCTATCAATTGGTGATATATTTCAAACAAGACGAATATGGTTTTTTACCTTTCTTCACTGACAAGTTGTGTGGGTAGCCACTCTCCATGTTGAGCAGCTGCGGCATTATGGCCGATTTATCAGGAGTTTATTATTGCTGCATTCAGTGTTGTAACTGGCGATAGCAGAATTTAAGCGACCTTGGTAGTGGGACTATGTTCAATCTACTGTAATGCTGACACATGCTGCCCTTGGTTTGTTTCTCCATGGGTTTGGGTGTGAACTCGTTGCTATTGTTTTTTGTGTGAAATTGCCCTTTAAAGAGTTGTGTCCACTGTGTTGGCCGGTCGTATAAACCCCAGGGCGAAACAAAAAGACATATTTTGATCGATTGTTTTGTGGAGAATTGGGAAAGTTGGCTACGATTCTGATGCCCCGTCGTGACCTCATAAAAGATCACATTGGGGGTGGCCCAAATCAATATCTAGATCACAGTATAAATTCATATATCTAGACGCACATATACTTTGTTTGAAATTGATCATGCGGCACGTTGTCGCCCGACAAAGGCGCTTTTGTAAACCGGACGTAATGTTTTCTTCGACTTTTGCAGAATGATGATGATGATGCCCTCGAATCGAAGCCTGATGTGAACCGTGGAAAGTCCTACACAAACGAGGGAAATAGTGTAGACACCAACGTGTAAAAACACAGACGATGGAAGTGTTGCTCGAAAGCACGTAGCTTTAACCAGAAATGCACCAGCTAGAATGTGTAGATGCGAGGATGGGCAGGGCTCGTTATTTCTGCCGTGTAAAATAACATTAGTGTTGCCGATGTTGGACCATGATGAATGAATGTTGACTTCCGCGCCCCAATTGACTTAACATCGCCTGACCTATTGCCTAGAAACAAGGCCGTCTAGTTGACGCACATGACAATTTGGCGGGCAGTCCAATGTATCTATTGCTGGAAATCTGAACCTGAATGGTCAGCTCCATGACTGCAAACAATATGACGTGTGCGATGACGACGAGAAATATTCATCGTACTGACATCGCTGTTGTGTTTACACATTGACCTGATCAGGTCATTCATTTTAAAATTGTGGTCATTTGCATAACGTGAAATTCAATATGGGTGAACAGTGACAAAATCAACTGCGCTGAATTCGGTCAAAATTAGTTAAACTGAACTTGGGCAGCAAATATACACTGAACAAAAATTGACAGCCCATTTGCAGTGTAAAAACCCAAGACGTGTTTTATACGTTCTTTCTTATATGCATATTGGGGATGAAGGCAACTTTCCATACTACACCATGTACACACAGGTTCCAATTGACGATATCAAAACATTACTACAGTTTCAGCTCTCGTAATTCATCAATACATATGTGATGTGAAATCTATGAAAATTTACCATTTTCGTTGAGATGCTGCAATGAGCAACTGCTGTGGGTAGGATCCTAGCCTCGTGTTCAATCCCAACCTCGTGTTCGACCCCAGCCTCGTGTTCGATTTGATGGTATGTGTTACGTTTTGCCAACTATTGGCAATTCTTGAACGGTTTCTCGTTACATGTAACAGTGAATGTCACAATTGGGCTGCATTAATTACACGCAGGAAACAAAATACGCATATGAACACTGCTGACTTCGTAGTAAAGGCATTATGTCATGATGTAACGTATCGTGTTACAAAACTAATTTTATTGCTTCTGACAGAACGTGTATATATTCGAAAGTAACGAACGGTTGTGAACAGCATATTCCATGGCAAAGATACACAATATATTCCTTTTACCATGAATGCTGTATTATATAAATATGTCTAAGTTTAAAGTTTTTCTGAACACTTTTAAGTCCTTCTTAAGAAACAACTAAAAATGAGATGAATGCATATTTTGGCTTGCTAAACTGTATAACCAGGATACAACGTTGTGAAGATATGCAAGATATGTTCAATAGTTCTGTTATTGGTGCATTTTATTGATACAATTATATTCGTAAGCTTAATGTTGTGCTTGTATGAAAACAGTATCTTCCTTTATAAATAAAACGTCTAGGAAATTCCTAGTAGATTCCAACCTTGTATTGTGCACAATACTACTTGCTAGTCATTTAATGACGCACTTGCACTGTATGTTATCAATTATTAAAGTTGGAGATCACTCACTGATTTCAGAATTTTAATTCAAAGAATCCATAATTCCCAAAATCTTATAAATCCCACGTCCCCACGAATATAAAAGCTGAGTGCGTAATGCAGTATGAAAAGAAAGGGGAGTTTCATGCTGAAACCTACGGTACGCAATTCACTCTTTCTATATTAAAACCATTGCCAACTTTTCCAGTTCTCATTTTGTTGGTGATTGTTTCTTTTTATAACAGCTTCTCTATCAGGTTCACCAACGGCATTTCTTTCAATATGTCACTCTTGGTGTAGCAGAGGTTGAATTTTTTCCAAATGGTGTCCACAATATTCTCCATGCAGAGATGCTTTCTCTATTTGGTTGATTCGGATCGCCCAAACAGGGATTTGAACTGTTTTCCCAGTAACCCTCAACCATGTTTACCAACACTTCATTCTGGCTGCCAAAACAGGAGTTCGAATTGTTTGTCCAATTCGTTTCCATCATATTCACATGGGATGAAGAGTGCAAAATGGTTTCCGATTGCTTCTTATAATGATCACCATGTTACAATGCTTTAATTATTCGATTAATGCCACCAAGACAGGAAAACACTGACGTTTCTTTCGCCCGACCCGACCCAACAAGACCATTCGGTTAAAAAAAACTTACCTTAGTTGGGTCGGGTTGGGTCGGGTCGGTGTCAGTCGGTTAGTGTATGTCCAGTTGTAATCGGGGCAAGTCGTTGTTAGTCTGTGGTAGTCGAAAGTATTCAAGTTAACGTGATTGTGACGTCACTCATCCTCAGTTTGTCAGTCAGTGCAGTATATACACTGCAGTCTGCAGGTTTGGTCTGGTCTGGCCGGGTCAGACGAAAAATGCCAGTATATCCCGGGTTTAGTGTACGTGCTACAAACAAAAACCTAGTCGATATGTTATCTAAGAGTTGCCATTCTTAAAAATTAGCCAGCTGTAATACAACATAAATGGCCTAAGCAATTTAAATATATCAATGTTCGTAAAATAATATTATTCCAAACGCATTCTCCGTCTTATAAACGTAACGTGTTGTTAATAAGTATATTGTTGTGTTGTAATAGAGGCGTCGCAAGACACCTCAAACTGGAATTATTTCGCAATCTTCGTCCTGTTTTTATGTCACTCAAAGTATGTCACATATCCACCAAACTGACCAGGTGTCATTGTAAAAGATCCCCAGCACTAGAATGTCAATGACACAATTACTACCCAACGAAAGTTCTAACGCATAATGCGAACGCACGCTCAATCAAAAGACCTTTTAATCTTCAAACGCCGAAATTCCATTTCTCCGGTGAATGGAAATCATACAAAGCGACATTTGTTTTTAAGAAGCGTCTAGCACTAACAAAGACGGGTGTGATTTAATACCGTAGAAGGTGACAGCGTGACACGGTAGGGTGATTCAAGGGCTGTACTCTTTCGCGAACAATTTATTGCTCCGTTTACACACAATACGTGAGCAAAGGATACCAACATATAGAAACGGCAAGAGGATGGCGATCAACGCACTAGTTGAGCAGATGTATGACGAAGAAAGGGTGGGATTCATAGATTTTTGGGGATTCTTTGTTGGGAGGGAACGTATGTACATGAGAGATTTTCTCCGTCTAAGTGGAAAGGGGCAGCAGTTTTCTCAAAGAACCTGCTGCAATCAATTGACAGAGTAACAGGTTGCATTTATTTAAACTATGTACGCAGGGGGATTCACATAGATGCCTGAAACTGGAGGCATAGACAAAGACAGCACAAATAAATCAGCAATGAACAGCCTGGAAAAGTGTCCTGAAGCTGGATATAAATGCGTTTATTTAAAGCAAGTAGCATAGTAAACAAAAGAAGTGAAGTAAACAAACATTGTGGTAGAAGATATTGATCCTCACATAATAGATATAATCGAATCATGGACCACCACCGATATATCAGATGCCGAATTGGGACTGACAGGATATGTAATGTTGAGGAAAGATATTAAAAAATCTAACCAGGCTTATCAAATAAATTAGAAAAATAAGCAGATTGTGAAGAAGTTGTTTTGTGTAACATACTTACTAGATGCGCTCTCCTCCCGTGAGAGGAGAGAAGAAAATGAGATGGGAGGAAAGATGAAGGGACGAAAGGAAGTGAGAACAAATGTGATAGAAGATGAAAGGGACGATGACAGGAGGAAAGATGACAAGAGAAAAAGCGACAGGAAATAATGGATCGGAAGAGAATGTGCCAGGACAGAAGACGGCAGGGGGAAAAGACAGATGCAAACCGGAGAAGGAGCTACTCTGAGGTAGTGATTGATGGGCCAATGAGGAAAGAGATGGTATTTATGGGCGACTCCATTATGAGAAAGACGGACAAGAAACTAAGCGAGGGGAAGGATGTCGTTGTTTGTTTACCGGGGGCCAGGATAGAACATGTGACGGGAATGGTAGAGAAGGTATTGGGGCATGGCAAGGGAGGGAACATCTGGGTTAGTACAGAAGTATACACATTTAGTGAGGAAGCTAAAGAAGACAAGTGTTGAACAGATTATTCTCTCAGGAATTTGGCCAGTAATGGGAGGAAGGGGGCAACGTAGAGAAACTGCAAGAGGATGGCAATCAACGCACTAGTTCAGCAGATGTGTGAAGAAGAGGGGGTGGGATTCACAGATTTATGGGGAAACTTTGTTGGAAGGGAAGATATGTACATGAGAGATGGCCTTCATCTTAATAAAAAGGGGGCAGCCGTTTTCTAAGAGAACCTGCTGCGATCTGTTGACAGTGGGATAGGTTGCATCTATTTAAACTAGATTCGCAGGGGGGACTCATAGAGAAGCCTGAAACTGGAGGCATAAATAAAGACAGCACAAACAAATCAGCAAAGAACAGTCTGGGAAACTGTTCTGAAGCTGGATATAAATGTTTTTGTAAAAATGCAAGGAGTATAGTAAACAAAAGAAATGAACTAAACATTACGGTAGAAGATATTGACCCTCACATAACAGGTATAACCGAATCCTGGACCACCACCGATATATCAGATGCCGAATTGGGACTGACAGGATATGTAATGTCTAGGAAAGATAGAATAGGAAGAAAGGGAAGTGGAGTTATTTTATATGTTAAAGAATCTCTCCAAACTTATGAAATAAAATTAGAAAAAGAAGCAGATTGCGAAGAAGCTGTTTGGTGTAACATAATTACAGGAAACTCAACGTTAATAGTTGGGTTAGTTTATCGAAGTCCAAACATAAGCATAGAAAAGAATGAAAAAATACAAAATGCTGTAAGGGAAGTAAACAAACGGGACTGTATTATTATGGGGATTTTAACCATTGGCATATACAATGGAAATATCTACAGAGTATGGGGAGTGAGGACCACAAGTTTTTAGTTTTCGTTCTAGATACTTGCCTTTCTCAACATGTGCTAGAACCAACCAGGGGTGAGAATGTGTTAGACATAGTTTTGTCCTCACAGAATAAATTAGTTGACTATGTCAAGATATGTGAGCCATTGGGGAGTAGTGATCACAACCAGATACATTTGCACAAAGGAAGGTATAAGGACATGAGGAAATATTTACCAAAGATGAATGGAATACAACACTGAAAAATAAGACAGCAACAGAATGCTGGAATATATTAAAGGGTGAAATTAAGTGCATAGTCGATACATTTGTACCCTTCAAAAAACAAGGGAAACGGTTCAAAAAGAAACACTTAGCGAAAGACGCCATTAGAAAAATTAAGTATAAACAAATGATGTGGAAGTCATATAGATGTACTGGAAATGATGAAGATTACAACATTTTTAAAGAAGCACTTAACCAAGCTACAGCTGAGATTAGAAATTGAAAGAGAAGCTATGAACAACAATTAGCTAGTAATATAAAACATGGCAGCAAGAGTTTTTATGCGTATGTTCAAAGCAAACAGAAAGTTCATGATTAGGTCGGTCCTCTAGAAGATAGTGCTGGAAATATAATATTAGAGCGATTCTTAATGGCAGAAGACCTGGATGAGTATTTTAGTTCAGTGTTTACCAGGGAAGATATTAGTTCACTGCCAGTACTAGAATTTAAGTTCAACGGGGCAGAATCATACTATTTAGGACAGTTAATTGTAACCCCGGAAATGGTAGCTAAGGAAATAAGGGCTATGAAGGATAATAAATCACTTGCAGTGGATGGGATTCCGCCCAAACTACTATTGGAAATTGTAGAACAAATTAGCGTACGGCTTGCAACAGTTTTCAATTTGTCATTAGAAGACGGAGTGGTTACTTTAGAATGAAAGAGGCAAACATTATACCGTTATTTAAAAAAGGTATGAGAAACAAGTCAGATAACTATAGACCAGTGAGTTTAACATCAGTGATTTGCAAATTATTAAAAAGTCTAATTAAAGATCACATGGTGGATTTCCTTGTTAAACATAACTTCATAAACCCATCTCAACATATCGTCTACTTAGAATTCTAACAAGCTTTCGACAAAGTACCACATCAAAGATTACTGCTTAAATTAAAGGCCCATGGCATATGAAATGGTATAATAAACTGGATAGAAAAATGGCTGATTGACAGAAAACAACGAGTAGTAGTTGATGAGGAGGCTTCAAACTGGAAATCGGTATTGAGTAGGGCACCACAGGGATCAATACTAGGACCTATATTATTCTTAATATATATCAAAGATTTGGATGATGAAATAACAAGCAAGGTGTTGATATTTGCAGATGATACAAAAGTGTTTAGAAGGATTAAAAATGATGGAGGTAGACAGCATTTACAAGATGATCTTGACAGGTTGATCAGTTGGTCTGAAAAGTGGCAAATGCTGTTCAATTTTTGGGAAAGGTAAATGCCTCCACACAGGACTTGGGAACGAAGATGTAGAATATACAATGGGGGTTACTGTACTAAGTACTACTGTAAAAGAAAAGGACTTAGGGTTAACCATTAGTGCTGATATCAAGGTTTCAAAGCAGTGCGGAATTGCAGCTTCAAAGGGAAATCAAATCCTTGGATTAATTAGGCGAAATATAACGTATAAGGAAAAAGAACTAATAATACCGCTGTACAAAACAATAGTGACGCCTCATTTAGACTATTGTATACAAGCGTGGAGATGATATGCTAGAAAGAGTACAGAGGAGAGCGACTAAAACGATATCAAAACTGTGGGATCTTAGTTATGAAATTCGCCTAAAAGATTGTGGTTTAACAACACTAGAGACCAGGAGATTGGGAGGAGATCAGATAGAAGTGTTTAAAATAATAAATGGGTATTTAAAATATTCTCAGTTAAGAAAAATCGAAGGACTAGAGGACATGAAGTTACATTAGCAAAGGAACAGTGTAGATTAGATATAAGAAAGTTCTCATTTTCACAAAGGACTGCAAATTAATGGAACAGATTATCTGCTGATTGTGTGGGTGCTAGTAGCGTGAATATGTTTAAAAATAAAATCGACACATACCTCTCGATAAGCCAAAGGGCTTTCTTGTCAACCTGCCACCTAGAGTTATTTCTCTGGGTGGCAATCTTGTTAAATATTGTTAAATCTACAGAAACTCAACTTTAACGGTTGGGTTAGTTTATCGAAGTCCAAACGTAAGCATAGAAGATAATGAAAAAATACAAAACGCTATAAGGGAAGTGAGCTAACGGGACTGTATTGTTATGGGGGATTTTAACCATGGTTATATACAATGGAAATTTCTAAAGAGTACGGGAGTGAGGACCACACAATTTTAGTCTTAGTACAAGCTAGTTTCCTTTCTCAACACACGCTAGAACCAACCAGAGGTGAGAATGTGTTAGACATAGTTTTGTTGTCACAGAATTAATTAGTCTACAATGTCAAGATATATGAGCCACTGATAGTAGTGATCACAAACTGTTACATTTTACCATCAAAGTAAAATTAGAAAGGAATACTAAAAAGCGGTACAGGAGAAATTTCCACAAAGGCAGATATAAGGACATGAGGAAATATTTAGCAAAGATAGACTGCAATAACGCACTTAATAATAAGACGGCAAAAGAATGCTGGAATATCTTAAAGAGTGAAATTAAGTGCATTGTCGATAAATTTGTTCCCTTGAAAAAATAAGGAAAACGGTCCGGAAAGAAACACTTATCGAAAGCAGCCATTTGAAAAATTAAGTACAAACAAATGATGTGGATGTCACATGAACGTACTGGAAATTACGAAGACTATAACATTTATAAAGAAGCCCTTAACCAAGCTACAACTGAAATTAAAAACTCAAAGAGAGCTTATGAACAAAATTTGCTTGTAATATAAAACATGACAACAAGAGTTGTTGTGCATATGTTCGGAGCAAATAGAAAGTTCAGGATAAGGTCGGTCCTCTAAAAGATAGTGCTGGAAATATAAAATCAGAGGGAGAAGGATTCTTAATGGCAGAAGACCTGAATGAGTATTTTAGTTTGGTGTTTACTAGGGCAGATATTAGTTCACTTCCAGTACCAGAGGCTAAGTTCAAGGGGCGGAATCAGACTGTTAAGGATATACACATATACCCACACACACACTTACACACATACATATGTACAATAATAATAATAATAACCTGATCTGTTGACAAAGCCTTGAAACCTCGAAGCAATGTTACAGTAATGTCGTTTAAGAACTGCAGCATTGCAGAACCAACCAACAATAAACCAATCTCATGTACGCTGGTTGTCTTCACACTCGTAGAGCACTTCACGCCCAGTCACAATATGAACCTACCTATTAGAGCGCATTCTCACAATTAATATAGCTTTCGTATTGATATATGCAATGAAAGTCGGAACCCAGATAGAACAAACAGTTTGTGGTAACACATGTTTTATCACGAAAAAGCAGTATACGTAGTCATACTACGCTTCACCAAAACATTCGATAAAGTATCATACAGTATATTAATCCACACACTCAGATAGGACGGCAATACCGGCCCAGTAGTAACATGGACAGAACACATAATTACCGGAAGATTCGACAAATCTTCCCTAGTGCAGCATCAACATGAAACATAGTTACTTCTGCAGTGCCACAGGGAAGAGTCCTGGGGTAAATTATGTTATCTTAATTTGTTATATAACCTTTGTTCACGGGTACGTATCTTTTCAAATTATTGCCCTGATTTACACCATTCACAGCAGAGTAATACACATCTCTTCTATAAAACTAGCTGGCTCATTACATTAAATCAGTGCAGAAGTTTTATAACGACGCCTGCCTTCAGCAACCATACAAGAAGCATTTACCTTTTATGTGGGCAACAATTAAAATATGTTGAATTACACTGCTACATCGGCATATAACTATTAAACACACCAAAGTGGACAGCTACATGTCTAGCACAACAAATATTCGGCGTTACCGGGAGTTGTTTAAATTAATAAATGCACTACCTCATCATGTTAGTAAT
This sequence comes from Paraescarpia echinospica, assembly GCA_020002185.1. Classification (NCBI taxonomy): domain Eukaryota; kingdom Metazoa; phylum Annelida; class Polychaeta; order Sabellida; family Siboglinidae; genus Paraescarpia; species Paraescarpia echinospica. Next base: position 76,705,505 of record CM034531.1, read on the forward strand.
CAGAACCAGTTGATCCAATACTGGACTGCGAACCAGCATCGTGTGGTCACCATTGCCGAAACAACATTAGAACACTAGAACGAATGAAGAGAAGCAAATAGATTATGCAAACACGGATACTCCAGAGAGCCTGGGATGGTAACCCAAAGAAAACAGGTAAAATAATCAATACATCATATAAAATGGAACATGCTCTAATAGATGTCCTGCTAAACTTAACAACACATCGCCTCCAATACACTAAGTGCGATTAAATGTCATGGAAGCAATAGCTTGAACACATGGGTGTCTTCAAGTTATGGAGGCAATCAGCTCATACTTGTGTGGATGTCTTGACATTCCAAGTATCCCTTCGATAGACGGTGGACTGATGGCATCCACCATGCGGAATTCGAACCGTTGCAGCAACGTCGTAATGAACAAGAACATCTCCATCTTTGCAAGCGTTTCTCCCATACACATGCGATATCCTGGAATATTGCAAATAATGCAAGTACAAATATACATATATATATATATATATATATACATGGAAACAAACCCGAAAGAAGGAAACAGTTCCACCTGGTCAACTGTAAAAACAATGCTAGCAGAATAATTATTTCGTTTTTATCACTAAATGCCATCTAGCGATAGTCGTCCAAGGAATTTTACACAAACCGAGCGAAACGTTACGAGAAAAAGAAAACCTGACTACGAAGTACATAATAAGAATAACGATTTCAACCATCCAGTCTCATGAACACAATCATACGTTTTTAGAATTCAATTTGTACACATCTTTTTTCAAGGATAAAGATCACGCAGACACATGCGCGCGCGCACGTCACGCACGCACGGCGGTTAGGGTTATCGCAATATCTATCATGTTCGTAAGTGTTACATGACGTGTAATATAAAACAACTATTAAGGAATCCTCATACGAAATTTTTTACAATCAATATAGATCACATACCAACACTGAAGGGCATGAAAGCCGGGTTCGTCTTCGACTTGTTTTTCTCGTCCAGCCAACGGTCAGGGTTGAACACGAACGGATCTTTCCATATCGCCGGGTCCATGTGACTCTGGTAGAGATTTGCTATGACGAGTGTATCTTTGGGCAGACAGTAGCCTCTGAATGTGATCGGCTCGCAGACCACGTGGGTAAGAGCTATTGCGGCTGAAATGTGTGACCACAAATAATCAATTAGGTCGGGTAACAAGAAAGGGATAATAGTTTTTCTTCGTTGGTGGTTAGGTATATGAGGAGAGCTATTGGAAGAAAGAAATGAGCGACACACGGCTGAAATTATAAAAAATGTGGTCTCATGAAAATTAAGGAATGTGGTCGATATATCTTGAGCGATTGATCTTCCCCGATGGGGTCGTGTTTATGGGACATGCATTTGTGTATTGGAGCCGGCCAGCAGCACAAAGTGCAGACCACGAGTGATCGAAAGGCGCGAGAGGGAGTATTCATCTGCTATTTTTGTGTATCCGCATAAACATGACGCTCACAAATGTGTTTTCTGAGGTATACTTTTAAATCTCCGTGCCAGCCGGCACGGGATCCCGAGTTTGCGACGAACATTACGTATTTTATATGTAAAACATGGCTTTCCAGCCACTCGAACTTGACTTCGATATATATGCAGAGAAATCATCGTGGTGAATATTGGGGAGGGGGGGGCGGCAGAGCCGTGAGTCAGATCAGTAGCCTGAGTCTCAGCTGACGGAAATGACATCAGATGGGGATAGTAGTTGTGTTGTGAGATATTTTTAACAGCTCTATGGACGAGTGTTGGAGATGTTTCGCGGTTCGCAAGGGGTGTTGTTGCAGAATTTTCTGGAACCTCCAACTACACAACCTTCGACACTCACCAAAATGTCAACACAATTCACATAAATTTGAATGAATGAATGATTCGTTTATTCAAACATTGGCAACATGATACAAGAAAAGACAGCCGTGTATATACACACAGACATAACCATATACACATCTAAGTATTTGATGCGATATAATTATACATAATCTACAAAATACCGTATGCACACACAAGTGTGTATACAATGTTTGAAGGGGGTAAACACGAAGTCAGTGACTTTTACGTAAGTTTACCCCTGACAATTATATTAATATAGAAGAGTTATGTTTCCCACAAGTGTACTTTTCCTTTTTCACACACTATAATCAATACATATTGTGCACCCTCTCAATGTATCTATTTTGTTGCACGATAGACAGGTTATCATATATTAGCATGATATTCAATACGTTAACAGTTTCATTTCCATAGTAACATTATATGTGAACTAGACGTTTTTTGTATTTATATTTAAATGTAATTATATTATTAATGTGTTTTATGTCATTACTCAGTGAATTCCACAACCGCACTCCGTAGAGATGCATCGATCTCATTGTGGAATGAACGCGGAGCCGTTCTAAATCATGATTAGCTCTCAAAGAGTACGACGTTTCCCGCGTAACAAATAGACGTTGAATGTTTTATGGTAAACAGCAATATAACGTTTTGTATATAAATAATAACGTTTTCTGTTCTACAATGTGTAGAAATTTTCAGACATGTAATTGTTGAAAACGTGCATTCGTGTCATCTACACGGTTGGTACCGTGCATAATGCGGATAACTCTTTTTTGTAGTAAGACAATACCATGAATATTTCTCGGATATGTACTACCCCATATTTCTACATAGTATGTTAAATAAGGCAAAAACAGTGAACAATATATATACTATTTCTGTTAAGCAGATGACTACATGTATATATTATAGCTGTACTTTTGGAAAACTTTGATTTTACGTATTTAATGTGAACATTCCAATTAAGTAAGTCATCAACATTCACCCCCAACATTTTTGCAACTCGTACTCTTTCAATATTAACATTCCTTATACTTATAGCGACATCCCTATTAACAAGATTTAACAAGATTGTCATCCAGAAAATTAACTCTAGATGGCAGGTGGACAAGGCAGACTTTTGGCTTATCGAGAGTCCAATACTTTTTATCTACGTGTATCCCGCCCTTTTAAGGTATGTGTCGATTTTATTTTTAAACGTATTCACGCTACTAGCATCCACACAATCAGCAGATAATCGGTTCCATTCATTTACAGTCCTTTGTGAGAATGAGAACTTTCTTGTGTCTATTCTACACTGCTCCTTTACTAATGTAACTTCATGTCATCTGGTCCTTCTATCGTTCTTAACTGAGAAAAAAATATTTATATAATTTTTTTCATAATCATTCACTATTTAAAAAAACTTCTATCTGATCTCCTCTCAATCTCCTGATCTCTAGTGTTGTTAAACCACATTCTTTTAGGGGTATTTCGTAACTAAGATCTCTCAGTTTTTGTATCATTTTAGTTAGCTCTCTTTTGTACTCTTTCTTATTCGTCATATTTCGCCTAATTAATTCAAGGATTCGATTTCCCTTTGAAGCGGGAATACCGCACTGCCTTGAAACCTTCATATCAGACCTAATGGTTAACCCTAAGTCTTTTTTACAGTAGTATTTAGTACCGAACCCCCCATTGTATGTTGTACATCTTCGTTCCCATGTCCTATGTGGGGGCATTTACATTTCTCAAAATTGAACAACATTTGCCTCTTTTGAGACCATTAATTTTATCAACCTGTCAAGATCATCTTATAAATGCTGTCTATCTCCATCACGTTTAATCCTTCTAAATTATTTTGTATCATCCGCAAATTTCAACACCTTGCTTGTTATATCATCGTCCAAATCGTTTATATATATATATTAAGAATAATATAGGTCCCAGTAGTAATGATCCCTGTGGTACTCCATTCAAAACTGATTTCCAGTTAGAAGCTTCCCCGTCAACTACTAGTCGTTGTCTTCTGTCAATTAACCATGTTTTTATCCAGTTAATTAAACCATTTGCTATGTCATGGGCCTTTAGTTTAAGCAGTAATCTTTGTTGTGGCACTTTATCGAAAGCTTTCAGAAAATCTAAGCAGATGATATCTACAGGTGATCCCTCGACTACCCACTTAGTGATATCTTCCAAAAAACATAACATACTTGATAAGCATAACCTCGCTTTTAGAAACCCATGTTGACATTGGTTTAACAAGTTATGTTTAACAAGAAAATCAACCATGTGATCTTTAATTAGTTTTTTAATAATTTGCAAATCAATGATGTTAAACTCACTGGTCTGTAGTTATCCGACTTGTTTCTGGAACCTTTTTTTAAATAACGGTATAATGTTTGCTTCTTTCCATTCTAAAGGAACCATTCCCTCTTCTAATGACAAGTTGAGAACTGTTGCACGTGGTATGCTAATTTGTTCTACAATTTCCAATAGTAGTTTGTGCGAAATCCCATCCACTCCAGGTTGGTTTATTATCCTCCATAGCCCTTATTTATTTTTTTAGCTACCATTTCCGGGGTTACAATTGACAGTCCTAAATAGTCTGATTCTGCCACCTTGAACTTAGCCTCTGGTACTGGCAGTGAACTAATATCTTCCCTGGTAAACACCGAACTAAAATACACATTCAGGTCTTCTGCCATTAAGAATCCCTCTGGTATTATATTTCCAGCACTATCTTCTAGAGGACCGACATTATCCTGAACGTTCTGGTTGCTCTGAACTTAAGCATAAAAACTCTTGCTGTATTGTTTGATATTACAAACTAATTTTTGTTCAGAGCTTCTCTTCGAATTTCGAATTTCAGTTGTAGTTTGTAGTTTGACATTGATGGATATGAATTATTCCGAGCTGATAGGAAGAAAGTGTGTAAAAAGCCAGGAGAAGGCTGTGCTCTTTATATTAAAGACAACGTAAACTTTTAAGAAAAACCATATTTGATACTACAAGATCTGGAAGGCATTTGTAGAATAGTCACATTCAAAAACAAATATAAGATTATCATTGCAAGCATATACAGATCTCCAAATGAAAAGGTTAACTGGTTTGATAAAATGGATCAGCTACTAAATAACTTTAGTTATACTAAGCTGGAGTTCATCATCAATAGTGATCTTAACTGTGATTTATTAAAACAACCATTAGAAAATCACTCTAAGCACTTTGTACACACATGTATGTCACATCAGTTAAGTTAGCTTGTTAACAAACCCACCAGAGTGAGAAATTTCAAAAACTTTGATAAAAACGACTTTTGTAATGAATTAGACATGTGTGACAGGAGTTCTGTTGATCAGTTTGAGGACGTGGATGAGGCTTACAAGAGATTTAAGGATCTCTTTACACATGTATGTGACAAACACTGCCCATTTGTTACTAGACGAGTCAGAAAATCATTTCTTCCTTGGTTAACTGAGGAAATTAAAGATAATATTAAAATGAAACATTATTTTGAAAAAAGCACATTCTAAAGGATTAGAAATATTTTGGCAAATGTATAGGCACTTCAGGAATGTCGTTTCGAATTCTCTGAAGACTGCAAAGCGGGACTACTACACTGGTCTAATCCTGGAAAATAAGAAGAAACCAAAATTAATGTGGAAATGCCTAAAAGAACTTCTGCTAGGAAAATCCAATTCCAGCCCCAAAGGTGTACTTGTTGAAGGTCAAATAATTACTGATCCCAAATGTAAGGCCAGTGCATTCAACAAGTATTTTCCATCCATTGGTCAAGAATTGGCATGTAGGTTTTCACCAGCTGCTTCATTCACTCCACCTAAATCACCCGAAATACCTGCTTTTACTTTCCCTGCTGTCACACCTGATTCTATTGAAGGACAATTAAGGAATATGCCCGAAAATAAATATGTTGGTCTGGACAGACTGCCTGGCAAACTACTACACGTAGCAGCACCAGTCATATCACTACCACTCGCTTTCGTTCTAAATCTCTCTCTGAAATCTGGCAAGTTTATCACAGAATGGAACTGTGCAAAGAAGCTACCACTTTACAAATCAGATCCATCAATGGAAACTAACCTCTACAGGCCGATCTCAATTGTACCCATTTTGTCTAAACTACTTGAACGTTTTGTTCATAGTTCTTGTACAGATTACTTGGAAGAGCATAAACTTCTCACGAATGCCCAATCAGGTTTCAGAAGATTGCACTCCACTGTAACTTCACTGCTAAATGTTACAAATCTATGGTTAAAACATCCATAAAGGATTTGTAACGGGAGTAGTGTTCATTGACCTCCGGAAGGCCTTTGACACCTTAAAGGATTTGGGGTTACACACATTGAACATAAGTGGTTCTGGAGCTACCTCACTGGTAGATCACAGTTAGTTTCGGTGGATGGCCATCTGTCTGATCCTTTGCCTGTCAATATTGGGGTGCCCCAAATGTCAATCTTGGGCCCCCTGTTGTTTCTGCTATACCTAAATGATCTGCCTACAGTCACCGAATCCTGCAATATACACATGTTTACAGACGACACTGAAATTGATTCAGCTGCAAAACCAGGGTGTTCGGCTCAATTAGAATCCAATGTCAACAGTGATTTATGCAAAGTCAAACAGTATTTTGATATTAACAAACTTAGTATTAATGTACAGAAATGTCAATATATGCTAATTGGCACTCATTAGTCCTTTGCCAAGATGGCTGATGTTATAATTCATATAAAAAATGAACCACTTAAACATGTATCGGTAGCCAAATACTTTGGTATGTTTTTCGACTCTAACCTAAAATGGGACGACCACATTAACAGCATAATTCCTAAAATGTCATCCAAAATAGGAATCCTTAGATCTCTTCATAAAATAGTATCAATTGACATTCTCAGGCAATGGTATAATGCAATAGTTCAACCATACTTCGATTGTGGAGATGTAATCTATGATTCAGCCTCAACATCACCCAAAACTAGATTACAGAAACTACAGACCAGAGCTGCTAGACTCATGTCTACTATCAACGCAGTTTTAATGTGTCCGGTTTGAAATTATGGAATAAACTACCAATTGCAATTCAAAACAGCCATTCTGTTTCAACCCTCAAAAAGACCCTACACAAATATCTGAGTGCCACACCACCATTTTAAATATACTTTTTTTATCTGTTTCTTGTATGTTATGACTACTTTATCTTTTTTATTTTATTTCATGCATTCCATTTATTAGTATTTTTATTTATTTATTTATTGTAATCTCTTTTAACTTGTATTCTTTGTACATATATCAACACGTGTTGTATGACTGAAGTAAATGGTGTATGAATGGCTCGGCCATCGAAAATAGTGAAAACTAAGTATGACACCGAGTGGAAATAAAATTGTCAAACAATCAATTCACCTACCGACGTTTATTGTTGGTGCTAATGATGTTTAAAAAATACGTTTTGGAAATACACAATTAGATCTGTCTTGGAGGTTTTTACGTCCCCGTCGAGGACAACATTTACGGGACAACATACTTGATTACAACTGTAACAATATCTCAATATCATTGAAAGATTAAATACAAACCACCAGGTGGAGACTCTGTCTCAAGCCTAGTTTGTGAGCTTCCACATCTGACTTGTGTCTAGTTAATGAGTGAGTAATACACAAGAACATACTTATTGAAACATGGTGGCATGCGTGAGTTTCGAAGCCTAACATGCCAAAGAAGAGATGGACAATGTCAGAAAAACTGTGAATAAGGTCATTTCGGCCAAACGAACCGCTGACGTGACAGATTACTACATTATCGCTCACCACGTGGTTTGTAATCAGTTTGCTGTAATAGTAGCATACAACTACAGAACCTGCCTGTATAATTATGGCTGAATCAAGAGATCAAAGTGCAGTCGCACCATTGAATGTAAAAGACACCGCCTCCACTGCAAGCTGGTGAGAACATTGTGGAAGATTGGAAGCTGTTTAAACAACTGTTTAGAAACTATAAAATAATCTCTGAGCTGGGCAAACGAAGCAAGGAATATCAATATGTCGTGTTCCTGCACTGCGTAAGTACAGTGGGTGTTAAAATCTACAACTCTCTTGAGTTTAAACCAGCTGGCCAGAATAAACACCCACCCGCAGAAGACAAGGAGTATCTGGAAACAATCATCAACAGATTTGATGAATACATCATTGGGCAGATCAACGAGAGATATGAACGATATGTTTTCAACCAACGAGTGCAGAAACCGGGTGAAACCGTCGAAGCATATAACACAGCAGTGAAAGAGTTATCACAATCCTGCAACTTCTGCGATTGCCTCAGGGAATCGCTGATCAGGGACCGTCTGGTGATCGGGATAACTGACAGCAATACTAGAAAGTTACTCTTTCAAAGAAGGAATTTCAAGCTGATAGATGCAGTTGACATATGCAAGGGGGCAGAGGCCACTCAGCACCAACTGGCTTTAATGGGCACAACTGCTGCAGTGTCCGTCACTAAGGAGCATAAACTCAAGGCAGACTTACCCTAAAAACGACCAAGGAAAGGGTATACTTCTTCTGCAAGTTTTGTGGCAAGAAGCACATACGTAAGAAGGACCAATGTCCTGCTTGGGGCAGAACGTGCTCTAAATGCAAGGGGCAAAACCACTTTGCTGTCTGCTGTCCGGCAGACATCAGAAAGAGGGTGAATTGAGTTGATCATCAAGAAGAACACAGTGGCTCTTCTGACCTTGAATATCTCGTGAGTGTAGTGAGACAAAAATCTCAACTGACACCAGAACAAGCCAAGCAGATTAGTAGTCCTATCTACGTGGAAATGATCATCATTCCCAACGAGAAACCGATCAAGTTTCAAGTTGACTGTGGTGCTGAGGTCAATATCATCTCGAAGAGATACATCCCAAATGTCGAGCTGGGAGAATCCAAGGTAACTCTACAGATGTGGAACAAGGAGACCTCACAGACAATTGGGAAGACACGACTGATTGTCAGGAACACTGAGAACAGAAAGAAATACAACATGGAATTTCAAGTCGTGAATGAAGACCGTACTCCTATCATCGGAAGGAAAGCAGCAGAGGATATGACGCTGATAACAGTCAACTACGACAGCTTCCGACTCCTGCATAGTGTTGCAGAAAAGAACATAGTGTCTGAGTTTGCTGATGTGATCACTACTAACGCAAATGAATTGGGTACTTTACCTGGGACAGTACACGTTATGGTAGACTGAAGTACTGAGCCTAAGGCTGTCACACCCAAACGTGTTCCGATTGGCCTGAAACACAAATTGAGAGAAAAACGTGAGAACATGGTGACCACTGGAGTCATAGCTGAGGATGATGAACCTACAGATTGGGTGTCACAGATGACTATCAGCATGAAGAAGAACAATGACATCCGAGTCTGCCTGGACCCTCAAGCACTCAACAGAGCAATGAAGCCAGTGATCGACGATGTCCTGCCAGATCTTGCCAATGCAAAGGTATTCACAAATGTAGATCTCCAAAGTGGGTACTGGCACTGTGTACTGGACAAAGAGAGCAGTACTTTCACAACCTTTGTAACGCCGTTTGGTCGGTACAAATGGTAACGACTACCATTTGGCTTAAATGTCAGCTCTGATATCTTCCAGACACGGCTCAACATGGCGCTTGAAGCAATGGAATGTGTTATCTGTATCGCAGATGACATCATAGTCTATGGTGCTGGCGAGACCGTGCAGCAAGTCACTGAAGATCATAACAAGAAACTGAGAGCTTTACTTCAAAGATGTCGCGAGAAATGCATACGTCTCAACGGAAAGAAATGCCAGTTTCGTACTAACGACATTCTGTTTCTGGGACACAGAGTAACAAGTGAAGGACTCAAACCTGATGACGTAAAGGTTGAAGCCATCACAAAGTTGGAGAATCCAAAAAATTTGAAAGAAGTCCAACAACTCCAAGGGGCAGTCAACTACCTGGCACGGTCCATGCCAAGACTATCTGACACCATGGAACCAATTAGACGGTTGACCAGGCACGATGCTGAATGGAAATGGAATGAAGTACAGGAAGAGTCCATGCGAATGGTTACAGAAGCACCAGTCCTGGCTTTCGATGATCCATCGAATGTGATGCAAGCCAGAGTGGACTGGGTACAGTGTTAATGCAACAAGGACGAACCATTGCATACGCAAGCCGTCCATTGACACCTACAGAAACAAGATATGCACAGATAGAATAGGAGATGCTCGCCATTGTCTTTTCCCTGGAAACGTTCCACCAATATGTCTTCGCCCGAAAGACAATTGTGTACTCTGATCACAAGCGACTAGAGTCGATTGTGAAGAAGCCAATCCATCGATCACCTGGACGACTCCAAGGCATTCTCCTGAAGATCCACGGATATGACGTGGAAGTCGTGTACCGAAAGGGAAAGGAGATGTACATATCTAGCATGTTGTCTCGTGCTTATCTGCCTCATCATGGAGAGTCCAATGATTTCGAACAAGTCAACATGGTACAGTATCTGCCTGTCCGTCCAGAACGTCTCCAACAACTGAAACTACACACAGAGAACGATGAAGCACTGCAACTGCTGAAGACAGTGATCAGAAATGGGTGGCCTGAAGAAAAACATGAACTGCCGATTCAACTAATGCCATAATTCAGTATCCGAAATGAGCTATCAATCCAGGACGGGATCATCTTCAGAGGTGAACGCGTAGTCTATGGGATGAAATGAAGTCTGCAGTATATCAAGCACACCTTGGTACAGAAAGCTGTCTCCGCAGAGCACGAGAATGCCTTTATTGGCCAGGAATGAACTACATCTACTAGATGCGAAAGATGCAGAATCTAGGAGATGAGTAACCAGAAAGAAACCCTAATACCTAAGGTAATACCATCAAGGCCATGGGAGAGGGTTGGAACATATCTGTTCTCACTCGAGGGAAGAGACTATTTGATCACGGTCGATTACCAAGCTGAAGTCTCACTTCGCAAGGAACGGAATCCCTTCTACTGTCGTAAGTGACAACGGAGCACAGTACGTGTCAGCAGAGTTCGAGAAGTTCACTCGAGAATGGGATTTCGAACATGTGGTCAGCTCGCCACACCACCAACGATCAAACGGAAATACTGAAGCAGCTGTCAAGATGACCAAGAGAACGATGAGAAAATACAAAGAAGGAAACGGTGATGTCTACAAAGCCTTCCTAGAAATACGAACAGGGAGTAGATAGTAGATAGTGTATAGCAGTCCTGCACAGCGCCTGCTAGGAAGAAGAACCAGATCTTGTCATCCAACAACATCTAACTTGCTGAAACCAAGAGGTGATGACATAACAGAGAAAGAGAGGGAGAAGATGAAGCGAAATCAAGTCAAACAGGCCCAGAATTACAACAGAACAGCGAAGGACTTCCCAATCCTGAATGAAGGAGATACAGTCAGGATGAAACCATTTCATCTTGGAGAGAAGAGATTGGGAAAGGCTGTAATTAACAGAAGGCTTGATGAGCGTTCTTATGGAGTGGAAACGGCAAGTGGTATACTCCGAACGAAACAGGATCCACTTAAGAAAGTCACGCGAAGCTCCGCCAACAACCGAACCAACCGGGCGTGATCAAACACCGACTGCAGCCAGTTAGAAAGAACCTGACATGAAAGAAGTGAAAATACCAGAAATGCATAAGGAACCGATATCACCAAAAAAGACCGTCAGCAACCACTATGGAAAACATCAGAACGAGGTTGGGAAGAGTGGTGAAAGTACCAAAACGCTTTGGTGATTGGTGAAAATGTTCAGTAGATACAGGGCATCATAATCCCTCTACTGAATTGGTTCAGGGTAGGTCTCACCCCTGACCAAGTATGATCAACAATGTTACAAACTAAATTCATGACGTTGAAAATTGTGAACATTTGAACTTTCGACAGGTTGCAGATTCAAAGTGATTCAATAATATGATTGCAATTTAATTGACGTGAACATTAATTTATATGAACATGTTCGTGAATACCAAGCAAAGAGGACATTACTAAAGAACAATATTACATACTGTTGTGTCTGTAAAGGTCACAACTTTTCCCAAAGAAGAAGGATGTAACAATATCTCATTCAATGATTAAATGAAAACCACCAGGTGGATACTCAGTCTCAAGCCTAGTTTGTGAGCTTCCACATCTGAGTTGTGTCTAGTTAATGAGTGAGTAATACACAAAGATATACTTATTGAAACAACAACTACAACGCAAACCCGCCTCGTACACTCCAGTATTTACCAAGGCTTCCAAGTCGATGTATTTCTAGTATGACATTCTCCATGTATGGCAGTGTTCCTTTGTCTTTCATACAAGGCGGCCTGTCTTGTCCGATTACCTGGGCACAAATAAAAACAATTACAACACAGTAAAAATCGATAACATAGGCGTTGCAAGCTGTTCAATATTTGATGATTCAGGTTGGTGACTGTCAGCAAGCGCACGTTGTTTAAAAGACCTCAAACAACACAAAAATCAACCTTCAGACTTTTGGTGAAATGTCGACGTTGCCTAAAACAGTAGACCTACGTATTTGTACCGACCTGTGAGATTTCCTGTCTGCACTTTGTCTGTACGTCGGGGAATCGTATCATGTAGAGAAACGCCCAAAGCAGAGCGGTACTCGTGGTCTCGGTACCGGCAAAGAACAAGTCAACGATTAGTTGGAACAAGTTCTCGTCTGTAACAGACAGCAAACGTTATCACACACTTTACGCACACACAGGTACGCTAACACACGCACGCACACCCACCAACACACACACGCACACACACACACACGTAGTCTCGAACCGCGCTTTATGGACACATCGGCAATGCAGCCACCCCGCAGTCGGTTAAGGACACCATAGAATGATCTAGTTACATCCGAGTCTCGGCATTGTAGATCATCTACAAATAGTTGCCTTTGAACTCTATATTACATTAGATTCAGCGTTGTATCCGTGTATAGGACCAACGTTAGTCACCATATACATCGGGGCCTTTGAATAGGCTTATGTCTAGATTCATGGCGCTTCATATATATACTTATTGTTATTATTATTATCGCTACTATTACTGTTATTTTCCATATTAATGTTAACCAATTCATACAATGGTTAACCAATCCATACAATAGTCACACGTTTGAGGAAATACACGTAATCTGAAATATTGTATGATCACCATATCTCTAATTTGTTAAATGGGTATCGATGACGTTCCTATTAAAATGAGAAGGATTAAAAAATGTGTTATTAAACTAAACTATTCATGTAACGGTGATGCTATTCGTACCATCTGAAAGATACAATAAACGCTCACAGACTAACGACATTTGCACCGAAGTGAAACACAACTACAGGACATTTGCAAAATTCAAAAGCGGATACTTAATCTACGTCAAATATAACACATTCTTACCCGTGAAAGCGCCACTCTCTTCTCCGATATCGGTCTTTAGATATATGTCTACGAAGTCCCGAATATTGTCTTCGTCAAATGTTTCCCTGTGTTCACCTATTCTTTTTCGCACGAAATCCTTTATTTCACCGTCTATTTCGACAATCTTCCTAAATTTCGGCTAAACATACAACATACGAATATGAATTGTAACTTGTTATTTGCTGCTTAGGTTTTTCGGTGGCAGCAGCAGCACTATTAATAAGTTGGATTAATATTAGTTTGCGATTATGATGACACACCTAATAAATATAATGCATGACATCATGTCTGAGCAAACAGCTTATCTCTTCACAAATGTAGAGGGAGAGAGAGAGAGAGAGAGAGAGAGAGAGAGAGAGAGAGAGAGAGAGAGAGAGAGAGAGAGAGAGAGAGAGAGAGAGAGAGAGAGAGAGAGAGAGAGCTATGTACATATACGGACGCACACCCACGTACACGCTCCAACACGCACACGCACACGTACACCCACACGCACACGCACACGCACGCACACACACACACACCTAATATATACATCGTATTAATATACGATGTATATATTAGGTGCACATACATTTATTTGTATTACTCCTGAATATAACACAGGTTCACAACATGAAATATCATTCGCTGATTGTGCTATTTAGAGAGTGTGCCTAATATTTTGAACTAATACTTACAAACAATGCCATAGCTACTGGTCCTGGTACCCAGGTAGCCGGGATACATTGCAACCCTGCGTTGTCCAACGTGTATGTCACCCCTTGGAGCAGGTGTCTAAATTCTTCGTTATTGTAATCGTACCTGCAAAATAAAATTACGTGTTTTGCAGTATACTACTATATTGTCTGGTGCCTTGTTTTCTTCAACCAGTTGCGTTAGTTAGGATGAAGAAGAAATGCGAAGAAACGCCGGAACTTTCAAGTCATATTAGAATAAGCTTTGTGTTGGTGTCCAAATCAACTGAGCTCCAAATATATTTCGATTACAGAGTATAAATAAAGTGATCCCAACCTTTCACCAAATATCATCGAACACATGATGTTGGAGACAGCGTTTTCAAGGAGTGGTTTTGGATCGAAGCGTTCTCCTCCTTTTGCGTTTATATCGGTGAACATGAAGTCCAGTTCCTCTTTGATTTTTTCCTCCAGCGAAGATTTGCCCACGCCGAAGTCTTTCAAAGCCCTCAGCGTGAATCGCTTTAGTAACTTCCAGTCCTTGCCATGTGCAGTGATGATTCCTATAATGCATAGATTGGCTGTATTTCCATGTATTTCCATGAGTAGTATGTAGCGTAATACACGGTATGGAGTCGGAGACCCAGTCTAGACGAAATGCGATTGTGTGTACTGGTGATTATGTTAATGATGTGGTCTGACAGCATGGTCGAGCATGGTCGAGTGAAATGTGAATCGGTATTGTATGACAAGCAGAACAACAATAAAGTGTTTCATATCGTTGTTTATTGTAAGAATATGAACAATGAAACAAGCAAACGTAACATAGTAAGTTTTTAAAAACTTAATTCCGGGTGGTGGAAAGTGTTTGGATCCCTCCCCTTCCATCCCCTCGCTTTCTCCCTCCTCCCCTACCTCACCCTCTCTCAACTTCCTCCCTCCTATCGCTCTTTATCTATTTCATCTCTCTCACACGCACACACGCGCGCGCGCGCCCACACAAACGCACACACACTCTCTGTCTCTCTGTCTCTCTCCCCCTCTCACTCTCTCTCTCACACACACACACTCACACACTCACACACTCACACACACACACACTCTCTCTCTCTCTTTCTCTCTTTCTCTCTTTCTCTCTCTCTCTCTCTCTCTCAATATGTATCCTCTCTCTCTCTCTCTCTCTGCCTCTTTCCTACACACATTCTCTCCCCCCTCATTCCCTCCCTCCCTTCCTCCCTCCCTCCCTCCCTCCTTCTCTCCCTCCCTTCCCCTCTCTCCCTCCCTCCCTCCCTACCTCCATATATATATATATATATCTCCCTCTTCCATACACACTCTCTCCCCCCTCTCTCTTTCTCTCTCAATATATATGCAACCCAAAATGTCCCCAGTTGAACGGTACCTTTGCCTTTACTCGTGTATTGCACAATCGGGTGGAAGTGTTCTCTTTTGCCGAAGCACTCCCCCTTGTTGACAAACGCCTCACGGATCACATCCTGCCCCGTCAACACGACCAAGTGTCCATGTGGTCCGATACGCAGGTGAAATATCTCGCCATATTTCTTCGCTAGTTTCTCGAACGTCAGATGGATTTGGTCGTCGTTCAAGAACATGACAGAGTTGCCGATGAGCGGCCACGATTTGGGACCTGGCGGCCAGTTGATCGGTCTTATGGGTGTACTCAGTAGCCAAAGTGCGCAGAGGAAGGCAACGAGGAATATTAGCAAAGTCGACGTGTCGACATATCCAACCCAGGCGGACAGAGCCATTTCGACAAAAAACACCAGGTCTTGCCAATGCCAGTGTTACAATCATCAGTTGCCGTACCTAGCTGAGCCTTTAATAGACAGTGTACGAAGTAGGTTACAAGGCGGGGCTGGCCCACAAGTAAACACCCGTCAATGCGGAGATATTATCGATCATTCGAGTGTGCGGACTTTAAACCTACACATACCGCCGCTTAGGCGTATGGCCGGTGACTCGTGGCCCACTATCGAGTGACAACGCCGAGCGACATTGCACGTACACATATTTGACCGTATCAAGCGCGCTGACCTCTATTTATAACTGGCTAGCCGACGCCTACCTCTTATCACTGGGCTGGTTGAGGGGAGCGGAAGCTAGATTTTGCCATCTTGAGTGAGACCACTAATGACCAGTCCTACTGCTGCATTCATACAACTTGGCGGTGTTTCTGGTCGTCCTGTACGGATAATCAGAGTAAATGCCATGTTGTGCATTCGGGTGTTCAAATCGAACATCTGAAAAAACACATGTCCACATATCAGGCTCAAAATCCCTTTTGGACTTTTTAGCAAGGCTACTGGCACGGGATTATGCTATTGTAGGAGGCAGTCTGACTAGAGCCACATACCTTATTTCTACAGAGGAAGACTGGCAGTTCTTGTCTTAGCAGTTTGCACTGTCAGCCAGTGACTAATGGCATGGTCTTCAGACTACATCAAAGGCATTTCTTAATTGGTGGGTTAACTGCTAATTGGCTGTTTATGGACATCCATTCATACAACTTGGCGGCTTAATTAAACAAATAGGTTTGTGGCCTGAACTGATAGCCTACAATTATTGTTTGCTTAACAGATGCTGCCTGTTGCCATGTTTGGATATCATAGTCATAGTTATCAGAGAATGAGGATGTACTATGTGTAGGGATGGTAAGGTGGTATTCTATCAAAAATAACAAAAGTATTAAAAAAATAGTTGAACTTTTTAATATTTCAAGAAAGTTTCATTTTGTAACCAAATACATTTATTTTCCCCAGTACATATTGAGAAAGTACTCAGATGTACTCGTAATGTACTCATAAAAACTGAGTACAATGAGTATGCGTACGAGTACGAGTACAAGTTCATGACCCACAAGTTTTATGAGTACGAGTACTTCAAAAATGTACTCGAGTGCATGAGTACACAAGTATCGAGTACTTCCGCCCCCAGGTCTGGACTGTGATGATGTTTCTTTGTTGTGTCACTAATGTTTTTATTTATTTCCAAATACATTTAGGGTGTATAGGGTAGATCCTGGAGGTGATGATGGTGATGGGCAACCGCTACACTTCCGTGGAGGCTCTAACCACTGGTTCCCACAGTCTATCTAGCTCATGTATGGCTCCTAGGAACTGTTAGTGTACGGCAGTCACACCCCGCGTAATGGTCTCGGCTGACCAGCAATACTACATGAGTGAGGCTTGTAGGCTAATGTCTGCCCTCATTACACAAAGACTGTTTTGGAGGCCCAGCCGATTGGCTACATCCCCGGCTACAAATGCGAAACAGCAACAGCTTTTCACCAGGCTGCAAGGTACCTACCAAGACGCATTTGGAAGGACCGGTGACCCGCTGTCCTGCGGTGCAAGACTTTTTAGTCAAGGAGTAATGGAGTTAATCATACACAAACCAGCGGAAAGCAATGGGCAACTACCGCTGTATTAGCACAAGAAACCTTGATGGAGAATACAGAGAGTAAGAGTGGTTCTAGTGATGAGCCCCCCAGGCTGGATAGGACGACACATACTGGGGAAGAGCTTGGAGATGTTAGAAGTAATGCCAGAGCTGATGACGACAGTATGCCCGACTGTGCGGGAGGTAAAACCAGCAGCAAACAGCTAAAAGGAAAAATCCGTGTGGCAACATGCAACATCAGAAAAACGAGTCAAGGGACAATACAAATGGTAACACCAGAAGCAGAACGATATGGGGTAGATACGTTAGGGATTGCGGAACACAGATTGGCCGGACAAGGACACTTTCGCCCGGATTCAGGAGGAAAGTTTGTATACTCAGGAGCAACTAAACCAGGGATGAGTGGTGTTGCGTTCTATCTGTCAAAGAAAACCGAAAATGCACTATTAGGATACAATCTGGTCAACGATATAATTATTACCATACGAATATGAATAAAACCCACGAATATAACATGTATTAAAATTTATGCACCAAAGAGCACTGCAGACGACGATGTAATAGAAACGTTTTATGATACACTGCAACGAACAGTCGACGAGGTAAACAGGAGAGACATCGTAGTACTGATGGGCGATTTCAATGCAAAAGTTGGCAGTTGTCAAAACGAAGAAGAGAATGGAAATGTCGGGAAATATGGACTAGGCGAGAGAAATGGGAGAGGAGATAGACTTGTTGAGTTTATCATAGAGAATGAACTGATGATCACCAATAGTTTCTTCAAAAAACACCAACGAAGATTGTACACGTGGATAACAACATATGGCCGGAATAGAAATCAAATCGACTTTATACAGTACCAAAACGATGGAGGACGTCTGTGTTTAATGCAAAAGCATTACAAGGAGCCGATTGTGGCACTGACCATGAATTGCTAAGCGCCAAGATTGCGATAAGATTAAGAAAGATGAATTAAGAGATTGAAAGTGATAGTGAGGTATGACGTCAGTGATATCACAGAAGGATACCGAAAAGTGGTTATGAACCGTTTCGAAGTATTACAGACAGTGGCTGACGAGAAGTAACCAGAGGAGTTGGCAGTATAAATTTGGAACATTATGATTTATGGCATCAGCTGACAAACACATCTCTAAAAAGATGAGGCAGAAACAACCACCGATAAGCAAAGACACACTGCAGATGATTGAAGAAAGGAAAGAGTTAAAGAAGAACAAAGACATGAGTGAGAATTATCAAAACAAATATAGAGAGAAGTGCAAGATGATTAAACGAATGTGTAAGGAAGACAAGAAGAAATATCTAGAGAATAAATGTGAAAAGATAGAACTATGTATTAGAAGGAACGTATGTCGCATTACGTTCGAGTAAATCAAGTCTATGACACAGTCATTCAAACCCAGACTTGGCGTTATCAAAGATGAAACGGGAATGACTCTGACAGAAAGCGATGACATACTTGAAAGATGGACGCAATATTGTAAAAGCATGTTTAAGAAAGAAGAAACAGAAGAGGTAGACATGGATGAAGGCAGGGAGTGGAGAGAATCAGATGATGAACTTGAGCCTTTGCGTTCGGAGGTGGAGTGGGGAACGACAAGTCTAAAAAAACGGAAAATCACCTGGCACTGATGACATCACTGCAGAGCTAATAAGAGCATGTGGCGAAGCAGAGCGTGGATATCTATCACACATTATGCAAGAAAATATGGAAAAGTGAAACGAGCCACTCTTATACCAATAACGAAAAAAGGTGACATACAAAAATGCTCAAACCACAGGACTATATCCCTCATCAGCCATGCGAGCAAAATTATGCTAAAAATCATAATAAAGAGAATCACAACAAAATTAGAATGTGAAGTCAACAGAACACACGCTGGTTTCCTGACTGGAAGAGGAACAAGCTTCAAAGCTTCAAAAATGCAGAGAATTCAACCTTAACCTTAGGATCTGTTTCAATATTATTCAAAAGCTTTTGATAATGTTAGTCATCAACAACTCTGGAAAACATTGATACACACGGGATTTGACCAGAAAATTACATCACTTATCCGAAAGTTATATGTTGGACAGCAGTCTGCAGTGAGATTAGAGTGTGGTACCACATATTGGTCCCAGTCGGCAAGGGAGTGTGACAGGGGTGCATTTTGTCCCCCCCACCTATTCAGTCTATACACAGAGAATATCATGAGAGAGGTCGAGACTGACACGAGAAACAAGTTTTTTAATGGACTGAAAGTGAATGGACAGGGGATATATGAATTGAGATATGCCGATGACACAGCGTTAATATCTGATACAAAAGAAGGATTGGATAAACTGATAACTACAGTTAAAGAGCACAGTGACATGAAAGGTTTGAAACAAAACGTAAAGAAGACTAAGCTTATGGATGTGAAGGGATGTCGAGAAACATCAGAAGTCTTAGTAGGTGGCGAGGAATTAGAAAGAGTGGAACGTTTTGAATATATGGGGTCACTGATAGAACCGGATGGAGATGGGACGAAAGAGATCAAGCGGAGGTTGGCAATGGCGAGTAAAAGTTGACGGAGATGAAGAAGCTGCGGAAAGCAACGAACATAGATATGAAACTACGAATTATCCGAGTTTGCATATTTCCAACGGCTACGACTTTGCTGGACTCTTACTAAGAACATTACTAAACGTATAAATGCTTTTGAAAACAAGTGTTATAGAAAGATATCACGAGTTTCGTGGACTGAACGTAGAACTAACGCATCCATCGCAGATGAGCTCGGTGTTATACCCGGGACTTTATTGAACTTTATAAAGAAACAAAAACTAAGTTATTTCTGCCATGTGAAACGACATCAATCTCTAGAGAGACTAATAATGGAAGGAAAAGTAGAAGGCAGCAGAAGCAGAGAAAGACCTAGGAGACAATGGGAGAAGGGCATAGAGGAATGGATGGGAGCAGACGGCTGGCGAGTGGGGAGACTGCCAAACGAAAGACCTGTCTATAGACAATCCTTCAAGGCTGCAACGTCCGGAAATGGATAAGCAAACCCAACCAGCATTTAGGTGGTGATTAGTTCTCTTTAACAGTAGTTATCAGTTTATCCAATCCTTCTATTGTACTGGATATTAACGCTGTGTCATAAGCATATCTCAATTCATATATCTCCTGTCCATTCACTTTCAGTCCATTAAAAACTTGCTTCTCCTGTCAGTCTCGACCTCTCTCATGATATTCTCTGTGTATAGACTGAATAGGTGGGGAGACAACATGCACCCTTGTCTCACCCCCTTGCCGACTGGGATCCAATTTGTGGTACCACACTCTAATCTCACTGCAGACTGCTGTCCAACATATAAATTTCGGATATGTGATGTAATTGTCTGGTCAAATCCCGTGTCTATCAAAGTTTTCCAGAGTTGTTGATGACTAATATTATCAAAAGCTTTTGAATAATATATGAAACAGATCATAAGGTCATGGTTGAATTCCCTGTATTTTTGAATTAATATCTTCAAGTTGAAAATGTGATCTCTTGTTCCCCTTCCAATCCGGAAACCAGCTTGTGTTCTGTTGACTTCACATTCTAATTTTGTTGTGATTTTCTTCATTATGATTTTTAGCATAATTTTGCTCGCATGGCTGAAGAAGGATATAGTTCTGTGGTTTGAGCATTCTTGTATGTCACCTTTTTTAGGTATTGGTATAAGGATGGCTCGTTTCCAGTCCATGGGCCATGATCCACTTTTCCATATTTTCTTGCATCATGTGTGATAGATATCCACGCCTGCTTCGCCACTTGCTCTTATTAGCTCTGCAGTGATGTCATCAGTGCCAGGTGATTTTCCGTTTTTTAGACTTTTTATTGCCCACTCAACCTCTGAACACAAATGCTCAAGTTCATCTTCTGGTTCAGTCATTCCCGTTTAATAATAATAATAATAAATTACTTCTAACGCGCCAATATCCTCAGACAATCCGAGCTCAGTGGCGCGCCAAAACCAAAGGAGTATGCATTCTCGTACTCGTGTGCTAGGCGAAAGTCGTCAACAAATGGATGGATGTGCTAGGAAGCTAGGGAGGATAGGCAATATTGAAAAGATAGGTTTTCAGGTGACGACGAAATGCAACAATATTTTCTGCTGATTTAATATTAACGGGAAGCGAATTCCATATAATTGGCGCGGCAACTGAAAAAGCTCGAGTTCCAGCCTTTGTCTTAACTATAGGAACAGATAGCAACTTCGAACTAGACGACCGAAGTTGTCTGGCTTGTCTAGCTGGTGTGAGCATTGAGGGTAAATAACTAGGTTGTTTGGATGAAAGGTCTTGGTAGGTGATTGTACAGATCTTAAACATAATGCGTTATCGCACGGGGAGCCAATGCAGTGATTTTAGAAGTGGCACTGAGCGGGAGAATCGAGGAGATTGTGTGACTATCCTTGCTAAACAATTTTGGACATGTTGTAGTTTTGCAATATCCTTGATAGCAATAGTATGAAGGAGGTAATTGCAATAATCTAATATGCTGCTAACAAGAGCTGTTGCGATAGTCTTAGCGACAGAAAGCGACATATGTCGGCGAATGCGGCGAAGATCACGGATATGATAAAAACAGCTACGGCACTTTTGGGATATGTGTTGTCTAAAATTGAAGTCGCAATCAAAGGTCACTCCTAGATTCCGTACTGATGCTGCTGGTGTGATATTTTGACTCAGGATGCATGTTGGAAAAATGTTTACCTCGCTGCATTGGAGTATCAATGATGAGAAATTCAGTTTTGTTTGCATTTAACTTTAATTTGCTGTCGGTCATCCATAAAAAACATCTTGGAGACAATCGTTGAGTCGGTTTAGAGAGTGACTTGTATCGGGCGTGGCCAAGAAAATGTAGATATGTGTATCATCTGCATAAAGGTGATGATCCAAATTATGACTTTGGATTGCAGAGCTGAGTGGCGTAGTGTAGAGAGTGAAAAGCAAAGGCCCAAGAATGGAACCCTGGGGAATGCCACTTGAAGTGGGGAGTGCGGTTGAAAAGTAAGTATCTATCTTTTTATATTGATGTATATTGGTTAGGTCAGAGCTGTGCCAGATATACCATACCACATTGATAAACGTTTGACAAGAGTGTTCTGTTCAATTGTATCAAAGGCGGCCGACAGGTGAAGCAAGGTAAGTGCAGTTGAATGAATGAAAGTTTATTCAACAACAACAACAACAACAACAGCAACAACAGCAACAACATAATACATGCACAGTATGGTGTGCTGCTGTTGCTGCTACTTCTGCTGCTGCTGAAAGGACATAGCTGAAGTCATAGACTTATATGTTGCTATGCCCTTCTCGAACTAAAATAAACAACTGAATAAATACAACACGAATTGTAGCACACTGGGTAAACAAGGTGAGCTGATGTAACACCTTAGACGGCTTGCTACGACTTTCTCAAGTATTTTAGAAATAAAGCTAAGATTAGAAATTAGCCTATAATTTTTGAAATCATCTTTTGGCAGAGAAGTCTTCTTGAGAACAGAATTTATATGGGCATGTTAAAAATCATCTGGAAATTTACCCGAACTCTGTGATTAATTTATGATATTTGTTATTGTACCAAATAAAGAGTCAAGCCATGCTTTTAGTGGTATGGTTAGTAATGGATCGAGATCGCATGACTTATTTGGGGAGGACATTATTATTTTCCTCACTTCATCAACTGTGGCTGGCTCAAACAATACAAGTGGAGAATTTAATTGTGGGAAGTCCACATTTACAGCACTTAAAGTATGACATGGAAAAGCAGAACGTATAAGACTGATTTTATCTTTGAAATGACTAGAAAACGAGTCACACAGAGATTTGACTGACTCATGACTAGGTAGAGAAGGAGGCGGCCGTCTGTGTAGAATATGGTTTATGCAGTTCTATAGCTGACGTGGTTTATCAGAATTACTCTAGACCATGTTTGTGTGATAATTTTATTTAGCTTTGGCCATTTGTCTGTTGCAGTAGAGACACTGTTTATAATATCGTGATCTTTTTCAAAGGCAAGCGTGATTTGCGTCATACACGTTCAAGATAGCGCCGGCGCTTTTTAGATTGTACAATTTCAGGAGTCATCCGTGGAGCATGTGGCTTTTGGGACACATATATAGATCACGGGGATGCATATTTATTAAATAATTCTTTGAGTACTTGACGTGGTTACTGATGAGGTCGGATTTAAGGATGTCAGTCATTAATGCAACAATGTCAATCTTATGGATCGGTCGGTAACACACGTTGTGTTTGGACTCTACGGGAATTCTAAGAACTTTAAGATCAACAATGACGGTGTGGTGGTCTGATAAACCATCTGAAGCAGTAGGTGTCTGAATATTGTTACAATCTGAACGGATGATTAAGAGATCGAGCCAGTGACCATGTATGTGTGCTGAGAAGGTAACGTGTTGTTTCATGTCATAGGATGCCAGAATGTCATTAAAAGTACTTGTTGTTGATGAAGGTGTGTCCAGATGAAGATTAAAATCACCGACTATATAAAATTCTGAATAAATAGTTGCCATATTTTCAAGTAGATCCTGGAATTCTTCAAAGAATTGGGCAAGGTGTCCTGGAGGGCGATAAATGCACACAAAATAAGCAGAGAAAGATTGGCGATGATGGAAGGTGAAACTGGAAGGAGAAATGTCAGCAATGCATGCAGCTGTGTCATGTGGTCTGAGCCAGGTCTCAGTGACAGCAAGGATGTATATTGTCTTGGAAGTTAATAAATCGGTAAGCGAAGCTGTTTTGTGGTGGCCACTCGAATGTTGCGCCTGATAGCAGGTCCAGGATGTAGACTTACATCTCCTGCTAGTAGTAAGATAATTGCCAATTTAAATGTTGGCTTAGAGACACACACAATCTCATTTTTAACAATCAGTCAATAAACAGAAAAAAGTAATTATTACTAGTTTGAAACCACCCTCCGAATAATAATTATTACAGGTAGAAACTGCTAAACGTTTTGGCGAAAGAAGCTAGCCGCCAGCAACCTTAGCACCCTTGACTAGTCCACTACACATGCATGTGACGTCGTGTTTCTTTGTTTTATGACCCGATTAATAGCATAGAAATGTAAATAATTTTTAAAACACAGGCATCATAGTCAGATATGGATTTCTTTGAACACGGCCGTGCATTTTGGGTCGCAATACTGAACAGTTTGTAAACTTCCAAAATTACCTTTAGTAATATCCTTGGGGTACCAAGTATGCACCAACATTCAACCATTACATATACATACTAGAAACGGCACGCCTTGAAACGAGCATGAGCGACGTCATGTGCCGGCGGGTCGTTGCATATTGAGTCGAGATAGGGGCGCTTGAACAATTGAAATGACCACATGACGCGATCGGGATACGTTGTCGACATCGGGGAGCTTGCAGACGATCGAGTGTCTGCAAGCGCCCCGATCTTGTGACGCATCCATTCCCGATTGCGGGATGCGCTCACTTGGGAACAATCAAACCGCGCGTGTGGCATGATCGGGATGCTTTCGAGATCGCAAATTAATAATAATATACACGATCGTGTAACCGTCTGTAGGGTTACGTGCAAAATATAGCAGGGCGTCGTATAAAAAAGACTGGGCGTTCTTTTTGCCTTTTTTGGGTACCAAGGCGTCACTGAAAAAGGGCAGGGAGTAACGCCCTGCAAATTCGACCTAGGCAGAACACTGATAAATGTACAGCAAAATAAGTTTTCTTTGCATGTAATTCCAACTGTCGGTATGTTACCCTAGGTGACGAATGTGTCATGGTCATACTTATTCTGCACCGCCCACCGCTATTTCCCTTCATGCACCGACTACCCTTCCAACACTGCCTACTGCTACCACCGTTCCTGTGAGGGAGGGAGTGAGGGACGGAGTGAGGGGTGAATGAGTGAGAGAGTTGGTGAGTGAGGGAATGCGTCAGTGAGTTAGTGAGTGGGTGAGTTAGAGAGTGAGGGAGAGAGAGAGTGAGTGAGTGAGTGAGTGAGTGAGTGAGTGAGTGAGTGAGTGAGTGAGGGAGGGAGGGAGGGAGGGAGGGAGGGAGGGAGGGAGGGAGGGAGGGAGGGAGGGAGGGAGGGAGGGAGGGAGGTAAGGATGGAGGGAGGGGAAGCGAGGGAATGATTGAGAGTGTGAGTGAGTGGGTGGGTGAGTTAGGGAGTGAGAGAGGGAGTGAGTGAGTGAGTGAGTGAGTGAGTGAGTGAGTGAGTGAGTGAGTGAGTGAGTGAGTGAATGAGTGAGTGAACGAGTGAGTGAGTGAGTGAGTGAGTGAGTGAGTGAGTGAGTGTGTGTGAGTGAAGTGAGTGAGTGAGTGAGTGAGTGAGTGAGTGAGTGAGTGAGTGAGGGAGGGAGGGAGGGAGTGAATGAGTGAGTGAATGAATGGGTGAGTTAGGGAGTGATAGAGGGAGTGTGTGAATGAGTGGGGGAGGGAGCGAATGAGTGGGTGAGGGACTGATTGAGTGGGTGGGTAATTGAGTGAGTGAGTGAGTGAGTGAGTGAGGGAGTGAGGGAGTGAGGGAATGAGGAAGTGTATGTATGTATGTATGTATGTATGCATGCATGCATACATGTATATATGTGTGTATGTATGCATGCATGCATGTTCACAATTGAGAGAACCCGGGTTCGAATCATATGCTGCTGTAGGCAATGGTGAATATTTGTGTACGAATAGTCTTTGCGCATTAATTGCACCTTGGCTGGATGCTTCCCAGAGAATGCACTTTCTTCCCTGGCACGCTGCAATTAATACGCGAAGACTATTCGTACGCAAATATCCGCCAGTATCTACAGCCAGGTACTCATTCATGCAGCTGATTGAACTGGAGCAACGTATAGTGAACGAACTTACCCAAGGTTCGACACCGCCGCATAGGATTCCAACCCGGGTTCTCTCGGTTGATAGTCCTAAGCTCTAGCCACTGCACCACGGCGCCGCACATTAACGTTATCAGGAGTTGTCTAAATAAATACCCAACTCCCATTACATCAGTAATCACGACAGAACTAGTTTGTTCAATACTGGAATGTGCACCAATATAATTACACATCACCACTAACACATTAAAATGAATAAATGCTGTTAATTGTTCAACGGAAGCGGGATGTCTTCAAACTCTGGAGGTAACCAGTTCGTAATTGTGAGGGCTTCTTCTCATTCCATGTATCCCTTCAATAGTTGGTGGACTGTCGGCATCTACCATGCATAATTCGAACCGTTGCAGCAACGTTGTAATGAACAAGAACTGTCCCATCTTCGCAAGCATTTCTCTCATGCACATGCGACATCCTGGATTGGTATGACACAAAGCAAGTCAGATACATAAATTAAAAAAAGCACTGCCGTCTGAGCCAAATGTACTTTTATTAAAGATAAAGGTATTTTAGTTAACACATTGTATATAGTAATATTTACAATACTGGCAGTGTGCACGTTATGTAGTGACCGGGCAACATTACTAAGATTATCATGCGTCCATTTTTCGTCTACAACCGCTCCTATTTAGCATGGATTTCAACGGCACTTTATGCAATAATATATATATGTGTGTGTGTGTGTGTGTGTGTGTGTGTGTGTGTGTGTGTGTGTGTGTGTGTGTGTGTGTGTGTGTGTGTGTGTGTGTTACATCATATACAGACAATAAATTACATGCTAATATCATGTGACGGGATTATTCATTTGTATAAAAATAAAAACGTCATAATATCTACAATTATGCTTGTGTTGTATTCCTTGACTGAATTGCTGATTTTGAATCGTTGAGTTGATAACAACGTCATAAAACTGCTGGTTTAAGGTGCAGAATAAGAGTAAGGCCAGAAAGAACAAAAGTGTTCCACCTCGTCAATTTGCAATGATTAAGCATGCGTAAACCGTTATTCTTTATAAGCATTTCACTGTAAAATGTACCTTTTTTTCTTATAACGTTTCGTTCGCCTCCACCGAACTTATTCAGACGACTATACAGTGAGTACTTTTTGAATACCTCCTATTTATAGTTTTTTTTTATTTTTTTATAGATTATGGATGTTTTCCTCGTCCTTTATTGTCTTACACCCGCTCGCACACACACGCGCGCACACACACGCACACACAATATAATATAAAACAACTATTCATGAAGCCTCATTTGAAAGTTTAACCGCTTGCCCTGGTGGTCCATATAGATCACCTACCGACAGAGAACGGCATATAAGCCGGGTTGTTCTTCAACTTGTTGTTCTCGTCTAGCCAACGGTCAGGGTTGAACGCGAACGGATCTTTCCAGATGGCCGGGTCCATGTAACTTTGGTAGAGGTTTGGAATGACCAGGTTGTCTTTGAGAAGATCGTAGCCTCTGAATGTGACCGACTGGCTGACTACGTGGGCAATAGCTGAGGCGGTTGAAATGTTTCAAGCGCACCGATATTAATGATGATTAACGACATCGATGAGCTTATAATTCTATCGTATCCACACTGAATAGGTCTGGTCAAACACTTGTGTCAACTCACAAACGGTCTTATAAATATGATGTTGTACCAGGATGGAATGAGCGTGTGAAAGAATTGCACAGTGCAGCTCGTGATGCTTACTGGCTGTGGAGACAGGTTGGAAAACCTAGAGAAGGTGTTGTTTGTAATGTCATGAAATTGTCCAGAAGCAAATTTAAGCATGTGGTCAGAAAATGTAAAAAATACAAAGAAACGTTTATTGCTGATTCCATTGCACAAATGTTATGTCAAAAAGATCATCGACAGTTCTGGAAGGAAATTAAGAACCATACGAACAAAAAAGTTAAACTACCAACGAACATTGATGGTATACATGGTGATATAAATATTGGGTCAATGTGGAAGCGAAAATATATTTAATGATGTGAAGGATAGCCGTTGTGACAATGTTCACGTTGATTCCATCAATGGCATTAATGGAATTACTGTTGATGCAGTTGAAATGATGGGTATTATTAATTAATTACCATGCAATAATTCATCAGGTCTGGATGGTATTACTGCAGAACACATCAAGTTCGCCGATGCCCAAATCGCGGTGCTATTATCTACCCTTGTGACCTCTATTATGATGCATGGTTATGTTCCGAAATCAGTCCAGAGTCTGTTATTGTACCGGTTATTAAAGATAAAAATAGACGGGTAAATGACAAATGTAATTACAGGCCAATATGCCTTTCTAACATATGTTCCATGATAATAGATGCTGTGATATTCAACAGAATAGAAACATACTTGCATATGTTATTCTTATGGGTGTGAGCACGCCATTCAGTATAATGCTGCTAAATCCCTGGTCATGTACTTTGATTCTAGAAATTCAAATATTGCCAGGGAAATTAGTTTAGGAGGAAAGACATTAAACTTCGACACCTCTTGTACATACCTTGGGCATGTCATTTGTAACGACTTCTCGGATGAGGCTGACATTCAAGCCAAAGTGAGACTTCGTTATGCCAATAGTAAAACGTTACGGCAAAAGTTTTAATTTTGCTCTACTGTTGTAAAGAATAAGCTGTTTACTGCATATTTCAGTAATATTTATATGTATGCGCTATGGGTTAATTTTAGAAAAAGCTAATTTTCAGCAATTTATTGTTGCCTATAACAATTCATACAGACTATTGAACAATCTGCCGATGAGATGTAGAGCTAGCCACACGTTTGCTACAGCTTATGTAAAACCATGTAAATGTGTTATCAGAACAGCTATTTTAGCTTAATCACGAGAATTAACAGGTCAGTTAATACAATTATTCAGAGTATTGTTACTAGCGACATATACAGTATGTCGCAGGTGCCGCATCAGTGGATCAAGGCTCTGTATAATTTTTAAATATCCTGTTTTTATTAACATATTTCTTTTTTCTTTATTTACTTATCTTTCTATTTTATATGGATGTTTTTATCGATGTACTTTTTTTCCAATATGGACATCATGCTTGTCTGAAATAAAAACATTATTATTATTATTATTATTAAACGATTATTCTTACTAAAAGAAAAACATTGTTGCTTTCCCGTGGTGATAACTTGATTGGAGAGGTATTGGAAGAAAGAAAATAACCATACATGAGTGACATTTTTAAAGGGTGTTTCGGATAATATGGCCAATATAGCTTTGGAAGTTTTAGATTCCCCGTCGGGGTAGTATTTACAGGAAATACACAATTTGCTCAGAACAGACTCGAGTGTGTACAACTGTTATCGATCAATAATTACCAATACTTCCAAATCGATGGATTTCAAGTATTGCAGCTTCCGTGCATGGTAGTTTTCCTTCGTCGTTCATACAAGGTGGCCTGTCTTGACCGATTACCTGGGGACTAATACTAACCCATCAGTGGTTCGATATAACAATACCGCCGAAGCCAATTTCAATGTAATACAAATCGATACAACAGACGTCGGAATATGTTCAATGCCAGATTGATGGTAGACTCATCAACTACATACTCACAATTACATCTTAAACCATCAGCGGATTACACAGGATCACTGTGTAGACGAACATGCATCACCCCTTGTGCGAACCTTCCGGCGGTTAATAATAATATAATAATAATAATAATATATTTTATTTTATATAGCGCCAGATCTATGTTTGTTTGTGGCGCTTCAAAACATATTAACATACATAGACAAGTAAGAATTTAAACACAAATTGTAATAACAAAAATACGGAATTAAAAATGCAACAAATAATAATAAGAATTTAACATGAATACAGCAATAAAATGGTCTTCATCAATATATCAGAAGCTAGTAATAAGAATTACATAGCCATACTACTAGTAAGTATATATATATATATATATATATATATGTATATAATATTATATATATATATTATATTATATATATACACATATCTAATATTATATGTATATATATATATATATATCCTAGTATCTTCCAAGTCCCAAGTCTGCCGCTGCATTCGTTGACAACAGTGACAGTGTGCTTCGCGTTGGTGTTTCTACATTCTACAATAATTGACAGACACCTAGATATGAAAAATCAAGTGTCATAAACTGTCAGCACATGCACATTCTACCTCAACAACATCAATAGAATCAGCCGTTTTCTACCAAAATCGACTATTCGGCACGTCAGTAGCTAACATCGCGTGTCTGCAAAGAATGCACAAATCGGCTGCCAGATTGAATTTGCTTCATCCGCGTAGCGACATGGCCACGCCCTTGTTACACGAACTTCACTGACTGCCAGTGTCACGAAGAGTCGATTTCAATATACTGGTGCTTACGTTCAAAGCCATGCATGACGAAACGCCTGAGTATATGTATGAAGTCCAGTACCCATATCAACCGTCACGAACACTGCGCTCTGCCGGCAGTAACAGTTAGAGATTGAAGCGCACGCAAAGCAAGTCTGGGACATCTCGTTCTCAGTGACTGATGCATCCTTGTAAAACACTTTACCTAACTTTATTAAAACCTGTGACACTCTTCCCAGCTTCAAATGTCAACAAAAGACAAATTTCTTTCGGACTGCACATTAGAGTATATTTGAGATAAACATTGTCTACTACATTATTTTGACTTATTCATGATAGCTAATGTTTTTACCGATTGTTTTATCATTAAATTTTTATTTTTTTATTTTCGAAATTAGTAAATCATTTAATATTACTAATCCTATATATACCTACTTCTTAGTATTATTGTTATGTAATTCTTTATTTTATTACTAGCATATGATATATTGATTTAAACCATTTTAATGCTGTATTCATGTTAAATTATTCTTATTATTTGTAACATTTTTAATACCGTATTTTTGTTATTACAATTTTTTTTTTAATTATAACATGTTTGTATATTGTAAAATATATATATATATATATATATATAAATATATATATATAAATATGTATATGCCACGAGGAGTAAAAAATCCATCACATGGGTAAGTCTATAACCTGTCGTGGATTCACATAGTGGTGGTCTTTATCTCTAACTGAGGTATTTGGTTTCCCGTTGTGTCCGCGTTAAGGATCAAATTAAGTGTCACAACGCACATGTGCCATATTAGTGTTAACCAATTCCTTATGCAGTATTGTAAGTCAGATGTTTGAAGATCACCTAAATTTCATTTATATTAATGTATATACATAATACAGCATATTACATATGCATGTGAGATGTTAATTAAGCGTCCACGTAATTCCAGATGAAGTTTTAATATTAAAAGGCATTTACAAGGTTTAACAAGATTGCCATCCATTAACTCTAGATGGCAGGTGGACAAGGAAGACCTTTGGCTTATCGAGAGTCCAACCCTTTGATCTACATATATCCAGCCCTTCTGAGGTATGTGTCGATTTTATTTTTAAACATATTCACACTACTAGCACCCACACAATCATCACATAATCTGTTCCGTTCATTCAGTCCTTTGTGAAAATGAGAACTTTCTTACGTCTAATCTACACTGCTCCTTTACTAATGTAACTTCATGCCCTCTAGTCTTTCTATCTTTCTTAACCGGAAAAAACATATTTCTATCAATATTTTCATAACCATTCAATATATTAAACACTTCTATCTGATCTCCTCTCAATCTCCTGGTCTCTAGTGTTCTTAAACCACATTCTTTTAGGCGTTTTTCATAACTAAGATCCCTCAGTTTTGGTATCATTTTAGTCGCTCTCCTCTGTACTCTTTCTATCATATCTATATCCTTCTTGCGGTATGGCCTCCACGCTTGTATACAATATTCTAAATGAGGCCTGACTATTGTTTTGTACAGCGGTATTATTAGTTCTTTTTCTTTATATGCTATATTTCGCCTAATGAATCCAAGGATTTTATTTCCTTTTGAAGCTGCAATTCCACACTGCTCTGAAACCTTCATGTCAGCACTAATTGTCAGCCCTAAGTCTTTTTCTTTTACAGTAGTACTTAGTACAGTTCCCCCCATTGTATATTCTACATATTCGTTCCCATGTCCTGTGTGAAGGCATTTACATTTCCCAAAATTGAACAACATTTGCCACTTTTCAGACCATTTGATCAACCTGTCAAGTTCATCTTGTAAATGCTGTCTATCTCCATCACTTTTAATCCTTTTAAACACGTTTGTATCATCTGCAAATTTCAACACCTTGCTAGTTATATCATCGTCCAAATCGTTTATATATATTACGAATTATATAGGTCCCAGTACTGATCCCTGTGGAAACCCAATCAAAACTGATTTCCAGTTTGAAGCCTCCCCGTCAACAACTACCCGTTGTCTTCTGTCAATCAGCCATTTTTCTATCCAGTTAATTATACCATTTCCTATGCCATGGGCCTTTAGTTTAAGCAGTAATCTTTGATGTGGCACTTTGTCGAAAGCTTTTTGTAAATCTAAGTAGATGATATCTACTGGTGATCCATCATCTACCCACTTAGTGATATCTTCCAAAAAACATAACATATTTGTTAAGCATGACCTCGCTTTTAGAAACCCATGTTGAGATGGGTTCATCAAGTTATGTTTAACAAGAAAATCCACCATGTGATCTTTAATTAGTCTTTCTAATAATTTACAAATCACCGATGTTAAGCTAACTGGTCTAAATTATTTGACTTGTTTCTCGAACATTTTTTAAATAACGGTATAATGTTTGCTTCTTTCCATTCTAAAGGAACCACTCCCTCTTCTAATGACAAGTTGAAAACTGTTGCAAGCGGTATGCTAATTTGTTCTACAATTTCCAATAGTAGTTTGAGTGGAATACCATCCACTCCAGGTGATCTGTTATCCTTCATGGCCCTAATTTTCTTAGCTACCATTCTGGGGTTACAATTAACTGTCTTAAATAGTCTGATTCTGTCCCCTTGAACTTAACCTCTGGTACTGGCAGTGAACTAATGTCTTCTCTGGTAAACACTGAACTAAAATACTCTTTCAGGTCTTCTGCCATTAAGAATCCTTCTGATATTATATTTCCAGCACTATCTTCTAGAGGACCGACCTTATCCTGAACTTTAATAAACTACTTTTGATCTCACGTAAACGCTGTCCCTACATATCGAAAGTTGCTTACTTTACATGTTGCACTAACATAAAAATGGTCGCCAAAGTGAAAGACAACTATTGAACAATTTGCAAAAATCAAAAGCGGCTACGCAATCTATGTCAAATATAACTCATTATCACCCGTCAAAGCGCCGCTTTCTTCCTCATCATTCTCCGCCTGTAGATAGACATCTATGAAATCTCACAAGTTGTCTTCGTCAAAACTCTTTCCATGTCTTCAGCAATTCTCTTTCGAATAAAATATTTCGGTCGATTTTGATGAACTTCATATATTTTGTCTAAACATACCACACACGAATAAATCTTATTGCTTGTTATTTGTTTTCTTTTGTATATTGCTGACAACAATATTACTAATGAAATGTTGGATTAATTTTAGTTTACGATTTACGTACAAACCTGATAAAATATATCTCACTCGAAACAAACAAGGACCGTTAGAATACATTACCTCTTGAAACACACGTCAGTCAAACGGTCTAGGGAAGGGAGAATTATACGTATATATACAATGATGAATATATATATGTATATATATATATGTATATATAGGGGATGGAGAGAGGTACTACAAGCAAATATGCATGCACAAATGCGCACCCACGCGATCGCGCACCCACACATACGTAAACTAAGACACGCACGCACACACGCACACGCGCACACACACACACACACATGCTTAATTAAACACATACCATACGTTAACCCAAACGGTTCAATATAACAGATTCATAACAAGATAGGCCTATATTATATTTCACATATTGTGCTATTTGGTGTGTTTACTTAGATATCTTTGTTTTGAAATAATACTTACTACCAACGCCAAAGCTAGTGGTCTTGGCAAATAGGCAAAAGGAGCATTTTGGGGCCCAGAGCGTTGGAATGTGAATGTTAATGTGCACTGAGCAGATGCTTGAATTCTTCGTTATCGTAATCTTATATGTAAATTGAAACGAAATATTCATTAAACATGACATGTTTTGTCTCAGACTCTCTGGTGCCTGGCGTAACGTTTGTCAAGCAGCTGCTGCAGTTGAGATGGAGAAGAAATGCGAAATACCGCTGCAACATTACTACAATATTCAAATGAGAGTTATGTTGGTATTCAAACCATTTAATTACCAAATATGTGCATGCACGTCTGCGTATTTCGATCAGAGAGTACAAATGAAATGACCCTAACCTTTGACCAAATACCATCGAACATATAATGTTGAAGACAGCATTTCCAAGGAATGTTTCGGATTGAAAGGCTTTTCTCCCTTTGTGTCGATTTCATAAAGTCCAATTCCTCTTTGACTTTCTCTTCCAGCGAATATTTGTCCACGCCGAAGTCTTTCAAGGCCCGCAGCGTGAATCGCTTCGATAACTTCCAGTCCCTGCCATGTGCAAGAATGATTCTTGTAATAGAAACATTGGCAAAGTACCCCAGAATAGTACATTTGTAGCAGCATAATATTTCCGGGTCATCATAAATAGTATATGTGTTAATCTGAACCGATCAAATCAGGGAGTTGCGTTGAGGCTCCGGAGAATGAAAAGAATTCCTCATTGCACATGGTGAGTGACGTCATATCCGGGGTAGCGTCTCCTGTTAAGGACAGCCAAAGCGGGGCATCTGTATTGTACGGAGTGACCCCTCGTGGGACTTCAATATAGTAAAATACTCCAAAAATAATGTTCTCGTCAAACAAAGTCAGTGGTTTATCAGCTATCCACTTGGAGCGGTTGGGGTATATGGGGTGTCAGGGAGAGATAGTACCTCTGACGGGGGAGCATGTCATGCTCTTCGGAGTAGCTCGTCCGCTTTGGTTCCCACCTGGCGCCCAAGTCTCACCTGTAGCTCCACGTAGCTGAAGCATGCGCAGCGGCCACACCTCGGCAAACTGCCTCGACAAGCAGGCAAAACCAGGTGAGGGTAACCGACGGGTCTCAAACCCTCGGTGAGTTAGGGACCTGTTCACCCAACATGGGAAGACTGTTGCGGCGGTTTGGGCGGAGGAAATCAAGTTTAGACTCAACGGCCAAAAAGGCGGAACAGCAGTGCACCGTGGAGTGCATAGGGCATGACAGAGCACGGAAGATGTCGTGGCCATCCATTGCACTAAAAGAAGTCTTCAGTCGTACCAACCTTCTGGGCCACTGGAACCCGACTTCTGCGGCCGAGAGAGTAGGACCACCCCTGTGCAACGGCCTTCTCACTTTAAAAGTATTCACGCACAGGTCTATGCTACTCATCATTCGACACCATCTCACCTATCATCATTTCTTTATCAAGCACTGCGGCGATAGGGGAGGGGCAAAGCGACAGGTGGAGGTGATCACTGGGAGTCGTAGTCCCAAACCTGTACGTGGGCGGTCTGTGGGCAAGAGGTCGTTTGACTCTGTATCCAGGGCAGCGGAGGAGTCCGGTAGCACCCCAAGCGACTGAGCAGCCCTTTTCAGGACAGCACTGCTCATCCTTTGTAAGGGAGGGGCCTAGAAAAGGTAGCGTAAAGATTGCCTGCCCTACTACAACTGGCCAGCATACCGCGGCTGGCAATTCAACCCATTCTAGCGGTCGAACACAAAGAAACACAAGAAGACACCTTCACGGAGCATGGAATGTTCGCACACTTATGAATAAAGCTGACACTGCAATATCGGAAAGAAGGACTGCCCTTATTGCAAGAGAGCTGCAGCGTTATAATATTGATATAGCGGCTCTGAGTGAGACAAGACTTGCAGATGAGGGCTGCGTGAGGGAACCAGGCGGCGGCTACAACTTCTTTTTGGAAAGGCAAGGGGGAGAATGAGGCCAGAAACCACGGAGTTGGCTCAGCAGTGAAAACTTCTCTCATGCGGCAGCTTTCGGACCTTCCTAAATGGATCAACGAAAGGCTTCTGAAGCTGCGTTTCCCCCTGAACGCCAAGTGCCACGACACTAACATAAGTTCCTATGCACCCACCCTTACAAGCTCCGACGAGACCAACAAAAATGTTATGAAGATCTCGACAGCTTGGTTAGGTCCACACCTGCTAGCGACAAGCTCAACATCTTGGGGATTTCGGATTTCAATGCAAGAGCAGGAACTGATAGCAGGAACTGGAAGGGAGTCATCGGACAGCATGGCGTAGGAAGACTAAACTCCAATGGCCTCTTCCTTTTGAGCATGTGTACGGAGAACGACCTACTTATCACAAACACTCTGTTTAGGCAGGCCGATAAGTACAAAACATCCTGGATGCACCCCAGGTCCAAACAATGGCACATGACAGACTATGTCATCGTAAGAAGGCGGGACATCCAGGATGTGAAGATCACAGGGGCCATGCGGGGAGCAGAGTGCTGGACGGACCACCGATTGGTCAGGACAGCCCTCCAGCTGCACATTGTCCCACTTCAGCACAAGCGTCCAAAGTCGACCAGAAATGCCTTCAACACAACCAGGCTAAAACACCAGCTGATATCTCACGGACAACTTACTGGCAACACCACAGAGAAGTGGGCCCAGTTCAAGCAGATGGTGACGGACTCAGCAAAGTCGACTTTCGGACCGCAGAAGAAGGCACACCAGGACTGGTTCGATGAAAACAACGAAGAAATCTGCAAGGCGCTGGATTAAAAGAACAAATCATACCTAGAATGGCAGAATGATCCTTCCTCAGTTTCCAAGAAAGACCGCTACCGACACCTGCAGAACAAAACGCAGAGAGACCTTTGTCAGACGCAGGATAACTGTTGGCAGAAGAATGCAGAGGAAGTGGAACATCATGCTGAAACTCACAACGCAAAGATGTTCTTCAGTGCATCAATTATGTGTATGGACAACTAAAGCCCAGCACCACTCCACTTCTTTCAGCAGATGGCACCACCCTAATCAAAGACAGGGCTGGTATCAACGAGAGATGGAGAGAACACTTTAGCAACCTCCTCAACCGACCTTCACCAGTGTGTGAAGAAGCCCTTGACTCGATACCCCAGCAGCCCATCAAAGAAGACATTGATCTTCCACCCACTCTGGATGAAATGAAAAAAAGTCATCAACCAGATGAGTGCAAGAAAGGCTCCAGGAAAGGACGGGATCCCAGCTGAAATTTACAAGGCAACACTTGAGGCCTTTTGTGACATCATAACTAGCATCTGGGAAGAAGAAGACATGCCACGGGACCTTCGTGATGCCACTATGCAGACTGTGGCAACTACAGAGGAATATCGCTCCTGTCCATTGCTGGGAAGATTATTGCCCGCATCGTTCTGAACCGACTCATAGGCAGTGTCTCTGAGGCAAACTTTCCAGAAGCACAGTTCGGATTTCGACCTGGCCGGAGCACAGTGGACATGGTCTTTGCAGTCAGACAAGTACAGGAAAAGTGCATTGAGCAGAACATGGACCTGTTTGCTGCATTTATAGACCTCATCAAGGCCTTTTGACACTGTCAACACGACAGCGCTGTGGACAGTCCTGACAAAACTTGGTTGCCCAAGGAAGTTTGTCCACATCTTCCAGCTATTTCATGACAACATGACAGGTGAAATGCTCTCAGACGGCGCAGCCTCAGCCCCATTTGGCATTTCAAACGGAGTGAAGCAAGGTTGTGTACGTGCTCCAGTTCTCTTCAACCTGTTCTTTACGTGCGTCTTGAACTATGCCGTAAGAGATTTGAACATTGGGGTCTACCTGAAGTATCGGCTAGACGGTTCACTGTTTGACCTCCGCTGCCTTGCTACTAGGACCAAGATACTGCTACGACTCATTCTCGAGGCACTCTTTGCTGACGACTGACGACTGTGAGAGTCATCTGCAGCTCATACTCAACAAGTATGCAGAGACGTCTAAACTGTTTGGCCTAACTATCAGTTTTGGTAAGACGCAGGTCCTCCATCAGCCTGCCCCTAACATCACAGAACCTGCTCCCACAGTGTCCATCGACGGCACACAGTTAAAGGCAGTGGAGAGCTTCACTTACCATGGCAGCACCATATCAAGTGACGGGTCCTTGGATAAAGAGATCGACGCAATGATCTGTAAGGCCAGCCAGCCACTCGATTGCGCACCAATTGCGCACCGTCCTCTCATCTCTCCTTTATGGTTATGAGACATGGAAACCCTACAGGCTCCACATCAAGAAGCTGGAAGCTTTCCACATACGCAACCTCAGGTCTATACTCCATATCCGCTGGCAAGATCGGATGACAAATATTGAGGTGCTTGAGAGAGCGCAGACCACTAGCATCTAGGTGATGATTATGAGAGCCCAGCTACGATGGACCGGGCATATCATCCGTATGGATGAGACAAAGATCCCCCGTCAGCTTCTCTACAGCGAGCTCTCTGAAGGCCGCAGGCACCAGGGACGTCCCCGCCAACCTCCAGTACAGTGGCATCCGTCCAAAAGAACTCGAGATCGCAGCAGCTGACAAAAGTCAATGGCGAGCCCTCACCAGGACTGCCTGCTAGGCATGTGAGGAAAGACGCTGCCAACGCCTGCAAGACGCCATGGACAGACGACACCGGGCAGCAGGATCGTCAGCACCAGCCACAACGGGCTTCCCTTGCCCGACTTGCAAGAGACTATGTACGTCTAGAATTGGCCTACGTAGCCACTTGAGGACACACACCACATATGACAAGCATAGCATCGTCATCGTCGGATACGACGGACTACCAACATGACCTGGAGCGCTACACCAGATATGACATCTGTTCGTATGCGCAGTGCGAATTTCTCCCCTTGCATGGGCGATCTTGCTGCTTCGATTGACACATATTACAGCGGAATGTGTTTAAATTCTTCCCTTCCTCGCTCCATCCCACTTCCATCCGTCTCTCTCTCTCTCTCTCTCTCTCTCTCTCTCTCTCTCTCTCTCTCTCTCTCTCTCTCTCTCTTTCTCTCTCTCTCTCTCTCTCTCTCTCTCTCTCTCTCTCTCGCATACACACACATACATATATTCTCTAGTCATGTAGCATACCAGTAATTACAGCAGTTTTATAATATAATAATCTAACATATTTACAGTAATTAATGATCTTGAAACCCTGTAAATGATTTAATTAGGCAACTGCACTAGCTTCTTGCTACATATCGAATCAAATTTGAGATAACATATCGTGCCATATCAACACAAAACCACCGGTTGGTGATTCTCCTGTACTTTTCAAATATATCTAAGCAGCTCAAATCGTCTGTCGCACAATATCTACGTGTCGACGTCCAAATGTTACACGAAGTAAATAAGCAAAGCGTTGCGATAAATTTGATTGAAGGATAATTATAGAGAGAGTAACATAGTGATTCCACAACGAAATTATGTCCCCGGATGACGGTGCAAATTTGATTTTGAATTGGCCATGAAACAACAGCCATACAAATACTGAGATTTATGGTTTACACATATCACGTTGGGCCTTGATCAGACTATATATCTCGCAGCTAGATCCGTTAAAGGCAGCCAGTCTCTTCCTCTACCCTGAATTTGCCAGCGTAATAATTTGTAAGAGGGAGTCTGAATATAGAACGTGGGAAAATGGGAAATTGTGTGACCAACAAAGGGTATTGCCGTTAACTCGGCCCGTCTCGGCATTATTGCCAATAAATCTAGTTTTGAAACTGCATGTTTCGTTTATCATTTGAACATGCTTCCGGGCGTATCTTCCAAATTGTAAACGTTGTTACGGGCTTACTAAACACAATTTCGCGGGCAATATACCATCGACATAGTTGGTCTTAAGAACATTATATTAATTACTAACTAAAAAACATGGAACAGACTGCCGCCTTTTAAAGGTCATCCGTGCATTACGTCATGCTTAAGGGGTGGGGGTCAATAGGCAAGCGGGGCGAAGCATTACACGTGGTTGGGGCGTCTATGGATAAGCGTTACGTGACGATTTTTTGATACGTTGTCTGTCGAGCTGTTGGTATCATATATATATATATAGAGAGAGAGAGAGCATTAATAGTTTAGCCAGTTGTTTGCGTTGATTTCAAAACAGCAAGATTCTAGTGTGTCTTATTACTTTTAAAGACTTTTATGTATCTTACGTGCAAACAATATACCAATAGAGCCATGCAACGAATATATCATAAGTATTATAGATGTATGCCTGACGGGGATCTTTGTGAAAACGAGCATATTTTAGGGGGTGTACGTGCTGGCGTGTCGAAGCGTGACAAGGGCTAGGCGGATCTAAAAATGTGCACGAATAGAGTGACACAGAGATATTGAGAGAGGGGGAGGGATTTAGTTTTGACTAGTATCAACAAAATCCATACACATGCAGAATAGTATAAGTGCACATCGTAAATGGAGACTCTCTATGGCATTGCAGATGTCGCTATTGCGTGAGAGCCACATTACGTTTAATGTTGCGCTCCTCCTTGTTCCCTGCCGTGCAGGGGTGATGGTCAGGTACAGTATTGCTGAACCACTCGCTGTGTTTTTTTCCTTCCACAGTTTTATGTCATAACACCCTCTCTCAATCTTTCATCCTCCCCTGATCTTCTCATGTCCCTCCTCAGGCAGTCCTCCTATCTCAGCTGTGGACTTCCCCTTTTTCTGTGTCCGTTATGTTGTTCCGCTTCTGCACTCTGCCATTTTTGCGGCATCCATCCCTGTCAAGTGGCCTGCCCATCTCATCCGGCTTC
The DNA here is from genome assembly GCA_020002185.1 of Paraescarpia echinospica. NCBI lineage: Eukaryota > Metazoa > Annelida > Polychaeta > Sabellida > Siboglinidae > Paraescarpia > Paraescarpia echinospica. The sequence goes on from CM034531.1 coordinate 76,746,635, forward strand.
TCAATAATCCTCTTGTTACGCTGCATTGCATACCAACCTATTTTCTCAGGTCATTCGTCCTTATTCTGTCTACCCTCTTTGTTCTTGTTATTCTTCTAACCCGGTTGTTCTCACAGACTTGCAACTTCTGTTGTTGTTGTTGTTCTGTCAGCGCCACTGTCTCCAGACAATATGGGCATACACTCACAGGACTTTCCCTTTCAGCTCTTTCGAGATATTTCTGTTCATCATGACTCCCTCTACCCTTCTCCACGTATTCGCTCATGCTTGTATTCAACGTCGCACTCCGACCTCTGAACGCCCATCCGCCGCAACTATTCCTCCAAGGTACACAAAGCCGTCCACTTTCTTAATTTCCATTCCATCCAATTTGATGTCCAATTCCTCTCTGTGTTGTCCAACCCACATAGTTTCTGTCTTCTCCAGGCTCATTCTCAGTCCCTATTTCTTGAACACCCTGACCCGTTCCTCAAACATGTCTTGTAGCTCTTATTTGTTTTCTCCTACAATGGCCAGATCGTCTGCTTATATAATCTATCTGAGAACATCCTTCGTGCTGATCTTCCTGCTGATTCGTTCCATCACTATGATAAATAGTAATGGGCTTAGGACACTTCCTTGCCTCAAACCGATGTTAACTGAAACCCTTCCGACATCCCAGATTCAGCCACAACTCTTCGTGTAGTTCTTTCATACATTGCTGTCATCATCCTGGCTTCTGCTTCTGACACTCCCATCCATCTCACTGTTGCTATCACCACATCGGTTGGGACTTGTTGAATACAGACAAATAAAACAAATCATATTGAGAATCTAATTTACAATGTGTTCGCCTACCTAAACAGGATATAAGAAGAACATTTATTATTATGACGAAACAGATATGGCGCAGCAGGAACACGTCGAGTGAAAACATACGCATACATACATGCATGCCTAGAAATATATACATACGCATATACAATCATAATTATATATCCACAAACACATACATGTGTAATTTGCAATTTAATACAAATAGTACACACAGACACAGTGAGAGTGTAACACTGAAAACAAAATCTAGGTATTAGTTGTAGTTTGCACGGGGATGGGGCAATTAACTTCAAGAGTTAATTAATAAAAGTAATATAAAAAATTTCTCAAGTAAATTAAATTACATTATCTTATTAAAATTAAATTAAATTACAAATTATCGAAATTATCTTTGATTCAATAAACATCAAATAAATAAACAATTATAATACAAAAAAGAATCCACTACTTGCAAAGAGGAAAAAGGGGTATTCGCACCAGCAACAAGGCAAGCAACCTAATGATGCATATCTACAATGGACACAATGTTTCTACAACATGAAAGCGCATTTCGAGAATTTCAGTTAAGTATTGTACTGCCGCATTTCGTTCATATTTCACATTTATCCCTTGGTATTTTGTCAGTATTCTTCCGTAGTACAGCCTGTGTCCTCATTCACAGTTCACCAAGGTCAATCCCCGACTTACGCAGGCTGAACATTGCGACAGCCAATTGTCTCGAACTAACTAATAGCTTTCGTTTATATTGGTTGGGTCACTGGCTGTATCTAATGTGCAATATAATCACCAAAGCTAATGCTCAACATAATGTTCAATAAAACAATTTTTCTCTTCAAGAAAAGTTAATTAGTTAAATTAAACATTTTTTTCAGAAAGCTAATTAATTAAATCAAATTAAGTTAATTGAATGACCCGCGCTTGATGTTTGTGTGTGTACGTGCGTGCGTACGTGCGTGTGGTTGAAACTATTGACAATGTTTGTTCAGTCCAACCGTACCTTTGCCTTTGTTCGTGTAGTTCACTAGCGAAAGGAAGGTAGGTCTGTTGCAGAAATACTCCGCCATGTCAACAAGCGCCTCACGGATCACATCGTACCCCGTCAACACGATCATGTGTCCAACGGGTCCGACGCGCAGGTGAAGAATCTCACCATATGGCTTCGATAGTTCCATCAACGTCAGATACAGTTGATCGTTGTTCAAGAAGACGCCAGCGTTGCCGATGTGCGGCCTTGACATGGGACCTAGCGGCCAGTTGATCGATCTACCGGACGTGCTCAATAGCCAGAGACCACATAGGAAGACAACTAGAATATTAACAGGGTCGACGCGTCGACGTATTCAACCCACGTGGGCAAAGCCAGTACGAAGAAAAAAACATCAAGTGATAACCGTGTCACAATAGTCACTGACAGCTCCAGTAGAACTTAAATAGAGAGTGTTCAAAGTGGGCTACCAGGCGGGACCGGTCCATAAATAGGCATGTTTCTGACAGAGTAGTCTACATACTTACATTCTTAAACATCTACGATGAGAGATAAACCAAAATAATTATGGAGTACGGACACCATGCAAATGCAAAAGAATTTTACAACAGGCAAAAAGCTTGAATTATTAGTTCAAGTTTGTTTCCATGAGGATGGAAGAACCCCGTTTCTAAAATGATACTAATGTTGCCAAACAAACCATTTCAGTTATAGATGTTATCTTGATTAACTGTACAAAGGTCCTGTACAATAATAATAATAACCTGATCTGTTGACAAAGCCTTGGAACCTTGAAGCAATGTTACAGTAATGTTGTTTAAGAACTGCAGCATTGCAGAACCAACCAACACTAAATCAGCCTCAAATAGGCTGGTTGTCTTTACACCCGTAGAGCGTCAGTCGCAATATGAAGTAACCTATTAGAGTGCAATCTCACCATCAATATACCTTTCGTATTGATATATGCACAGAAAGTCAGAACCCAGATAGTACAAACTGTTCGTCGTAACACATGTTTTTATCACAATAAAGCAGTTCACGTAGCCATAAATTCAAAAAAATACCATACAGTATATTAGTCCACAAACTCAGATAGGACGGCAATACCGGCCCAGTAGCAACAAGGGCAGAACACATAATCACCGGAACGTTCGACCAATCATCCATAGAACAGCATCAACATGAAACAGAGTTATTTCTGCAGTACCACAGGGAGCAGACCTGTGGTAAATTATGTTATCTTAATTTGTCAGATAACCTTTGTTCACGGGTAGGCATATTTTCAAATGATTGCCTCCGATTTACACGAGTCACAGTAGACTAATACACATCACTTCTAAAAAACTATCTGGCTCATTACATTAAGTCAGTGCAGAAGTTTTATAATGACGCCTATATATACAAAATATTTACTTTTTATGTGGGCAACAATTAAAATATGTTGAATTATACTGCTACATCGGCATATAACTATTAAACACACCAAAGTGGACAGCTACATGTCTAGCACAACAAATACTCGGCGTTACCGGGAGTTGTTTAAAATTAATAAATGCACTACCTCATCATGTTAGTAATCAGAACCAGTTGGTTCAATACTGGACTGCGAACCAGCATCGTGTGGTCCCCACTGCCGAAACAACATCAGAACACTAGAACGAATGAAAAGAAGCAAATAGATTATGCAAACACGGATACTCCAGAGATATGGTAATCCAACTCCGTACAGACCTTGGATGAGGAATACATTATACAAGAAAATAGTCAAAATAATCAACACATCATATAAAATTGAACATGCTCTAATAAATGTCTCACTAGACATAACAACACATCGCATCCAATACACTAAATGCGAATTAAATGTCATGGAAGCAATAGTGTGAACACATGGGTGTCTTCAAGTTCTGGAGGCAATCAGCTCATACTTGTGTGGATGTCTTGACATTCCAAGTGTCCCTTCGATAGACGGTGGACTGATGGCATCCACCATGCGGAATTCGAACCGTTGCAGCAACGTCGTAATGAACAAGAACATCTCCATCTTGGCAAGCGTTTCTCCCATACACATGCGATATCCTGGAATATTGCAAATAATGCAAGTACAAATATATATATATATATATATGGAATATATATATATATATTCCATATATATATATATATATGACAAAAAAAACCCGAAAGAAGGAAACAGTTCCACCTGGTCTACTGTAAAAACAATGCTTGCAGAATAATTATTTCGGTTTTACCACTAAATGCCATCTAGCGATAGTCGTCTGAGGAATTTTGCTCAAACCGAGCGAGCGTTACGAGAAAAAGATAAACTGACTACGAAGTACATAATAAGAATAATGATTTCAACCATCCAGTCTCATGAACACAATCATACGTTTTTAGAATTCAATTTGTACACATCTTTTTTCAAGGATAAAGATCACGCACACACACGCGCGCGCACATCACGCACGCACGGCGGTTAGGGTTATCGCAATATCTATCATGTTAGGAAGTGTTACATCATGTGTAATATAAAACAACTATTAAGGAATCCTCATACGAAAAAATTTACGATCAATATAGATCACACACCAACACTGAAGGGCATGAAAGCCGGGTTCGTCTTCGACATGTTTTTCTCGTCCAACCAACGGTCAGGGTTGAACACGAACGGATCTTTCCATATCGCCGGGTCCATGTGACTCTGGTAGAGATTTGCTATGACCAGTGTATCTTTGGGCAGATCGTAGCCTCTGAATGTGATCGGCTCGCATACCACGTGGGGAATACCTATTGCGCCTGAAATGTGTGCACACAAATAATCAATTAGGTCGGTTAACAAGAAAGGGATAATAGTCTTTCTTCGTTGGTGGTTAGGTATATGTGGAGAGCTATTGGAAGAAAGAAATTAGCGACACACAGTTGAAATGATGAAAATGTGGTATCGTGAAAATTTAGGGTTGTGGTCGATATATCTTGAGTGATCTATCTTCCCCAATGGGGTCTCGTTTATGGGACATGCATTTGTGTATTGGAGCCGGCCAGCAGCACAAAGTGCAGACCACGAGTGATCGAAAGGTGCGAGAGGGGGTATTCATCTGCAATTTTTTTGCGTATCCGCATAAACATGGCGCTAACAAATGTGTTTTCTGAAGTATATTTTTAAATCTCTGTGCCAGCCGGCACCGGATCCCGAGTTTGCGACGAACATTACGTATTTGTAAGTAAAACATTAGCTCTCAACGAGTGCGACGTTTCCCGCCTAACAAATAGACGTTGAATGTTTGATGGTAAACAGCAGTAGTAAGCTTTGTACATAAATAATAACGTTTTCAGTTCTATAACGTCTCGAAATTTTAAGACATGTAATTGTTAAAAAAAGTGCATTCGTGTGATCCAAACGCTTGGCACCATACATAATGCAGATAACTGTTTTTGTAGTAAGAAAATACCATTAATATTTGTCGGATATGTATTACCCCATATTTCTACACAGTATGTTAAATAAGGCGAAAACAGTGAATAATATAGAATATACATACTATTTCTGTTAAGCAGATAACATGTATATATTATAACTGTGCTTTTTGGAAAGCTTTGATTTTACGTATTTAATATGAACATTCCAATTAAGTAAGTTATCAACATACACCCCCAAATTTTTTACAACTTGTCCTCTTTCAGTGTTAACATTCCTTATACTTATAACGACATCGATTTTAAGCATACGATTTCCAAATAACATATGATTGGTTTTAGAACTGTTTAATGTTCACCTATTTACTGCAAACCAAGTAGACATTTTGTCCAGTACGCTACACGTATCATCGTATCTTTTGATATCGCTATCTGCACAAAAATTTTCGGATCATCTGCAAAGAGAATATTTTACAAGCTTAGATATGTTGCACATATCATTAACCTACAATATAAACAGATGGGGGCCTAAAATCGACACACCACATGATACATTGTGTACAGCAGACTTACATTTGTCAAATGACACAACTTGCCTTCTGTTTTCTAGATAACTGTTTAACCACTTACATGCCACTCGGCGGATAACAAGAAATTCCATTTTTTTACATAATAATTGGTGAGCAATTATTTTTAAAATCTATGAAGACACCTACACATATTGATTTTGGCTCAACAAATTGTGTTTAATAATAAAACTATCTAAGCGAGAATTAAATAATTTTCTAACATTTTTGAGAATTGTGGCAGCAATGAAATAGGTATATTGCAGGCATTCTTATCTCCAGACTTGAAAAGTGGGACAACGTTTGCAATTTTCATTTTTTTCGGGGAATATTCCAGTGCTGAAAGATAGGTTACAAATACAAGTAATAGGTTTTGCAATATATTAATTACCTTTTTGATCTAATTCATATTTGTATCTTCATAATCAGTTGATGTTTTACTTTCCCATAGTTTTACAACTCTGATTACCTCCTCTTCATTAACTGGAGTTAAAAATAAATTATGTTTTTTTCTATTGTTTAAATAGTGATAAATTTAAACATTTGCAGGTACAGTTATATCCTTTTACAATTTCAGGCTGATGTTAGTAAAACAATTGTTGAACATATCTGCCATATCCTTTTTATTACTACCCGTTACACCATTATTAACAAGATGGTCGGGGAAGTGGTTTCTTGAATGAGTTGTTCCCATTACATTTTAAAATATTTTTCAAGTACCAGCAATATAATTTCTTTTCTCTTCAGAAAGACTGTTAAAATACTGTTTTAGCAGATCTTAGAATATTAGTTAATATATTTTTTATATGTTTTATACCTGGTTTCGGAATTAATTGATGTACATGATAAAATTGTTTTAAATAATTTGTTTTTCTTTATACATGCATTCTCCAGTCCTTTGGTAAACCATGCGTTTTTTAAATTCAACTTAGCTACTTTAGGCTGGCTATGTTTATTGTACAATTTTGTAAATGTTTGTAGAACGTAGTAGTCATATGCTAGATTAACATCTTCACTATTTACAACAGTATTGTTTCAGATGGGTTATCAGACCACCATACTGTCATTGCTAATATTTATGTTTCCATAACCCCATTAGAGTCGAAACACAATGTGTCTTACAGAGCCATTCACAGGTTTGACATTGCAGCTTTAATGGCTGATAGCATTAAATCCAATCTTATCACAGATCCAAAAGAACATATATCTGACTTATATAAACAGTACTGTCAAGTACTCAATGCATTACTTAACAAACAAGCACCTATAAAATCCAAATGTGTGTCAGAAAGGCCACTGGCTCCATGGATGACTTCCAAAATTATACTATCTAAAAGGCGCCGTCGTTATTTAGAGCGTGTATGGCACAAATCGCGCTCGTCTTTAGACAGGTCGCGCTATTCTAAGCAATGTCACCTCTGTACCAGACAAATGGCCAAAGCTAAATCAAATCAAATTATTATACAAATATGGTCACAAATAAGTCTGATAACCCGCGTCAGTTATGGAACTGCATCAATAACATTCTACATAGACGGCCTACTCCATCGCTACCTGATCATGTGTCAATTAAGTCTCGATGTGGTTCGTTCTCTCGTCATTTTAAGAATAAAATCAGTATTGTTCGTTCTGCTTTCCCACGTCTTTAAGTAATGTCAATGTGGACTTTCCACAAGTAAATTCTCTACTTGTATCATTTGAACCTGCAACAGTTGATGAAGTTAGGAACAAATTATGTCCTCCCCAAAGAAATCTTGTGCATTGATCCATTTCCAAAAATACTGCTAAAAGCATGTCTCCATACACTAATTGGACCTATAACAAATATTATAAATGCACCACTTTGCTCTGGCTGTTTTCCTGGTGATTTCAAATACGCCCATGTCACACCACTTCTTAAGAAGTCATCTCTGCCAAAATAAGACCTAAACAGTTATAGACCTATTTCTCACCTCAGCTTTATTTCCAAAATATTAGAATAGGTTGTAGCAAGTCGTCTAAGGTCTCACATTAGCACAAATGCCTTAACTAATGTATTACAATCAGCATATAGACAGTTCCATTCAACAGAGACTGCCCTCTTATCTTTATGCTGATGATACTCAGATCTATATTTTGTTGGCCACCCCGAATACAAATCGTTCCCTTAATCAACTTAGTGATTGCCTTCGATATATCTTCCACTGGATGACTGACAGCAAGTTGAAATTAAATGCAAATAAAACTTAATTGATAATTATTGGTACTCTAATGCAGCGTAGTACACTTGATGGTTTTTTCCCTACACGTATTTTGAATCAGTATATCATGCCAGCAACCTTGGTGCGGAATCTAGGAGTGATCTTTGATAGTAAATTCAATTTGCGATAACACATAGCTCAAACGTGTCACTGCTGTTTTTATCATCTTCGTGATCTTTGCCGTATTCGCAGGTAAATGACATTTTCTGTTGCTAAACCTATTGCAACAGCGCTTGTTAGCAGCAGACTTGACTATTGCAATTCCCTCCTTTATAATATCGCTACCAAGGATATCACAAAACTTCAGCGTGCCCAAAATTGTCTAGCAAGTATAGTTACAAGATTTCCTCGTTTTTCTCGCTGTGTACCATTTTTGAAGTATTTGCATAGGCTTCCTGTACAATATTGTATATTTAAGATCTGTACCATTACATATCAGCACTGTCCAGTAAGCAACCATCTTATTTGCATTCACTGCTTACTCCTGTAAGAAAACCTATCCAGCTTCGATCATCTAGTTTTGACCTACTTTTTGTTCCTAGAGTCACCACTAACATTGGAACTAGGACTTTTTCTGTTGCTGCACCAACTCTTTGGAATATGCTCCCTCTTAGCGTTAGATCAGTTGAAAATATTACAAAATTCTGTCGTCATTTAAAAACTTATCTTTACAACCTTGCTTATCCACCGTAGCTCCCTAGCGCCTTGACCCATCTGTTGGTAACTGGAATACTGCTTATGGATTTTGAGATTAACCGATCCTTTTGTTTTTATGCACCTCTGAGCTTGGTTTCCAAGGATTTAGGCGCAATAGAAGTTATCTTAATATTATTGTTATTAACTCAGTTTTCAACGCGTTGATGCTTTCATGACTAATGTGAGGTACACATTTGTTTGAAGAACAACTTATATTATTTTTTATATTACATTTGCACAAAGCAAATATAGGGAGATGATCGCTAATATAATTTACTAACAGTCCACTGTCAATTTTGCATTCAAGTTCTGAAGTAAAGATATTGTTTATTAATTGCAGAGGTAGAAGTAATTCTACTTGGTCTTCTAATTAAAGAGTAGAGACCAAGACTATAGCCTACATCAAATCAATACATTGTTTCGTACCACTGTGACTGTCGCTTTTAAACAAATCTGTGTTTAAATCACCACATAAGAATAATGCGTCTTTGCTACGTACACAATTATACAAATGTTCTACTGTGTCACTAAAACATATTAAATTGGAACCAGGGCACCTCTATGCACAACTGACTAATGTAGTCTTGTTTCTGTTAATTCTAAATTGAACAGTTGCGCATTCAAATACATCGTCAACTACAGTCGACTTGGTTTCACACATTCGGCCGTTAAGCTCTTTCCTCTTTCTTAATATAAATGGCCACACCACCATCTTTTTTGTTATCCCTGACTATGTGAAAAGCGTCATCTAAATTATAAAAAGGAGTGGTGTCTTTGTTAAACCATGTCTCACTAATAGCTAAAATATCAAATTGTAATTTGATAGTTTAAGAAAATAGTGAATTTCATAAAGACTAGCGCTTAGGCTTCTAGGATCGAAGTGTACCAAAGAGAGACAAACTTCGTTTTTTATATTTAGGTCATTATCAAATTGCTGGTCAGTATACTATTTACAGGATGTTATGATATCATTATAATAGTTATTCTCCAGATCGACGTCCGTCTCATAATTACATATATCATGTTCAGTATATTTAAAAGTCTCAAAGTTGTTCTCCATTACATCACAATTTGGTTTGGTAGAATTCATCATCAGAAAGATTAATAAAAGGTAGCAATACATGATCATTTGATGCTTAGCGTCCCCCCTAAATAACTCTCAGAACAAGGCTCAGCCCTCCTAGCAACACCTACCGACGCCTATTGTTGGTGCTAATCAAGTTTACAAAATACGTTTTGGAAATACACATTTAGATCTGTCTTGGAAGTTTTTAGGTTCCCCGCCGAGGACAACATTTACGGGACAACATACTTCATTACATGACTACAATGCAAGCCCGCCCCGTACACTCCAGTACCTACCAAGGCTTCCAAGTCGATGTATTTCAAGTATGACATTCTCTGTGTATGGCAGTGTTCCTTTGTCTTTCATACAAGGCAACCTGTCTTGTCCGATTACCTTGGCAGAAATAAAAACAATTACTACACAATAAAAATCGATAACATAGGCGTCGGAAGCTGTTCAATATTTGGGGACTCAGGTTGGTGACTGTCAGCAAGTGCACATTGTTAAAAAGACCTCAAACACAAAAATCAACCTTCAGACTTTTGATGAAATGACGACGTTGCCTAAGACAGTAGGCCCACGTCTGTATATGACCTATGTTGTCTTATCTTGAGTGAAGAATCGTTGAATGAACCGGATGACGCCTTTGAAGAGTGTAGACTTTACCTAACATTACGACAACATTTAATGACACGTTTGTGACCACGTGTGTCGGAATGTGGAGATTCCAAAAAGTGACAGTGACATTCACCGTATAATACATTAAATACTGTATGCTTTATTATAATAATACTTGTAACGTACTACTTGATGTGCGTGACATATCACTGCCGTTTTTACAATAATCCATCCGTGTCTATTCCCAAGATTATAATGAACACGACCAGACGAGTGTACGCATAATTGCGGAAGCCCATTAGTGCCAGATAATGTTGAATATATTTTTGGTACTGCAAATTTGAACTATTATTAATGAACATGGTGCAACGTCGTATTTGCACCGACCTGTGAGATTTCCTTTCTGCACTTTGTCTGTACATCTGGGAAACGTATCATGTAGAGAAACGTCCAAAGCAGAATGGTACTCGTGGTCTCGGTACCAGCAAAGAACAAGTCAACGATTAGTTGGAACAAGTTCTCGTCTGTAACAGACTGCAAACATTATCACACACTTTACGCACACACAAGTACATACAAGGACACGTACACACGCACACCCACCCACCAACACACACGCATGCACACACACACCGTCTCGAACCTCGTTTTATGGACACATTAGGCCATGGGCCAATACCCCAAAATCCACATGCCGGTACCGTTTTGAGGGACAAAGGCTCACTATATTTTTTGAAAGATCATCACCTTGGGCACATTTTCCGTGTGATGGACATTACCAAGTGGTAGCTTAATACCTTTTTGTGGGAAAATTTGCTTTTTTGGGGTAAAATCACGTTTTTGGAAATTGTCCTTTTAAAAAAGGGAATGTACAGCTAGAAAAAACCCTAAAATGGAAATTATGACCAGTTTAAGTGTTGACTTTTTGGTACCATTTATTCAAAAAATTTCTCAACGGCTGCCATGGAAACGGCCATTTTGAGGCAAAAGATACGTTTTTGGTGACAAAACTTAAAAAATTCATATTTCAGGATTCACATGAAATATTTGGGTGCTTTCAATGGCAAACCCATTCTGAGATACCCAGGCAGTTTTTCAGTTACCTTTATGTACAATATATTTAGGCAGAATGGTCAGTTTCGGGGTAAAAACATCAGTTTTGAAATACCATTTTTAGGAAAATGGCAGAAAAGAGTGATTTTGAGATGTCCTTGCTATAAGGCATATATCTATGGTTCAGCCTCAGACACGGGCGCACATGAAAGCCGCTAGGTAAGTTGCAGCAGCATAGCGATCAATTTTTAATAATTAGACACTATCACAAAAGTTGCTATGGGGATTACACCAGACCCACCAACAAGCCAAAAGACAGTGAAGACTCAAACGACCTTGACGTGAACTATGAGTCCGTTGTGGATGACTCCTATAATGAACTATTTGCTTTCATCCGAAACAATCTATTTACCAATCCCAGAACAGTTAGGATGGTGGACCTCTCCCAAAAGATTGTAGCCATAATCGAGTCTCATGGCATCGATCATGTAGAAGAGTCAACAAAGAAGCACATCCGTCGAAAACTGGAAAGTGAATTTGAAGAGGCACTATACTTCATTCAAGATGACAGGGGGAAACTCTATGTCTACCCTGACAATCTGTCGAGGGAGCATCTGATCCTCGAGAATGTGATGATGCGAAAGGAGCTGAAGACCTCAGATCTTCTGGCTCGGATTCATCAGCAATGATAAAAAAAGGCGGCAGTTTCCTTGAGAGCAGACATGAAAGAGCAGAAAGTTGAGGAAGAGTGGCCACCTCAACCATCAAATCAGACTTTAGAATCAGCCAGGATACCAGAATCGATCACTTAACTTTTACAACTGTTAATTACTGGTCATAGTGACGAGTAAAACCCGAGCAAGTGTACAGAGTTGCAGAAAGCTTCCATTGCCCAGGATATCATCTATGCCGTTACTGCAGGAAGACGCCGTCCTCCCTGGCATGTCTTGCTGCCACTGGCAGTAAAGGTACATACAGGGAATGTTGAACTGATTCAAATACTGAATCGCTTGGGGCATGGAGTATCATATTCTATGATTGAACAAATTGAAACAGCACTTTGTATGCAGAAAATGGAGTGCTCCACATGCAGCGACATCGTACTCCCAGCTGACATTTTGACCAAAATGTTCACAACACCTGCGTGGGACAATAAAGACAAACTCGAGGAAACCCTCTCAGGAGCAGGGACATCACATCGTGTTAAAAGCATTGCAATTCAAGAAAGCTTCATTGGGCCACTTCCATTCACACCAAAGCGGACAGTTGAAAGATCCAAGAAGAGGTCCATTGATGTCAGCAGCTTACCTCTTCCACAGTACAATCTTGGAGAACGGACTGGTCCTGGTGCAATCAAAACACTGGTTCCTGATGCAAGTGTAGCAGTTGAAAGTGCACAAAAGAAAAACCGTATTTGGGTGCTTTCTCGGGTGACAGACACAAGTGTCCCAAGTTGGACTGGCTTCAACGTTCTGACAAGAAATGAAGTAGAAGTTCGTCGAGATAAGATATCTTATCTGCCTAGTATCAATGCAACAGCAACAGAGATGGTAACAGTATTTGAGATACTGAATCAGTCCCAGAAGATCAGGCAGGAGCTTCAGTTACCAAGCATTATCTATGTCTTAGATCAGGCCTTGTACGCGAAGGCATCTGAAATCGTCTGGAGGCATAATGAATACTTTGAAGGCTTCATTTTGAGAATGGGTGACTTCCATGCAGTCCTCAACTTTCTATCAGTCATTGGGAAGCGATTCCAAGATGCTGGTCTATGAGAGTTGGCTGTCGAATCAGGAATCATTGCAGAGGGTTCTGTCCAGGCAGTGCTGGAAGGACGCCAGTACAATCGTGGAATGAGGCTTCATAAACTGGTGTATGAAGCACTTCTCCGGCTAGCATGGAAGGAATTTGTACCATCGCTGAAAGCTTCGCACCCGAATTATATATCAGAGCTTGAAGATGCAATTAGATGCATTGATGCAGCATGTGATGATTTATGTCAGACAACTCTTAATGATGTCTTGACCAATCCAAGCATGGTAGACTCTTAGCTACTTTGAGACATTCCTTGACAGTATGCAAGATGGAAGTAGAGGAGAGCTTGCAGCCTTCTGGATGTCCTACATCGATATGGTGGACATCATGCTGGGTCTGATACGTGCATCAAGAGAAGGTGCCTGGTTGTTGCATCTCCACTCTTTCCAAGTTCTGCTGTACTGGGCCTTCGCATACGACCGGATAAACTACTCACGTTATGGTTCAGTCTACTTGGCGCAAATGTCCCAACTAGCCAATAGCCACCCAGATGCGCATGCTTACCTGTCAAACGGAGGCTTCTCCATTCAATGTGGGTCAAGAAATCCTTTTGGGAAAATCCCCGTTGACCAGACAATTGAGGAAACGGTCAATAGGGACACCAAAACTCCAGGAGGTACAAAAGAATTCAGCTTGTAAGCCTCAGCTGTCAGCAGGTACTATTTGACCTCAGAGTATCGCAGCCTTTCTCTGAGACAAATAAGACAGATGGTCACTCAACCGAATCCAAATTTCACCCATGCTGATCTTCAGGCTAGCCGCATTCAGAGGGACCATTCTGACGTAAATTCTGCAATTCATATTCTGGAAGAAGAAGAATGGATTAATCCAATGAGTGGGAATCATCCCGAACTTGTCAGCATCTCAAGCGGGAGATTGGCACCAGTGGAGGTTGCCAAAGACATCAAGCAAGCGCACACAGTTGGAAAAGAGGCATATGAGAAATTCAGGAAGGACCGTCTCGACACAGATCCATCGAAACAGCCATTTCATCAGAAAATTAACAAGCTGAAGTTGAAAACATTTTCTGACTTGAAGAAGAAGATTAAACTGACACCTGAAAAGGGTAAATAGATTGTCCTGGAAGCTGACCGGTGGTTATTTGTGAACATGATACTCGCTGTGCAGGCTCGTGACCTTGATCTACAAGATGTATTGGCATACCCATTGGGCCCAATACCATGGGCTTTGGCGACACCGGATGGTTCAATTCAAAAGACAACCATGTTAACTCTACCTGAAGCTCTGGCACAGGGCGCATCAGCTGCTGAGACTGTGCCACAACCTAATGCAAACATCATCGATGGGATGGCACTTTTGCAATGCCTCAAAGGTGTAGGTCAGACATTTGCGCAGTTATCAAAGAATGCACTGGACTTAGCTTTACATGAAGGCAGGAACAGTAATAGAATTGATGTTGTGTTCGATGTCTACAGAGAAGTGTCTATAAAGAATGCTGAGAGAAGAAAACGTGGATAAGATGAAGGAGTTAGGTTCAAGACATTTGCGCCTGGTCATGAAATCCGCCAATGGAGAAAACTACTGCAGGATCCATAGAGCAAAAGCAGTCTCATACGATTTGTGATTGAAGAATGGAAGGATGATAAGCATAGGGAGAGTATCGGCAACAAGACTATCTTCATGACGTGTGAATAAAAATGCTTCAAAATAACCAGAGGCAGCTGCGTGGAGATTGATGAGCTCACATGAGGAGGCCGACACAAGGGTCTTGCTCCATGCTGTAGATGCAGCAAAAAATGGATACAACCATGATGTTATCAATGGTTAAGACACTGACATAATGGTGCTTGCCTTAGCTCTCAAGTCCGATATCCCATGCCACCTCTACCAAAGGAGAGGAACCAAAAGGTTGTACACATAGACAAGGTAGCTTCGACATTAGGAAAAAAGCTATGCACTGCACTGCACTCATAGGCTTCCATGCATTTACCGGATGCGACTCCATCAGCTCCTTCTCAGGAAAAGGAAAGGTTAGACCTCTGAAAATATTGAGAAAAGAGGAGGATTATCAACAATGTTTCACGGATCTTGGACAGTCGTGGGAAGTCTCGGATGAAGTCAACCAGAAGCTTGAGGAATTTGTGTGCAGTCTATATGCCTCAAAAGGAGCGACCGTCAGAGTCAACGAATACCGGTACAGGCTTTTCTGTGCCAAGAGGGGAGATATTAGCTCATCATCTCTCCCACCCTGCAAAGACTGCCTCCAACAGCATACTAGATGGGCCAACTATCAGGCTGCAATATGGCGCAGGTCACTTGAAGCAAAACCAGAAGTCCCGCTGCTGACAAGTCATGGATGGATCATCGATGAAGATGGTGACCTTGATGTGCAATGGATGACCGTTCTACCAGCACCAACAACTGTTCTTGAGCTGATGAAATGCAACTGTAGCCGGGCATGTGATAGCAACGACTGCCAATGCAACGCAAATGGTCTTAAATGTACTATGATGTATCGCAAGCAAAACTGTGCTAACCAGATTGCGGACGAAGATGAATCCGAGGACCCGACACCTATTGCTGGGGAAAGTGACGATGACAACGTTTGAATTATTAAATGACTGTGTTGCAAAATGTCCATGGGCTGAATGTGTAATTCCTGTAACATAATAGCTTCAAAATATGCCACTGGAATTAATTTCTGGTCTTTTATTCCACCAAAGTGATCCACATGTATCTATTTTCAGTCATATCGTGATATATAAATCAGGATGACTTTCAAATGGATGTTTGACTTCAAAGGAAATAAATAGTGATGTACCAGACTATTGTTTAAATGATATTTTACCTAAAGATCACCTTACTCTTTATCATCAAAGGATCCTGAATAATGGTGACATTCCTATTCGTCATGTTGAAAAGTTTGTAACTGAGGCATGAATTCAATATTTCACTGTAAAAGACTACAAGCTGTGCCCAAAAATGTATGTAACCTCGGCAACCATTATTCAAGTCAACTATGATAACAAGTGAAACAAATAGAAATGTATGTGTTACCATGGTAACCACTCATCAATGGGACCTTAGGAATATTAATGAATGAAAATCACTTTGCAATGGTTTTTTACCGATATACTGAACTTTGACAGCTTTGGGCATAGTTAGGTGTCTTGTAGCAAGGAAATCTCAAAATCTCTTTTCTGCCATTTTCCTAAAAACGGCATTTCAAAACTTATGTTTTTACTCCAAAACTTACCATTCTGCCTAAATATATTATACACAAAGGTAACTGAAAAACTGACTGGGTATCTCAGAATGGGTTTGCCATTGAAAGCACCCAAATATTTCATATGAATCCTGAGATATGAATTTTTTAAGTTTTGTCACCAAAAACGTATTTTTGCCCCAAAACACTTATAATGGTCATAATTTCCACTTTTGGAATTTTTTTCTAGCTGTACATTCCCTTTTTTAAAAGGACAATTTCCAAAAAAATTATTTTACCCCAAAAAAGCATATTTTCCCACAAAAACGATATAACGCTACACTTGGGAATGTCCATCATACTGAAAAATGTGCCGAAGGTAATGTTCTTTCAAAAAAAATATAGTGAGCCTTTGTCCCTCAAAATGGTACCGGCATGTGTATTGGCCCATGGACTACATCGGCAATGCAGCCACCCTACAGTTAAGGACACCATAGACTGATCTAGATACATCCGAGTCTCGGCATTGTAGATCACCTACAAATAGTTGCCTTTGAACTCTGTATTACATTAGATTCACCATTGTATCCGTGTATAGGGTCAACGTAAGTCACCATATACATCGGGGCCTTTGAATAGGCTTATGTCTAGATTCAGGGCACTTTATAGATATACTTATTGTTATTATTATTACTATCACTACTATTACTGTTATTTGCCATATTAATGTTAACTAATTCATACAACAGTCACACGTTTGAGGAAATATAGATAATCTGAAATATTGTATGATCACCAGATCTCTGATTTGTTAAATAGGTATCGATGCCGTTCCTGTTAAAAATTAGAAGTATTAGAAACAAATATGTTATTAAACTAAACTATTCATGTAACGGTGATGCTTTTCGTACCATCTGAATGATACAGTAAACGCTCACAGACTAACGACATTTGCACCAAAGTGAAACACGCCTACTGGACAATTGCAAAATTCAAAAGCGGATACTTAATCTACGTCAAATATAACTCAATCTTACCCGTGAAAGCGGCATTTTCTTCTTCGTTCTCCGTCTTTAGATAGATATCTACGAAGTCCCGAATATTGTCTTTGTCAAATGTTTCCCTGTGTTCACCTATTCTCTTTCGCACGAAATCCTTTATTTCACCATCTATTTCGACAATCTTCCTAAATTTCGGCTAAACATACAACATACGAATATGAATTATAACTTGTTATTTGCTGCTTAGGTTTTTCGGTGGCAGCAGCAGCACTATTAATAAATTGGATTAATATTAGTTTGCGATTATGATGACACACCTAATAATTGCATGACATCATGTCTGAGCAAACATCTTATCTCTTCACAAATTTATGATCAACGCATCTAAAGTGAAACAAACAAGGACTATTATAATAGATTTTTCTTTTGGACACACACAGAGAAAGAGAGAGAGAGAGAGAGAGGGAGGGAGGGAGGGAGGGAGAGAGAGAGAGAGAGAGAGGGAGAGAGAGAGAGAGAGAGAGAGGGAGAGAGAGAGAGAGGGAGAGGGAGAGGGAGAGGGAGGAGAGGGGAGGAGGGAGGGGGAGGAGGGAGGGAGGAGGAGGAGGAGAGAGAGAGAGAGAGAGAGAGAGAGGGAGGGAGGGAGGGAGAGAGAGCGACACACACACGGATGCCCCCCCATGCACACTCACACACCTATTATATACATCATATATTATTTGCACATGCATTTATTTTAAATTACTCCTGAATGTAACACAGGTTCATAACATGAAATATAATTCGCTGATTGTGCTATTTAGAGAGTGTGCCTAATATTTTGAACTAATACTTACAAACAATGCCATAGCTACTGGTCCTGGTACCCAGGTAGCCGGTATACATTGCATCCCTGCGTTGTCCAACGTGTATGTCACCCCTTGGAGCAGGTGTCTAAATTCTTCGTTATCGTAATCGTACCTGCAAAATAAAATTACGTGTTTTGCAGTATACTACTATATTGTCTGGTGCCTTGTTTTCTTCAACCAGTTGCGGTAGTTGGGATGAAGAAGAAATGCGAAGAAACGCCGGAACTTTCAAGTCATATTAGAATAAGCTTTGTGTTGGTGTCCAAACCAACTGAGTTCTAAATATATTCACATACGTCTGCATATTTCGATTACAGAGTATAAATAAAGTGATCCCAACCTTTCACAAAATATCATCGAACACATGATGTTGGAGACAGCGTTTTCAAGGAGTGGTTTTGGATCGAAGCGTTCTCCTCCTTTTGCATTTATATCGGTGAACATGAAGTCCAGTTCCTCTTTGATTTTCTCCTCCAGCGAAGATTTGCCCACGCCGAAGTCTTTCAAAGCCCTCAGCGTGAATCGCTTTAGTAACTTCCAGTCCTTGCCATGTGCAGTAATGATTCCTATAATGCAGAGATTGGCTGTATTTCCATGTATTTCCAGGAGTAGTATGTAGCGTAATATACGGTATGGATTCGGAGACCCAGTGTAGACGAAATGCGATTGTGTGTACTGGTGATTATGTTAATGATGTGTTGAGTTGGTCTGACAGCATGGTCGAGTGAAATGTGAATCGGTATTGTATGACAAGATGAACAACAATAAAGCGTTTCATATCGTTGTTTATTGTAAGAATATGAACAACTATACAAGCAAACGTAACATAGTAAATTTTTTAAACTTACTTCCGGGTGGTGGGAAGTGTTTGAATCCCTTCCCTCCCCTCCCATCCCCTCGCTTTCTCCGTCCTCCCCTCCCTCATCCTCCCTTGACTACCTCCCTCCTATTGCTCTCTATCTATTTCACATATATATCTCACACAATCTCTCTCTTCCCCCCTCTCTCTTTCTCTCTCAATATATATTACAGTGTTTCCCCTGGGTAAAATGATGGGCGAGGTGATAGGGGTGGGGTATGCGAGCGCCGCAATCACGAAGTGTTGCTAGGGGGTCCGGGGGCATGCCCCCCAGAGATTTAAAAAAAAACTACCTTTAAAATGGTGCATTCTGACTCTGAGGTATGTTTGAATATTGAGGGGAAGATATAAAACAACAAGACACTACTTGTAAATGTAGTAATCATGATTGATAAAAGTCAGTAATCATGACTGTTTCATCGTGTTGAGGTGTGGTTTCCACTTGACCACTGGAACTTGGTTATGGTTATGTTTTTCTTGCACTAACCCTAGGCCTTGTTACCTCGCTGACAGAGTCAGTAAAAAAATAAAAGGTAAGTTCATATATAGCACAGGACTGCTGAAAGCGCTTTACACTTTACTCCCTGGCAGACCTGGGAAGCATCCAGTGGTATCATCTGAAGACTCTTTCATCATCACCTTTAAATGATTTTAATATTATATTATGGTAAATTGGTGGTTTATGTTCAAAAGATTATATTTTATTTGTTGCCAGAATGCTATACAATTAATTAAACAGTCATTTCTGAAATGCCACAAAAGTATGTTTCTATTAATCGCAAGAACGTTTCTAAAATGGTGTTCTTTTTATAAAACAGTATAAGTTGTTTAGTATATCCAATTGCTGTGCAAACATATCATTGTTTAACCCAAGTTATTGGTAACCCATTAGTATGCACGGTTTTGGGTAGTAGGCATTATTATGATGTGAACTTCTGTGGTTTATATTCGTAAGTATTTCACTCAAATCAACTTTCCCAAAAGTTTGTTTGCACAACTTTGTCGGAATATGTATTATATATTTAGCACAAAGATATCTTACGAATCACATTCTTTATTTTGCTAAAACAAAACCGCATAGAACATGTTAACAGTTGAATAGACTTGTGGGTATTTGGTAATTTGCGTCGAATCCGGACCCACTTTGATTTCGCCGGTATAACTTGAGTTTTGCTTAACTTTGATATCTCAGTGAGATACACTGTATTTCCATCATTCAACATTATCCTAGGCATATTTACCTTTAATAATATTGCGTCTTACGACCATTTGAGGTATAAATAGCACCCCGGTTTGTATCAACATACACTGCTATATATATATACTGTATATCTCTCATTATATGCGCGTTGTGCAGTAACGCATAACTGCAGCGGGACAGACTAGCGCAAACCGGGTCGCTATTTGAGCTTCAACAGGGTCCGGCTTCGATACAAGTGCCGATTAGTGAATAGGACGTACGGTTTTTATTTGGGCTTCAAAAGAGTCCGGATTCGACACAAGTGCCGACAAGTGACGTAGTGTCATCTGCCTGCAAGGTTTTCACTCCCACCACCGTCATAAACCAAAACGCAAGTTACCGTTTGGACGCCATTTTACATGAATGTCTAGATTTCTAGTATGTCGAAACTCCGCAAGTCTTTTCAAAGACTATATAAAACTATTTTGAACATAAATAAATTCTGATATGGCACCTTGCAAGCGGCAACTCAGGGCAAAACGACACTTAGTTTGCAACGACTGCCAGAGCTGGGTGGATTTTGCGTTGTCTAGCTATCCAAAATCATGGGCAGAGACCAAAGATGACTTTCGGTGTATGGAGTGTTTGAGGGTGGAATGTCTGATGAAGGAGGTGTGTAAGTTGACGGATATAGTGAAGGAGATGGAGATGAGAGACTCAACATAGAAATAGATGGAGCAGAGAGGGATGACGCGGAGAGAGTTGAGAATTCTACAACACAGAAGGAGCAGAGTTGTGACACGGAGACTGGAAAACTGTTCTGAAGCTGGATATAAATGTGTTTGTTTAAATGCAAGGAGTATAGTAAACAAAAGAAATGAACTTAACATTATGGTAGAAGATACTGACCCTCACATAATAGGTATAACCGAGTCATGGGCAACCACCGATATATCAGATGCCGAATTGGGACTGACAGGATATGTAATGTTTAGGAAAGATAGAATAGGAAGAAGGGGAGGTGGAGTTATTTTATATATTAAAGAATCTATCCAGGCTTATGAAATAAAATTAAACAGAAAAGCAGATTGCGAAGAAGCTGTTTGGTGTAACATAGTTATAGGAAACTCAACGTTAACGGTTGGATTAGTTTATCGAAAGTCCAAACATAAGCATAGAAGAGAATGAAAAAATACAAAACGCTATAAGGGAAGTGAGCAAAGGGGACTGTGTTATTATGGGGGATGATAACCATGGGCATATAAAATGGAAATCTCTACAGAGTATGGGTAGTGAGGACCACAAGTTTTTAGTTTTAGTACAAGATAGTTTCCTTTCTCAACATGTGCTAGAACCAACCATGGGAGAGAATGTTTTAGATATAGTTTTGTCCTCACAAAATGAATTACCGTAAATTCTGTATTTGTAGCCGCGGCTTTAATTGCAATAGTGTGTAGCCGAAATGATAACAATGACGGCAAAGTTGGGGTGCGGCTTTAAATATAGTAATTTGCCGAATTTTTTTTTTAAATTGGCTCACTGGGTTGTCAGTAGTAACGGCAGAATCCGGACCCACCTCGATTTCGCCGTTATATCTTGAGTTTTCCCTAACTTTGATACCTCAGTGCGTTAGTTCCATTATTCAACGTTATCCAAGTCACATTTGTGAACATTGCCTGTTAGCGCACTTTTGAGGCATAAATAGCGCCCCGGTTTGCATCAACATACGCCGATATATCGCTCGTTTTACGAGCGCGATGCGGTAACGCACGACCGCAGCGGTGCAGACTAGCGCAAACCGGGTCACTATTTGGGCTTCAAAAGTGTGCTAAGACACAATATTTTGTTAATATAAATATGGGATGATGTTGAATGATGGAACTAACGTTCTGATGTATCAAAGTTAGGCAAAACTCAAGTTATAACAGCGAAATCAAGGTGGGTCCGGATTCTACCGAAGTGCTGTAACGTTTATAATAAGTAAAAAACTTACCAAAAAAACGAAGTCGGATGTATCAATAAAACATTGTATTACAACGGCCACTGGTACAAAAATAATTACATAACACATAAAAACCTGTGTCCATAAAGTGTTTAGAAACAAAGATCAAAACATGTGAAAACATTAAAATCCATCGTCATCGAAATCAGTTTCATCGTCACCGTTGAAGAATGCCATGCCGTTCCGGCGGTTTCATTCCATGTATCCGTGCCACGTGCACTGGGCAAACATCTTCAAATATGATGGCGTCATCCATATCACAGCTAAAATCCTCCAAAGTCACTGTCACTGTCGCTATCAAAGAACGCTGCCTGGAACGGCATGGCAGCGTCATCCCGCGTATCAGTGTCTGGGCCGTCAGCATCGCGGATCGTGGCCGCGCACAAACATCTTTGACATTTTGAATATGATGGCATCCGCCGTTCTTGCCCCACACTAGCAGACATCAACTGTAACAACTGTCTGCTTTGTTCAGAGGCTTGCTCTTGGTATCAGGTGTAGATGTTCTAAGCCAAGTTCCAAGCACAACGTTCACACCTTAGCTTTGCTGAAGCCAGGCTTCACCTGATTGTCAACACAACACCATTACAAGTGCCCCTTTGCACTGGAGTAAATTGCACTTCCCCTGATACAAGATACAGTGTTATTATCCCACGTGCCTGGGCCAACTGTCTGGAACTGGAAGAACTAGGCCAAACCACAAGATCACATCCGTTCTCACGGCGGCACTGCGACGACAATTATTACATTGTAATTACTAGCTGTCAATCAAACACCTTTGAAGTCAACACAGCTGGTACAACTACACTGAACCAGCTCTAGTCTTTTCAATGCATTTATAACATCGAGTTTATACATGATTCTACATAAAATGGCATACAAATAAAACTTCTCAAAATATTTTAATAATTCTAGCTTTACCGTATAGCTTAAATGCATGGCTACATTTCGTTCACTGGATGTATGGACATTC
This sequence comes from Paraescarpia echinospica, assembly GCA_020002185.1. Taxonomy (NCBI): domain Eukaryota; kingdom Metazoa; phylum Annelida; class Polychaeta; order Sabellida; family Siboglinidae; genus Paraescarpia; species Paraescarpia echinospica. The sequence goes on from CM034531.1 coordinate 76,769,936, forward strand.
AACCACTCAGTTATTTTCTGGTAGCATGGTGAAATTTTTTTGTTTTTGTTTTCCATTTTGACAACATTCACGTATAGTAATATTCCAACAATAATATAAAATGTGATGTAGTTATTATCAACACATTACAATTAAGTCATTTACCAATACAATTATACCTTACTCATTCATTTATGATAATTAATAGCAACGTTATGACTTTCTTTATGGAACCTCTTATTTTTTTCTAATTGTGTGCGCTACGGAAGTATGTCACACGCAGGGCTAAAATGGTCATGGCTCAAAGTCCAGGTGCGGCTTTAAATAAGGTTTTTGCCTGTGACAAACTGCGCAGAGGAAAGTCAGAGGTTAGGTCAAAAGTCGGGGTGCGGCTTTAATTAGGGGTGCGGCTACAAAAACAGAATTTACGGTACCGGTAGTTGACAACGTCAGGATATGTGAGCCACTGGGGAATAGTGATCACAACCAGATACATTTTACCATCAAAGTAAAATCGGAAAGGAATAGTAAAAAGCAGTACAGGAGAAATTTCCACAAAGGAAAATATAAGGACATAAGGAAATATTTAGCAAAGATAGACTGGAATAACACACTGAAGAATAAGACAGCAACAGAATGCTGGAATATCTTAAAAAGTGAAATTGAATGCATCATCATCAAATTTGTTCCCTTAAAAAACCACGGGAAACTGTCCAAAAAGAAACACTTATCGAAAGAAGCCATTACAAAAATTAAGTATAAACAAATGATGTGGAAGTCATATAGACGTACTGGAAATGACGAAGACTACAACAATTATAAAGAAGCACTAATCCAAGCTGCAGCTGAAATTAGAAATTCAAAGAGAAGCTATAAACATAAATTAGCTTGTAATATAAAACATGACAGCATGAGTTTTTATGCGTATGTTCGAAGCAAACAGAAAGTTCAGGATAAGGTCGGTCCTCTAGAAGATAGTGCTGGAAATATAATATCAGAAGGATTCTTAATGGCAGAAGACCTGAATGAGTATTTTAGTTCAGTGTTTACCAGAGAAGACACTAGTTCACTGCCAGTACCAGAGGCTAAGTTCAAGGGGGCAGAATCAGACTATTTAAGACAGTTAATTGTAACCCCAGAAATGGTAGCTAAGAAAATTAGGGCTATGAAGGATAATAAATCACCTGGAGTGGATGGTATTCCACCCAAACTACTATTGGAAATTGTAGAACAAATTAGCATACAGCTTGCAACAGTTTTCAACTTGTCATTAGAAGAGGGAGTGGTTCCTTTAGAATGGAAAGAAGCAAATATTATACCGTTATTTAAAAAAGGTTCGAGAAACAAGTCAAATAATTACAGACCAGTTAGTTTAACATCGGTGATTTGTAAATTATTAGAAAGACTAATTAAAGATCACATGGTGGATTTTCTTGTTAAACATAACTTGATAAACCCATCTCAACATGGGTTTCTAAAAGCGAGGTCATGCTTAACAAATATGTTGTGTTTTTTTAAAGATATCACTAAGCGGGTAGACGATGGATCACCAGTAGATATCATCTACTTAGATTTTCAAAAAGCTTTCGACAAAGTGTCACATCAAAGATTACTGCTTAAACTAAAGGCCCATGGCATAGGAAATGGTATAATTAACTGGATTAAAAAATGGCTGATTGACAGAAGACAACGGGTAGTTGTTGATGTGGAGGCTTCAAACTGGAAATCAGTTTTGAGTGGGGTTCCACAGGGATCAGTACTGGGACCTATATTATTCTTAATATATATAAACGATTTGGACGATGATCTAGCTAGCAAGGTGTTAAAATTTGCAGATGATACAAAAGTGTTTAGAAGGATTAAAAGTGATGGAGATAGACAGCATTTACAAGATGATCTTGACAGGTTGATCAAATGGTCTGAAAAATGGCAAATGTTGTTCAATTTTGGGAAATGTAAATGCCTTCACACAGGACATGGGAACGAATATGTAGAACATACAATGGGGGGAACTGTACTAAGTACTACTGTAAAAGACTTAGGGCTGACAATTAGTGCTGACATGAAGGTTTCAGAGCAGTGTGGAATTGCAGCTTCAAATGGAAATCAAATCCTTGGATTGATTAGGCGAAATATAGCATATAAAGAAAAAGAACTAATAATACCGCTGTACAAAACAATAGTTAGGCCTCATTTAGAATATTGTATACAAGCGTGGAGGCCATACCGCAAGAAGGACATAGATATGCTAGAAAGAGTACAGAGGAGAGCGACTAAAATGATACCAAAACTGAGGGATCTTAGTTATGAAAAACGCCTAAAAGAATGTGGTTTAACAACACTAGAGACCAGGAGATTGAGAGGAGATCAGATAGAAATGTTTAAAATATTGAATGGTTATGAAAATATTGATAGAAATGTGTTTTTTTCGGTTAAGAAAGATAGAAAGACTAGAGGACATGAAGTTACATTAGTAAAGGAGCAGTGTAGATTAGACGTAAAAAAGTTCTCATTTTCACAAAGGACTGTGAATGAATGGAACAGATTATCTGATGATTGTGTGGGTGCTAGTAGTGTGAATATGTTTAAAAATAAAATCGACACATACCTCAGAAGTGCTGGATATATGTTGATAAAAGGGTTGGACTCTCGATAAGCCAAAGAGTTTCCTTGTCCACCTGCCATCTAGAGTTAATTCTCTGGATGGCAATCTTGTTAAATCTTGTTAAAGGTGTCACCATTGGAGACACCGGGGATCCCGCAGGAATATTCAGTGATTGGACAACTGACAAGTGATATCTTTCACGTTGTTCAATGGAATTAAATCCTAACTGCTCTGAGCGACGTTATGACGACTAAACGATGTTGCTACAAATCTGCAATTTTGCAGGAATATAAGTGACTTTGTGATGTCATTTAGCGCCGCTCGCTGACGCTGAATATATCGCGAAAGAACGAAAAAAATGGGCGTATGGAATAGCAACGAGGCGGCAATTTCGGCATATTTTGGGCGAGGCGGCATAGAAAAACGGCGAGGCGACCCGCCTCGCTTATTACATACCAGGGGAAACACTATATATTATATATATATATATATGCAACCCAAAATGTCCCCAGTTCAACGGTACCTTTGCCATTACTCGTGTATTGCACAATCGGGTGGAAGTGAGCTCTTTTGCCGAAGCACTCCCCCTTGTTGACAAACGCCTCACGGATCACATCCTGCCCCGTCAACACGACGAAGTGTCCACGGGGTCCGACACGCAGGTGAACTATCTCGCCATATTTCTTCGCTAGTTTCTCGAACGTCAGATGGATTTGGTCGTCGTTCAAGAACATGACAGAGTTGCCGATGAGCGGCCACGATTTAGGACCTGGCGGCCAGTTGATCGGTCTTAGACTTATGGGTGTACTCAGTAGCCAAAGTGCGCAGAGGAAGGCAGCGATGAATATCAGCAAAGTCGACGTGTCGACGTACTCAACCCAGGCGAACAAAGCCATTGCGACAAAAAAACACCAGGTCTTGCCAGTGTTACAATCATTAGTTGCCGTACCTAGTTGAGCCTTTAATAGACAATGTACGAAGTAGGTTACAAGGCGGGGCTGGCCCACAAGTAAACACCCGTCAATGCAATGCGGAGATACTATCGATCATCCGAATGGGCGGACTTTAAACCTACACATACCACGACATTGCGACATTAACCCTGTATGATGTATCAAGCGCCACTCATGTCAGAGAACGGGCGCAGAGTAGGTGCGTGCCAGGATTCCGCGTTGTTACTAAGTCTAAGGTGGTTTGCGTTAGTAATACGAAATGTTTTCCAGTATAATTGTTAGTATACAAATAAAAAAATGGAATAACTTACATGACTATTTTCACGCACACAAACATATTGTGTGATTTAGAGCGCTCTTTTTGTTGTTCATGATCTATAATCGAGGCTATAACTAGTATCGAAGCTATCGTGATATGTGGCGTACGGCCCTGTCTATATGCACAGCCGCGGTGTCGTGCTATTCTTTTGTGCATACGATATACTTTCTTCTTGAAATGGTGGTAAATTAATCAACATAATTAATTGTTTGCTTTAATAAATAAAAATATAGTAGGCCTACTTATAGTGATTGCCTTCTTATGTAAAAATGTTATGTTTATTTATCCATTATTTGATGGATAACTATTTGCACACATTAGGGCACAGCACATTGTGTGATAAAAGTGACTTTAATTTATATATATATACATATTATGGTTCACATACAAATGAATTACAATATGTAGTGACCGGTTTCCTCTAGGTAAATTCCTAAACATGTTATTGAAGTAACTTGAATTATACTAATTACATTTATTTTAATTACATCATGATCATCGTCTTATTTTCAATTTGTTTATAATTATTATGTGCAATATTGCACATGCCATTTCTGTAAGATAATAATGCTTCTAAATGGACCACATAAAAATTCTATCATCATACATTTGTCAACATGTATGTCACAAATTATTTTCTGTAAGGAGTTTCAGTAAAAAAGAGAACATGCAAAGAAAATGTTAAGTTTTCCACATTTTTAGTAGTAAAATTGTGATTACTAATTTTAATGGGCAACTTAGTATATGACCATTTATTGTAGTGGTTGAACAACATTATTTTAACTTTACATCTGATGTACTGGTAGTACCTTTCATCCAAACCGTTAGTGTGTGGGTGATATGCAGCTGTAATCATACGTTTAATGTCAAACCTCTTCGCCAAATCAGCTCACCCAATCACTGAAACAATTGCAAGCTCTAGCAGCTAGCCTGATTGAGTTAACCGAATGAAAGAAATATGAGCGTGCAGAGAAATCGCGTCGACTTGAACTTTAGAGAAGTAGACTTATGCAAATTATTTTATACCATCTGAGATACAAAGACAGCCAGAGTTGAGGAAAAAGAGTCGACTTAAATGAAAATTAACTGAGTTCGAATTATGTGGAGTGCACTGTACTTTCTTTCCTTTATTAAAAAATCATCAGCACATTTATTTTTCACAATTACAAAACACAATTCTCAATAACCGAGTTCTTTTGTTTTGCAGATGCAACATGTGTCCAGAAAGTGACGATCAAACAATGTGTCTTGGTGCAGTCTGTTTTTGCTGCATGCTGTCAACATTGGAGGAGTCGGTTGTTTTTCTTGTTCAGACATCACACAACAGTGTTTCAACTTCATGTACTGATCATCCTCTAAAACACAGAACATGAAATAAGTATAATAAACAAACACTACATAAAATAATACATTCCATACATAGTATTTGCCACCTTTATCGTATCTCCAGGCGCTATACAAGCCTTTAGAAGGGCGCGAAGAACCAGTAGACAGTAGATTGGTGGTTAATAATTATGCCATAAATCAATACTTTTGTAGTAGAAGAGACAATTTAGGTTTACTGCTAAATTGGGTCTAATTGTTGTTGGAATTACATGCAAAGAAAACATGGAAAATGTATCTTACACTGAGCCTGCTTATAATCCAGGTGGTCAAAAGTATGGTTGCAATATTATTGTAACTGGTGTTTTGAAATTAAAAATGCAATTTTCATTGTCATTTCCCAGCAAACATGGCAGTATTGGGCCAATGCTGGCATGGTACTGGCGAGTACCGTTTGTAGCGTCAACGGTACAGCCGGTACTGAGCCGGTACATTGGACAGTCCATGGTGAAAGTGAATGTAATGGCCCGGCACTGGCCCAATACAGGCAAGTTTTCAACATTGTTCCACAAGATGGCGCACGTGTAGCTTTTTGTAGCGCCAACTATGGAATGCAATTTTACCGCCAAATTTAGAGTGAATCCGCAGAGGATTACTGGATTAAGCTAGTTTGATGTGTTTGAATCTTTTTGATGTGCGATGTTGACTTGTCTGTGGAAGATTTGAAATTGGAATTTTGTCAGGTAAGTTGTACTGATTAGTAAAAGTGAATAGCATACATTATGATATGATACTTGTGAATACACAGAATTGTATAATTGTACCTAAATTAATGTTTTAATTGAGAAATAACATAAACTGACATAGCTAACCTGGGTGATAATTGAAGCAGCCTGCATAACTAGCAAACGATAGACCCTGCATCAAACTGGTCTGGCTACATTATTAATTATCAGCCTAATAGATAACTAGCCTTTTAAAGGAAAACAAAAGGCAACGTTGTGGTGTTTAGCACCTAAAAGAGTTAGCACAAACTAACCATTAGCATTTACAATCAAAATTTTCAGTTCAGTGGTTTACTCGGAATGTAGTCTTACTTAAAGTGGAAGATTCTAACGAAATCTGCGATAACATGTAGATCTGCCATCTTACTGATGACGCGTTCATTTGGCCGAAAGCAACCAATAAACGAGCAGCATTATTTTTGCCGTGTACGACACACTGTCTTGTGTAGTTCGCGTAGTTGGTTCATGTTCATCGGATGCAGTTCGTTATATTAGTATAAGTTGAGCTTACAGTGAAAACGTGACTTGCAATATGCCACACTGCTCTACATACGGAACTGCGCATGCGTCAGGTTATGTCTCTTCTTATTCCCCGCTCGTACATTTATAGTTAATATTATAAATTCTAAAGACTTATTGTTTAAATCTTACAGAGGTGCAGTAATATCATCATTACTGTACGTACGTATTAATATATTTGCAATCAATCATTCCAAAGTCTTATTTCGCAAAAATAATTGCTTAGCAACCACCCGTAGAATTTAAAACAAAATGGCGGAAAAGTAAACAATAAGCAAAGAGCGCGAAACACAAATCACTCCCAATGCAACTCGCATAATCAGGGTGTTCTAAAAAGTAAACATCACAGTAATTAAATATACATTAGCTATATAAGACACGTAGATTATATATTCTTAAATCCTTCTCCTCTGTCTTGCCATTTCCTGAACTAACAGGCCTTTCGTCGGGTGTATCATCATCACCCTTGTGTTTTCAACATATTTCAAGCCCTGAGTCGGCCCAGGGCTAGAAAAAAACCTAACATTTACCCTATCATTGCTTCTATCTGTTAGTGTTTGCACTAGTCCCAAACCCTGCACTTGCACCTATTCAGTTTAGTATAAAAGTTAATAAATGAGGTTTTTTTTCAATTAATGAATTAATTTTTTTTTTAAAGTAGGTTAGTGAAAAATGTGTATGTCTTCTTCTTCTTCCAATACAAGCCTAGCCTCAATTTGCTGAGGATACAGGCGGTGCCATGGCATGGCAGGCGAACAGGAAATTTTTGTTTTGTTTTTAGAGTGCAATATATAAGAACACAAATTATCGTGTAAATAAACATAAATACGTGCAGAAGAACTTGTTAACGTCTAAAACATGGGGTACTGCAAAGTCTGGATGTTGCTTTTAAACGCATACAGGCTGTTTTGATTTACAATATATTGAGGGAGGGAATTCCAAAGTCGAATGGTACTGGGGAAAAAAGAATACAAGTTGTAGTTGCATCTGGAGTGAGGGATAAGGTAAGATAAGGAATGTTGTTTTCTAGTGACTATATTTACAGGAATAAGGTATTGGTTTGCTGGTATACCCACTAGGCCATTTGCTATCTTGTACATCATACATAGTTTTGCATCAGTTCTTCTGTCTGATAAGGATCTCCATCCTAATGTCTGGAGCATGTCTGTTACACTGGAGGTATTGTGGTGGCGATATAAGACATATCGGGCTGCACGGCGTTGAATCATTTCTAGTTTGTTTATTTGTGTAAGGGTATATGGATCCCAGACAGTACAGCTGTTCTCCACGATGGGTCTGACAAAGGTGAAGTAGGCCTGAGTTTTTATTTGAATTGACGGAACTTTGAGATTTCTGCGGAGGAAGCCTAGTGATCTATTTGCTTTTAGACAAATGTTATTTATGTGGGCATTCCACCGGAGATCTGAGGTTATGGTTATACCAAGATATTTTACCTGTGAAACAGTTTCTAGTGTTTGACCGTGAAGCATGTATTGATTGTTAATGACAGTTTTGTTTCTTGTTACAGGTATGACATGGCATTTTTGAAGATTGAATTCCATGTTCCAGGTTATGGCCCATTTTCCAAGTTTGTGAAGATCTTCCTGGAGCACAGCTGTATTTGTCTTAGGCTTAAGGGCTATATACATTATGGTGTCATCAGCATAAAGTCTAACTGTATATGTAATATTGTCTGGGATGTCATTTATGTAAAAGAGGAATAGACAAGGGCCAAGTACAGAGCCTTGTGGTACTCCTGATGTTACGGGTACCTCAGAGGAGGCCTCGCCCTCTATTATGACTCTTTGAGTTCTGTCTGTTAAAAATGATCGAATCCAGGAATTTGTTTTGCCTTGGATGCCATAGTGATGGAGTTTGTAAATCAGTTTTTTATGGCTGACCTTATCAAATGCTTTAGAGAAGTCCATCACTATGACATCCGTTTGCATGCCAGACTGCATATGGGTAACTAAGTCATGTATGAACTGAATAAGCTGTGTCTCACAAGATACTTGGGAGCAAAAGCCATGTTGAAGATGATAAAGAATGTTGTGTGAATGTGCATGTTTCATTATACTACTAACCAAGACATGTTCCATTAGTTTTGATGCTATGCATGTCAGGGAAATGGGCCTATAATTTGAAGCTATGTATTTTTGACCATTCTTGAAAATAGGTGAGACATTTGCTTTTAGCCAGTCTGTGGGGACTTCTCCTGTAGCATATGACTTCTGAAAGATTAAAGTTAGCGATGGTGCAATTTCAACAGCCAATTCTTTTAGAATTCTTGGGTTGATGTTGTCTGGTCCTTGTGCTTTATACGGTTTAAGATTTTTTAGGAGTTTTAGTACACCAGCTTCTGTAATTTCTATTTCTGGCATTTCTGGTAGTGTTGGATTGGGTAGTTTGGTTACTTGGGGAGATGGGTCATCTGTAATGACTGATTGAAACTGCTGATTTAGTATCTCCGCTTTGGCTTTAGGGTTTGAGTGTAGGATTCCATTTTGTTTGAGAGGCGATATCGCTGTGTGGTTTGTACGGCAGTGTTTCATGTAAGTCCAGAATCTCTTAGCATAACCTTGTTTTTGTTGACTATCTTCAGTAGAGGTGACAATTTCATTTACATAGTTCCAGTAGGCAGTTCTCAGTTGTTGCTGTATAGTTTGTTTTAGATGTTTGTATTTTGGAGTGTGCTTGTGACATTTGTACATTCTGTCCCTTTTTTGCATAAGTTGCTTTAGTGTTGGTGTAATCCAGGGGTATCCGTCCCTACATCTAGCCATTCTGGATGGTATATACAACCCAGTACCTTTGACAATGCTATCCCGAAACATACACCACAACTTGTTTGCACTGTTTTGTTCATAGCAATTTTGAAGATTTTTGCTTACATCTTTCATATGTTTTCTAAATTTGTCCCAGTCTGCCTTATTGAAAAGGGGAATATTTCTAGGTTTCTGTTTGTGTTTCATTGGGTTTATGTCTAGCTCTGTGTAACAACAGTCATGATCTGAGATTCCTGGTAATATCTCTGTTTGGTTGACATTGGTAGGGTTATTTGTGATCATTAAGTCTAGAGTGTTTTCTCCCCTTGTTGGCTTGTCTGTAATCTGGATAAGACCAAGGTCATCTAGAATGTTTCGAAATTTATCATGAAGTAGTACGTTTTGGCAGTTTGGTTTTAACATTCCATTCCGCCAGTCCCATCCAGGAAAATTAAAATCTCCTGCAATGAATAAGTGTTGCTTTTGATTTACTCTGCCTAGAGATATTTCAAATTGTTCTATGCTGTGTTCATCATTTACGTCAGGTCTGTAATAGACACATATGTGAAGTAATTTACAACCAGCTATGCTAATCTTAGCCCAAATGATTTCGCAGTCTGTCTCTAATTCAAATTCCTCTTCACTAAGCAGGTCAGAATGTATTGCAATGAATACCCCACCTCCTCTCTGTTCATCTGTTCTGTCCTTTCTATATACATTGAATTTATCTGGGAAATATTCAGAATCTAATATGCTATTGCTACGCCAGGATTCAGTGCCAATAATTATGTCTTGTTTGGAGCTATCAATGAGTGAAAGGAATTCTGCCTTCTTGTTTTTTAGTGATTGACAATTTAGGTTGATGATTCTCAATGTTTTTTTTAGTATTAGGAGTATGACGGTAATTGTGCTGTTTCCTTTGATTCGAAGGAGATGATGTATGTAGTGGAGGTCCTAACCCTGCTGGTGTTGTAGGGAGTTGAATGGAGTCATCATTTGATTGAGAGATGTGTTGATATATATTTTCAGAAAGTTCAATGTCGTCATAATTGAAAAGGGTACTACTGAAATTAGGCATTCCACATTTTAGGCAATTCCATGATGTGTTGGTGTTTTGCATTGTTTCATATATTGTGTCTCTGACATTTTCACATTGCGTGTGGAACCAAGTATTGCAGGAGTCGCAACAAATTGCTTTCTGTTTCCAAGTTACTGTTTTTTGGCAAACACCACAAGGGTACTTGGGTGCTCTGGGGCCGGGATTTAATTCAATGTCGTTTGCCAGTACAAGAAGATATAGCATAAAGTATGATGGGAATTTTTGGGGGTTTGCTCTGGACATCCTTGGTTTATGCAGCAAGTTGATGGACAATGCCTTGATGAGAGAAATCGATCCTGATGTGTTTACAGAAATTTCATGTGAAGTTGCATAACAGTCATTCGTACTATTTTTAATCTCTACAAATACAACCATGAGAAAAACAACACTCAGGTAAAACATCCTGTAAGTGTAAAACCTAGTATTTATGTTAGTCAGGAAGTGCTACAGTATGGATGGTACTGCTATGTGCTAAAGGACCAAAAAAAATAGTAGATAGTGTAGAAGAGACTTGAAATGGAAATGTAGAGTCTTCGTCCCAGGGCCTACACTGGACACACAAAGAGCAGCACCATTTACGAGGCCATGTTAGGCAGACCCAAGCCAGGAATTTTAATTTTTTTATTATTGTAAACTTATACTAAGACAGGAGTATAACTAATCCCTATGTTTATGTACCAGTCTCAGTGTATTTTAACCGATTTGCATGTAGATTTACGGATCATAGGTGCCTTGGTTACCAGTTGTTTACTGGGCGATAATACAGTGTCTTGATAAATAATGTTCGTTTTAGACAGAAATGGGTGTTTTTTTAGTATTTGTGTTGGTCTCAGGACGCCAACTAATAGCACTTATCGAACACCTTACCGTAATATAAATCAAATTAAAAACAAGTAAAATAATAAGATTAATAGAAGATGATTTAAATTTTTCCTGTTCGCGCCACCAACCTCGCTCTTCAAAGTCCTGTATTAAGTATCTAACAAATATGGCAACTGGTGGTACTCCAGTGTTATCTCAAACATCAAGATCTCTACGAGGTAGCTCGTCTAGCTCTAAGGCAACATCATCAAGACACAATTCAAAGAAAAGTCATAAAACAAACAAGAAATTAGAGGCTGACAGAGATCAAGAAAAATGTGTCTGCCCTGACTGCAGCTTGGAAGTTAAAGATAACGAGGACGTCATTGAGTGTGACATCTGTAAGGGATGGTATCACAAAGTCTGTCAAAGTGTGTCTGATGCCTTGTATGCCATATTAACCAGCGATGAAAACCAACAAATCAGTTGGTACTGTAAATCATGCCAAAGAGGGGCAAAGGCAATTATGTAACACATCCTTATCATGAACGAGCGTCAAGACAAATTTGAAAAGAAATTGACTGCAATGAAAAATAAACAAAAAGCATTCCAAACCAGAGTCAATGAACTTGAGGAGACAGTCTCAAAAGTATCCAATCTGCAAATTCAGATACCACATGAATCACTAGGAGCAACATACGTAGAACCAGTCATAAACAAAGATGAAATGGTCGCCACTGTGTGCACACAAATAAATGACCGAATGACCAGAATGAAGAACAATGTGGTATGCAATGTGCCAGAGGGGACCAGCACTCTGAAAGAAGACAACAATGTTCATGACAGGAAACTAATGAGGGAAATGTCAGGATACACTACAGATGGTAAATACCAACCTGAAGACCTACAAGTAAGGAGATTATGGAGCAAACAAAGAAAGGAAATGGAAACAGAGGGAACTAGAACTCGTCCGTTACTTGTAACATTCCCAGAAGAGGATAAAAAAGCTTTTGTCATGAAAACCTATACAAACTGAAAAACAAAGGGGAACCATTCATTGGAATGGTTATAAAGCATGACATGAGCAAAGATGACAGAGAGAAGGAGCGACTACTACAGAAGGAGGCAAGAGAAAAAACACAGCAGGAGCAGGCAACAAATTGTGTCTACCTGGTAAGAGGGCGCCCAGGAGAAAGACAGATCATCAAAGTAAAAAAGAGGGGCGAAAATACCAACCAAACTCTCGCACCACAACTGCCAGTGCCAGAGAAATAACTGTATGGTACATGTTTCACTATGCATCGTGCGTTGTCTATGTAGAAGTATGAAACTTTATGTAAACACAATTCAGAGGTTCTTTATTAGCATGCCAGACAACTCAAGTCACGCGATGTACCCAACTGTCGTGCACGTACTCACGCCGTTGCCGTGGCGCCGCCTAGCGACTAACTAAACAATATAACATTGCAACATCTCCCTTCCTTTACAAAAGTGTAAAACTCCTACATGTAGAAAACTATTCTATAATCGCATCTAGAACAGTTCACTGGTACCAAATGTTCACTGAGAAATGTTCCTTGAAATAAAGTAATATTTCTAAACAACTGCTTGCGTTTTATCGAAAATTACTGAGAAATACTGTCTGTATTCTAATGCAAAACAAATTAATACTTCTAACTGCTAGCATTACTGTAATCAACTAAATATTATAGCAAATGACAATGAGATACAAATTACAAATTGAACATAGCAATGAACATAACAGCAATATTACTATTATTATCGCAATGTTCAATACATGAAAATACACAACAGTCATATTGTATGTGCAATATCGTCACTGATGGTGTGTAATGACCATAAAAGGGATTATTATGCCCTTTTTATGCACAACTGAGAGAGTTAGACGTAGTCTCTGAGATGTGCCGGCCTCCTCACTTGTCTTCCACTGCGTCTCTCGATAGTTGGTGTTGCAGTGATGATAGCAGGATGGTCGTCACTCGGCTTGTCGACGCACTGGCGTACTGGTATTCCGCCTGTCGCCGTGTCAGTCGCGTTGTCTGTCACGTCGGCGGCTCGTGGTGCTGTCACGTCTGGGACCGCTGGTGGTGCTGTCGTGCGACGCAGGTGTCTCCGGTTTCGCTTGTACACTGTACCGTAGTCTGTGACAACATCATACGACCTGATGTTAGCTTGCCGCTGTACTGTCGCTTTCTGCCATCGACTTTTGTACTTCGCTGGCTGCATGCACACGACGTCACCGTCTTTTAATGACGGCAAGTGCTTTGCGTTTCGGTTGTAGTAGTTAGCTTGCTTCTTGCGTTTGTCGTCAAGATTTTCAACTGTGTTAGTGACTGTTTTCGGCATCAGAAGTGCTTTCGCAGTGGGCAGAGTGGTTTTCGTTCTCCTTCCAAACCGTCTTTGTGCAGGCGAACTGTCCATGCCTTCCGTAGGTGTATTTCTGTAGTTTAAGAGTGCTAGATATGGATCTGTACCCGCTTCTTTTGCCTTGATCATTAATTTCTTGGAGATCTTTACGGCACTTTCCGCTTTTCCATTAGACTGCGCGTAACCAGGCGAGCTGGTTGTGTGGTCGAAGTGGTATAGTTCTGCAAACTCTTTGAACTCCCGTGTCCGACACCACCTCGTCTGGTATACCGTGCCTCGCAAACTGTTGTTTAAGCTTCGGTATGACCGCTGCCGCCGTCTTGTTCTCTAGTCGGTCGATCTCGAAAAAAACTGCTGTTGTAATCTACAGTCACTATGTAGTTTCGATCGTTGCATTCGAAGAGATCTGTGCCTACTTTTGCCCATAGGCGATCGGGGACATGATGTGACACGAGAGGTTCTTTCGTCTGGCAACTTTGGTAAGCTGAGCAAATGTCACACTGCGATATGTAGTCTTTGATCTGCGTTGACATTCCTGGCCAGTATACGCACTCTCGGGCTCGTCGCATTGTCGCCTCGATGCCCAGGTGTGCTTCGTGTAGTTTCTCGAGTATTTCGCTCCGCTGTGAAGATGGGATGACACATCGACTTCCTCTGAACACGATGCCATCTTGTATTGCGAGCTCGTCACGTATGCCATGATACGCTCTGATCGTTGTTGGTAGGCAACTCTTCTCAGGCCAGCCTTGTAGAATGGCTGCTTTCAGTGTTTGTAGTGTGTCGTCTGTCTCAGTGTTGTGTTGTATGTCTCTGAGTCTACCGTCTGAGATGGGCAGGTAGTCAGCCATGTGGATCGTCTCAACTTCCTTTTCCACGGCTTCGCGTAAGTCGTTTCCTTGCATGTATGCTCGACTGAGCGTGTCGGCGATATACATGTGCTGCCCTCTTTTGTAGACGATGTCGATCTCGTACCGCTGAGCTCGTAACAGCATCCGTTGTAGTCGCTTCGGAGCTGCCTGGAGTGACTTTTTGTTGATCATTTCGAGAGGTTTGTGGTCTGATTCAACTCTTATCGGTCTGCCATATGCATAGTGGTCGAAACGCTCTAGCCCAAAAATAATCGCGAGCATTTCTTTTTCGATCTGGGCATACCTGCTCTCAGCATCTGTCAGCGATCTGGAAGCATAGGCAATTGGTTGCTCGTTCTGTAGTATGCACGCTCCAAGGCCACTCTCGGACGCATCACACTGCAGAGTGAGTGGAACGGTCGGGTCGAAGTATCGGAGTACTGGTGTCTCCGACAACATCTGCTTGATCTTCACGACCGCCGCGCCGTGCACCGATTCGTCCCAGAGGAAGTCAGTGTCGGCTTTGATGAGATCTCGGAGTGGTTGCGTGACATTGGAGATGCCTTTTGCGAACTTCTGTAGGTAGTTGACCATGCCCATGAGGCGCTGCACCGCCTTCTTGTCGTGTGGTTGAGGCATTTTGAGTATGGCCTCCACCTTCGCTGGATCTACTTTCAGTCCCTCTGCTGTTATGAGATGACCCATGTACGACACCTCACTCCGTTTCCAGTGCAGTTTCTCTTTGTTCAGTTTGATGTTCTTTTCGCGACATCGATTCAGTAGCTGCGCCATCTTCATGTCGTGGTCCTCTTCAGCTTCAGCGGCCGTTTCACCACAACCGGCAACGAGAATGTCGTCAGCTATGATGAACACACCAGGGATCTTCTCTAACGCCTGATGTAACCGTTGCTGAAAGTACTCTGGCGCTGGCGAGATTCCGAAAGGCATCCTGCAGTACCGGTACCTTCCGTAGGGTGTCTGGAATGTAGTCAAGTAACTGGACTGTTCATCCAGTTCCACGTGCCAGAAGCCATTCTTGACATCGCAGACAGTGAACACCTTCGCAGACGCCAGCTCCGGTATGCAGAAGGAAAATGCATACCAAAGAAGGTGATAACTGAGAGAGCCAGAAAATACCCAGTTCCACTGAAGTTGAAAATCCGAACCAAAATAAAAAGAAAAAACAAGTTGTGGAAAAAATATCTTCTCTCCAAAGATGCCCAAACTTATCAGGAATTTTGTCGACTCCGAAATCAGGTCAGGAGACTGACAAGAAAGGCACAGAAACTATATGAAAAAGATATCACAAATCAAATAAAACAGAATCCCAAGAAGTTCTGGCAATATGCGCAGGCGAAAATGAACACAAGAATGGGAATACCGAACTTAATAAAAAGCAAAGACAAAGATGATCTGACAAAGACAGATTTGGAAAAAGCACAGGTATTGGCATATCACTTCTCTTCCGTATTTACGAGAGAGCCAGAAGGAGACATTTCGGAGGAGCCAATAAGATGTCATAACAAAGTTGAATCTTGCACTATCACTCCATCGATAGTGGCTTTAAAGCTAAAGAAACTAAAAATATTCAAATCATCAGGACCTGATGGCCTCCATCCTCGTGTACTAAACGAATTGGCAGAGAATATTAGCACTCCACTATCCAACATTTTTAACACGTCGCTGAAAACAGGCAGACTACCCAAAGACTGGAAAATAGCAAACATATCTGCAATTCACAAGAAAGGAAACAAAAATCAAGCACATAACTACCGGCCAGTCAGCCTAACGAGCATAGTAGGGAAAATAATGGAAGGCATAGTCAGAGATACCATCACTAAACACTTGAAAGATAACGACCTGTTGAGCGACAAACAATTTGGTTTCATCAAAGGGCGGTCTACAGTTCTCCAATTACTTAAAGTACTCGATTTATGGACTGAGACACTAGATAACGGTGGATGTATTGATGTAGTATATTGTGATTTTATGAAAGCATTTGACAAAGTTCCACATCTACGACTTATAGAGAAACTCCAGAGCTATGGAATTCAAGGAAATATTCTAAGATGGGTTGCAGCTCTGTTGGCCCACAGAAGACAACGTGTAAGGGTCAATAATTCTTTTTCAGACTGGCATGAAGTCATCAGCGGCATACCACAAGGATCGGTGATTGGCCCCCTACTTTTTGTTATATTTATTAATGACTTACCGGATGTTATAAAGAACTCCGAAGTATTCCTGTTTGCGGATGATATGAAACTCTTCCATCCAATTTACACCAATGAAGATTGCACAAAGCTTCAACAAGATCTTACCCATGCAGAACATTGGACATACGAATCTCTCTTAAAGTTCCACCCAGACAAATGCAGCCATATGAAAGTAGGATCATCAACCATAAGAAATGACAGCTACACACTGTTAAACCACCCAATTAAGCTCGATTACACAGCCCCACCCCTATTATGGAACAACTCGTCAGACGCATGCGCACCATATAGTTTGACGACAAACATCAGAGCTGGCGTAAGAGGCATCACAGCCTAGAAGCCAGAAGAGGACCTGTAGAACCTGTAAGTAACAATAAGTACAGCGAAGGATAATGAGCTGTCTTTTTTGTTTCCCTTTGAAACAACCAGAAGTGAAATAGTGGATTCATAACTGTGGACGGGCTGGTTGGAAGCCTTCGAAATACATCGCACTATGTTAAGATCATTTTGAAGAAACGTGCTTCGAAGGAAATCTATATCGTCAGTTAATGACAGAAGCTCCGACAAAACGTCGCCGACGTCGATGTTTGAAGCCAGGTGCAGTTGCCTACAATATTTAGTCACGGACCTCAGCCGTCAAAGCAACGCATATTTTCGGTCAAACGCGCCGCCGCCGAGAAATCGATCGCAAGAAGGTTAGTACCGAGTTACTTGGTATCCAATTAAAATCTGTTGACATTTGAGATGCAAGATATGCTGGAGGCAAGCCAGAACAGCACCAGGATGTACTATATTGCACCACAAAGAGTTTAGTCTTTAGAAGATAGCCGAATAGCCAAAGTTAACGGCAATCAAGTCGCGTGAGCGATATTACAGTAACGGATTAACATGGGCTGGAATGATTGTCGTTTATAATAACATTGCAAAACTTACTGTATTTTGTGTTAAATGAACAAAAATACGTTCTGCATTCAATAATATTGCATTAGACATTGTCATATAAAATAATTACATACCTTTAAACCACTCTTATCCATGGAATAAGGGTGTCAATATCAAGTAATTTTAACCATTATGCCACATTTGATGGCCATTTTTTGAAGAAAAAAACATTTAAATTCTGCATTTGGAAGGATATCTCTGGGAGTAATTATGTGATCCAAATATAGTTATTAATAAGCTCACCAGATACACCATGTTTGTATTATAACAATAATGGCATCACTCAATAATCATATATTGTTGAAATATCTTTAATAATATACCATGTGCATACATCTTCACTAACTTGTTTTTTTGCACACTCAGCAAAAACAGGTAACAGCTGTTGTGAAAATATCTTGAATTTGGATCAAAAATATAAATAATTGTAATTTGCATTTCAGCTCGATCACCAACATGATATGGCACATGGGGAAAGGCATCAACCGCAAGTTTACTGCGAAGTTTACTTTACATCTGTGGTGGTGTTGTTGTGTAACATGCAACGGTGACGCACAGTTGCTGGAGTAAGTACCAAACTTGATATGTATTCATTTTATACCTGAGGCATGTCCAAAGCAACAAATAACCTTTAGATTTGCAATCAGTAAATGATGAGTAGGGACCACAACCCAAGTAGTGTAAGGTGAATTCCAGTCACCGACTTGAATCCCAAATACACTAAATCAGCTCCTATGCATAACTAACATTATGATAAGTTTTCGAAATTACTGCATTTCATAGGGATCCAACTCGTTTTTTTTCAGGATGGCTACTCAAAAGTACCAGCCAGCATGACTGCTATCTTATCAGTAAATGTGTTTATTCAGACTTCCAAAACTGAAAATGTAAATGCTGTTTACATGTTATGTGTTAATATGTGGACCACCGACTTATGTATGGGACCATAAATGTTACATAGTCAAAGTTCCTGATGACCAACTTTTCAGTAGTTCAGTTACTCAGATGTGAGGGGGCGAATACTCCACAGATGGATAATGCCCATTCTGTATCACCCTACCTATTCCTTGTAATCAGTTGCTATGTACATTTATGAGTACAGTTACTTGAGTGTAATAAATTACATCTCCGTGTAATAATTACATTCCAAAATGCAATTGTCTGTAATTAAATAAATAAGAGCACTTATGTCATTATCACCAATTTTATTAAAGAAATATAAATCAAAACAAGATATTAAAATACAGTGACTGTATATACAGTAGATACAGAAATTAAGAAGACAAAACAAGTTATAATAAATTATGTGAAGGAATGTGATGATGGAATACCTTATTTGTAAGGATCAGTATCGGTTTACTAATGTACCAGTATGATTACCATGATTGGCCATTGTATTGTTACTAAAAACAACCAACACTTTACACAGGAAAAGCACTAAAGTTCACCTAATGCTACAGTCATAAGGTAAATAACAGCAGCTTACTAACAATATATAGACTGGTGTTACACTAGTTGTTTGCAGACATTTTATTAGAATACTGCATGCACTATTCTTCACTGTAGGAATGAAAGCTAGATTGATGCTGTCTGCTCTGGCGTGGAACTATCGACCACGTCCCAGCCCAGACAAACCTGTTGAGACTGGTGTCGTGTGGTCCAAAAGACACAAGCAATGGGTGCTGCATAACAGACCACAGCAGGTGAACCCACGTACCCACCTACAAATGCTCACGGATCGAGTGACAGATGTGTTTATTAAGAAATATCACACTGCATGCGATCACAGTCACTGGGGCAGATGTCCCAAAACCAGAGAAGGAGGATCTGCTGGCAGCAAGAGTCAGTCAATTTGTAAAGAAACAGTAAATACTGCCACCACCAACCTACACCTTCATAGGTCACATGTACATTGTCTAGTTTAGTTTTCAAGTCCAGGGTGGTATCCCTCGTGTTGTCCCCCATCGGGGGCAGGGAATCTTGATCTTATTCCATGGCTGGCGCATGCTGGTAGAACTCTCTGTACCCTTCGTCCCAGCTTGCCATGGATCCACCAGGTAAACTGTCTGTATGCAGCCCACCTGAGAGACCTGAAATAAATTAGGCTCAAATAAACATCTGACATTGTAAATAAATGACATAAAAATCGGTTCTATAACGACACCATTCCTTTATATAAATTGTTTACCATTAAACATGTGTTTAATGGTAAATATTTAAGGCAAATATTTATAATTTTGCACTACAGAACAAATTATGACGGTGCAACAAACATTGTATCTATACGTTATGATAACTTAAGTGGAACCATTATAATTTGTTCTGTAGTGAGAGAGTATCACTTTATTCATACAGTAGAATACAATAAAGTGTGAAACGATAACCCAAGTACATGTGTGAATACAGTAAATAACTATAACTGTTAAAGTAAGTCATATTGAAAATGAACACATTTATGTAGGATTACTTGCTGTTGAGGGGAATTTTATTTTGTAATTATTGTCATATTAGGGTGATGGTCATCATATTTAAATTAGTCTTGGGTCAAACCAGTGTGGTTCGTCTTTACATTTAGAAAGGGTGAATGGCGTTAGCAATGCTAGTTTAGACAAGCATACGATTGAATTAGTTGTTTTGTTGGTGGTTTTATTCCAAGATATTTTAAGGAGGTTGTTAGTCTTAGATTTGTTGGGTTCAGATACATAGCCTCTGCAACCTATTTCAATGCATGTTAATTCTGATTTTATTCCGTTATTGTTTACATCATGGATTAGTGCGAGATACTTGTTTTGAATACATGATCTTTCTTGATGATAGGTTCAAATGGTAGTCAGTTCAGTGATATGAATTTGCTTAGCATGTGGATGGTAGATGACGTATGGTAAGTCCACTAAGTAATATCCCTGGAAGATTGTTAATAATTTGGGCATCAGGCATGAAATTGCTGATAAAATTATCTATATATATTTGTATTGCTAGTGCTACGATGATGTTGTATTGTGTTCATTATTAATACATTTCAATAAATATTTAACAACATATTTCACTGGTCTTGTAACAATGCATGCACATATATACGTACTTGTTTGTTGGACGGCGTAGTCCCATTCTGCAGCATCACCTGCTCCAAACAAAGAATTCTAAATCCCCTGCTGTTTGTAATGCATAGCAGTCCACCTGTAACAAAGAATTAAGCATTTAAATAATAGTTTTATACGAATGTTAAGCAAACATGGATTATTATTCTGAACAAATTTCTCAAAAAATGCACCACGATCCTCTAACTGTATTCATCCCAGTATTATACCTGGGTCCATAGAAACATCATGCAGATTAAGGAAGGCCGTTTTGAAATGTGTCAATATTTGCACAAAACGGTGGTCATTTTCTTTGTCACCAAAACAAATGGGGGCTCTGGCTGAAAACTGTTCAAGGTATATTTTATTCATAAAAGCCAATGTAAAATTTGGGCAGAAAAATTGCAGTATGCATAAAGTTAAAAATAATCTATCTACCTGCCATGTGTTTAAAAAGTAATACTGCCACATATTGTTCATACATGCATAGCCATTACTGTGAACGTGAAGAGTGTCGACGGGGATAGAACAAAAGGGGAGTTAATTCCTGCTTATTTTCTATCATAGCTCTGCTCTGTACAATTTTGGTTCAGATGAATCCTGGAACCATTAATAATAATAAATAACTTCTTAAGCGCCAATATCCTCAGACAATCCGAGCTCAGTGACGCACCAAAACCAAAGGATTAAGCATTCTCGTACTCGTGTGCTAGGCGAAATTCGTCAACAAATGGATGGATGTGCTAGGAAGCTAGGGAGGATAGGCGATATTGAAAAGATAGGTTTTTAGGTGACGACGAAATGTAACAATATTTTCTGCTAATTTAACATTAACGGGAAGCGAATTCCATATAGTTGGCGCGGCAACTGAAAAAGCTCGAGTTCCAGCCTTTGTCTTAACTCTAGGAACAGATAGCAACTTCGAACTAGACGACCGAAGTTGTCTGGCTTGTCTGGCTGGTGTGAGCATTGAGTGTAAATAACTAGGTTGTTTGGATGAAAGGGCTTGGTAGGTGATTGTGCAGATCTTAAACATAATGCGATATCGCACGGGGAGCCAGTGCAGTGATTTTAGAAGTGGCACTGAGCGGGAGAATCGAGGAGATTGTGTGACTACCCTTGCTAAACAATTTTGGACGCGTTGTAGTTTTGCAATATCCTTGATAGCAATATTATGAAGGAGGGAATTGCAATAATATAATCTGCTGCTAACAAGAGCTGTTGCGATAGTCTTAGCGACAGAAAGCAACATATGTCGGCGAATGCGGCGACGATCACGGATATGATCAAAACAGCAATGGCACGTTTGGGATATGTGTTGTCTGAAATTGAAGTCGCAATCAAAGGTCACTCCTAGATTCCGTACTGATGCTGCTGGTGTGATAGTTTAACTCAGGATGCATGTTGGAAAAAAGTCATTTAGTTTACCTCGCTGCATTGGACTACCAATGATGAGGAATTCAGTTTTGTCTGCATTTAACTTTAATTTACTATCGGTCATCCATGAAAAAACATCTTGGAGACAATCGTTGAGTCGGTTTAAAGAATGACTTGTATCGGGCGTGGCCAAGGAAATGTAGATCTGTGTGTCATCTGCATAAAGGTGATGATCCAAGTTATGACTTTGGATTACAGAGCTGAGTGGCGTAGTGTAGAGAGTGAAAAACAAAGGCCCAAGAACGGAACCCTGGGGAATGCCACATGAAGTGGGGAGTGAGGTTGAAAAGTAATTATCTATATACATTGATGTCTATTGGTTAGATATGAAGAAAACCAGGTCAAAGCTGTGCCAGATATGCCATACCACAATGATAAACGTTTGACAAGAGTGTTGTGATCAATGGTATCAAAGGTGGCAGACATATCAAGCAAGGTAAGTGCAGTTACTTTGCCTTTATCAATGTTTAATATAACATCATTGTGTACTTTTAGGAGAGCAGTCTCAGTAGAATGAAATTGTTTGTATGCTGATTGGAGCACACTGGATAAACAAGTTGAGTTAATATGACGGCTTGCTACGACTTTCTCAAGTATCTTAGAAATAAAGCTAAGATTAGAAATTGGCCTATAATTTTTGAAATCATCTTTTGACAGAGAAGTCTTCTTGAGAACAGGATTTACATGTGCGTGTTTAAAATCATCTGGGAATTTACCCGAACTTAGTGATATTCGTTATTGTACCAAGTAAAGAGTCAAGACATGCTTTTAGTAGTATGGTTGGTAATGGATCGAGATCGCATGACTTATTT
The DNA here is from genome assembly GCA_020002185.1 of Paraescarpia echinospica. Lineage (NCBI taxonomy): Eukaryota > Metazoa > Annelida > Polychaeta > Sabellida > Siboglinidae > Paraescarpia > Paraescarpia echinospica. The sequence goes on from CM034531.1 coordinate 76,792,801, forward strand.
GGGGAGGACATTATTATTTTCCTCACTTCGTCAACTGTGGCTGGCTCAAACAATACAAGTGGAGAATTTACTTGTGGGGAGTCCACATTTACAGTACTTAAAGTGTGACATGGAAAAGCAGAACGTATAAGACTTATTTTATCTTTGAAATGACTAGAAAACGAGTCACAGAGATTTGATTGACACGTGACTAGGTAGAGATGGAGGCGGCCGTCTATGTAAAATATGATTTATGCAGTTCCATAGCTGACGAGGGTCATCAGAGTTACTCGAGACCATGTTTGTGTAATAATTTGATTTAGCTTTGGCCATTTGTCTGTTGCAGTAGTGACACTGTTTAGAATATCGTGATCTGTCCAAAGGCGAGCGTGAATTGCGCCATACACGTTCAAGATAGCGCCGGCGCTTTTTAGATTGTAGAATTTCAGGAGTCATCCATGGAGCATGTGGCTTTTGGGACACATATTTAGATCTCAGGGGTGCATGTTTATTAAGTAAATCTTTGAGTACTTGACAGTACTGTCGACACAGATCTGACAGATGTTCTTTGGGTTTACTGATGAGGTCGGATTTAAGGATGTCTGTCATTAATGCGGCAATGTCAATCTTATGGATCGGTCGGTAAAACACTTTGTTTTTGGACTCCACGGGAATTCTAGGAACTTTGAGATCAGCAATGACAGTGTGGTGGTCTGATAAACCATCTGAAGCAGTAGGTGTCTGAATATTGTTACAATCTGAGCGGGTGATTAAGAGATCGAGCCAGTGGCCATGTATGTGTGTTGAGAAGGTAACATGTTGTTTCATATCATAGGATGCCAGAATGTCATTAAATGTACTTGTTGTTGATGAAGGTGTGTCCAGATGAAGATTAAAATCACCGAGTATATAAAATTCTGAATAAATAGTTGCCAGATTTTCAAGTAGATCCTGGAATTCTTCAAAGAAATGGGCAGGGTGTCCTGGAGGGCGATAAATGCACACAAAATAAGCAGAGAAAGATTAATCGGAAATTTTGGCACAGATGGTCTCAAAGCTGGAGTAATCAGGGTTTGAATGCAAATTAACTTTGAACTGTTTTGAGACGAGAAATCCAACACCACCACCTCGTCCAACTGAACGTGGGAGATGATGGAAGGTGAAACTGGAAGGAGAAATGTCAGCAATGCATGCAGCTGTGTCATGTGGTCTGAGCCAGGTCTCAGTGACTGCAAGGATGTCTATTGTCTTGGAAGTTAATAAATCGGTAAGCAAGGCTGTTTTGTCTCGAATAGATCGAACGTTAGTGGTGGCTACTCGAATATTGCGCCTGATAGCAGGTCCAGGATTAAGACTTACATCTCCTGCTAGTAGTAAAATCATTGCCAATTTAAACGTTGGCTTAGAGCGGGGGATTGGCAGTAACTTTCTATTAAAGCAAAGATTAAGACATGGCAAACTGTGAAGATGTGACAAGGAATGTTGTGTTCTCATATACTGAGAAACTGTTAAAATGACAGCCGACCGTTGGGGACTAAGTGGCTTGCACAGCGTAAAATCGTGACCTCTCGAAGCAGCAGAATAGGATAAAAATAAAACACACAATAGAAATGCTGGTGACATTGTCTTTCCTCGAAATGGTGAAGAATAAAATGATAATGTCTCATAAAAATAATAAATAATTGAAAATAATAAAATATTCTAAAACTGTATAATTGTACTAACAATAATGTAAATTTCTAGGTTATTAAAGAGTGGGTTGGCGATAATCAATGGCAATATTACAGGTCGTATGATTGTTCGCGCTCAGCAGGCCTATGCAAAGTAACAAGACGTTTAAAAAGAACGTCTTGTTGAAAAGGCCTGTTAGTATATAGTTTATAAGGGGACTGCCCCTACCTTAGTGTGTTGTGTACGTAAGCCTGCTAGCGCGAAAATCAAATCGACATGTATTATCGCCCAACTAATTTAAGATTTAACAGCGTTGGTGGTGACAATTTATAAAATGTTTGTTTAAGCAAACAGTGCAATACGTTGACACTAATTCTACACTAGTGTCACAGACAAAATTAAACGTTAAATTGCAAAAAATGATTTTGAATCACGCAGTGACAAAATAAACAAGTACCACCTTACGCCACCTAGCGACCAACCAACTACATTTCTTTTAAAAAGTGAGGGCACAGCCATGGGTGGCATTCGAAAATGGACATGTCAAAGTTCAAACACTGAGTCCAGTGGCACTGAGAGTGAGATCTAACTAAGTTAAACGTCAACCAATCCCAAATGTAAGAGAAGTGACATGTCCTGTCTCGCTATTCGTACGCAGCCCGGAACTTAGGCTCATCGGTTATTTAAACAATAAACTAAACAGATTAATAATTACCTTCACCAACAGCGTTGCTGTCAAGTAGCAACCGCCTCCTGGCAGCAGACATATTCAGTTCTTGTTCCTGAACAAGGAGATCGCTGCGGCATTTTCCACACCGACACCAGTCAATTTCATCTCGGCATGGTATTCGCCTCGACATTTCCACTGCCCGTGGGCCGCCTCTGCCCTATCTTCCAACACATGCCCTTGTTTTTGTGGTTCAAACCGGTAACCACCTAACGGAGTTGGAAACAAATAGTACGCAGAAAATTTACGAAGTGAGTTACGACAGTGTGACGTCACTTTCTTCTAACAATGGCGTAGTCCATAGAAATTCGGTAGTTGTGTGTTCAAAAATGTTTTCCTGGTAAACCGCTGACGTTAAAAATTTGATTGTAGTTGGAAATTGTTAGTTTGTATTAACTCTTTTAGATGTTTACCACCAAAACGTTGCCTTTTGTGTTCCTTTAATTTAAATATTGTTTGGCATACATATTATTTAATTCAGTCATTCTTGAACAGAAGTGGTATTTCAATTACTTTTCTTTCAGGTTTATTGGATATATAAGTTGGCAGTCCAATTAAAGCATGTCGTATTGGACAAAACGTCGAAAAATTCTAGCAGGAGTCGAGAAACATATGCAAAATATTGCAAACAATGATGAGAATAATGAAATGACAGGCATTGCACAGCATGACGTGGGATGTAGTCAGGGATCAGAAGTAGGACACAGGGTGGTAGATGTAGAAGGAGATAGTCATCATATTCATAGTGATGTGGATGGGGGCCATCCTCAAGACAATGATGTTTCAGTCGGTGAAAGTGAAGAAGAATTTATGGAGAATGACAATGTCTACTCCGATGATCCAAAGTCTTCACCATCTTCATCTGATGGTGAAAATGACGACAAACATGATCAAAATGGTCTCTATTCTTTGTTGGCTAGATGGGCAATAACAAATGGGATTACCCACATTGCTCTAGGAAAATTGTTGGGTGTTCTTATACGTTTCCACCCTGATCTACCTAAAGACCCCAGAACACTTTTGTCAACAACAAAAGTTGATGGCATTAAACCAATAGCTGGTGGTTTGTACTACCATTTTGGAATTGCAGTGGCAATCAAGTCTGCACTTGCTCTTGATCCCAAGCTGAAAAACTGTGACACTATACAGCTGCAGTTAAATATTGATGGGCTTCCATTGTTCAAGAGCAGCAATGTACAATTTTTGCCAATATTGGGGCGATTGGCACAGTCAAGCAACACAAAGCCATTTGCAATAGGATTGTTCTCTGGGAAGTCAAAGCCGTGTCATCCAGATGAGTTTTTACAGGATTTTGTGGAAGAAATGGCTGATCTTCAAACAAACGGTTTGAATTTCAATGGTCAACTGTTCAACGTAGCCATTTCCAATTTTGTGTGTGATGCTCCAGCACGTGGTTACATAAAATCTGTCAAGTCCCATTCTGGTTATTCAGGTTGCGATAAATGTACACAGGCTGGAGAGTACAAGGGAAAAATGACTTTTCCAGAAACTAATGCCCCATGACGCACAGACATTGCATTTGATGAAATGGTCGATGAGGATCACCATGTACGGCAATGTGCACTGAGACGGCTATCACCACCACTGGGCATGGTTTCACAGTTCACATTAGATTACATGCATTTAGTCTGCCTTGGTGTGATGAAGCGTCTCCTCTTACTGTGGATGAAGGGTCCTCTCCATTGACGTTTAGGGGGTCAGGCAAAACAATTCATTTCAGAATGTCTTTTGTCTATGCGTAAGCACATTCCAAAGGACTTTGCTAGAAAGCCCAGGGCTCTTGCTGAAACTGACAGATGGAAGGCTACTGAATTTAGGCTTTTTCTGCTATATACCGGCCCAATTGCTTTGAAAGACAAAATAGCTAAAGAATTGTATGATAACTTTCTGTTACTATCAGTTGCCATCCACCTGCTAGCAAATCCTGCTTCAGCATGTAGTGTGACTTTATGTGACTATGCTCATAGTCTCTTAGTTCTTTTCAATCAACACTTTTCGCAGCTTTATGGACCAGACAAAGTGACATACAATGTTCATGGCTTAGTTCATTTAGCAGAAGATGTAAAAGTTCATGGTAATCTTGAACAGTTTTCTGCATTTCCATTTGAAAATTTTCTTGGACAGCTAAAAAAATGGTCAGAAAGCCAAACTTTGTGCTCCAGCAGGTGATTATGAGAATAGCGGAGAAGTCCAAATTACCTGCTGTTTTTATGATCACCCAGGCTTATTTGTTCCCAGTTTGAAAAAAACCCACACACGTGGCCCACTCCCAACAGGAAATATGTATCTTCCATGTTCCCAATATGGGGAAGCACAATTAAAGGATTTTACTATTGCAGCTGAAGTACCTAACCATTATGTTAAAATTGGTTCAAAGGTTGCTCTTGTACAGAATATCCTCCAGTGTGACACAGGGATTTACGTTGTCTACAAACTGTTCCTCTCACACAAAGCCTTCTTCACTTATCCTTTAGATTCAGAAAAGCTGGATATTCATATTGTAGAAAATGTGAGTGAAGTACTCTATGTCATTAATGTTGAATTTATCGAGGGAAAATATATGTTAATACCATTTGGAAGAGTGCACGTTGCAATGCCTGTCATTCATACTGTTTGATTTCTCATAACTGATTTTTCTGAATTGCCTTACTAATTTATACAATGTAAATTCATTTTAAAATATTTTTGTTGGTCTCCAGCATGTATGTTGTGGTGGTCTTTGATGAGCACAATGAAGTTGACGTTGTGTCATCAAACTGGCTTATTAACAAAACTAAGACGTACTGGCCTCCATTTAAATCATCACAAGCGATCAACAAAGCCGTGCGAGAAAGAGTCACCCCGGATCCTGAACAATGGAAAGTCTTCGAGATGTGAGTGCTCTGTGCTTGTTGTAAGGAAACATTATTTCCCCCTACATTTTGTATACATGGGTGTATTTAATTAGTTGTGTACATTATATTTAAGATAATCTCCTTCTACACTGCATTGATAACATGGCTGAAATATACAATAAATGCATTTAATAGACAGTGTATTAAATTATAGAAACAAATAATAAATTGATTGCATAATATGGTTTTAATTGCATCTAATTACATCGTGACTCGCATTACGGCTGCATGGGGCATCTGATTATTGATGTTGGATGGGTGAATTTTGTGAATTCTGCACGTATTTTTTGAATTTTCACATAATGCAGTGTGCAAATATTGAAAAAAAATTCCAAAAAGTTTATGTTATGTCCCACCATAAAAAATAATTAGGAAATTCAATAACAATATTTTAAGACCATTTTCCATGTTTTCATGAAATTGCCCTTCCCAATAAGTAAACTAATTGGCAACAGCATGCCGCAAAATCTTGTTAAATTAATGACAGTTTGGCAAAGTTAAATTTGGCTAACTATGATTCTTATCACTTTCACATTGATAATATAGCTATATAAATATAGAACTATTTGACTGCTTTATTCTATCATATTGACATTATTGTGATAAAATATACATGAAAAATATTTATATTATATATATAGTTTAGCCCAAAATGGAGGTTTAGTGTCGGGTGGGAGTCTTACATTCTTAAAAAGGTTAGGGATTATGTTTATATCCTAAACAAATACATCTGATTTCTGATCCTTGCCCATGACTACACTTGTGATGTCTTCATATTATATTGTAGTGTTCTATGATGAGGGGGCGACAAAAGGCACGTAAAGGTGAATTTACATCTGATGTCCAAACAGAAGAAGAAGATCAAAGCAAAAGGTCAAAGAGGTGTGTTAATAATTGTTGGATTAACATCAGCTGTAGCAAGTCTAGACTATTAAGTTAGTTATATTAGACAAACGGAGTAGTTGGTACGCAGTCTGCAGAAATATTTAATAGTGATTAGTTTGTCCGAAAATAGCTCAGATGAGCTAATGTTATGCAATTCCACATGTGAATAAAGCTTCTTGTATCTTGTAGTTAAAACTACCCATGACAGTTACATAATTGCACAGTCATCAACCAGGGTTGGGGTTTAACCCGGGCTAAACTGGTTTTGCCCAGCCCAGTGGGTTAAACCAGGTTTTTAATAGTTTAACCTGGGTTAAGCCTAGGTTAAATTAGGCTTTACTCTATCGGAGATCTCAGGATGATATTATCAGAGGGACATTCTCAATATTATATTAGTTGGTATATAGATTGATGATGGTTTAAAATTGTTGTATATCCACCTTATGCAAATTACTTATGCTAGACACCAGTTCAGACCATAATCCTTTTATGTATTTAAACCAGCCCAGAAAGTCCAAAATAAAAGGCCTTTTTATCAGTGTGCCATTAATTACTATCTGAGTCTTCTGAAGATGTCCAGTGATTCCAGTCAGACAATCTACCCTAGTACAGTGGTGTCGGCTTGCAGGTTATGGAACAGGAGGATATAGAGCCTTGCAGACTGGTAAGTGGTAATCTACCCTTTGTGTTCACTGCCAATAACTGGATTCATCATCAATCCTCCAAAGATACCTGAGCCACCACATATTCATGGTCAAGTTGATTAGCTCAACTCACAAACTAAGACAATACACAACACTGAATGACAGTGTCCAGAGTGAGGCCTAAGCAGTGTCTTCCAATTGCTGAATAGATCAATTAACCCTGCCCCCCAGTCCCAAGTGGGTGACATTGTGCACAGGTGTTCATTAATCCTTAGTAAATGTACTTTGTGTGCTTTAATCTTTCATATTGTGACAAAATGTGGCTAAAAATAGCTTAACCCGGGTTTAACCCAGTTTAGCCCAAAATGGAGATTTAGCCCGTTGCAGTCTAGCATGACATGCCTTTCCAGAAGTGGAAAGGCATGTCATGCTAGACTGCAATGGGCACCCATGCCACCAACAGTTCCTGGTATTTATTTTCCTGGAATGATTACCTTCCTTTCTGTGTGAATGCCTGACCAATATATTATATTGTATCTTGTAATATATTGGTCAATGGTCATACTTCGTAATGATGAAATAACGTGTAATCTTAGACACACATGTTGCAATGAATTCCATCATAGACCAGTTTAATAACATCCATTTATGACACATTTGTGTTATTCAGGTGCTAATCAACGTCTTTATAATTCGAATCACCTTGTAAATCACTGGTTTGCCCATGTGATTCTGGTACTATAATATAAAGTGCTGCTATGTGCTTGTTATTAATTGTCAAGTATCCCAGGCTGGCGTGTTGTTTGTTTGTATCTTTGTAAATACACACTTCAGGTTTTCAGATTTGGCAGATGAGAGGATTCCAATGTGGAGGACCACACCAAGTACTCCACCAAGTTGGAGGACACCTTCATCCGCGTTGGGATCAGCAGTGTTATCGCCATCATCAACCAGACAGTTTTCAGGTAATTATTCCAATCCTAACATATGGCCACAATACAAGATATGAACATCTATATCCTTTATCTTTACCATATTTACAGCTTTAGCCCTGACACAAATATGTAGGTGTATAAAGAGTGCAAAAGCCTTGTTTTTGCAAGTTTAAAAACAAAATAAGATTATATTTATTATGGCAATAAATATAATCTTATTTTGTGTTATCATTGCAGTCAATACAATAAAACATTGGAAAGTGTTACGATGTTGGGTCGGACAAGTACGTATTCGTGACAATTCTCTCATGCAGAAAAAAATGCATTAAAATATACTAGTAATAAAATGATTTTTTTTTATTTTCATGCACAGTAAATGCTATCTTAAAATAAACTCTTGACTATATTAGCACGTAGCCATCTCTATACATGTTTTCTATTATGTGTACTTGTCAAGGTGCATTTTTTAAATACTCTACATGTTGTATTTATTTTTGGCAGCTTTTGAGAGGGAGATACTGTCAGGTATGACAGCCATTCAACTGACACAGGATGGCGTGGTGCAAGAGCTGGCCACTCTGCGGAAGCAGATAAAAACACTGCATAGTGGAGACGTTAAAGAGCTGCCAGAGGACATAGATTTCCCACTGCCAAGTGTAAACAAGGTCGAGGAGCTGGAGGTCAGGCTGCTCGACAAGAACGTCAAAAACCTGATGGTGAGTATTTGTATGATCATGTTTGTAGTTTAGTCTTATTTTTGCATCGTTACATCATTCTTTCTAAGGGAAAATAATGAAAACTTCTAATTGATCTCTTAATATCTTCATATCAAGTGTTTTAAATGTCGTAATAAAACCTGCAATATATTTGTATTCATTTTATAGTTTCCTTGTATGTTCTATGTGTAGGCATTACAAATTTTACATTTCCCAAAAGTGAATAACATCCACCATTTTCAGGCCATTTTTAGATCCTCTCGAACATTTTCCCCCATCATCTTTAACCTTTCTAAACACATTTGTGTTGTCCACAAATTTAAGTGTTTTGCTTGTTAGTGTTATTCCATAAATATTGTGTGGGGTGTGTTATTTTTATATGATGTGCAGTGGGGGGACTGCTATTATCACTGTACTCATATACAATTAAATTAGAAAAAATAAATATGGATGGTGCTTCCAGCCCGCCCCCCCCCCCGTACATTTATTTCTGGAATAGCTCTTGTGTCATCATCTAAGTCATTGATAGATGTAATATTATTAAGAATAGTATATGTATTTGATCCTCCACTCAAAACTGATTTCCGATTCGAAACTTCCCGTCTGCTACCCAGTACTAACATGTTTCTATCTAGCTGATTCTGCAGTCCCTATACCATGGGCTTTCATTTCATTGTATGTTTGCAGACCCATGACTTGGCCTCTATTGGCGGCGGCAACGTCAAAGAAAATGTGCGGCGTGTGATGTCGCATGTGCTACACTATGCCGTTGCCATTCAGTACAACTGGGCAGGCAAAAGTGGCTGGAAAAGCCAAACAGAAGAAACTAAAAAGGCATTTGGCAGTCTGCTGTTGAGCAGTGTCATTACACGTGTGTACCAGTATAGCTACTTCATCCTTTTATATCAACTTGCTTACAGTACAAACTAAGGATTAATAATGATTAGGGATTAGTTAATATGAGAGACGTCTTTTCAAATAATAAATTTTTATGGCCCCTAAATCATCAGGGACTTGAACTCAAAGAGTGAGGACCACTGAGGATTTACCATAATTTCTTTGGCATATTATATACAGAAAATTATGGTAGGATGGGATTGCAATGTAGACAAAATTTGTTAAGTTATTTACTATTTGCAGAAGGTACCTAGTTTCAGATGGTTTTAAAGTGATGGGGAGTCTATTCCTGAGTTTGTGCAAAACTACAGTTAATGCCTGCCCAGGTTGAGCTTAATTTTGGGAACAAAAAGATGTTATGAGATCAAACTGGAAAATAAATGATTGTTTAGGAAGTGCACTGATGTTTTAGATCAAACTATATATGTATATATATGTGTGTGTTTCAGGGGCCACTATGAGGAATCCTTTCATTCAAGGGATCACCGAGTCGACTGTACAGAAAGAGATGATACTGTGGCTGAGGAACGCAGGAGACAGGCATGGCGGGAGGAAGCGTCGTGCACAGGACAGGCATCATCATGCCAATGATGTATAATTATTTTTATATGAATAAAACTGTTCATGTTTTGTTTCATATCCTGGCTTTTGTTGCTATCTCACACATATATACTACTATACATATCAATGTTAGGCCACAAATATTCCTATATTTGACCAGTCCAGTATACCAGTATACAATAGTGTACTGGGCCATTAGTGTTCCAATATTATGCCAGCATATGATGCTAGTAATGGCACATTAACGTGCCAATGTGTACTGTGCCAGTACCGGGTCAATGCTGGACCATTACTGCTTCAGCATTGGGTCAGTTCAGCAAGCCAGTACTGGGCCAGTATTGTGCCAGTACCGCCTGCCATTACTGGGCCAGTACTGGACCAATGCACTGTAGCAGTACTGGGCCAATGCTGGACCATTACTGGGCCAGTATAACATGCCAGTATTGGCCCAGTTAACAGCCTCTGTGCAGAGCATGTATTGGGCCAGTGCTGGATTAGGTTATCGGGCCAGTACCACATCAACCGGCGGTAGGTATTGGCCCAGTACTGTTATGTTAGCTGGGTTCTTGTGTGCGGTATTGGCCAACTACTGTATGGATCACTGTGAAGTGATGTAAATGAGGTTTTTGTTATTTATTTAAGCGTCAAATATATCTGTATAGATGCTGTCTTTGTGTTTTGACTCACCTTTGGAATTATCCAAATCTTGGAATATTTTAACCTTCGATGGTCGCCTGCTAGAATTGTCCAATTTTTTTATATCACCCGCCGTCCGTGGCTCTGGTGTTATGACAGTGAAGTGTCCATTTGAAGACATCTTCGTAAATGTGTATTCTTTGTCCGGGAAGCAAGGGAAAAGTGATGTAATGCGATCCCATACCTCCGGGAGTGGTGTTTCTGGCTTTAACGACAACCTTTTTCCCTAGTAGAACTGGTTGCTTCCTACAAAATGTTATTGTTGTATGAAGATACAGAACTAGACAACATTATTTACATAGGTGTTTAGGAAACTCACTTTTGCAAAGTTTGCAACATTGAAGTTTTTCTGTTAACAATAAACTGCCTATGTAGTCATTTTATATTCGCTGGTTCAATAATCTGAATATCGTAAATTATTATGCAGGACAGACTTGGCCTGAACAAGTATATTAATAATTGCCATGCGTTACAGCGTCAAATGTATATTACTCGTGTAATTATGTTAATATTTGGACCACCAACTTTTGTGTGGGACCACAAACTTTTGAAAATTGAAGGTCCGACTGACAACCAACTTTTCAGCTAAATTGTAGAACACTGGGTAAAACTAACTCCAGCCCCCCCTCCACAAAAATTATTGAGACTCAGCCCACAAGCGGGGGCCTAGGGTGCGTCGAGTCCGGGAGGCTGCCCCTGGTCCCGATATATATATATGTATACACCAGACCTGGGGCGGAAGTACTCGGTACTCGTGTACTCGAGTACATTTTTGAAGTACTCGTACTCATAAAACTTATGGGTCATGTACTCGTACTCATACTCATTGTACTCAGATTTTACGAGTACATCTGAGTACTTTCTCAATATATACTGGGAACAATTAATTTATTTGCAGTTATAAAATCAAACTTTCCTGAAATATTGAAATGCTCAACTATTTTTTTTAATACTTTGTTATTTCACATAGAATGCCACCTTGCCATCCCTACACATAGTACATCCTCATTCTCTGATAGCCATGAGTCCATGAATATGATACCCTAACATGACAACAGGCAGCATCTTTCCCCAGTCAGAAACACCCTGTTAAGCAAACAATAATTGTAGGCTATCAGTTCAGGCCATAAAACAGTTTAATCAAGCCACCAGGATGTCCATAAAGAGCCAACCACTAGTAGCAGTTAACCCACTTGTTAGACAGGGAATGCATTTAATGTAGTCTGGAGACCATGCCACTTGGCACTGGCCGACAGTGCTAACTGCCAGTCTTCCTCTGTAGAAGTAAGGTGGCTCAAGTCAGACGTCACCCTACACTAATATAATCCGATGCCAACTTAGTGTGACACCAGTGAAGCCATGTGGCATGATAGTCTAGGTCAGAGAGAACACGCACTGAGGGAGCAGAGATAAGAGAAATTATAAACAAAGACATGTAGCCAGTGGGATGCCAGGTAACAAATCCTCCTGTTGGTTGCTTTGTTTTACATGCTTAACCTGGAGACAACCATCAAAGTTCAAATGATTGGCTGGGGGTATCCACTGGTCAGTCTCTTTTACCCACTCATTTGTGATCATTAAAGACAGATATCAACTTGATTGGGTAAGTTTTTTTCTCAAATGTCAATCGTACTTTATGATTGGTTTACGTGTGCCTAGTTGGTCGGTGACTCAATATTGCCCCTAGATATATCATGACAGTGATACCACATGCCTACATTGCAGAGAGGTCCACTAAATTGTCGATTAAGTTAATTGGAGTATTGTTTGTTCAACTTTGTTGCAAGAGCTGAAGTATAAAACTAGTACTAGTAGCATGTCGACTGTACTTAGCCATTTTGTGATACTACCTAACTCCACAGGGAATGTGTTAGGGAAATGCAAATACTGTAGGATCGAGATAAAAGGCCACATGAAAACGACTTCAAACTTTGTCAAGCATCTGAAGGTAATTGTGATCTTTTTGTCTATGGTTGCATTGGTATTGATATTGTTAATTTAATCACATGTCTTTTACCCAAAATCAAATTACTGATTCTCCCAGTGCACATTGTGTGTTTCACTAATTTCTTTCTCCATGCTATTTTACCTGAATATAGGATATCTGCTGTACCTATGCCCATTGTTAGAAACACAAGTGCTAGCAATTGATCAACTGCCATTGTATATTCACTTGTGCTGAGTTATATAAATTAGTTTAATTTTACAATACGTTATTATTTAATATTTATAAAAATGTACTTGTACTCGTACTCGTGAGAATGTACTCGTACTCAGCTTTTAGCAATGTACTCGTACTCGTCCATCGTCAAAGTACTCGTACTCGTACTCATAAAAATGTACTCGGCCCCAGGTCTGGTATACACTGTATATATATATATACTTTATTATATAGAATTGTGCTTCCACGTGTATTTATGTCTAGCTTACACCCCTGGACATCATGGTACATAATAGTATACAGTACGTCCATAGTAAAGTAATTAAATATGTGCCTAATTATCAAATGAATACCCAATAATGAATTAAGCACAACTACAAAATATTATATAATGCACCTATCCATGTTCTGAGTAATGCAGAAGTGGTATATACATCACTACTAAGAGAGCACTGTACAATTAAGTTGGTGGAAATAGATTACCTATTCATTAAACTGTAAATGCATTTTCTAATACAAATGTTGCAACTGTCAACAACCGCAGTGGCAAACATGATACTTACACTGCATCTCGTAGGCAGGTTATGTAAGATCCTGTATGCATTATTGTGAGATACAATGAAATGCTGAAATGACTACTTTCTATATTTAACCCACAATGAGCACAAATACATATTAATTACTACAATAGCAAGAGAATAACTTATTTTTAACTTGTTTAGAACAACAACAAAATTTTCTAAGCAAACAAATTGCACTTGCCGATAAAGGCTCCCTTGTTTAGCTTTTATATCAGCTTCATCACACAAAATATCAGTTATTATATGACTAAGATACTTATAGAACTTGGTCACATATAACATTTAACTATATATATGTCAGAAGTGGTGGGGGCGGGGCATCTAAGCTCCTAATATATTGGGTGGGGGACTGGACTTACGTTTAGTAAAGTATATATATATATATATGAAAGCAGGGAGCTCAGGAATCACCATCTATATATATATACACTGTATATGTATATATATATATATAGATGGTGATTCCTGAGCTCCCTGCTTTCATTTGAAATATTACTCACTTTATTTACAGGATACTGTTTCATTTTATTCTATTAATTAATAATTGTTGTTAATTAATTACTTATTACATATAACATATATATATATATTTTTTTATTTATATAATATAATATATATAACATATATATATGTATGTATATATTGATTGTTGGGGTGTTCAGCTTTCATTTGACATATTACACATTGTCGGAAACTGTGTCGAAAACTATTTAGTATTGTTCTATTAATTAATTAATTAACTAATTTTGATAAATTAGTTAATTAAATAACTACTTTATTTGCTGAGTTCCTTCCCTGCTAGCCCTTCATTCTTTATTGTACTATTGTTGAATTCAGTTGTAGATATTAATTAAGTGGATAATTAATGTATTACATATACGTAGTAAAATTATAATTGTAATAACTTTTATTTGCTTGCTGTTGAATATTTTCATTTTAGTCAGCATCATACCAAGTAATAATTAATATCTAAGGTGTAATTATAATATGGTTATCGTCGATGTAACACTACGCACATACATTAGGCGGGCTTGCAATCCAGCTACTAGGGGCGCCACCGCTCAACAGTGGGACAATGTTTAACAAGATTTAACAAGATTGCCATCCAGATAATTAACTCTAGATGGCAGGTGGACAAGGAAGCCCTTTGGTTTAGTCCAACCCTTTTATCTACATATATCCAGCCCTTCTGAGGTATGTGTCGATTTTATTTTTAAACATATTCACACTACTAGCACCCACACAATCATCACATAATCTGTTCCATTCATTCAGTCCTTTGTGAAAATTAGAACTTTCTTACGTCTAATCTACACTGCTCCTTTACTAATGTAACTTCATGTCCTCTAGTCTTTCTATCTTTCTTAACTAAAAAAAACATATTTCTATCAATATTTTCATAACCATTCAATATTTTAAACACCTATCTGATCTCCTCTCAATCTCCTGGTCACTAGTGTTGTTAAACCACATTCTTTTAGGCGTTTTTCATAACTAAGATACCTCAGTTTTGGTGTAATTTTAGTCGCTCTCCTCTGTACGCTTTCTAGCATATCTATGTCCTTCTTGCGGTATGGCCTCCACGCTTGTATATAATATATTCTAAATGAGGCCTAACTACTGTTTTGTACAGCGGTATTATTAGTTCTTTTTCTTGATATGCTATATTTCGCCTAATCAATCCAAGGATTTGATTTCCTTTTGAAGCTGCAATTCCACACTGCTCTGAAACCTTCATGCTATCATTAATTGTCAGCCCTAAGTCTTTTTCTTTTACAGTGGTAGTTAGTACAGTTCCCCCCATTGTATATTCTACATATTCGTTCCCATGTCCTGTGTGAAGGCATTTATATTTCCCAAAATTGAACAACATTTGCCACTTTTCAGACCATTTGATCAACCTGTCTAGATCATCTTGTAAAAGCTGTCTATCTCCATCACTTTTAATCCTTCTAAACACTTTTGTATCATCTACAAATTTCAACACCTTGTTAGCTATATCATCGTCCAAATCGTTTATATATATTAAGAATAATATAGGTCCCAGTACTGATCCCTGTGGAACCCCACTCAAAACTGACTTCCAGTTTGAAGCCTCCCCATCAACAACTACCCGTTGTCTTCTGTCAATCAGCCATTTTTCTATCCAGTTAATTATACCATTTCCTATGCCATGGGCCTTTAGTTTAAGCAGTAATCTTTGATGTGGCACTTTGTCGAAAGCTTTTTGAAAATCTAAGTAGATGATATCTACTGGTGATCCCTCGTCCACCCACTTAGTGATATCTTCAAAAAAAAAACATATTTGTTAAGCATGACCTCGCTTTTAGAAACCCATGTTGAGATGGGTTTATCAAGTTATGTTTAGCAAGAAAATCCACCATGTGATCTTTAATTAGTCTTTCTAATAATTTACAAATCACCGATGTTAAACTCACTGGTCTATAATTATTTGACTTGTTTCTCGAACCTTTTTTAAATAACGGTATAACGTTTGCTTCTTTACATTCTAAAGGAACCACTCCCTCTTCTAATGACAAGTTGAAAACTGTTGCAAGCGGTATGCTAATTTGTTCTACTATTTCCAATAGTAGTTTGGGTGGAATACCATCCACTCCAGGTGATTTATTATCCTTCATAGCCCTGATTTTCTTAGCTACCATTTCTGGGGTTACAATTAACTGTCTTAAATAGTCTGATTCTGCCCCCTTGAACTTAGCCTCTGGTACTGGCAGTGAACCAATGTCTTCTCTGGTAAACACTGAACTGAAAATACTCATTCAGGTCTTCTGCCATTAAGAATCCCTCCGATATTATATTTCCAGCACTATCTTCTAGAGGACCGACCTTATCCTCAACTTTCTGTTTGCTTCGAACATACGCATAAAAACTCATGCTGTCATGTTTTATATTACAAGCTAATTTATGTTCATAGCTTCTCGTTGAATTTCTAATTTCAGCTGTAGCTTGGTTTAGTGCTTCTTTATAAATGTTGTAGTCTTCGTCATTTCCAGTACATCTATATGACTTCCACATCATTTGTTTATACTGAATTTTTCTAATAGCTTCTTTCGATAAGTGTTTCTTTTTGGACCTTTTCCCGTGTCTTTTAAGGGAACAAATTTGACGATGATGCATTCAATTTCACTCTTTAAGATATTCCAGCATTCTGTTGTTGTGTTATTCAATACGAGGAGCTAGCGACTGACAGGTCTTACTCTTAGTACGTCTTTGACCATAGTCCAACAGTATCCGGTCAACAATGAACCCAACCTGGGAATAATTATAATAGCTAAACTAATTTTTCAGGAATGTTTCAAAATATCACATTGACCAACAAGTGGAAAGTACTAAAGCTTCTATAGGCCCTATCAAGGTATGGGTGAGTTAGTGAATGAATGAGTGAGTGACTGAGTGAATGAGTGAGGGAGTGAGTGAATGAATGAATGAGGGAGGGAGGGAGTGAGTGAGTGAGTGGATGGGTGAAGGAGAGAGGCAGTGAGTGGGTGACGGAGGGAGGGAGGGAGGGAGGGAGGGAGTGGGTGATTAAGTGAGGGAGGGAGCGAGTGAGTGAGTGAAGCTGAGGGATTGTGTGAGTGAGTGAGGACGGGAGGAAGTGAAAGTGTGAGTGAGTGTATGGGAGGGAGTTAGTGAGGGAGTGAGTGAGTGAGTGAGCAAGTGAGTGAATGCGTGGGTGTGGGAGTGAGTGCGTAGGGTGAGTGTGAGTGAGTGAGTGAGGGCGGGAGGAAGTGAAAGTGTGAGTGAGTGTATGTGAGGGAGGGAGTTAGTGATGGAGAGAGTGAGTGACGGAGTGAGTGAGTGAGTTTCTGATTTAATAGATATGGTTACCTTGGTGTGGATCTAGGTTTAATTGAAATGAGGTTAGCGTGCGGGCGTTGCGCGCCCCCTGGGTCCGTAGCCGCAGCACACAACAATTCGCGGAAAGACACTTTTTGTAGATAGCATGTTTCAAATTGTACTGTCATATCACTACCGTATCGGAACATCCCAATTGCTATGATAGGGATACACGTTTAAATAACTACACAGCGGTGATTTGTATATGACAAGATCAGACCTGCAAGCAACTATTTCAAGTTCCATGAATGGGTTTTCTGTAAATTCGTACCCCTTATTTTAGAAGACATCCTAGCTCAACCATAGTGTGTGAATGAGTGGAGACCAATAAGGGCTTCAGATACAGCATATCTCAGTCAATACAGTATTGATTGCATATCAAAACTCCGTTTAGTGATCTCGGTAAGAACGTACTCCGTGAAGCGTTGTATGATACGCGTGCCTATAGGTCATTTGGCAAGTTGAACGTCGTTGTGCCGTCTCTGGTGAGGATGGCAGATTATATCTTTTATGATTATGTTCAATTGAAGGCTATTATTTCAACACGGGTCTTACGAGCCATTTGTAACACTGTGTTTGGACAGCTGTTGGGCATTCCTTCATGGGTGAACTCATACATAGTTGACGCTGGTGACTCCTTCAGTGATAATCGTTTACTCTAATTTAATTTCTTTCTTTAAATATTGCCCGAAAGCCAACCATCGTCTTCACCAGGATTCGGGGTGATGCCGCCTCACTGAGAACATTTCAAAGTCATGTTATTCCTCAGGTAGTTGTGAGGGGTGCGAAAATTGCTGCCACATCACGATGCCTGGGTAAAAGAAGTCAAACGCATGACGGCGTAAAGCGAAGAACGAAACGATCATTTTCTGCGTGTGCATGAACAAAGTGAGGGAGCGCGAAGCGTACAATATTGATTTCCGATGCCAGACGAAAGTGCCTTAGACCCCTCATCCCCCAAACAAAAGTAATTTCGTCTATTATCCGATATCGATGTTCTGAGATGATCCACAAATCTACGTGTTTTTCTGTGTTCACCGCTGAAAATAATACCATGCAAAAAGAACAATTGTCACACTCCTAGAGCAGGTCACTAATACGGTGTTTTCCCTCGACCGAGATTGACTAGAGTTTTTAATATGGTCCTACTTACTGACGATGATCCGGAGTTTGATACAAATTTTGATAGTAACGATGATATAGTAAATGTGACAACAGTTAGAGATTGTTCATATTGCTCCCCAAACCATGCAAGTGGTTTACGTAAACACATTAATCTGGCTGCGAAATAAGGCCGGTCCGATCGTCCCGGACGAGTAGTTTCAGTGATCGGACTAGTCCATGTTTAGTGGAGCAGTCCCATCGGACTAGCTGTTATTGGGTAAATTAATTTACGCTGTGTATACGCTAGTTGGGTGTTGTGATGGATTAAAACAAAATCAGACAGTAAGATAGCATTTTATCACAGGCAGCTAAATATTCCGTACGACCGTCAGACGGGAAACTTGCTGAACGCAGTGAATGTAAATGGCGGCTGTTTACATCCGGTTAGCGTAGGATAGGTAGTGCCACCTAGCGACCATGAGTGGTGAGCGACATGGACAAACATACATGCGCGGGTTACAGACATCGTTACGTGCTATCCCGTCGTGATGGTAGTTGCGTTATTGCTGCATTGGGTGATTATTTTAGCAAGTTACCAAACGCCAGCAATGTTACTGATTGTTTAGTCGGCTTCGGGAAAGGAAACGCTAATGAAAAGTATAGGGCAAATGATGCAACTTAGTCCGACAATGTCGGTCCTTTGTCGCCGTCAGGCTTCAAATTCTGCTGGCATCGCTTTGTCCACGACTCCTGTTTGCTGCCCCTGATTAAACTAGTCATTTCTTCTGATAACTTTGCAATTGGATCTACGAAATCACATGTATTTGTTTCTATCAATGACACATTTATTCGAACATTTAATTGAAATGGGAAACGGCTTGTTTTCTTTATGAAATAAAGCCACTTTTACTATGTGCCATAACTGTCACACATATATGATACAACAGTACGATTTATTTTTAAGGACTAGTAAACCAATATGAGGACTAGTTGTTTCTGGGTCAGCTAGTCCGACGGACTACCTGTCAACTAAATCCACTGTGCACCCTGTAATCATTAAACATATTTTGTTTCAAAATCGGCAAGACTTGGTCATGACCTTTTGTAGACATGGTACGTAAATAATTATGTGAACTGTCAATTATATGTACATAAGACGCATGCAAGCTTGATACGGTTTTCGAACAATCTAAACATTGCAGGTGATAACAGACAATTGTGCCCCGTTCCTGTTTTCACTGTGACTTATTATCTCAGTTGACCGTTTATGACGACTGTACATTCAACATTCTCCCATGCATGGCTTCAATCAGTGGTGCTATTATAGGCTCCGCCCCAATAAACATCATCATCTTTCACAGTGCACTTCTCCAAACAGGATCACTTGCAGTCAAGAAGTCCACAACACTGAAATGTAGTTCTCACTGGTGCGTATTTGCCTTTCCGATGGTGTGGCGCACGGTGACGATAGCATGTACATTTCCTCTTCTTTTCCTCAATACAAACTGATGATTTGGTAGATGTACATTGACGTTGTCATTTATCCTTGTGAATACCATCATAGAAAATGCTCGGGGGTGTTACAATGTTAACTGCCATCCTTTCTTGTGCAGTTGGTTGATCTTGCTTCTGCACTGTAGCTTTACCTGACGCCACGCTTCATTGCACGCACACGCTCACGCACACGCGCACGCACACACGCACACATCATTATATATCGTATGTAATGTGTGCAATCCTTTCGGGGGGTGAGGGAGCAAAGCAAACGAAGACAGTTTTGTCACTTTATTATGCATAAATAAAAATTGCTAAAGATATTAAGTCATTAGTCTGAAAACGTGCAAACTTATCTGTAAAAAGGCAATTAAAATCGAGGTAGATAAAGCAGCAGTAAAAAAGCCCACCATAGCGATGTGGTTAACATTTGTTTCATAGCATAGGCAATAATTATATCCAGAAGTGACTCTATTTCTGGTAATGTGTAGCTTTGGTTCAACTGTTCCAGTCAGTCCTACTTAAAGCTTAGTATTCATGCATGCATCGTTCGTATAACACTCTTTGTAACTCTTGTCACGGTTAGATATTTCTTCAACGTCATCTTCATTCTAAAAAAGAATAACAAAGATATATAGTTGGTTCAAATATATTTATATAACTTACATTATGCAACGGCCACATACAACATGGTGCTCTTCATTCGACGTTCATAAACGTACGCTTAACACAGGTTTCTCAGAACGAGTCAGCCGTGCATTATCTGGGAGGATATATTTACGTCCGTGCACATAGGTAATAATCGGCCGAACTAATGTATCAGTCAGACAACAGTCACGTATACGGCAGGCAATCGTGTTTGTTATCTGGCTACGAACATTCTTGTGACTTCAACAGACCGTATATTATTATCTAACTACATCGTATCACCCATTTGTCATGCGTTTAATTTTACTATTATGTTCCTAAAACTAGCTCTATATTGGTAAGCACGCTTTATCTGTACCTGCTCCTAACCTCTGGATAGAACAGTTTTAACTCTACATTTTATCACCCCTGTAAATGATGTCGTGCATTCCTATTGCTTCTGTCACCGAGCTCGGTTTCATTCTTGTTTACCTTGTTGACCAGACCTATATCATTACTTGTGATACATACTTGCATGTACACAGGCACGCGCACACACACACACACACACACACACACACACACACACACACACACACACACACACACACACACACACACACACACACACACACACACACACACATACACACGTATACATATATACATACGCACTCACGTATGCACGTACGTACGTACATAAATACATACATACGTACTCACGTACACGCGTACACACATACATACATACTTACATATGTACATACATACATACGTAAATACGTACATACGTGCATACGTACACACATACACACGTACGTACATGCGTGCATGCGTACACGCATGCACGCTTACTCTCATACGTACATACATACGTACGTACGTACGTACGTGTACGTACTGTACACACACACGCACACGATATTTGTTGATCACACAAGTGTAACGTCGAGTGACAAACGTACGTCATGTTAAGTGACGATACGGTCTAAGTCAGAAATGCAGATGATGCTAGGCACATCCCCGACAAAATATGATGGATTGTGTTGGATGTAGGTATATTGTGTAGATCGGTAGAAGGCGACAGTCGTGACATTTTGTGTTACCCCTAGGCCCTACATATATGTGTGATGTGTTAGGTATTGGTGGTTTAACTGTTAATAATGTGATTAAAGCTGCCATACGCATATCTTGTATCACCATAAGGTCATTAAGGATTGTACGAGGAATTCGAGAGTCTGCAAGCGGCCCGATATCGACTCTATCCTTATCCCGTTCGCGCCAAGCGCTCAGTTTGATTGAACGACAATCGAACTGAGTGCGTGGCGCGAACGGGATAGGGATATGGAGTCGAAATTAGAGCGCTTGCAGGTACTCCCTATTATCACTGTTTTTACGTTACGGTATTCCATGCCTAATAATAATTCAATGGAATGCCGGTTTACTCGCTCATACATACGTTCCATCTATTACGGATATTTACAGAATACTTTATAAAGGACACTTTTAATAATGATACAGAAGATGCAGGTATGTTAGTAGTAGTTTTCCGAAATAGGCATGCCGTAGCTCCCGGCGGTTTACCAATTCGAAAGTTTATACAGACTATATATATAACATTTCAATTAAAAAATATTCGGTCTTCAAACAAACATGTGAAGTGTCAGGTATGTTGCAGACTGCGACCATGCATTGGTATTTCCTATTACTCACCGAAGTTCGGTCGATGTTACATTGAAGCGCTCGTCTGAATTTCGCCGGAAAACAACAGCAGAATGACTCGATAACTGGCGTCAGCAGTCTGGGATCGACGTCTTTAGGGTCAGCTACGCCTGGGAAATGGCAAGTGAAAAATTATTCACAAAACGAAAAACATTCACATGAGAGAGAAGTCGAATGAAAACAGCATGTATATTAATCACGACAGCGATGTAACGACATGGTCATAACATCGCAGCATCGCAAGCAACCATCACAATGACGTACACAAAGAATATACCAGAAAGAGAGAGAGAGACAGAGAGAGAGACAGGGAGAGACAGAGAGAGAGACAGGTGAATTAATTATTTTGTAGCCACCAGCAGATCCCGACTGTACAAGTATATATCGCTGGCACAGACTCGTAGCCATCACTTCCAAAGAGTGCCCTTTAGAGAAAGATGGATCGTTGTCGCACAACGATGGCATATTCCAGGCCTGACTTTGATTATTAATTGAAGGACATTTTTAGACTATCGCGGTGCCACCTCAGTGTCATTCTAAACAGTTATTGGTCTCCAGTTTCACGTGACCTCGTCGGTTGTTGTCACACACCAGTTCCACGACAATTGTGAAAACTCTGTAGCCACATTCACTTTTGATAGCTCGGAACCTCTCGCGTATTTCGAGCGCTTCACTGATCATTCTGCGCTAGCAGTTGTTTTGTTTGGCGAGAAAGAAACAAGGTAGCCCTCTAGTTGTCTTTCGTCGACCAAGCCTCAGTAACCCCAGTTAATGATTTAATAGTTGTCTTGGTGACGTTGAACATTCTTTCACCGAAGTCGTTGGCATTGTGTGCTGCTGCCGTGACGTGTGTGGTTTAGCTGGTTTTGTTCTGGAAAACAGCTTCGAGCAAATATCAGTGACTCTAACAGACAGCTAAGCTCACATTAATTAATATTACTTTCGATGAGTCCGGGAGTAATTTACATGGTTTTAACTATGATTGTGGGCGACGGGGATACGGCTGATCGTCCTGGCTGGTTATATATAGGCGCCAAAGGAAAGTTAACTCATGGATGGTAAATTAGAGATTTCAGCCGAAAACTCGTTCAGTCAGTTGTACGTCGTCGGGCATGCCATTTAATTTGTTTTTAGGGAAACAGTCTGGCCGTGCCCAAATTCCGCGGAGGTACAGTCAGTGAGACCTGGTGTAGGACGCTCAAAACACTACCCTGCTGAAAACCCTACGGTAGTGTTTTGAGTGTACCCTCAAAACACTACTGCTAAGTTCAAAACACTACCCCTAGGTACGCTCAAAACACTACCCATTTTCAAAACACTACGAGTCAGTATATTTTATCACCGTAAACCAGTATTCTTTGACAATCAACCTATACACTAGGGTCGAATTCGTAATCGCTGGAACCAATCATACAACGGGAATAAATAGTTAGTGTGATAATCAAACGAGATGAATAAATAAGTATACATTAGGGCCATCCTCGCAAGCCAGGGGCATAATAAGGTACACTACCCTTTGCAGATCTCCTACGAATTGTATGGAAGTTAGCTGAGTCAAACTCATAACTGACTTCGTCATACCACCTGTGAGAACAGTGCAAAGACCCGTCCGACCCGCGTCCTAATTCCATTCGACCACTGTCACGAGCAGCTGAGTGGTATTGTGTATTCAAATAATAATGAATACTGCCCAAACTGCCCATGAAGACTACCCAGAAGATCAGTGGAATTTTCGGCGAGCGATATTATTGGCTGAGCTTATCTGAGTTTTGCAAGGCGATCTGTCAGGGGGTACTGAGACTGATGTGATCTGCCAGGGGGTACTGAGACTGATGTAATCTGCCAGGGGGTACTGAGACTGATGTGATCTGCCACGGGGTACTGAGACTGATGTGATCTAGTTCGCGAGGATGATTAGGGATACATTAATTATTATAATTAGTTATGGTTACAGTCAGTTATGGAGAGGTAGGGCTGTGTAAAGCATAACCGCTATAACCAATCATACTATCGAAATAAATCGTTATTGTGAAGTGTCTTTAGTATTTAGTTTAGTATTAGTTATAGTTGGAGTCAGATGTGATCGTGGTTAGTATAATCGTTCGAACCAATCAGACGATGAGAATAAACAGTTAGTGAGAAATGTTCTGATTAATTAGGGTAAGATTATTATTAGCTGTTATTGTAGTTAGTTATGGTTGGAGTAGAGTAATAGTTGGAACCAATCAGACCACGAGAATAAATTGTTAGCGTGGAATATCATTATTCATTAAGGTTATGGTTATTTTCATTATTAGATATGTTTGATGTCGGTTACGTTTAAAATTAGGTTTAGTTATAGTGTAGTCATTGGAACCAACCAGACGACGGAAATTAATAGTTATTGTTAAATGTCAATATCCAATGGGGTTAGGGTTATTATTATTGTTAGACATGTTTGGAGTCAGTTATAGTGGGGGTTAGGGTAATATTTGGAACCAACCAGGCTACAATAATGAATAGTTAGTATGAAGTGTTATTATTCATTTTGTTTAAGATTATTATTATAATTAGCTATGGTTGGATTCAGCTATTGCTGGGGTTAGGGTTTTACATACATACATACATACATACATGCATATCATTGTTTTTATAAGTATAGGCACATATGTAATGTACTAACATACGCGCGCACGCACACACGCACACACACACACTCGCACGCATACACACACGCAATCGTAGAATTTAAACAACACGCTTGACTGAGAGTTCCAACATACTATGCCGCCAATATTTCCACAATATCTTTAAAATCCATTAGTGGATTTGATTAGGATATATGAGCCTCAAGTCTTTCTCAAAACTAGTAACGCCTCCCATCCCCCACAATATCTGAAAATGCACATTTCCCGGACATTTCCCCATGAACTCACCCCATTGACACGACGAGGTTAATTAATACCATCACTCTGGGGTCAATGCTTCGTTGTTATTCGTTAATCGTGTAACCCTTACCAAGATCCCACCTCCCCATATACAGTTTAGTAAAGCTTTGACCGGATACCCCACGAAGTGAGACGTATTTTATAAATGGCCCCTAACACATAGAAATGTAAAATTCTGAACAAAATGTAAAGGTAGTGTTTTGAAGTTACGCTCAAAACAGTACCGTAGTATTTTGGGCGTACGTACGGGTAGTGTTTTCACCTTACTACATCGGCTCCACAACTTGTGTTTACAGCTTAAATACCTTGCATACGTTTCACAACATTCAAATTGCGATCAAAGTTTCGGCTGTTCTTCTTATAACCATGCGGTCGTCGGGGCACCATTGATGATTACCTGACAGCTCCCGCAATCTCTCTCGACTATCTGTTGCCCTCTGGGAGGAAGTCAATCCAGTCTTTCTAAATGCAGATTGGCGGACAATAAACAATTACCGTAATATGTTCTTAATACTGTAATAAATAGTATTTATATGACAACAATATATCTATATATATATCCTTTTCAGTTAATCACTTTAATGTATATATATTAAAGTGAGGAACTGAAAAAATAGTTATATATATATATATATAATATCAAAAATAGATAAGCGAGCGAAAAAATGAACAACTGTCAAACACGTTCCAAAAACGCCTTTTGAACGACTGCTAGTACCATTACGGTTCGTCGGATCCCAACAACATTGATGTCGTTTGAAAGTTTAACTTTTCTGCTATTCAAACATATAAGTGGTTTCCTGATAATCATTCCTAAAATTAACTAAAAATGGACCTACAACCGGGCCCGTTCCGGTGTCTTAGACACTGCGAACGATGTTGTTTTGTCGACACTGTTCACCAAACTACCGATTGAGGCACCACTATCTGATTTCATGGTATAAGGTCCACTCTCTTTCAAACGGCTGCTAAAATTACATACGCGAAGTAGGCGTGACCAAAGACCGTATATCAATACAAGACGGTGCAACGCGCGCTATCTACATTGTTCGAGGAAAGTACGTAAGCAGTTCGTTCGCCATTCTGGAGTTGCGTCAAGCCAGACCATACGCGTGCAGAAAATGCAGTTTTTTGCATTATCATTGCTCAACATTTTCAACGATAACCTCAGAATTTTAATTATATAAGAAGTGGTACAGCCTGATGATTATTCTTATGAAAAACGACGAAGTTCAATTGGCTCAGTAAATAATTGCAACGTTTCTATGTGATTTGTTTGAAAATTTCATTATTTTGAATTGTGATAGATAAAAAACTTCAAGGATTACTTTAATATATTTCATTTTATATAACGCATGACAGCTTGGTGATTATTCTGATGAAATGAGGTGACTGAACAAATACGCTAATATCGCGCGCTGCGGTCCCGTAGGCGCATGCGCTTGCCTCCCGAATGGCGGACAAAAACCTTCACTGTAGACTGCCATTTTCTCGCTCAGTGACGCCTCCTGTCCAAATAAAGGCTCCTTGGGCGTGACGTCACAATCACGTGTATAAACCAACCAACGCAACGAATTTAGACCCGTTGGGTGGCGTATGTTATTGTGACTTCACGCCAACGTAGAGATATATCGGTTTCGCTGCGATCAAAGCACATCAATTTCGCCGCGGTTTAAAAGTGGGTGGAGCTTATAACATGAAATCAAGAAATGGTGAAGTGCGCATGTCTGAACCTATGCAAATGAGGAAAACAGCGCCGCAATCGGAAGATTAGTGTACTGAGTACCCGCCGCCAACATTGTTCGGAACCGTACAGAACACCGAAAACGGCGTGATTGTAGGTCCGTTTATCGGTGTTCTTTAAACGGTTACCGTAAAAAATCTAGATGACGCAAGAATAACAAAAGTGCATCCTTTCAAATGATACCAAGATCGTTGGGACAGGACGAGCCGTGAGGGTGCTAGCGAGCGTAGAATTTCATGTTTTGGACATGTTCCGAGTTCTTCATTTTTCGCTCGCTTATCTATTTTTGATAATATGTACCTGTGAGAGCACTCACTAACGTGCCGACGACATTGACGACGACAACGGCGAACAAGCCGTACCACAAGTACGATGTTTCATAGAATTCCAAGTACCCGGCCCTGCAAGCAACAGCCGCGTCAATGACAACATCAAAGCTTAAAATACCCTCTCAAGCGAATTTATCAAATAAGATACACCTGTTATCTGCGTACGCGAAGCTTTCGAAACAATTTGTTTTAAACATCGATTACATTGAAACAAGTCACACAATAAAACACAAGCGGAAGTTTCACATTTACCACCGCGCGCGCGCGCACACACACACACACACACACACACACACACACACACACACACATGTACGCACGCACCTGTCTTCTGGCCTCAACGCAGCAACCGTAGTGGTCGAGTAGTTGAAGTACATTGACGTGACGTCGGTGACGTTATCGCCGTACATTGACGTCACGTAAGTGACGTTGTCATTGTACATTGACGTCACACCAGTGTAGTTGGGGCTGGGACACCCGTCCAGCGAGATTGGTGGCATGTGGACTTTAGGTTTGTAGATGAAGGCTCCGATCCCCAGCCAGAGCGTCGCCATCAGGCCGATGATGAGCCCCGCGTAGGCTCCCTGGTTAGCCAAGTACGAAGTAAAGATGTAACAATGCATTAAGTCACGACTTGATACGTGCCGCGATACACAGCGATACATTGTTGTATAGAAACGGTTATTTTGTAAAACATTATACTCAAGTATTGAGAACGCAATGTTTGTATCATGAGCTAATATATGTTATAAGTTAAGTTATAACACTAACAGACACCGTTTAATTTAATTAAACATCTTCGTGCTTTAGTAAGTTTTGACAACTTTCGGTACGCTAACACGTCGGCAATATGTTTCCATGTATCGTATGTATTCCGGTAGTTGTACAGTATATCGCGTATCGTGAGAATAGCGCCATTGATGTGAAATGCATTCATGAAATGAACTGTCATTAAAATAGGCAGTAAGTTGTTACTTGTTGTTGATACTGCAGCGAAACGTATGATTTTATATTAAATACTGATGTCCATAACTATGACTTTAATACAACATGGTGATCGTATCCAATTGGAGTCGTACGTTAGACGTTACACAGACAATAACAAATAACAATGACGCCTGTAGGCCTTACTATTCTGTTACACCAAGGATTGGTCATAGCCAGAATGAAGAGTCCAAGCATAGGACCACTGATCATCCCGAACAGTCCAGCTGCAGCCTGTTGGAGTAAACATATGCGTGAGTGAAGAGGTTCATCAGATCCAGTGATTCAAATCATGCCTCCTTTAAATGTTTCTGTGGCACGTTTATTTTATTCGGAACGAATCGACGGATTTATTACTTCGCTAGATGGCGACGCGGTAGTCATATGTGCGGTGCAATGACCGGTGTGGCCTCTGGACACAGCCATTGTTCATTAGTCAATGCACTGCGCGTATGACTACTGCGTCGCCATCTAGCGTGGTATGTATGATGAAGAAAAAAGCCGTCGAAACGCTACGAGAAAATAAATAATTTGACTGTGATAAATTAATATAAAAAGAAACAGTACGCCTATGTACCATGTACTATACTAATTTGCGATTGCCTAACAACAACGACAACATGGTAATGATTTACTGTAAATGACATTACCCAAGCAATTTAAAATAACATTAGTGAAATTGTCCGTACTCACATATACACATGTAATATCCCGTGTTTCAATAACATGTGGCAACATATAAGTGGCTCTACATTTCGTTTGTAACATATTATAGAGAGAACTGCTGATTTTTTAACTTGAAATCGACTAACCACTCTTAGCTGCAATCCAGTGTTCATTCCCCTCTGTTAGCAAAACGTAACCGCAACATAATAACTAACACCACAATGATAATATCGTAATGCACCTTAATTGCATTGAATATCAATATATTAGTTGTGTCAAGATGTCGTAATCAACACATATCGCTGAATGCTGTACTACTAAGGGGCATATTTACCCGGAGAACGCCACCGAGTTGTGATGCAACGTACGTCAGCAGAATCGTCAGCAGCCCGAAGCCAACGGCTAGAACGTAATAATAAGAAATATATTATTTGCATAGCGCAGAATGTCTGGGCAAATTCCAGTCATAGGCGTTTAAAAGTGCCTTACACTCAACAACATAGGCACCCTTCCATTGTCAGGTTCTTTCTAGCGTTAACTTTCAATAACGTTCAACTTAAATTTGAAGAAACACATTTATATTAATATACATACATAGTTCCATTTTGGATTACTAAGCTAATCGTTAATAGAAATTGCTGTGTAAAGCGTTTAAATAATGTCGGGAAAACATCCCTTGGCATGTATGCAAGCAGTGACACAAGAAACGCATATGCACCAGCCTAGTATTGCTAATGTCGTGTTTACACGGGACGATATCGTGGCCAACCATCGCCGTCGCTGGCAACAAAAGTAGGTCCTGTTTCCAAACCTATTTGCCATTATTAATTACGCGGCAATCGCCTTATTCTCCCCAACGATATCGTGTCGAATAATATTAACATGAGCGTACAGCCTGTATGTTTGGACAATTTTTGACAGTGAACGGACTGTGTTACGTTTTCTCTTACCGAGTCCTTTGGACAGTTTTGTGGCGGTCGAATCGCTGATCTTTGGGGCGCAGAACGCTCGCACCATGTCCTCTAGAACGACGGCGGTGAGGGCATTCAGCCCGGAGGAGATGGAGCTGTAGGAAAGACACCACCGAGTACACTTCTACGACATTATCTCGCCGATGCACGTAATGTTCCACAGAAACTCCAGTCTCGCATGAGAAACAACGTTTCATCGAAAATTATATTTTCTTTGTGTATGTGAAAGAGTGACTGACATATCCCGTTCTGCTATGTGTCCTGACAACGTCAGCTGAATTCATATGATACGACGGCGTTTATATATGTTTGCTATGTTGTTTTGTTTCCTTCTCACGTCCGTATTTGCCATTGTCTCTTTCTCGTCTACCAGTCTCGCTAAATTTCCCTTCACATTGTCTCCCGTCTCAGTCGTAGTCTTTCTCTTCACCGTCACCCCTTCACTCAAAGTCCATCCGCCCGCTTCGTCAGTCATTCCCCTTCCATTCGTTTCACGGGTCCAGCCCACCATAATCGACTCCTAGCCAGCTTTCTCCTGAAACTGCCGTCCTATATAACATGATGTTGGGTTTATCTTTACCAAGATACGCTTGATGTAGACACACTTCGATGACTTACTGCACTTCATATACACTTTTATGTCAAAACATAGACATGTTGTTCTAGTGCTAACAAAATATATTTGACTAAACCATAATCTTGCGAAAATGCCATATGGTATACCCATACGTACAAACACGCAGAGTAAACACCTTTCATTAGCTGTGATTTTGAGATTAACCGACCCTGTTGTCTTGATGTGCGTCTGTGCTCGGTTTCTGAGGATCTATGCGCAATAGAAGCTACTTTATTATCATTTATTATTATGCTGTCGTTTTTGTGACGTTATCATTTTATGAAGTAATAGTTTGAATCTTACCAAGATTGTCTTTACATATAATCATTAAAGCTTTGTGATACCAACGATACGATTATCCGTGATGCGTTTTTGCATATGGCCTGTTTTCTTCGCTTGATATTGGGCTTGCTTTCATTGCGCTCGTTTATTTTTAGCAGTGATTGCCAAAATAATTGCTGTACGTCGGACAACAAAGATCATTATTATTATTATTGAAATCGATGGACGCACGGACGTACAGGCGTACACAGACAAACCTCAGTGCGCCGCTGAAGACAGACGCAACGAAGAGACCAGGCACGCAGGGGTAGTTCAGGCGGTCTATCACGTACAACGGCAGAATCTGAAAGCGAGACGCTTCCGCTCACCCAAGTGTATGTTGAAACATGACACTGCGCCGACAAAGGGGTCGGATAATTGCGAAACAATTACGGCGAGGAGAATTGTGACTGGTTAATGGTTAACACCGATGGTGAGTCAATGACCAACAAGTCGAAATCTAAGTCGTAGTGTCCAGACAGACTGTTTGTTTAATAAGCGCACGTGATATCACTCATTTGCGCGTTGTCGTGCGCATCATCATCATCAGCTGACTCCTCGTTTTCGAGGACGACATCCATCATCCCATATTGTTCTTAATACTAGAATGTATGTAGAAGGAATGCCCGCAAAATTACGTTTAGTAAACCCACGGGAAGTGATCGGTTTACAATGAACAGGTTTTAGATAACAATAACAGAACAAACTCCCTTTAATCTAGTACATACACACATCGTGTTACCTGGTCTTTCTTGATGCGTTCATGGGGTCGAGTCATCGGGTCGCAGTCGCCGTACTCGGCGTAGACAACGATACCGCACAGGGTACAGACTGTGAGCAGCGCCGTCAGGCCAGGCAGGTTCCACCACATTGCACTACAAAACCATTCATCACGACCATCTTGGGGCAATATTGCATCACGTACGTGTGCGTTATGACGTTATAGTTGTTGCAAAGATTGTACACCATAGTAGTACGTCATTACCGTTTTTTGCAGGGAAATTGCAATGTTTCTTTTGAAACTCCTCTCCAGTTTGTTTGAATACATGACCCGCTTTTAATTTTTTTTTTGTAAATGGTAACTGTTTACAGTGAAATCGATGTATGTGTTGTCCACGAGGCCGTTATAGTCACGTTATTAAAATTTTCTGAGGTAGTGATTTCACATTTTCTCGCGCATGCGTTTCCCGCAAACAAGAAATGCTACTCAAAATGGCGACCTATAAACTCAGGGGAGGAGGATGTGTCCTCTTTTCAGTGAGCAATTACTCGCGTTTGCGTGAACATGTACGCAGCCACATAGGTTACTTATAGAAACGAATTACAATGTATTGGTGGATACTAGACAGGTTGAATGATTTATTCCCCAAATATGTTTGAAACGAGATGAGCCAAAACATCGAATTGAAAACGAACCAGTATCAGTAATTAATTACATATCCATATCGCAAAGTTGTTGAAAACATGCACAGGTACCAAACATATATAGTATATCTAGACGACTGCTTCGTTTTTGTGTAGATGCAACTTGCCTGCGTTATCGTATACGAAACGACGTAACTTACGTCTGTCCTTTACGGAGACTGGGCGTGCAGAGCGCCCTTTGCACCGTGGCCTGGTTGACGCCGTACATTGCCAGCCACCCGAAGGCGCCCCCGATGCTAACGCCCCAGAACGTGTACCGAACCCTCGGGTCCGGGTCAGTACTAAAGCATACGGGAAAAGATTAATTTGACAGTTGTTTTTGTATGTCAAATTGAGCATTTGCAGTTTTCATGCAACAGTAACTGAACGATCAACTGGCGTAGTAACACAACTAATAGGGCAAGTTCACAGGCCACCCCGGTGTTTTAGTCTCGTTTAACCGTCTCTCGCTCGCCTTCGTTAACTCGCCAAGAAGATAGTCTTGTTTAAGAGATGTATTTTGAATGTACACTGCGGTTCGAGGCTATATTTGGCGGAGATAGATCGTAGAAATTGGTGGTGCAGAAAAGTTGATAAACAAGTGGAATTACTTATTGATAAGTATTATTCTTGCCTTAATATCATTCATAAAGTTGCAGTAACATATATTGAGTAGCAGTTGTGCTTAAAGTTAGTTAGTTAAAGTAGTTTACAACACCTTAGTATAGTGAGTGATAATAGGGTAACTTAGCCTTCGATAAGTTGTAAACAAGATTTATGTAGAATATATAGGAGATAAAGTAACAACCATCAAACTACTTATATAAGATAATATCTGTGCAAGCCAGTACTTGGTATATATTTTGATTAGGCATTGTTGTTAAAATTAAGCAAGGGCGATAGTCAGGCGGCGTAACCTAAATAAATAAAGCAGCCTAACGAAACGTAATTGATTGTATTTAAATTAGGTCACTACCGGTAATGTTAGCGTTCGTGATAGGATAAACAGTCGGCTGTGTAATTGAAATCTGTAACATCAAGTGTGCTGTAGTACACAGGAAACAGTCTTTATAAAGACTAAGTTAGTTAAGTTATTAAATAAATTCTGATAGGGATATGGCGCCTTGCAAGCGGCAAGTCAAGGCAAAGCGACACTTGGTGTGCGATCACTACCACAGCTGGGTAGATTTTGCATTGTCCGGCTGTGGGAAGTCATGGGCAGAAATCATGGAGGAAGGATTCACCTTTCAGTGCATTGGGTGTTGGAAGGTGGAGTGTCTGCAGAAGGAGATAGTTAGGTTGACAGATATTGTAAAGGGAATGGAGGTGGGAAGTAGCAAGGAGACAGGTCGAATGGAGAGAGACGACAGGGAGAGAGGTGAGAATACTGCAAGACTGAAGGAGAATAGCAGTGGCAAGAAAACTGAAGAAAGGAGATTGAGAGGAGGGAAGGTGATTGGAGGGGTAGAAAATCGACGACAGAAAACGATACAAGCGTGAAGGTGTGGGGAGAAAGTGACCGTAGAGAAGGAGGGAGGGAAGATGGGACGGGAGAGGAGAGAAGAAAATTAGATGGGAGGAAAGATGAAGGGACGAAAGGAAGTAAGAGCAAATGTGATAGAAGAGAAGTCAATAAAAGGGACGCTGACAAGAGAAAAAGCGACAGGAAAGAATGGATCGGAAGCGAATGTGATAGGAGAGAAGACGACAGGGGGAAAAGACAACAACCAGATAGATGCAAACCGAAGAAGGAGCTACTCTAAGGCAGTGATTGAGAGGGCAATGAGGAACGAGAGGGTGTTTATGGGCGACTCCATTATGAGAAAGACGGACAAGACACTGAGCGAGGGGAAGGACGTCGTCGTTTGTCTACCGGGGGCTAGGATTGAACATGTGACTGACAGGGTAGAGAATGTATTGGGACATGGCCAGGGAGGGTCTATACTGGTATATGTAGGAACAAATAATGCAGACAGGGAGGGAACAACTGGGATAGTACAGAAGTATAGACAGTTAGTGAGGAAGCTAAAGAAGACAAGAGTTGAACAGGTTATTCTGTCAGGAATTTTGCCAGTAATGGGAGGAAGGGGGGCAACGTATAGAAACTGCAAGAGGATGGCGATCAACGCACTAGTTGAGCAGATGTGTGAAGAAGAGGGGGTGGGATTCACAGATTTATGGGGATACTTTGTTGGGAGGGAAGATATGTACATGAGAGATGGCCTCCATCTTAGTGGAAAGGGGGCAGCAGTTTTCTCAGAGAACCTGCTGCGATATGTTGACAGTGGGACAGGTTGCATCTATTTAAACTAGATTCGCAGGGGGGACTCACAGAAAAGCCAGAAACTGGAAATGTTGTG
The DNA here is from genome assembly GCA_020002185.1 of Paraescarpia echinospica. Lineage (NCBI taxonomy): Eukaryota > Metazoa > Annelida > Polychaeta > Sabellida > Siboglinidae > Paraescarpia > Paraescarpia echinospica. The sequence continues at coordinate 76,827,296 of CM034531.1, forward strand.
TATTTAGAACTACGTGTTGAAGCGTAATTACTATTGTTTTGTATCGGCGTAATGATCCATAATTGGATACTATAGAAAGTAGTTCCTGTTCCGCCATCTTATGGTTATGTCGTGTTTTGTAAATATATAGTGTATTTAGACGAACTACGCTACACTGGCGACGAGGATGACTCAAAGAACTCGTCAATCCACTTGCACAGGTCGGTAGAAGAAAAGTGATGAACTGTCACGCTGGTACAAGTGTGCGTTGACTTGTGTCGAACTTTGAAGAGCTCGGAACTCCGGTAAAAACGTGTTACCGTATTCGCTACAATGGCCGCCCCCATTGGCAAAATTGAAACTTTCGACAGCTCGGTAGAATCGTGGCCAGCTTCCTATGAACGGTTAGAACAATATTTTCTGGCGAATGACGTTCCAGATGTGAAACAAGTGCCGGCTTTGCTGAGTCTTATAGGAGGTAAGACGTACAGTCTGCTGAGAGATTTGTGTGCGCCGGATAAACCTGCCACGAAAACATTCGCTCAGTTAACGGCGATACTTAGTCAACATCTGTCACCTAAGCCTCTCGTGATTGCAGAAAGGTTTCGTGTCTACAAGAAGGACCAACAAGAGGGAGAAAGTGTTGCGCAATATGTTGCACAAATTAGAAAACTGTTAGAACATTGTGAATTTGGAGAAAATTTTTGAGATTCCCTGCGAGACCGATTTGTGTGTGGCCTGATAAACGAACATATACAAAAGAGATTGTTGTCAGAAATAACACTGACGTTTAAGCGTGCGGTGGAGATTTCAGTGGCCATGGAAACAGCTACAAGGGATGCTGCTGAACTGGGGCAGTACAGAAATGGTACGGCTGTACACAAAAAGAGGACAATATAGCAAACCATGTTATCGATGTGCACGGTCGGGCCACACCCCGGAATATTGCAAATTCAAAGAGGCACAGTGTCATAAATGCAAAAAGAAATATCAAGCCAGCGTGCCGTGCCAATACACATGGAAACCAACGTTGCCAGGGTAACGATGCATCGCGTAGTAGTACTGGTGGTAAACACATAGGTTCCCAACATGTACACGTGATTGAAGATGTATATGACAGTGATGCTGAGAATGTAGCTGCTCTGGAAATACATACCATGGACCGATCGCCTGATACCAGGATTATTTGGGTAAATCCTAAAATAAATGGTAAATCATTACAAATGGAACTCGATACAGGCTCGGCAGTGTCGGTGATAAACAAGCAACGGTTTGATGAGTACCTTCCCGAAGTAAAGACACAACACACTTCGGTGGTCTTAAAGACCTATTCTGGCGAAGAAATTGCTCCACTCGGCATGGTATATGTCGATGTAGAGTACAATGGACAGCAACAAAACTTGCCATTATATGTGGTCAGAAAGGGGGACCAGCATTGTTTGGGCGCCAGTGGCTTAACAGGATTAAGCTAGACTGGAAGTCCATCAAACACATCACTGCAACGAAGCATACAGGGAGTATGCAGGAACAACTGGATGCACTTAAATTGGAGTTTAAGGAAGTCTTTCAAGCCGGACTTGGAGCCATCCAAGGACCCAAGGCGAAACTCCATCTCAAGGAGGGGGCAACTCCAAAATTCCACAAGGCCAGACAAGTACCCTATTCACTACGCCCGAAAGTTGAAGCAGAACTTGAGAAAGAAGGAATCATCACAAAAGTTGATTGGAGTGAATGGGCAACTCCAATCGTGCCTGTACCTAAGTCAAACGGATCGGTAAGAATTTGCGGTGATTTCAAGGTCACCATAAATCCGGAACTGAAAGTGGATCACTATCCGTTACCCCGGATTGAAGATGTCTTCGCAAATCTCAGTGCAGGTGAGAAATTCACAAAGATTGATCTCCGTCAAGCTTACCTGCAACTCGAAATGGAGGAGGAGTCAAAGAAGTATCTGACTATCAACACGCACAAAGGACTGTTTCAGTACAACCGACTGTTATTTGGCGTCGCATCTGCACCTGCAATCTGGCAAAGAACAATTGACCAGATACTACAGGACATTCCAGGAACACAAGTTATTCTGGATGACATCATCATTACTGGGAAGACTGACCAGGAGCAATTAGAGATTACAATCTCAGGGCTGAAATAACGAAATGTGAATTCTTCAAGGACAGAATCGACAAAGAGGGACTCCACAAAATGCCTGAGAAGATCGACGCTGTATTCAATGCGCCCAGACCGGAGAATGTAGCTCAGCTGAGGGCATACCTAGGCCTGCTTAACTACTATCACCGGTTTCTGCCAAATCTGTCCACAGTAGTATGGCCACTAAGCCAGATGTTGGAGAAAGGCAGGAAATGGCGATGGACTGTACAGTGCGAGAAAGCGTTTTCGGAAACAAAGCACATGATAATCTCCGATCAAGTGTTGACACACTACGACCCGCAGTTGCCAAAAAAGTTGGAATGTGACGCATCAGCTTACGGAATTGGCGCAGTCTTGTCTCACACAATGGCAGATGGAACTGACAGACTAGTCGGATTCGTATCACGTTCACTGACATCGGCAGAACGTAACTATGCCCAAATTGACAAGGAAGCACTTGCGTTGATTTGGGGAGTGAAGAAATTCCACTCATATCTATATGGTCGCCGCTTCACATTAGTGACGGATCATCAGCCTTTGCTATCAATTCTCAGTCCAAGCAAGGGAGTACCGACGATGACATCTGCAAGACTTCAGCGCTACGCATTGTTCTTGTCTGGAATGGACTATGAAATAAAGTTTCGGAATACTTCCAGTCATGCGAACGCTGATGCGTTATCACGTCTTCCTATAAAGGAAACCTACGACCAGGATGAAGAGGTCATTGATCCTGTGGAAGCCTTCCACACATCTCAGTTGGACGCAGTTCCAGTCTCTAGTGCTCAAGTGAGACTTGAAACCCAAAATGACAAAGTTCTGGCGAAAGTATATACTCTAACCAAGGACGGTTGGGCCTACACAGGTGACAAGGAAATTGCTCCTTACTACACGCGACGGAAAGAACTTTCCCTGTCAGAAGGATGTCTGATGTGGGGAATCAATGTGATAATACCATTGAAACTTCGCCCGCAGGTTGTACACTTGCTACACGAAGGACATTTGGGAGTAGTCAAAATGAAATCCTTGGCCAGAAGTCATGTTTGGTGGCCAGGAATTGACCATGATCTTGAACAGATGGCAAAAGGGTGCCCAGGCTGTCAACATGTACAGAAGATGCCCACTCAAGCACCATTACACCCTTGGGAATGGCCGACCAAGCCATGGCAACGTGTGCATGTTGATTACGCCGGCCCCTTTCAAGGAACTATGTTTCTCGTCATCATGGATGCACACTCGAAATGGCCCGAGGTGATCAGCACGCAGTCAACAACCGCTACAAAGACCATCGGAATTCTACGAAGTGTATTCGCTCGTAACGGTCTGCCCGAAATTTTGGTTAGTGACAATGGGCCTCAGTTTACTTCAGATGAGTTTAACAAATTCACCAAAGCCAATGCAATCAAACATCTGAAGTCAGCACCGTATCATCCCGCAACCAACGGATTGGCTGAAAGATTTGTACAAACTTTCAAACAATCTCTTCGTGCGATGAAGTGGGAAGTCGGTTCGGTCGAACAAAAACTTGCAAATTTCCTGATGGCGTACAGGAATACTCCCCACGCAAGGACAAATGAAACGCCAGCTAAGTTGTTCTACGGAAGAAACCTTCGCACTCGACTGGACGCGCTGAAACCAGATTTACGCCGCGACATTGCTGCTAAACAGATGTCATAAGCAAGTCGTTCAACGGTTCAACATCGTGAACTTGCAGTAGGACAATCCGTAGCAGTGCGCGACTATCGTGGGAACGACAAATGGGTTTCCGGTACAATCGTGTTGCGTACTGGTCCGGTGTCATACCAGGTCGAGATAACACCAGGTGTCGTCTGGCGACGGCACATTGAACAAATTTGCCGAGTCTACAATCAAGTCTCCGATTCCAGTGCCGGAAGCCGTGGTTGTGTTTTCCCAGTGGTGATCCTTCGACATCCGTTCACACTGAAGAAGAGAAGAAAGGTGACTCAACACCACAACCCAGCGAAACACGTGTGAAACCATCCACTTCAATGTCTTCGCCCGTGAGAGAAAAACGTTATCCTTCGCGAATGCGCAAGGCACCGCAGAAGCTGGATTTATAAGTTGTGACTCGGAGTACACGTAACTGTTGAAGTTTTGAGACTTCTTGTTAATTGAGATAATTCGAAGACTTGCTTTAATTTAATATCCATTACCTTTTAATTGTACTCGGACTCAATGAGAGTGAACAGATACAAAGTGGAACATTACTTGTTACTAACATTCACAGTAATGACGCTGACTAACACAGAACTAGGACAGTAATTGTACTAGATCATGACTACTGTTATTTTTCTAGAACGGACAAAGTTATTTTTCCTTGCTGTTAGAACTTTGCTATGTTTGCTTCAAAATGTGAAATATAACAGTATCATATCTCCAATAGGGATTACTAAACTAATGGGGAGGAAATGTTGTGTATTTAAAACTACGTGTTGATGCGTAATTACTATTGTTTTGTATCGGCATAATGATCCATAATTGGATACTATAAAAAGTAGTTCCTGTTCCGCCATCTTATGGTTATGTCGTGTTTTGTAAATATATAGTGTATTTAGACGAAATACGCTACAGGAGGCATAGATAAAGACAGCACAAATAAATCAGCAAAGAACAGTCTGGAAAACTCTTCTGAAGCTGGATATAAATGTGTTTGTTTAAATGCAAGGAGTATAGTAAACAAAAGAAATGAACTAAACATTATGGTAGAAGATATTGACCATCACATAATATGTATAACCGAATCCTGGACCACCACCGATATATCAGATGCCGAATTGGGACTGACAGGATATGTAATGTTTAGGAAAGATAGAATAGGAAGAAAGGGAGGTGGAGTTATTTTATATATTAAAGAATCTATCCAGGCTGATGAAATAAGATTAGAAAGAGAAGCAGATTACGAAGAAGCTGTTTGGTGTAACATAGTTACAGGAAAATAACGTTAACAGTTGGGTTAGTTTATCGAAGTCCAAACATAAGCATAGAAGAGAATGAAAAAATACAAAACGCTATAAGGGAAGTAAGCAAACGGGACTGTATTATTATGGGGGATTTTAACCACGGGTATAAACAATGGAAATCTCTACAGAGTATGGGGTGTGAGGACCACAAGTTTTTAGTTTTAGTTCAATATACTTTCCTTTCTTAACATGTGCTAGAACCAACCAGGGGTGAGAATGTGTTAGACATAATTTTGTCCTTACAGAATGAATTAGTTGACAATGTCAAGATATGTGAGCCACTGGGGAGTAGCGATCACAACGGGATACATTTTACCATCAAAGTAAAATCAGAAAGGAATACTAAAAAGCAGTATGGGAGAAATTTCCACAAAGGAAGGTCTAAGGACATGAGGAAATATTTAGCAAAGATAGACTGTAATAACACACTGAAAAATAAGACAGCAACAGAATGCTGGAATATATTAAAGAGTGAAATTAAGTGCATAGTCGATAAATGTGCACTCTTCAAAAAACAAGGGAAACAGTACAAAACACTTATCGAAAGAAGCCATTAGAAAAATTAAGTTTAAACAAATGATGTGGAAGTCATATAAATGTACTGGAAATTATGAAGACTACAACATTTATAAAGAAGCACTTAACCAAGCTACAGCTGAAATTAGAAATTCAAAGTTAAGCTATGAACAACAATTAGCTAGTAATATAAAACATGACAGCAAGAATGTTTATGCGTAAGTTCGAAGCAAACAGAAAGTTCAAAATAGGTCGGTCCTCTAGAAGATAATGCTGGAAATATAATATCAGAGGGATTCTTAATAATAATAATAAGATAACTTCTATTGCGCCTAAATCCTTGGAAACCAAGCTCAAAGGCTCATCAAAACAAAAGGATTGGTCAATCTCAAAATCCAAAAGAGTTTTCCAGTTGTCAACAGATGGGTCAAGGCGCTAGGGAGCTACGGTGGATAAGCAAGGTTGTAAAGATATGTTTTTAAATAGCGACGGAATTTTGTAATATTTTCAATTGATCTAACACTTAGAGGGAGCATATTCCAAAGAGTTGGTGCAGCAACAGAAAACGCCCTAGTTCCAATGTTAGTGTTGACTATAGGAACAAAAAGTAGGTCAGAACTAGATGATCGAAGCTGGATAGGTTTTCTTACATGAGAGTAGTAATAGAGGTGGTGTACCGCGCATGGTTGGATTATGAGGGGAGCAAGCCCATGTTAAGAGATAGGGATTTCCGCCGGGTGCTCATTTTTACTCCGGTTATGATTTATGCAAATGAGTTGAACGGAAGTGGAATTGACCAATCAGGAGCGAGCTGGGCATTGTGGGTAAAGTGGAATTGACCAATCAGGAGCGAGCGAGCTGGGCATTGTGGGCGTGGCTAATTATGCAAATGACCTTATATGGGCATTGTGGGTGTGAGTAGTTATGCAATTGACCAATCACGAGCGAGCTGGGCATTGTGTGCGTGACTAGTTATACAATTGACCAATCACGAGCGAGCTGGGCCTTGTGTGCGTGGCTAGTTCCGACCCCGGGATAAAGTATAGTGAATTTTATCGCAAAGGTATCCGACCACTTTTCGAATTGTTATCCCATGTTAAAGCATAGGCGCTATTATCGTAAAGGTATGCGACCACTTTTTGAATAAAATAAAATATACCGAACAGCATTTGAATATGTCACACACGAGATTGCTTGACCCGTAGGCCGAGGCTTCGCCAAGGGATCGACCCCTTATTTGGTTGACAATGACATGTCGAAAATGTGGTGTTATAATAAGGCGTAATTTATATAATAAAAGGGTTATAAATTCAACGGAGACCGTTGTGTCTGAAGTAAGGTATACGAAATGTAGACTACATATAGGACTATGTTATACCAGAACCTATAGCCTCGTTTTTTCGAACAGAGCGGACATCTTGAAATTATACGTTTGGTGTCTGTTACAAAACCGTACTCGAGACGTGTCTGGACATGTTTGTTTGTTTGTTGCGAGCATGCGCATCCTGTGTGACGTCATCAAACTGCTACGCGCAGTAATTTTGTACCCGAGGTTTACTTGGTTAATCAGATAGTGCTTTGGTTAGCCATTGTTTTGAGCTTTCGTGCTTGAATATAATCCCATCATTTCATGTTATGATTATTGTCGTTATAGCGAGTGAAAAATTACCCTGTTAACTGGTATGAACCGGCATGAACTCGTAATGACTGCTCTGTGACTGTGTGTTGGAAGAACATATCGATATTTGGCCCGTGATAAAACATACGAGATACCAGTATTTGTTATACGAGATTTGTACTTACCAACCGTTGATATCCTGTTTGTAAACTGTTTTGATGGTGTATTCCCTGTTCAAATCTCATCTATTTAAATAAACACGCTATGTGCGATGCACAATGTCGACTCAGTGGCCTTGACACCAAAGATCCTATATCAATGCAAGACGGTGCAGTGCTCGCTATCTACATTGTTCGAGGAAAGTGAAGCGTCATGTTAGAACAATAGACTAGTGTGTTAGCTATCGTTTGTAAGAACTATATCGAGCACAGGGTATAAACAACCCAGTATACCCCTTTGAACTATAACATTAGCTAACATACGACATTTGTACTTACCCAACTTTGTCCTTATACCGATATAGTTAATACTCTTTTGTGAGAATGTGGTTGGCTCTGAAAAGAACCGTTTAAACAACTAAAACAACTAAAACTGTTAAAACGTTATTGGCAGCGTCACCTCAAAAAGAGGTGGTACCAAAGAAAACAACAGCAGCGACGATAAACATCCGTTGAAGAAATATGCACGTCGTTAGTAAGGGGACAAAGGCAGTGCTGTGATATTCCGACATCCGTTGAAGATATAAGCACGTTGGCAGTAAGAGAACGAAGGCAGTGACGAAATATATATCAGTACACGGTACCGACAGTCACGGCGACAGTCCCGGCCCCGGCCCCGACAGCAGTTGGTACACTACCGACCTCGACAGCTGCCCTTCATCTGTCCGGACTGTGGGTCGTCGTTCACAAGCCGAGATAACTGGAAGAGACACATCGCTCGCGTGACTGATCAAAAAGAACAAGAATAAATTACTACATTACCGAGTGATATATTCATATCATACTGAAGGCAACTAATAATGTGTATAATTTCTTTTTATAGCAGTTCGACAGAGCATAAAGGTCACGTGGGCGTGCCGAAAGATTATGGATTGTAGGATAGTACATAACGGTCACGTGGGCGTGCCAAAAGATCACCGACTTCAGAGGACAAACTACACATGTGCAGATGATAGATTAGAAAAGTCAAGCACGGACTGATGAGTAGAATGTACACATTCGAGTGATGTTTGTTGTAAGATAAAACCCGTGCGTTTGATTTGTTCTTCAGTTTGTATTGACGCAAGAAGTGTGAAATATGGCTCCAAAGACAACAACGAAAGGTGGCAGATCGTACAGGGGACAAGAACCACCGTCAACGAAGGAGGGAGATCGATAAACACATTGGTAGTGAGGGGACAAAGGCAGTGACGATATATACCAGCACACGCTAGGTTCTCTACACGGTAAATCTAGAAACAAAACGGTTCTTTTCAGAGCCAACCCCATTTTCACAAAAGAGTATAATGCTAAATGAATTCGGATAAGTACTGCTCTGTGACTGTGTGTTGGAAGAACATCTCTATATTCGACCCGTGATAAAACATACGAGATACCAGTATTTGTTATACGAGATTTGTACTTACCAACCGTTGATATCCTGTTTGTAAACTGTTTTGATGGTGTATTTCCTGTTCAAATCTCATCTATTTAAATAAACACGCTATGTGTGATGCACAATGTCGACTCGGCGGCCTTGACACCAAAGAGCATACATCAATACAAGACGGTGCAGTGCTCGCTATCTACATTGTTCGAGGAAAGTGAAGTGTCATGTTAGAACAGTACAGACACATAATAACCTCCCAGATAAGATGTACCAGTATTTATATAGTTTACCGTATTAAGGATCAAGTGTACAAATGTCCATTAGAACGTTTTTTTTAATCTTTTTTCGTACTATAGTATTTAAATTCGTGCTTCTTCGGTAAAACCTTCCAAACTTGCTTCTGTCATAAAACAACTAACCTGGCATGGGTAACCGAAAACGAACTCATAGATTCAACAGTTATGTTAACCACTTATGTCTATGTGTAGTTCAGTACAGATACGGTAACCACTTATGTCTGTGTAGTTCAGTACAGAGACGTTAGCCAGTTATGTATCTGTGTAGTTCAGTACAGATACGGTAACCACTTATGTCTGTGTAGTGCAGTACAGTTATGTTAACCACTTATGTATGTGTAGTTCAGTACAGATATGGTAGCCACTTATGTCTGTGTAGTTCAGTACAGAGATGTTAATGTACTCAGACCAACTAGTCGGACAAACGAAACACTATAGTTCGACCAACACGCTGAACTAATCGAACTATAGACACTAGTCGGACAAACAAAACACTATAGTTTGGCCAACACGCTGAACTAATCGAACTATAGACACTAGTCGGACAAACGAAACACTATAGTTTGACCAACACGCTACACGAATCGAACTATAGACACTAGTCGGACAAACGAAACACTATGCTTTGACCAACACGTGTCAAGAATTGAACTTAGATCAACTAGACACATCACACGAGACTAAGGCCGAGATATGTCACGAGACTTCGGATGACACGTCATACGAGAGTACCAACGAGACAAGAGACTAGACTATGACCGAGATATGTCACGAGACTACGGATGACACATCACACGAGACTATGGCCGAGATATGTCACGAGACTTCGGATGACACGTCACACGAGAGGACCGACGAGACAAGAGACGAGACTATGACCGAGATACGTCACGAGACTACGGATGACACATCACACGAGACTACGGATGATACATCACACGAGAGTACTGACGGGACAAGAGACGAGACTATGACCGAGATATGTCACGAGACTACGGATGTCACATCATACGAGACTATGGCCGAGATATGTCACGAGACTTCGGATGACACGTCACACGAGAGTACGGATGATACATCACACGAGACTTCGGATGACACATCACACGAGAGTATCGACGAGACAAGAGACGAGACTATGACCGAGATATGTCACGAGACTTCGGATGACACGTCACACGAGAGTACCGACGAGACAAGAGACGAGACTATGACCGAGATATGCCACGAGACTACGGATGACACGACACTTCGGATGACACGTCACACGAGAGTACCGACGAGACAAGAGACGGGACTATAACCGAGATATGTCACGAGACTACGGATGACACATCACACGAGACTATGGCCGAGATATGTCACGAGACTTCGGATGACACGTCACACGAGACTACGGATGACACATCACACGAGACTTCGGATGACACGTCACAAGAGAGTACCGACGAGACAAGAGACGAGACTATGACCGAGATATGTCACGAGACTACGGATGACACGAGACTATGGATGACACATCACACGAGAGTACCGACGAGACAAGAGACGAGACTATAACCGAGATATGTCACGAGACTACGGATGACACATCACACGAGTCTACGGATGACACATCACACGAGAGTACCGTCGAGACAAGAGACGAGACTATGACCGAGATATGTTACGAGACAACGGATGACACATCACACGAGACTATGGCCGAGATATGTCACGAGACTATGACGAGAAAAGAGACGAGACTATGGACGAGATATGTCACGAGACTACGGATAACACATTACACGAGACTACGGATGGCACATCACAATAGACGGGTTATCGCGTAAGATTCCGTCAAAAATATGGAATTCCATGCAATTCGATGTGTTATCGTGTAAGATTCCGTCAAAAAGATGGAATTCCAGGCAATTCGACGTGCTATCGCTTGAGATTCCGTCAAAAAGATGGAATTCCAGACAATTCGTCGTGTTATCGCGTGAGATTCCGTCAAAAAGATGGAATTCCAGGCAATTCGACATGTTATCGCGTGAGATTCCGTCAAAAATATGGAATTCCAGGCAATTCGACGTGTTATCGCGTTAGATTCCGTCACGTCTATTTGCTTTGCTTATCTCGGTCATAGTCTCGTCTCTTGTCTCGGTACTCTCATGTGATGTGTCATCCGTAGTCTCGTGTCATCCGTAGTCTATCTCGGTCATAGTCTCGTCACTTGTCTCGACGGTACTCTCGTGTGATGTGTCATCCGTAGTCTCATGTGATGTGTCATCCATAGTCTCGTGACATATCTCGGTCATAGTCTCGTCTCTTGTCTCGTGTGACGTGTCATCCGTAGTCTCGTGTCATCCGTAGTCTCGTGACATATCTCGGTCATTGTCTCGTCTCTTGTCTCGTCGGTACTCTCGTGTGACGTGTCATCCGAAGTTTCGTGTGATGTGTCATCCGTAGTCTCGTGTGACGTGTCATCCGAGGTCTCGTGACATATCTCGGCCATAGTCTCGTGTGATGTGTCATCCGTAGTCTCGTGACATATCTCGGTCATAGTCTCGTCTCTTGTCTCGTCGGTACTCTCGTGTGATGTGTCATCCGTAGTCTCGTGTCATCCGTAGTCTCGCGACATATCTCGGTCATAGTCTCGTCTCTTGTCTCGTCGGTACTCTCGGGTGATGTGTCATCCGTAGTCTCGTGTGATGTGTCATCCGTAGTCTCGTGACATATCTCGGTCATATTCTCGTCTCTTGTCTCGTCGGTACTCTCGTGTGACGTATCATCCGAAGTCTCGTGTCATCCGTAGTCTCGTGGCATATCTCGGTCATAGTCTCGTCTCTTGTCTCGTCGGTACTCTCGTGTGACGTGTCATCCGAAGTCGCGTGACATATCTCGGTCATAGTCTCGTCTCTTGTCTCGTCGGCACTCTCGTGTGATGTGTCATCCGAAGTCTCGTGTGATGTATCATCCGTACTCTCGTGTGACGTGTCATCCGAAGTCTCGTGACATATATCGGCCATAGTCTCGTCTCTTGTTTCGTCGGTACTCTCGTGTGATGTGTCATCCGAAGTCTCGTGTGATGTGTTATCCGTAGTCTCGTGACATATCTCGGTCATAGTCTCGTTTCTTGTCTCGTCGGTACTCTCGTGTGACGTGTCATCCGAAGTCTCGTGTCATCCGTAGTCTCGTGGCATATATCGGTCATAGTCTCGTCTCTTGTCTCGTCGGTACTCTCGTGTGACGTGTCATCCGATTTCTCGTGACATATCTCGGTCATAGTCTCGTCTCTTGTCTCGTCGGTACTCTCGTGTGATGTGTCATCCGAAGTCTCGTGTGATGTATCATCCGTACTCTCGTGTGACGTGTCACCCGAAGTCTCGTGACATATCTCGGCCATAGTCTCGTCTCTTGTCTCGTCGGTACTCTCGTGTGATTAGTCATTCGAAGTCTCGTGTGATGTGTTATCCGTAGTCTCGTGACATATCTCGGTCATAGTCTCGTCTCTTGTCTCGTCGGTACTCTCGTGTGACGTGTCATCCGAAGTCTCGTGTCATCCGTAGTCTCGTGGCATATCTCTGTCATAGTCTCGTCTCGTCGGTACTCTCGTGTGACGTGTCATCCGAAGTCTCGTGACATATCTCGGTCATAGTCTCGTCTCGTGTCTCGTCGGTACTCTCGTGTGATGTGTCATCCGAAGTCTCGTGTGATGTATCATCCGTACTCTCGTGTGACGTGTCATCCGAAGTCTCGTGACATATCTCGGCCATAGTCTCGTATGATGTGTCATCCGTAGTCTCGTGACATATCTCGGTCATAGTCTCGTCTCTTGTCTCGTCAGTACTCTCGTATGACGTGTCATCCGAAGTCTCGTGACATATCTCGGCCATAGTCTCGTGTGATGTGTCTAGTTGATCTAAGTTCAATTTGTGACACGTGTTGGTCAAAGCATAGTGTTTCGTTTGTCCGACTAGTGTCTATAGTTCGATTCGTGTAGCGTGTTGGTCAAACTATAGTGTTTTGTTTGTCGGACTAGTGTCTATAGTTCGATTAGTTCAGCGTGTTGGTCAAACTATAGTGTTTTGTTTGTCCGACTAGTGTCTATAGTTCGATTAGTTCAGCGTGTTGGTCAAACTATAGTGTTTCGTTTGTCCGACTAGTTGGTCTGAGTACATTAACATCTCTGTACTGAACTACACAGACATAAGTGGCTACCATATATGTACTGAACTACACATACATAAGTGGTTAACATAACTGTACTGCATAACTGTACTGCATTAAAAAAACGTTCTAATGGACATTTGTACACTTGATCCTTAATACGGTAAACTATATAAATACTGGTACATCTTATCTGGGAGGTTATTATGTGTCTGTACTGTTCTAACATGACACTTCACTTTCCTCGAACAATGTAGATAGCGAGCACTGCACCGTCTTGTATTGATGTATGCTCTTTGGTGTCAAGGCCGCCGAGTCGACATTGTGCATCACACATAGCGTGTTTATTTAAATAGATGAGATTTGAACAGGGAATACACCATCAAAACAGTTTACAAACAGGATATCAACGGTTGGTAAGTACAAATCTCGTATAACAAATACTGGTATCTCGTATGTTTTATCACGGGTCGAATATAGAGATGTTCTTCCAACACACAGTCACAGAGCAGTACTTATCCGAATTCATTTAGCATTATACTCTTTTGTGAAAATGGGGTTGGCTCTGAAAAGAACCGTTTTGTTTCTAGATTTACCGTGTAGAGAACCTAGCGTGTGCTGGTATATCTCGTCACTGCCTTTGTCCCCTCACTACCAATGTGTTTATCGATCTCCCTCCTTCGTTGACGGTGGTTCTTGTCCCCTGTATGATCTGCCACCTTTCGTTGTTGTCTTTGGAGCCATATTTCACACTTCTTGCGTCGATACAAACTGAAGAACAAATCAAACGCACGGGTTTTATCTTACAACAAACATCACTCGAATGTGTACATTCTACTCATCAGTCCGTGCTTGACTTTTCTAATCTATCATCTGCGCATGTGTAGTTTGTCCTCTGAAGTCGGTGATCTTTCGGCACGCCCACGTGACCGTTATGTACTATCCTACAATCTATAATCTTTCGGCACGCCCGTGTGACCTTTACGCTCTGTCGAACTGCTATAAAAAGAAATTATACACATTATTAGGTGCCTTCAGTATGATATGAATATATCACTCGGTAATGTAGTAATTTATTCTTGTTCTTTTTGATCAGTCACGCGAGCGATGTGTCTCTTCCAGTTATCTCGGCGTGTGAACGACGACCCACAGTCCGGACAGATGAAGGGCAGTTGTCGAGGTCGGTAGTGTACCAACAGCTGTCGGGGCCGGGGCCGGGACTGTCGCCGTGACTGTCGGTACCGTGTACTGATATATATTTCGTCACTGCCTTCGTTCTCTTACTGCCAACGTGCTTATATCTTCAACGGATGTCGGAATATCACAGCACTGCCTTTGTCCCCTTACTAACGACGTGCTTATTTCTTCAACGGATGTTTATCGTCGCTGCTGTTTGTGTTGTTTTCTTTGGTACCACCTCTTCTTGAGGTGACGCTGCCAATAACGTTTTAACAGTTTTAGTTGTTTTAGTTGTTTAAACGGTTCTTTTCAGAGCCAACCACATTCTCACAAAAAAGTATTAACTATATCGGTATAAGGACAAAGTTGGGTAAGTACAAATGTCGTATGTTAGCTAATGTTATAGTTCAAAGGGGTATACTGGGTTGTTTATACCCTGTGCTCGATATAGTTCTTACAAACGATAGCTAACACACTAGTCTATTGTTCTAACATGACGCTTCACTTTCCTCGAACAATGTAGATAGCGAGCACTGCACCGTCTTGCATTGATATAGGATCTTTGGTGTCAAGGCCACTCAGTCGACATTGTGCATCGCACATAGCGTGTTTATTTTAATAGATGAGATTTGAACAGGGAATACACCATCAAAACAGTTTACAAACAGGATATCAACGGTTGGTAAGTACAAATCTCGTATAACAAATACTGGTATCTCGTATGTTTTATCACGGGCCAAATATCGAGATGTTCTTCCAACACACAGTCACAGAGCAGTCATTACGAGTTCATACCGGTTCATACCAGTTAACAGGGTAATTTTTCACTCGCTATAACGACAATGATCATAACATGAAATGATGGGATTATATTCAAGCACGAAAGCTCAAAACAATGGCTAACCAAAGCACTATCTGATTAACCAAGTAAACCTCGGGTACAAAATTACTGCGCGTAGCAGTTTGATGACGTCACACAGGATGCGCGTGCTCGCAACAAACAAACAAACATGTCCAGACACGTCTCGAGTACGGTTTTGTAACAGACACCAAACGTATAATTTCAAGATGTCCGCTCTGTTCGAAAAAACGAGGCTATAGGTTCTGGTATAACATAGTCCTATATGTAGTCTACATTTCATATGCCTTACTTCAGACACAACGGTCTCCGTTGAATTTATAACCCTTTTATTATATAAATTACGCCTTATTATAACACCACATTTTCGACATGTCATTATCAACCAAATAAGGGGTCGATCCCTTGACGAAGCCTCGGCCTACGGGTCAAGCAATCTCGTGTATGACATATTCGAATCCTGTTCGGTATATTTTATTTTATTCAAAAAGTGGTCGCATACCTTTACGATAATAGCGCCTATGCTTTAACATGGGATAAAAATTCGAAAAGTGGTCGGATACCTTTGCGATAAAATTCCCTATACTTTATCCCGGGGTCGGAACTAGCCACGCACACAAGGCCCAGCTCGCTCGTGATTGGTCAATTGTATAACTATTCACGCACACAATGACCATTTAAGGTCATTTGCATAATTATCCACGCCCACAATGCCCAGGTCGCTCCTGATTGGTCAATTCCACTTCCGGGAGCAAAATCCGTTCAACTCATTTGCATAAATCATAACCGGAGTAAAATGAGCACCCGGCGGAAATCCCTATCTCTTAACATGGGCTTGCTCCCCTCATAATCCAACCATGCGCGGTACACCACCTCTATTACTACTCATGAGTAAGCAATAAATGCAAATAAGAAGGTTGCTTATTGGACAGTGCCTGGCATGTAATGGTACAGATCTGAAATATTATACGATATTGTACAGGAAGCCAATGCAGACTTCAAAAGTGGTACAGAGCGAGAAAAACGAGGAGATCTTGTAACTACTCTTGCTAGACAATTTTGGACACGCTGAAGTTTTGTGATATCCTTGCTAACAATATTATAAAGGAGGGAATTGCAATAGTGAAGTCTGCTGCTAACAAGCGCTGTTGCAATAGTCTTAGCAACAGAAAATGACATATACCGGCGAATACGGCGAAGATCACGAATATGATAAAAACAGCAGCGACATGTTTGAGATATGTGTTGTGGGAAATTGAAAGTACTATCAAAGATCACTCCTAGATTCCGCACGGAGGTTGCTGGCGTGATATACTGATTCAAAATACGCGTAGGGATAAAACCATCCAGTTTACTACGCTGCATTGGAGTACCAATAATGATCAATTCAGTTTTATTTGCATTTAATTTGTTGTGCTAATGTGAGACCTTAGACGACTTGCTACAACCTTTTTCTAGTATTTTGGAAATGAAGCTGAGATTAGAAATAGGTATATAACTGTTTAGGTCTTGTTTAGGCAGAGATGACTTCTTAAGTGGTGTGACATGGGCGTATTTGAAATCATCAGGAAAACAGCCAGAGCAAAGTGATGCATTTATAATATTTGTTATAGGTCCAATTAGTGTATCAAGACATGCTTTTAACAATGTTGTTGGAAATGGATCAAGTGCACAAGATGTATTTGGGGAGGACATAATTTGTCCCTAATTTCAACAACTGTTGCAGGTTCAAATGATACAAGTTGAGAATTTACTTGTGGAAAGTCCACACTGACATTACTTATATTATGACGTGGGATAGCAGAACGAATAATACTGATTTTATTCTTAAAGTGACTAGAGAACGAATCACATAGAGACTTAATTGACACATGATCAGGTAGCGATGGAGTAGGCCGTCTGCGTAGAATGTTATTGACGCAGTTCCATAACTGACGCGGATTATCAGACTTATTTATGACCATATTTGTAAAATAATCTGATTTAGCTTTAGCAATTTGTCTGTTACAGAGGTGACATTGCTTAGAATAGCGCGATCTATCTAATGGCGAGCGTGATTTGCGCCATACACGCTCTAAATAACGACGACGCCTTTTAGATGGTATAATTTCGGAAGTCATCCATGGAGCCGGTGGCCTTTCTGACATCCATTTGGATGTTATAGGTGCGTGTTTGTCAAGTAATGCATTGAGTACTTGACAGTACTGTTGATATAAGTCAGATAGATGTTTTTTTTTATCTGTGATAAGAATATCGGTCATTAAAGCTGTAATGTCAAACCTATGAATGGCTCTGTAAGACACATTGCGTTTCGACTGTAAAGGAGTTATAGAAACGTTAATATTAGCAATGACAGTATGGTGGTCCGATAACCCATCTGAAACAGTAGGTGCTTGGATATTATTACAAGTTGAACGGGTTATCAAGAGGTCAGGCCAATGGCCATGTACATGTGTCGAAAAGGTAACATTTTGTTTCAAATCAAATGATGCCAGAATATCATCAAACGTAGTTGTAGTTGTAGAAGGTATATCCAAATGTAGATTAAAATCTCCAAGAATATAAAATTCTGAATGAATAACTGCCAGATTTTCCAACATATCCTGAAAGTCTTCAAAGAAATTGGCCGGATGTCCTGGAAGGCGATAGATACAAACAAAGTATGCGGAGAAAGAAGAATATGAAATTTAAGCACAGATGGACTAAAAACTAGAGTATTCAGGGTTAGAATGTAATTTAAATTTGAACTGCTGTGATATAAGAAAGCCAACACCCACCACCGCCAGAAGGGGAAACGTCAGCAATGCATGCATGTGTATCATGTGGTCTGAGCCAGGTCTCGGTTACAGCTAGAATGTTTATTTTCTTTGAAATTAATAAATCACAAAGTGAGGCTGTCTTATCTCGTACAGATCGAACGTTTGTAGTGGCCACCCGAATGTTTCGTCTAACAGTTGGCCCATGATTGAGACTTACATCTCAAATTATTACTAATTTCAATGTTGGCGTAGAGCGGGGGATTGGCAGTAACTTTCCATTATAACAAACATGAAGAGATGGCAAACTATGCAAACTTGAAGTAGAATGATGAATTTTAGTGTAATTAGGAAAAATCACATTAAAATGATTATATGTCAATGGTTTGCATGAAACAAAATCTATATCCCTTACAGCAACAGAGCAAGACAAGCAGAAAACACCCAATAAGAATAATGGTGACATAATTATGTTAGACTATTATCATATTTAGTAGAAATTAATAGATCATATAATTTATATCATATAGATAATAAATAGTAAAGAATGTTAAACCCAGAGCTAACGCTAAGCCTACGGCGTAAGTAAAAATCTGAATTATATTTACAAGATCAGTAGAGTCTCAATTTTAACAATAAAGCCTAGTTTATTTAATTAGAAAATGTTGAACTGGGGCCCACTCCGGTATCTAAATTGAGACTCACAGGCCTATTAAGGGAGGGAGAACTATTTATATTTATTAGAATTCACTCAGCCGTAGCCTTAGTCTTAGATAGGCAGAAACTGACTGTAGTGTCAATCACTCAATGGCAATTAACTGCACCATGATTCCTTTTTAAATACCGTATTTATTGTAATAATATAAAATGCCAATAGTAATCTAAAAGGTCAATTGAAAAAAACCACAGGCAACATGTTTTGTAACTTAATCATTTAACAATATAATAGGTACAAACGACAACATTTAAACAAACACAAAAACTAAACATTGCCGACCGGCGAAAGTGAGTGATAATCATAAAGGCTTTAACTCCGGTTTTATTAAGTTGAATATGACAGGACTAAAATTTGTTAAAATATGCTTATAATGTAAAGATATTTAGCTTATGGTTGAATTCTTTATTCTGTAGCGCTTTACAAGTTACATAATATTAAAAGTAATATATTCAAAATAATTAGTATGCTATAGTTGAACATTAAACGAAAGATAACTTTTGAAAGTAAACATTATGCCACGCCCCTAGCGACCCAATTAATTAATGGCAGAAGACCTGAATGAGCATTTTAGTTCAGTGTTTACCAGAGAAGATATTAGTTCACTGCCAGTACCAGAGGCTAAGTTCAAGGGGGCAGATTCAGACTATTTGGGACAGTTAATTGTAACCCCGGTAATGGTAGCTAAGAAAATAAGGGCTATGAAGAATAATTAATCACCTGGAGTGGATGGGATTCCGCTCAAACTACTATTGGAAATTGTACAACAAATTAGCGTACCGCTTACAACAGTTTTCAATTTTTCATTAAAAGAGGGAGTGGTTCCTTTAGAATGGAAAGAGGCAAAAATTATACCGTTATTTAAAAAGGGTTCGAGAAAAAAGTTAGAGAACTATAGACCAGTGAGTTTAACATCAATGATTTGCAAATTATTAGAAAGAATAATTAAAGATCATATGGTGGATTTTCTTGTTAAACATAACTTGATAAACCCACCTGAACATGTTTTTTGTTAAAGCGAGGTAATGCTTAACAAATATGTTTTGTTTTTTGGAAGACATCAATAAGTGGGTAGATGAGGGATCACCAGTAGATATTGTCTACTTAGATTTTCAAAAAGCTTTCGACAAAGTACCACATCAAAGATTACTGCTTAAACTAAAGGCCCATGGCATAAAAATGGTATAATAAACTGGATAGAAAAATGGCTGATTGGCAGAACTCAACGTGTAGTAGTTGATGGGGAGGCTTCAAACTGGAAATCGGTATTGAATGGGGTACCACAGGGATCAGTACTAGGACCTATATTATTCTTAATATATATCAACGATTTGGATGATGAAATAACAAGCAAGGTGTTGAAATTTGCGGATGATACAAAAGTGTTTAGAAGGATTAAAAGTGATAGAGATAGACAACATTTACAAGATGATCTTGACAAGTTGATCAAATGGTCTGAAAAGTGGCAAATGCTGTTCAATTTTGGGAAATGTAAATGCCTCCACGCAGGACATGGGAATGAAGAGGTAGAATACACAATGGGAGGTACTGTACTAAGTACTACTGTAAAAGAAAAGGACTTAGGGTTAACCATTAGTACTGATATGAAGGTTTCAGAGCAGTGCGGAATTGCAGCTTCAAAGGAATATCAAATCCTTGGATTAATTAGGCGAAACATAACGTATAAGGAAAAGGAGCTAATAATACCGCTGTACAAAACAATAGTTAGGCCTCATTTAGAATATTGTATTCAAGCGTGGAGGCCATATCGCAGGAAGGACGTAGCTATGCTAGAAAGAGAGCAGAGGAGAGCAACTAAAATGATACCAAAACTGAGTGATCTTAGTTACGAAATACGCCTAAAAATGCGGCTTAACAACACTAGAGACCATGAGATTGAGAGGAGATCAGATAGAAGTGTTTAAAATAATGAATGGTTATGAAAATATTGATATAATTTTTTTTTCTCAGTTAAGAAAGATAGAAGGACTAGAGGACATGAAGTTACATTAGCAAAGGAGCAGTGTAGATTAGATATAAGAAAGTTATCATTTTTACAAAGGACTGTAAATTAATGGAACAGATTATCTGCTGATTGTGTGGGTGCGTGAATATGTTTAAAAATAAAATCGACACATACCTCAGAAGGGCGGAATACACATAGATAAAAGGGTCGGACTCTCGATAAGCCAAAGGGCTTCCTTGTCCACCTGCCACGTAGAGTTAATTCTCTGGGTGGCAATCTTGTTAAATCATTGTTTTGGATTAATTCATCGATACGTGTATAATAATGATTAATGTTTATATATTATATATGTTTTCGAAATTAAGTTACAAAATATCACTACACAAAATAAAATATATCTTAAAGTAAGAGAACATGAATATCTTTCGACTAAGCGATGTACCACCTGGTAACTAAGCGGGTGATGGTAAACAAAGTAAACATGCCAACAAATATTTTGGTTTAATTTGTTGCGAGACTTGTTTCAATAGAATTAAAATGTTCAATAATTTCGAAAACTTAGTATTACTTGATAACAGTTTCATTTAATTTAATTGTTTACGTCATATTTGACCTGGGAGCCAATCATGATCTCTACCCGGATTTGGGGTAAAGCCGCCTAGCTAACAAACATTTTGAAATAAACTTATTATTCCAGGCAGTTGTGAGGGCGCTATGCAGTGCTAGCACCTCACGGCGCCTGGATAACCGAGGCTATGTCTCTTCGTTTTTTCATAGCAAGATGTTAAGAGAATATAATAGTGCACTTTTGTAATATCAAGTGTGTGTTAGAAATACAACGCACGTTGACTTACTTAAAGAATACGACTCTTTCGCCATCTGCAAACTTCTGCCAAATTTTACCGAAGCCGCCGTGGTCAATACAGCCCTGGATGATGATGGCGAAGAGACCAAGAAACATGATGCCGACTTGGAAGACGTCAGTCCACATGACAGCCTTCATACCACCCTGAAACATAGACTTAACTTTAGTTGGAAGACGTCAGTCCACATGAAAGTCTTCATGGCGCCCTGAAACATAGAGAGAACTTTAGTTGGAAGACATCAGTCCACATGACAGCCTTCATGCCGCCATGAAACATAGAGAGAGAACTTTAGTAGGAAGACGTCGGTCCACACGAAAGCCTTCATGGTGCCCTGAGATACAGAGAGAACTTTAGTTGGAAGACGTTAGTCCACATGATAGAATTCGTGGCACCCTGAAATATAGAGAGAACTTTAGTTGGAAGACGTCAGTCCACATGACAGCCTTCGTGTCGCCCTAAAACATAGAGAGAACTTTAGTTGGAAGAAGCCAATCCAAATGAAAGCCTTCATGCCGCCATAAAATATAGAGAGAACTTTAGTTGGAAGACGTCAGTCCACATGAAAGCCTTCAGGGCGCCCTGAAACACATAGAAAACTTTTGTTGGAAGACGTCAGTCCACATGAAAGCCTTCATGGCGCCCTGAAACACAGAGAGAACTTTAGATGGAAGACGTTAGTCCACATGAAAGCCTGCATGCCGCCCAGAAACATAGAGAGAACTTTTGTTGGAAGACGTTAGTCCACATGAAAGCCTTCATGCCGCCCAGAAACATAGAGAGAACTTTTGTTGGAAGACGTTAGTTCATATGAAAGTCTTCATGCCGCCTAGAAACATAGAGAGAATTTTAGTTGGAAAACGTCAGTCCACATGAAAGCCTAGATGGCGCCCTGAAACACAGAGAGAATTTTAGTTGGAAGACGTTAGTCCACATGAAAGCCTCCATGGCGCCCTGAAACACAGAGAGAATTTTAGTTGGAAGACGTTAGTCCACATGAAAGCCTTCATGCCGCCCAGAAACATAGAGCGAACTTTAGTTGGAAGACGCCAATCCACATGAAAGCCTTTATGCCGCCCTGAAACATGGAGAGAACTTTAGTTGGAAGACGTTAGTCAACATGAAAGCCTTCATGCCGCCCAGAAACATAGAGAGAACTTTAGTTGGAAGACGTTGGTCCACATGAAAGCCTTCATGCCGCCCAGAAACATAGAGAGAATTTTAGTTGGAAGACGTCAGTACACATGAAAGCCTTCAGGGCGCCCTGAAACACATAGAAAACTTTTGGTGGAAGACGTCAGTCCACATGAAAGCTTTCATGGCGCCCTGAAACATAGAGAGAACTTTAGTTGGAAGACGCCAGTCCACATGAAAGCCTCCATGGCGCCCTGAAACACAGAGAGAACTTTAGTTGGAAGACGTCAGTCCACATGAAAGCCTAGATGGCGCCCTGAAACACAGAGAGAAATTTAGTTGGAAGACGTTAGTCCACATGAAAGCCTTCATGCCGCCCAGAAACATAGAGAGAACTTTAGTTGGAAGACGCCAGTCCACATGAAAGCCTTTATGCCGCCCTGAAACATGGAGAGAACTTTAGTTGGAAGAAGTTAGTCCACATGATAGCCTTCATGTTACCATAAAACATAGAGAGAACTTTAGTTGGAAGACGTCAGTACACATGAAAACCTTCATGACCCTCTGAAACATAGAGCGAACTTTAGTTGGAAGACGCCAGTCCACATGAAAGCCTTTATGCCGCCCTGAAACATGGAGAGAACTTTAGTTGGAAGACGTTAGTCAACATGAAAGCCTTCATGCCGCCCAGAAACATAGAGAGAACTTTAGTTGGAAGACGTTGGTCCACATGAAAGCCTTCATGCCGCCCAGAAACATAGAGAGAACTTTAGTTGGAAGAAGCCAGTCCACATGAAAGCCTTCATGGCGCTCTGAAACACAGAGAGAGCTTTAGTTGGAAGACGTCAGTACACATGAAAACCTTCATGACTCTCTGAAACATAGAGAGAACTTTAGATGGAAGACGTCAGTCCAGGTGAAAGCCTTCATGGCGCTCTGAAACACAGAGAGAACTTTAGTTGGAAGACATTAGTCCCCATGAAAGCCTTCATGCCGCCCAGAAACATAGAGCGAACTTTATTTGGAAGACTTTAGTCCACATGAAAGCCTTCATGCCGCCCAGAAACATAGAGAGAATTTTAGTTGGAAGACGTCAGTACACATGAAACCCTTCATGACCCTCTGAAACATAGAGAGAACTTTAGTTGGAAGACGTCAGTCCACATGAAAGCCTTCATGGCGCTCTGAAACACAGAGAGAACTTTAGTTGGAAGACGTTAGTCCACATGATAACCTTCATGCCACCCTGAAACATAGAGAGAACTTTAGTTGGAAGACGTTAGTCCATATGATAGCCTTCATGTTACCATAAAACATAGAGAGAACTTTAGTTGGAAGACGCCAGTCCACATGAAAGTCTTCATGGCGCTCTGAAACACAGAGAGAGCTTTAGTTGGAAGACGTTAGTCCATATAATAGCCTTCATGGCGATCTGAAACACAGAGAGAGCTTTAGTTGGAAGACGTTAGTCCATATGATAGCCTTCATGTTACCATAAAACATAGAGAGAACTTTAGTTGGAAGACGCCAGTCCACATGAAAGTCTTTATGGCGCTCTGAAACACAGAGAGAGCTTTAGTTGGAAGACGTTAGTCCATATGATAGCCTTCATGGCGATCTGAAACACAGAGAGAGCTTTAGTTGGAAGACGTTAGTCCATATGATAGCCTTTATGTTACCATAAAACATAGAGAGAACTTTAGTTAGAAGACGCCAGTCCACATGAAAGTCTTCATGGCGCTCTGAAACACAGAGAGAGCTTTAGTTGGAAGACGTTAGTCCATATGATAGCCTTCATGGCGATCTGAAACACAGAGAGATCTTTAGTTGGAAGACGTTAGTCCATATGATAGCCTTCATGCCGCCCTGAAAGCAGATGGTACAATATACAATTTATTGGGACTGTGTGAATGTGGATCCGGCAAACATGAACACGCACACGTTCAGACACACATCGAAACACACGCACACGCACACGCACACGCACATGTACACGCACGCTCGCACGCACACACATACACATGTATGTTTTCTTTACGTCACCTTTATATTGAGGTCAAACACCAACTTACATTCCATGAATTTTTTTCTAAAACTATTAGCATCCGTGCACAACACGTAACCGATAGAGGGCTCCACACGCATGTTCGCAACATAATGTGTCCAGCAATGCAACTATAATTTCATAATGTTTCCGTTTTTTCCGATTACTAGGGAACTACATATTTACTTCTAGACGCGGTCTTTTCATGACAAAAAAATATATACGATGATACGGTTTAATAATGATATCTAAAAATACATTTAATTTCCACTGTACTTTACTCCTACGAATGGAGTGTGAATAACGGTAATTGTTTAATAAATTTATACTAATATAAATCACAGCGTCACTGGGTTACAGCCTTGTTTTCGATTTTAGCGTATTCATTAAGAGTTGCCGACTATCGGCAATAGTATCACGAGTCCTCATTCCACCACCGTGGATTAATATTTCATGTGACTACAATTTCGGATGGAACATAGAAACAAATGTCCCTAAACATAAATATCATTCTCAGATGATTGGCGCTCTAGCGGGGTGCTGGGATTGACACAATGCATACCTATATTATCATGGAAAGGGAAAATGAGAACCAGCAACTAACCAACGTAGTGTAGAATATGCAGACGAAGCCAGTGATGCAGACCGTCGCCCACACGTTGAAGCCTGTCACTGTGGTACAGACAAAAAGTAGTGTTAGAGATGAATACGATATCATTGCAAAGTCAATGTCAATATGAATCTGGAGAGATATACAATTTGCACAAACTACGTACATTTATGGAGTGGATTTATGGATATGTTAACTGTAAAACAAAGAAATATGAATGACAACTTAGAATACATGTAGTTAAGGAACGCTCTACTACCGTGATCGCCAACAGAGGTAAATATGCATCCGCTAGAGCGTTGTCAAAAGCAAGCTGCAAATATAGTACATATTTAACAAACAAAAACAACCAAAATGCCACAATGAATGATGGGAAATAATGAAAATGGCAACTTACCCATAGTGAGTGCGAGAGCCGGAGTATACAGAACGATGGCCATGTACAAGACCTGTTACGGCAGAGAATAATAACTGAATTCGTAACTGAAGTGCGTCGGTCTGTCCGTGGGACAGACCGACGCACAGACAGACCGACGGATCGACGAATCAACAGTACCGGGGCGACGGACCAACATACCGACGGACGGACGGACGGACGGACCGACCGACCGACCGACCGACCGATGCTGTTGCATGCGCTGTACATATCTGCTTTCTTCTGACTCCAGACTTCTTTCCACCCGTGATACCGGAAAGCATGCTCCACATTGATGAGCCGTTTAAAAGTAAACAAAAGACAAATTTGGGGGTCCGGTTTCTTGGCTAATCATATTGGGTATATTTATCTCTCAAGAAACTTTTTTTTTCTGTATAATTTCGTCTTCACCAGATTGAATTTACGGTCGTGTCACATGACCTACGTCATGTGACACAAGCTGGAGCATGACTGGCGGGAGCTCCAGGCTGACATCTCTGTTCAGAGCTCCCGCCAGTCATGCTCCAGCTGTCTCCATGACAACGTAGTTCCAAATAGCCTACAGCTATATTCGACGGTGAAGGGAATAAAAGCGTTAACTATCATGAAAAAGCTGTTAAACATCAGAATATCTCAGTGCCATTTCACGGTGAATAAATTACAAGACCTTGAGTACGGACAGGACGACCAAGATTCTACCAGCAGACAAGGGTACGCCAACAGTGATTATGAAGGCCGCCAGAGTGTACATCAGAGTGTACATCACAGTATACATCAGAGTGTACAAAAGAAAACTAGTCAACACCATGAAAGAGTGGAAAAGGACCAAGACTATATCGCATGCCCTATACCGTAGGATCTACCCTACATCAGAAGCAGTGCCACAATTCTATGGATTGCCTAAGATTCACAAGGACAACGTACCAGTAAAGCTTATCGTTTCAAGTATAGACAATATAATGTACAAGACACCAAAGTACTTAGCCACCATTCTTAGCCCACTGGTTGATAAAACTGAACGTTTTGTGAAAAACAGCGCACAATTTGTAAAAAAAATCGAAGAGTTGGAAGTTCCACCAGGGAGGGAAATGGTATCATTCGATGTGACAGCCTGTTCATTAGTATTCCAGTGACAGAGGCAGTATCAGTGATCAAGGACCGATTAAATCAGGACCAACACTGAAAGACAGATATGAACTATCAGTAGATAACCAGAATGTTATAAATCGGTCTAAACACCGCATATTTCAGTTATAATCGAGTATTCTACAAGCAGACGAAGGGAGTGGCCATGGGTTCACCGGTGTCCCCGATAGTGGTGAAAAAAAACCATGGAACATTTTGAAGAAATTAAGAACCATCAGGGAAGCACCTCACCCTCCAGACATCTGGCTGAGATATGTGGATAATACATTCACAGTGCTCCAAGAGAGTGAAGTAGAACTGTTCACACACCATCAGAATTCAATGAACGATAACACCAAGTTCACAGTAGAACCAGAACATGACAACACCCTAGCCTGTCTAGACACATGTATATGTCTCAAGGACGATGGATAAACCAAGGTTAAGGTGTATCGGAAGGCAACACACAGAGACCAGTATTTTAACAGGGATTCAAACCACACATTAAAACACAAACGATCAGTGGTGAGGACACTCTTCCAAAGGGCAGACAGATTGATAACTGAAGAGGAGGTTACGACTAAAGCACATCAAGAAAGTTCTGAAAACGAACGGTTACAAACCATGGATGTTTAACACCACACAACCAATGACAAATAAGGAGAATGTGAACACCAAAGAAACCAACAGAAGACAACATGTCATATGTCTACCCTAAATCAGTGAGCTGTCTGAATAATTGGCAAGGATTTTCAAGCCCTACAACATGCCAGTGTACCACAAACCTATCAACACCCCGAGGTCCCAGCTGGTACACCCAAAATACAAAACAGACAAGGCAGCAAAGTGTGGGGTGGTGTATGACACCCAATGCCCAGAATGCGACCAACATTACATAGGAGAAAGAGCAAGGACATTGGACACACGATTGAAAGAACATATATCGTGTCGCCAACCCCTATCAGCGATAAGTGAACACAAGTTGAACACAGGCCACCAGTGTTTGATGAAATACCTCGAGGAGACCTGACACAGGAGAAAGATCAATGAGGCGATTAACATCTACAGGAGGAAGCCTTAACTCAACAGAGACGTCGGCCAGGAGCTCCCGCCAGTCATGCTCCAGCTTGTGTCACATGACGTAGGTCATGTGACACCACCGTAAATTCAGTCTGTTGAAGAAGGCCGCCATATGCGACCGAAGTTATACAGAGAAAAAACAAAACAGTTTCTTGAGAGATAAATACACCCAATAACTTGTTTGGTGTTATGCAGTGGTTCACCCAGAATGTGATTTCAAAGTGGAAGACAACAAACAAAACCTCCGATATCCTGGAGACTGACATCTTGCTTCTGACGCGTAGTCTTGACCAAGCGTCATCAATTCGTTCAAATACATGGGTTTGTTGTCAACACATCATATAATGCGGTTCGGTCGGTTTGCAATAAACCGTGATTTTACAATATATCATTCGGCTAAACATTGTTTCCATAATAAACCACTGACGTTAAAAATATGGTTAGTTTATATAAAACATTTTAGGTGCACAACTCCACAAATGTGCCGTTCGTTTCCCTTTAAGGAAATGCTTATTATTGTAAATTGTAGTATTACTTAATTTATGAATATTTGTTAAGGCAGCGTGTGGAACAAAGTGTCATCAGGGATATACGGCTTGGGCACAAATGGGAATACGTATATCACCGTTAAAGAAACTATTGGGCTTGGATAAAAGGCACGGCAATCCAGTGAAGGGATTCTCTAGATGTCACACAAAAGAAACACTTACCATTTGGATAATGTACAAGATGCTAACAATGAGACGTATCCCTCGGTCATATCTCATCTCTAGATACTGAAACGAACCAATCAGGATAATGTCATATCGCATCTCTAAATACAAGATAAGGGCATAGGTCAGGTCTAGAAACTTTAACAATCCAGCCGAGAAAAGGTTATGTATTTTCGTCTCTCATATATCATCTGTAGACATCAACAGGTTATATCTCATCTCCATATGTTACTACGAAACAACCAAGACAAACTAACGCCGTCGGCAATATGTTATAAAGAGTTACAATCAATCGCTCGGAAAACTCTAAAATGGTTACTCGTGAACGTTTGCATAACGATTAATTAGTCATCAATTATTCGTAACCTATAAACTCCTGTGCTGAACAGCAGGTCGATTTGATCATGTCATTTAAAAACCGAGCAATTTCTTAGAGGCACGCGTGCATACGTAACATGTACGTACGTACGTACTTACAAACATACAAAACGCATACATATTTACATGCATACATGCACCAATACATACAAATACATGTATACACGCATAAACGCAGACACAGAGCTAGCAGACACGCAGACATGCAAAAATGCATAAAACCCACGCGCGCGCGTCCGCATATACACACAGGCACGCGCACAGAAGCATACACACGCATGCACACAAAAAACACGCACACACATATACTCTTGCATACAAACGCACTCACACACACGCTCGCACACGAGCACGAGCACTTGCACACGAACACCCATGCACGCATGCCCACACTCGCGCGTAAAACACAAGACACACACTCTCTCTCTCTCTCTCTCTCTCTCTCTCTCTCTCTCTCTCTCTCTCTCTCTAACAAACACACACACACACACACACACACACACACACACACACACACATTGAAACATGCACACACGCGCGCAGACATACATACACACACGCAAACGTGCACACACACACACACACACGTACACACACACAAACAAGCGCGCGCGTATACACATACACTATGGATACACGCAGGCATACATACAGACACGCTAAACACAAGCACGCACACACACACACACACACACACACACATACACACATACACACATACACACATACAAATGAAGCACGCACAGGCGCACTCCCTCCCCAAACGCAAGCACACGCGCTCACGCGCACACATACACGCGCGCTGACACGCACACGTACACGCACACACACGCATCCCCCAATACACCCACACGCACGCATGCACGCACACGCACACACACACACACACACACACACACACACACACACACACACACACACACACACACACGAAAGACGCCCACGACATCGACGAGAGAACAATGGGAGCAAGAAGCAGAGTGCTATAAAGAGAGAGTGGCAGTGAATGGACTCGGTCGAGGACATCGAGTGCAATAATGTAGAGATTGACACACTGATTGGGCTAATACGAAGTTCAACAGGGACTGTTTCAAAATTGCTACCCTATTGTAAATTATCGTGGTTGTAAAAGTATTACCCGGTGTGTATATTTTGAAGCAATGGTTGCAATTATCCATTGCTTTTGAGTGCGCGTTTTGTCGTTATGTAGGTATTCCCCTGTGCATGATAAATATTCATAGATTTAACAACAATCCCTGTATTTTCCATCTTGTAACGCATGTTTTACGCTGCACGTGGCCCTACACGCACTGTCATTTGAAACTAGTTTTATTACAATTGTGTCGCAGGTCATTTTTCAACTGTGGCATATTTACGGCGACATTAGTACCAGTACCAGGCTGGCATTTCCAAGTTCACCAACATCGTATATCATTTTGTGACGTTATACAAATCTGTGTAGTACCTTTTGCTATCCAAATTACAATGAGCACCTTGTTTTCATATTGATACTTCAGACAACAACATACTATGTTGGTTATAGTTGTTTGTATGCCGTCTTAAATTATGTATTTTAATTAAGGTAATTGACTTACATATTTTATGTCTAAAGTAAGTGGAGGTATTCCAAAATAATCTTGTTGTCGACAGACACATTACATGAAAATAACGGAGTTTTTTGGCGGTACCAAAGATGTAAAACATACCGTGTTATCATGTATTGTTCTCTTGATGTTATCATATAGGAGTTTGGTTTTATTTGGAAGTTTTGTAAAGAATTACAATGAAATGTAATTATTATTTACAGATCCATTACGGTACACCTTTCTCGATCTGGCAAACCCCACACACGTTTCATCAAACGAATGGAATGCACGAGTCCGCGACAGTCAGGTGTGCAGCCACGTGTATCCAAAGTGGATATCATGTCAGACCAGGCGACCACTGTCAGTATTGCGTCCAGTTTAGTACACTAACCTCGCGGCGCCGCTAGCCCCGCCCCGCACGTCGATTACTGGCACTTGGCAGTAACGTCGGCGGTAGTGTCATATCCTGGCTGTTCCATACATTGCTATTTGAAAAAAAGACCTTTAATTAAGAACATAGTCTTATATGGACCTGCGACGCATAGGTCGTACGGTACGTTGCCGTGCCGACGTCGACGCTCTGCGCGCACTCGACCGTGAACAGTGGCGACAATTGGTGCTGGTCATTTCAAAATAAGAAAGCATCATATGAATCCATGGAATTGACCTTTTAACATTATTTATTTACATTTTTATTACTTTTTAGTGCAATTTCTACTGACTTTTTAACGAGTACTTTTTTATCATATGGACATTTTAATTATACATGTATCTATTCATTTAAACATTTTTATTTATTTAT
Source organism: Paraescarpia echinospica (assembly GCA_020002185.1). Classification (NCBI taxonomy): domain Eukaryota; kingdom Metazoa; phylum Annelida; class Polychaeta; order Sabellida; family Siboglinidae; genus Paraescarpia; species Paraescarpia echinospica. The sequence goes on from CM034531.1 coordinate 76,858,795, forward strand.
ATATATATTTATTCCACTTCTACAAAAGAACTGTGATGGTACATTTCGTGCGGAATGGCACGAGCGAAACATACGCGAACTACATCACATCTGCCACGCGAAAGTGCACATAATAATAAATAACATAGTCTTATATCGAGTGTTCACATTCACGGAATGTCAGACTTTATTTTGTAACAAGGAAACCATGAACAATTTTTTTATTTGTTAATCATATTATTTACAGACTCAAAATCATAGCACGTTATTATGCCTGCAGTATAATAATTTATTAATGTTATCATTGATCTCAATACGTGGCATTTAAGTTTGACTTTTTGGACCTCCAGAATCTAATCCAATTTATTTTATGTTATCATTACTAATTGACAAACTAGAAAGAGTGTGTTAATGCAATAGCGTACCGATTCGGGGGTTAATGATAACACGCCCACGGGCTACTAACTCGAGAGCTCCTGGAACGGTGCCCTCCAACCATCCTAACATTCGCTGAGGGTAATAATCATGTTATTCATATAGGAGAATACAACAAAGACTATCAATAACATGGGAGTGCTGCCCGTGTCTTTGTCGATTTTCACTATGGCTTCATATCAGCAAAGTAGAATAAATGACTAAGTATACTAATATACTATAGCAGGCTAGGGTGAAATAATAATGAATAAAAGTTAAATAAATAATAGTTAAGATAAGCACGTGTACGATAACATTTACTAATGAGGGAAAAGTTGCTTTGTGATTGGTGACATGTTTGAGGTGATATGCGTCCTATTTTACACTAAACATTTGGCATGCACACAGATAGACTGAAGAAAGAAAGGGATACAAATAGAGAATCAAAAAGTGTCAAGACGACTGCTAGCGACTCACCTCAAAGACGCTGGTCAGCTGTAGGTTGTAAAACACGGGGAGGAAGAAATAGGCACAGACCGGGATCATGAAAACGTAACCGATCCATATCATCCAGTACTGTGTCCCAAAGACGTACACTTCGGCCGGGGCTCCGAGCACTGTGACGGCAGACATGAAGCTGGCGAGCATCGACAGAGCAACAGGAAGCACTCCCATGTTACGATCGGCCATCAGAAACTCCTTTGTCGTGCTCTGTCTGCCGCCCGTACAACCATAGTACAGCCCGATACCGGCCGAAACGACCAACATCAGAACGAAAACTGCGTAGTCCCATGCGCTGAACATGACTGATTCTTTTAGATTCTTTCTGCGACGCCGATCAACTGTGTAGCTTTGAACTGCGCGTGGCGTGCCTATGAATATTCTCGTTAGCAGCGCCCCGTCGCTTCCAAGCGTGGTGTGGTCGAGTTAGCTATATATAGGCCGTACACACGATAAACCAACAATATAACCGCCGTGGTGACAAGCGGGAGAATATACCACCTCGAAGACACTGGCTACGGTGTATACTAAATTTTTATCAGAAAAACGAATACGCACCGCATGGAAGAACGCAAAGATGGTGATAATATCCAAGAAGGGAAGTAAGAAAGACATAAAGAACTACATACCGATATGTATGTTATCAAATATCTACAAATTACTCACAAAGATAATAACGAATTGGCTAGAGAAGACATTCGACGAAAACCAACCACGAGAGCAAGCAGGATTCAGAAGCAGGTACTCAACGACAGACCACATACATGTCGTAAATCAACTGACAGAAGAAAAGTGCCAAGAATATAATGTCCCGCTCTGCATCGCTTTCGTCGACTACATGAAGGTTTTCGACTCGGTGCAAACTCAAGCAATACTGACCTCTTTTCACGTACAGGGGAAAGAAGACATGTACATCAAACTCCTGTAAGACATCTACACCAACAGCTCGGTGACAGTCCTCCTACACAAAAAGAGCAACAGAATCAAGACGAAGAGAGGAGTATGATAGTGACATCATATCGCCCAAGATGTTTACGGCAACGCTCGAAAACATTTTTCGAAGACTGACCTGGAAAACCAGAGGTTTGAGGATAGACGGAGAATATCTCAGTCATCTTCCCTTCGCCGACGACATACTCATATGCGCTACTACACCGCAAGAACTACAAAAGATTCTGCAGGAGCTTGCTGATGACAATAAAAACAAGATCTGAAGATGAACAGTTCGAAGACAAAAGTGATGCTAGAAAATGACACACCAATCACCATCAACACGACGCAAATAGAGAACGCTGAAAGCTACGTCTATCTGGAACAGCGATACAGTATCAGAGACACAAACCAAGACAAGGAGATTCAAAGAAGAATCACCGGCGGCTGGACAGCATTCGCCAAACGCCGCGACACCGTCATGGGTAACTTTGGAACCTGCTTGAAGAGACAAGTCTACAACTCATGCGTACTTCCAGCGATGACATCCGGCGCGGAAACATGGGCACTCATCATCCAGGCAAAGAACAAGCTAGCAGCCGCACAAACAACGATGGAAAGAAGTATGTTAAACATCACATATCGGGGGAGAAAAACAAACATATGGGTAAGAGAGAAGGCAAAGGTCATAGATGTGATAGAACAAATCAGAATACAGAAGTGGACCTGGGCAGAGCACATTAGCAGACTACGAGATAACCGACGAACATCGCGTATCACAACCTGGAGACCTAACGAAGAGAAAGATCGGCGAGACGGTGGAGAGACGAACTAGACGAGGGCAGGGCACCATCTGGCAGAGGACAACGCAAGACACGCAAATTTGGAAACGACATGCTGAGGCCTTCGCCCAACCAAGTGACACTACGGCTGCATAATGATGATGATGATGACATTTCACAACATATTATTATTTGATGTTAAAAAGTTAAGTTTTTATATAACGCAGTGTGCAGTCTTTACGACTGTTCAAAGCGCTTTACATTTTATTCCCTGACATACGTATTCAATCGAACACCATCTCGACCTCTCTGGGAAGCATTCAGGCACGCTGCAGTTAATTCGCGAAGACTACTCGTACACAAAATGTCCACCAGTGTCTATATCCAGGTACTCATTCATATAGCTGAGTGAACTGAAGTAACGTAGAGTGGACGAACTTGCCCAAGGTCCGAAACGGCATCGATTCTCTCCATCGAGAGGCCGATTCTCTAGATACTGCGCCACTGTGCCCACCGTGTTAAGCAGAAATGCAGTTGCATGAAATGTAAAAAGTCGGAAACTATCTGTACTAATCATAATGAGTTTTAGGAATAACACTTAAAGGTAAGTGTCATATGATTTGGTCTACTTATTTTCTACTAAGGCAGAAATGGCTAACACATTCACATAAATACTTGTCTTATATAAATACATGCAGTATTATAATTTCAAAACCGCAGTGACTACATAAAACATAAAGGTACCACTTAGTGACAGTCTTACACATTTTATTAATTTCATTATGTGGGCAAAGCGCATCCTCGTGTTCTGTAATATGCGGTATGCTAGCCTAACATTCGTATTCATAAATAGTGTTTACATATATCGGAACATCGAGCCTATTAACGTCCAACATCGATCTTAATTCCTTACTTAGTTTTATGTATGGGTGAATTCCATAAATAATTGAGACAAATTTTGTGCTAAATAGTAAATGGATTAGTTTAAGCAAAAAACACTTACATTATAATTGACAAAAGAGGTGCAATTTAAGGTATTGAATGTGATCTCGACGTTACAAAAGTATGTAAGTCACGTTATTGCGTGCATTATCTAATTGTATCTTTTCATCGGGGGTACGCTTTGCCCCACACTACTCTATCAATAACAAAATGTAACCAGCACATAGCGTTGCCTATTACATTATCGCACGTCGACAATTTACGAGGCAATTTTATACTACACATAATATTTTGTTCTTCTTCCGATATACCGCCTACCCTCAACTTGCTGAGAGTACAGGAATTATTTAGACTGTCTTTGATTTACAAGTTACAGTTGACTGGCCTATCATCTAAATCAATAACAAGTAACTTACCAGATACATTTTACCATCAAAGTAAAATCAGAAAGGAATAGTAAAAAGCAGTACAGGAGAAATTTCCAAAAAGGAAAATATAAGGACATAAGAAAATATTTAGCAAATATAGACTGGAATAACACACTGAAGAATAAGACAGCAACATAATGCTGGAATATCTTAAAGAGTGAAATTGAATGCATCACCGTCAAATATAGTCCCTTAGAAACACGGGAAACGGTCCAAAAAGAAACACTTATCGAAAGAAGCCATTAGAAAAATTAAGAAATTAAGTATAAACAAATGATGTGGAAGTCATATAGACGTACTGGAAATAACGAAGACTACAACATTTATAAAGAAGCGCTAAACCAAGCTACAGCTGAAATTAGAAATTCAAAGAGAAGCTATGAACATAAATTAGCTTGTAATATAAAACATGACAGCAAGAGTGTTTATGCGTATGTTCGAAGCAAACAGAAAGTTCAGGATAAGGTCAGTCCTCTAGAAGATAGTGCTGGAAATATAATATCAGAAGGATTCTTAATGGCAGAAGACCTGAATGAGTATTTTAGTTCAGTGTTTACCAGAGAAAACATTAGTTCACTGCCATTACCAGAGGCTAAGTTCAATGGGGCAGAATCAGACTATTTAAGACAGTTAATTGTAACCCCAGAAATGGTAGCTAAGAAAATTAGGGCTATGAAGGATAATAAATCACCTGGAGTGGATGGTTTTCCACCCAAACTACTATTGGAAATTGTAGAACAAATTAGCATACCGCTTGCAACAGTTTTCATCTTGTCATTAGGAGAGGGAGAGGTTCCTTTAGAATGGAAAGAAGCAAACGTTATACCGTTATTTAAAAAAGGTTCGACAAACAAGTGAAATAATTATAGACCAATGAGTTTAACATCGGTGATTTGTAAATTATTAGAAAGACTAATTAAAGGTCACATGGTGGATTTTCTTGCTAAACATAACTTGATAAACCTATCTCAACATGGGTTTCTAAAAGTGAGGTCATGCTTAACAAATATGTTATATTTTTTGGAAGATATCACTAAGTGGGTAGACGAGGGATCACCAGTAGATATGATTTTCTTAGATTTTCAAAAAGCTTTCGACAAAGTGCCACATCAAAGATTACTGCTTAAAATAAAGGCCCATGGCATAGGAAATGGTATAATTAACTGGATAGAAAAATGGCTGATTGACAGAAGACAACGGGTAGTTGTTGATGGGGAAGCTTCAAACTGGAAATCAGTTTTCAGTGGGGTTCCACAGGGATCAGTACTGGGACCTATATTATTCTTAATATATATATAAACGATTTGGACGTTGATATAGCTAGCAAGGTGTTGAAATTTGCAGATGATACAAAAGTGTCTAGAAGGATTAAAAGTGATGGAGATAGACAGCAATTACAAGATGATCTTGACAGGTTGATCAAATGGTCTGAAAAGTGGCAAATGTTGTTCAATTTTGGGAAATGTAAATGCCTTCATACAGGACATGGGAACGAATATGTAGAATATACAATGCGGGAACTGTACTAAGTACTACTGTAAAAGAAAAAGACTTAGGGCTGACAATTAGTGCTGACATGAAGGTTTCAGAGCAGTGTGGAATTGCAGCTTCAAAAGGAAACCAAATCCTTGGATTGATTAGGCGAAATATAGCATATCAAGAAAAAGAACTAATAATACCGCTGTACAAAGCAATAGTTAGGCCTTATTTAGAATATTGTATACAGGCGTGGAGGCCATACCGCAAGAAGGACATAGATATGCTAGAAAAAGTACAGAGGAGAGCGACTAAAATGATACCAAAACTGAGGGATCTTAGTTATGAAAAACGCCTAAAAGAATGTGGTTTAACAACACTAGAGACTACGAGATTGAGAGGAGATCAGATAGAAGTGTTTAAAATAATGAATGGTTATGAAAATATTAATAGAAATATGGGGTTTTTTAGTTAAGAAAGATAGAAAGACAAGAGGACATGAAGTTACATTAGTAAAGGAGCAGTGTAGATTAGACGTAAGAAAGTTGTCATTTTCACAAAGGACTGTGAATGAATGGAGTAGATTATCTGATGATTGTGTGGGTGCCAGTAGTGTGAATATATTTAAAAATAAAATCGACACATACCTCAGAAGGGCTGGATATATGTAGATAAAAGGGTTGGATACTCGATAAGCCAAAGGGCTTCCTTGTCCACCTGCCATCTAGAGTTAATTGTCTGGATGGCAATCTTGTTAAACCTTGTTAAAAACTTTCAGACGGTTTAGGTGACCGCCAGGTGGTGCTGTCATAAGTTCGCAAAACGTAGTGTTTTGCATTGTTTCAGTCCACCACCGACACCCACTGATTCGTAAGAAGATGCGCGACACTAACCGGTTTCCAAGACCACAACCGATAGCCGCCGTAGTCAACTGATGTGGTATGGTTGCCAAAACATCATCCTCCGCGCTGCGCTCCCAAGTTCTCATATTCAAAGTGGCTTCTATGTGTATTAATATATGTTCCATTCGATAGGTGACGCCACTGTAGCAATTTTATTTACCCGCAATAGATAGTGAAGACCAAAGCACCATCCACCCACACGTAATACTATCCGTTTTTTGGGATTAAAATAAAATCATAGCCTCATCTATACTAAGAGACAATCGCGAAATAGTTCATGCACTGATGTGATTTAACAAGATTTGCCACCCAGAGAATTAACTCTGGATGGCAAGTGGACAAGGAAGCATTTTGGGTTATCGAGAGTCCATCCCTTTTTATATGCGTGTATCCCACCCTTCTGATGTACGTGTCAGTTTTATTTTTAAACATATCCACGCTACTAGCACGTACATAATCAGCAAATAATCTGTTCGAATCATTTATTGTCCTTTGTGAAAATGAGAACTTTCTTATATATAATCTACACTGCTCCTTTACTAATGTAACTTCATGTCCCCTAGTCGTTCTATCTTTCTTGACTGAAAACAATATTTCTATTAATATTTTCATAACCATTCAATATTGTAAACACTTCTATGTGATCTCCTCTCAATCTCCTGGTCTCTAGTGTCGTTTAGCTACATTTTTTATCGTATTTCGTAACTAAGATCCCTCAGTTTTTGTATAATTTTAGTCGGTCTCCTCTGTACTCTTTCTATGTACCATATCTATGTCCTTCTTGCGGTATGGCCTACACGCTTGTATACAATATTCTAAATGATGTCTAGCTATTTTTTTCTACACAATTATTATTAGTTCTTTTCCTTATACGCTACATTTTGCCTAATTAATACAAGGTTTTGATTTCCCTTTGAAGCTGCAATTCCGCACTGCTCTGAAACATTCATATCAACATTAATGGGTAAACCTAGGTCCTTTTCTTTTACAGTAGTACGTAGTACAATATCCTCATTGTATATTCTACATCTTCGTTCCCACGTCTTGTGTGGAGGCATTTACATTTCCCAAAATTGAATAACATTTGCCTCTTTTCAGTCCATTTGATCAACCTGTCAAGATCATCTTGTAAATGCTGTCTATCTCCATCACGTTTAATCCTTCTAAACACTTGTATATCATTCGCAAATTTCAACACCTTGCTTGTTCATCGTCCAAATTGTTGATGTATATTAAGAATAATACAGGTCCCAGTACCAATCCTTGAGGTACCCCACTCAAAACTGATTTCCAGTTTAAAGCATCCCCATCAACTACTACCCGTTGTCTTCTGTCAATCAACCTTTTTTATCCAGTTAATTAAACCATTTCCTATACCATGGGCCTTCAGTTAATCTTTGCTGTGGCACTTTGTCGACAGCTTTTTGAAACTCTAAGTAGATGATGTCTACTTGAGATCCCTCGTCTACCCACTTAGTGGTATCTTCAAAAAACATAACATATTTGTTAAGCATGACCTCGCTTTTAGATACCCATGTTGAGATTGGTTTATCAAGTTTTGTTTAACAAGAAAACCCACCATGTGATCTTTAATTAGTCTTTCTAATAATTTGCAAATCATCGATGTTAAACTCGCTGGTCTGTAGTTCTCTGACTTGTTTCTCGAACCATTTTTTAAATAACGATATAAGGTTTGCTTCTTTCCATTCTAAAGGAACCAATCCCTCTTCTAATGAGTAGTTGAAAGCTGTTGCAAGCGGTATGCTAATTTGTTCTACAATTTCCAATAGCAGTTTGTGTGGAATTCCATCTTCTAGAGGACGACCTTTTCCTGAACTTTCTGTTTGTTCCGAACATATGTATAAAAACTCTTGCTGTCATGTTTCATATTACAAGCAAATTTTTGCTCATAGCTTCTCTTTGAATTTCTGATTTCAGTTGTAACTTGGTTAAGTGCTTCTTTATAAATGTTGTAGTCTTCATCAATTCCAATGCGTCCACTTCATTTGTTTGTAGTTAATTTTTCTATTGGCTTCTTTCGATAAGTGTTTCTTTCTGGTCAAATTTATTAACGATGCACTTAATTTCACTCTTTAAGATATTCCCGCATTCTGCTGCTGTCTTATTCTTCAGTGCGTTATTCCAGTCTATCTTTGCTAAATATTTCCTCATGTCCTTATATATTCCTTTGTGGAAATTTCTCCTGTACTGCTTTTTACTATTCCTTTCTGATTTTACTTGGATGGTAGAATGTATCTGGTTATGATCATTAGTCCCCAGTGGCTCACATATCTTGACATTGTGAACTAATTCAGTCTCTGAAGACAAAACTTCGTCTAACACATTCTCACCTCTGGTTGGTTCTAGCATTACGTTGAGAGAGGAAACTATCTTGTACTAAGAATAAAAAGTTGTCCTCATTCCCCGTACTCTGTAGAGATTTCCATTGTATATGACCATGGTTAACCCCCCCCTAATATTCCGTTTGCTCACTATGCTCTTCTATGCTTACGTTTGGACTTCCACAAACTAACCCAACCGTTAACGTTGAGTTTCCTGTAACTTTGTTACACCAAACAGCTTCTTCGCAATCTGCTTTTCTTTTTAATTTTATTTCGTAAGCCTGAATATATTCTTTAATATATAAAATAAGTCCACCTCCCCTTCTTCCTATTCTATCTTTCCTAAACATTACATAGCCTGTTAGTCCCAACTGGGCATCTGATATATCGGTGGTGGCCCATGATTCGGTTATACCTATTATGTGAGGGTCAATATCTTCTACCATAATGTCATTTCTTTTGTTTACTATGCTCTTTGCATTTAAACAAACGCATTTATATCCAGCTTCAGAACAGTTTTCCAGGCTGTTCATTATTTATTTATTTGTGCTGTCTTTATCTATGCCTCCAGTTTCAGGCTTCTCTGTGAATCCCCCATGCGCATCTAATTTAAATAGATGCAACCTGTCCCACTGTCAACAGATCGCAGGAGGTTCTCTGAGAAAACTGTTGCCCCTTTCCACTTAGAAGCAGGCCATCTCTGATGTACATATCTTCCCTCCCAACAAAGTATCCCCATAAATATGTGAATCCCACCCCGTCTTCTTCACACATCTGTTCAACTAGTGCGTTGATCGCCACCCTCTTGCCGTTTCTGTATGTTGCTACCTTAGGTCACATATTGTGTGTCAACGGAGTAATAGATTGTCCGCGAAATAGTATAGCCCTTGGGTCACCCTACCGTGTCACGCTGTCACATTCTACAACAATAAATCACACCCGTCTTTGTTAGTGCTAGACGCTTCATAAAAAGGAAATGTCGCTTTGTGTCATTTCCATTCACCGGATAAATGGAAGTTCGGCCTTTGAAGGTGAAAAGGTCTTTTGATTGAGCGTGCGTTCGCCTTATGCGTTAGTACTGTCGTTGGGTGGTAATTGTGTCATTGGAATTCTAGTGCTGGGGATCTTATACAACGACACCAGGTCAGTTTGGTGGATATGTGACATACTTTGAATGACATAAAAACAGGACGAAGATTGCGAAATAATTCAAGTTTGAGGTGACTAGCGATGCCACTATTGCAACACAACAATATACTTAATAACAACACGTTGCGTTTATAAGACGGAGAATGCGTTTGGAGTAATATTATTTTACGAACATTGATATACTTAAATTGCTTAGGCCATTTCTGTTGTATTACATCTGATTAATTTTCAAGCAGGGGAACTCTTAGATGACGCATCGACTAGGTTTATGTTTGTAGCACAATTCTTGTAGCACAAAACCCCATCGTACACTAATCCCGGGATACACTGACATTTTTCGCCCGATCCGGCCAGATCAGACCAAACCAGACCAGACCAGACTCACCCCGACTGCAGTGTATACACTACACCGACTGACAGACTGAGGACGAGTGACGTCACTGTCACATTAACTTGAATACTTTCGACTACCACAGAGTAGCAACGACTAGCCCCGATTACAACCGGACATACACTAGACGACTGACACCGACCCGACTAAGTTAAGTTTTTTTCACCGACTGGTCTGGTCTGGTCGGGCAAAAAAAACGTCAATGTTTCCCTGGTTGGTGGCATTAATCGAGTAATTAAAGCACTGTAACATGGTGATCTTAATAAGAAGCAATCGGAAACCATTCTTCACTCCTCATCCCATGTGAATATGATGGAAACGAATTGAGCAAACAATTCGAACTCCTGTTTTGGCAGCCAGAACGAAGTGTTGGTAAACATGGTTGAGGGTTACTGGGAAAAGAGTTCAAATCCCTGTTTGGGCGAGACGAGTCAACCAAATAGAAAAAGCATATCTGCGTGAAGAATATGGTGGACACCATTTAGAAAAAGGATTAACCTCTGCTACATCACGAATGACATAATGAAAGTAATGCCGTTGCTGAATCTGATAGAAACGTTGTTAGAAAAAGAGACAAACACCAACCACGTGAGAACTGGAAAAGTTGGCAATGGTTTTAATAAAGAAAGAGTGAATTGCGTACCGTAGGTTTCAGCATGAGAATCCCCCATTCTTTCCACACTGCATTGCGCCCTCAGCTTTTATACGCTCATTTTGTTTTAAAAATTAAACTTAAACATATCTATACAATACAGCACTCATATTAAAACGAATATATTGTGTCTGCCATGGAACATGCTGTTCACAGCCGTTCGTTACTTTCGAATATATGCACGTTCTATCAGAAGCAACATGTAGTTTTGCAACACGATACGTTACATCGTGACATACTAGAGAGTGTCTGCAAGCATACCGATCTCGATTCCCTTCCCTATCTCTAACGCGCTCCGCAATCGGTGTCAATTGTTGGAGATAGGTAACCGTCAGGAGTGTCTGCATCACGGCGTTTCATTCGCCAACGTATCGTACATTTATGCCTTTTTCAGCTGGATATGTGGTCCTAATCACAAGCTCAAATGGACAGACCATACTGCATCTAAATCATTTTGGAATTGGATACAAAAGCACATCACAGCGAAGATAGGATGCGCGGTTTTTAGCGCATTTTACAAGATTTTGATTTGCCTGTTTATAGTCGTAAGTACTTCACCCAGACAACTTTTCTAACAGTTTATTTGCACATATTTAATGGAATATGTGTTAGCATTTAGCACATAGATATCTTACGAAAAAATTTGTTAATTTGTTGTGAAAACAACAAAAACGATTGCACGCACGATTTGTGCCCCTACCGTTATGTATTCAATGCTGAGAGAGGTCTTACAAAATAATTTTTTCTGATGCATTAAACACAACTGCAATTAAAACGAGGCGGCTAATCAGTAAAAAACAGTTGTATGTATAATACTGTCATATTGTTTCCTTTGATTGATCCATAATTTGAACGTAAAATGGATAGGGATTGCGCTTACCGATCACCCCTGCCGGTTACGTATTTACCTATCCGATCGACACTTAGCCGATCGCATAAACACAACAAATGATGACGTAGTACGCACAGCGGGTTAGGGATAGGGAAGGGAATCGAGATCGGTATGCTAGCAGACACTCTCTAATGCCTATTCTACGAACCCAGCAGTGTTCATCTGCATTATTTTGTTTCTTGTGTGTAATTAATGCAGCCCAAATGTGACATTCACTGTAATATGCAACGAGAAACCGTGCAACAATTGCCAATAATTGGCACAACGTAACACATGCATTCAAATCGAACACGAGGCTGGGGTCGAATACGAGGTTGGGATTGAACACGAGGCTGGGATCAAACATGAGGCTAGGATCCTACCCACAACAGTTGCTCACTACAGCATCTCAACCAAAATGGTAAATTTTCCCAAATTTCACATCACATATGTATTTATGAATTACGAGAGCTGAAACTGTAGTCCTCTTTTGATATCGCCAATTGGAACCTGTGTATACATGTTGTTGTATGGGGAGTTGCGTTCAACCGCAATATATAAGAAAGAACGTATAAAACACGTCTTGGTTGTTTACACTGTAAATGGGCTGTCATGTTTGTCCTGTGTATATATGCTGCCTGTGCTCAGTTTAACTCACTTTGACCGAAGGCAGCGCAGTTGATCTTGTCACTGTTTACCCATGTTGAATTTCACGTTATGCATATAAACGCAATTTTAAAATGAATGACCTGATCTCAGAACAATGTGTGCGATGTCAGTGCGATGAATCAACAGCGATGAATATTTCTCGTCATCATCGCACACGTCATATTGTTTTCAGTCTTGGTGCTGACCCTTCGGGTTCAGATTTCCAGCAATAGATACAAAGGGATGCCCGCCAAATTGTCATGTGCGTGAGCCATTTTGTCAGCTAGACGGCCTTGCTGCTAGGCAATAGGTCAGGCGATGTTTGGTCAATTGGGGCGCGGAAGTCAACATTCATGCATCATGGTCCAATATCGGCAACATTAATGTTATTTTTCACGGCAGAAATAACGAGCCCTGCCCGTCCTCGCATCTACATATTCTAGCTGGTGCATTTCTGGTTAACGTTACGTGTTTTCGGGCAACATTTTCATCGTCTGCGTTTTTACATTTTAGTGTCTATAGTATATTTATCGTTTGCGTAGGAATTTCCACCGTTCACATCAGGCTTCGATTCGAGGTCATCGTCATCGTTCTGCAAAATTCGAAGAAAACAGTAAGGCCGGTTTACACAAGCGTCTTTGTCGTGCCGCATGATCAAGTTCAAACACGGTATATGTGCGTCGAGACATATGTCTTGATACTGTGATGTAGATACTGATTTGGGCCACTCTCAGTTTGATCTTTGACCATGTCACGACGGTACATTAGAATCGCGGCCAACTTTCCCAATTCTCCACAAAACAACCGATCAAAATATGTCTTTTTTGCATCGCGCTGGTGTTTATACGGCCGATTCTTAAAGCGAGAATTCGCGCGATATCGTAGCGGCCAACATAGTGGACACAACTCGCTAAACGGCAATTTCACACAAGAATACAAGAGCAACGAGTTACACCCAATCCAATGGAGAGACAAACCGAGAGCAGCACGTGTCTGCATTATAGTACATCGAACATAGAGTCCCATTACCATGGTCACTTGAGTTACGCCGTCGTCAGTTACAAGACCGCACGCAGCAAATAATAAACTCCTGATAAATTGGCCGTAATGCCGCAACATGGAGAATAACTAGCCACACAATTTGTCAGTGAAAAAAGGTAAATAACCATATTCGTGTTGTTTGAAATATATCACCAATCGGTAGACGCAAATGTACACAGAAAGATAATAGTTCACATCGACCCCCGGGAGGAGATGCATATCAGTACCTCCAAGTTAGCATATCATTATTATACATAATTATTTTAATGACAACAATAATAAGATTGAACAATAGTAACTCCAGTTATATGGCTTGGAAATCCGTTACTCACATGAGTTCTGTCGATGTTGCATTGTATGCATCGTCGGAATTTTCTCGGCAGACAACACAGGAATGACTCGACGACTGGCGTCAACAGCCTGGGGTCGATGCTGTCTGGATTATTGCCACCTGGTAAAGTACAAAATGACACGTGCAAGCCAAGACCACAAACGTTTGTAGAAAGTGTATACTCAACTGAACACCATAACCCGCATTGGTAGTTGAGGTCAGAAAGAGCACTAAAGGATGTTAGTGATTATTTAGTAATTAGTTCGTGAAATGCATTAGTACAGTTCAACTGCAATGACTTCCCAACCGTCAGCGTGAGAGCGTATCTAGAAAGGAAAACAATGAAGTCAGGTGCAGCGTACTGTATTTTGTTTTTTATCACAAAGTTTTAACTTGAGCGCAAACTATTCCACTTACTATTGACATCTGGTGCATTTTCGATATAAGTCATGCTTAACAGTTTTTAATTTCGATCATGTTTTCTATTCAAAACATATGTCATGATTCGAAACGCGTCTTCTATTCGAATATCGAGTTATGTTGGTGGGTTTTCTTAACACTGAAGTCGGTAAGGAATCTCACTGCGATGTGGACGCTCAAGGTTGAGTTTGGGAAACGTACGTGAGTAGTCGATGTGTACGACACGAGATACTCAGGTAAAACTGGACGAAGAGAAAGATGAACCTCTGGGCCAAGAATAAAGAAGATGGTAAGAAGAAGCAGTTTACTATGCTCGATCAAGATATAAAAACTTGCCAACGAACTAGCATCATCATTGTCATTATCATCATCATTGTCAGCATCATCCTCATCGACCGTCATCGTCAGCATCGTCATCGTCGTCGGCGTCACCATCATCATCATCGTCATCTTCATCCTCAAAATCATCACAACATACATCATCATCATCACCGTCGTCACCGTCATCATCATCATCATCATCATGAATACGCACCAGCTATTAAGCTAACGACAGTTCCGACGACGTTGACAATGATGACGGCGAAGAGGCTGTAGTAGAGGTAGGAGATCTCGTAGAAGCTCGTGTATCCTGGCCTGCAAACAACCGCCATCATTCGCGTCAGACATGCACCAAACGGTGTGGCCGAAGATATTGCCGTAGCTTGGAGATGTCGCGTGAAACTTTTAATTGAAGCATAACATGTAGGTCCTACATTACAAACGTTAAACCATATTAACTGACATACTCGCTAAAATGCATAATGACACCTCTGACGATTACAATAATGTGATAATATATGCTTGTTATGACAACATATGAGTTTCTCTCATTTTTAATATATCTGTGAAAGCAAAAATACCGTAGTTCAATCGTTCCATGCCAGTGTCTGCAGAGGTACGTTACATCATGTTCTGCACGGAATAGGACAATAGATTCACACTAACTGACAACGCCATGGAAGTGCCGCTTCGATTTGCAACCCAACATTGTATTCTTTACGACACGCCAATTCTTTTGTACAACTTTTACATGCAGTTTTGGTGATAATCAGACAAACTATTAACTTATTTAACTCGTACCAAAGTAACACTAACACAGCAGGTGTTGTTAGAACATTTTCGCGGCGACATTCATAATTTCAAAACATCTACGGAGACGCGTAATGGGGGTACATTCAAAAGATCTAGGGGGCCCGCCATTCTAATGCATCCACAGCGCGGTCAAATAGCCCAAAGGTCTATGGGCGCACGTGCCACCAGGGCCTCCCCAGACCCGCCTATTGCTATGTAGAAATACATGTTACCTGTGTCCCCTTTCGTAATTCATACACGCTAAGACCAGATACATCGTCTTACTTATCTTCCGGTCTCGAAACAGCAGCGGCCGTTGTTGAGTACATCATGTCAGTGGTGAAGGTATCGTTGTACATGGTATCGTTGGACACGGGACAGCCATCCCTTGAGACGGACGGCTTGTAGACAGATGGCTTGTAGATGAACGCTCCAATGCCCAGCCAGATGGTCGCCATCAAACCGATGATGTACCCGAAGTAGGCGCCCTTAAGAGTAAGAGGCATGTTAAATGACACGTCATGATTTAAAATCACACCACATCAAATAAGTAACATGTTACGATTGGCGTGGACGGCACTGAAAACCCTTGGGAACGACTCGCGGAGGGCATAGTTTGTCACTGGGGAAGGAATGTTAATAAACATCACTTCTTTTTTGCAACGTGTCGTTTACTGTACAAAATGTCAACGTATGGATTGTAATTTGTAAGGACTCTTTCTATAATATACATGTCGTATAGAGTGTAACATGCCTTGTAAAACGAATCTATCCTTTTTGGTTCAAAACGTTTTGGGTACAACATTCGGATCATATGTAATAAATAATTGAATGATATTTATAGATAACCTGCAAATATGTCTTGAGTTGTACGATGAAAAAATTGGTCGAGAGCTCGACCGTTGTGTTTCTTACCACAGTGTTGGACCATGGGTTGGTCATAGCCATCATAAAGAGACCCAACGTTGGTCCGCCGATCATCCCAAACAACCCGAGAGCGGCCTGGTTGGCAGAAGGAAACGTAATGGTACAACAGGGGAATAGGAAGACAAGGACGACGAAGAAACTCAACACAGCCAAAGCACCGACAATTGCAAGCCCACTGTGATCGTGCGAAAAGTCAGTAATACCTATAAATGTGAATGACACGTTGTTGTGATGTCGCCTTATTGTTAACTACTGAAAATAATCAAACTTCTTACTGTACAAATTCACCCGATCTTCCAATATGCCAGTTTAGCCGCCGTTTAAAAGTGGGTGGAGCCTATAATATGGAATCAGATAGTGGTGCCTCAATCGGTAGATTGGTGAACTGTGTCGACGAACCAACATCGTTCGCTGCGTCTAACACACCGGAAACGCCACGGTTGTAGGTCCGTTTATAGTTTCTTTAGGAATGATTATCAGGAAACCAGTTCTATGGTTGCGCAACATTAAATGTAATTTTTCAAACGATATCAAGATCGTTGGGATCGGGCGAACCTTATTGGTACCAGAAATCGTTCAAAAAAGCGTTTTTGGACGTGTTTCGAGTTGTTAATTTGGCATGACCCTCTGTGACGCTTCGAATGTTCATTTTCAACGACATGTATATGACTATGCCAATTCATATATTGGTTTCTCCTGTTCCCTTCGATTCAGATGCGGGGTTAATACTGTAAGAACTGTTATTACGCCATACCGTGCACCAAGCAGACAACATATCTGTATTAGGCACAGCGACACAGCAAATTCGGTGATGGAAATCGTTTTTCGCCACTGGAACTGCTGTAGGCGTACCAGCTGTCGATATAAGCATGTCACAATATACATAAAAACAACTACTTCTATGAAAGTGACATAATCAGCTGAGAGCATCTCATTAAAACGCAAACAAACGGTTAGCCGAACTATATAGGTTACTGAGCGGTGGAAACCAGAGTAATGATCTCAGTTCGGCGACTAGCGCACTGCGATGAGTACGCATTGGTGATATCAGGCTTTTATCATCATTGTAATGTCCGTGCAATTAAAATTATGTGTCTTCAACAAGGTTATTCTAGTAAACTGCTGGCATAATATTATTGATTGTAGTTGCTAATGGTTAGTCTATACATACTATCTCAGTTGAACAAGACAAAACGTGTCCTTTAAGAAATCTATAGTAAGAAATTATCTTGCAGACGCTTTGCAAACGTTGCTCTAGTATCAGTGTGATGATGTTCGGAAGTCATTAGGGTTATTCCTTTTAATGAAAACAGCGCACTAGTTACAAAGAGTGAAGTATGAAGTATGTTACCTGCAGGACACCGCCCAGCTGTGAGGCTACGTAGGTAAGCAGCATCATCAAGGCACCAAAGGCGATAGCTGAAGACGTAAATATGGAAATCATACGTCATTATGTGAAACCTACCTATTTAATACACTCGTAAAACGTAACTTTTCAATTAGGTGCTATAAACAAGTTTGATATGTGACGCCGTGATTGATAAAACATGCCATTTTAATGAAACACCGTACTGTGTATAAAGTGAATATATTTTTTGTGTAAGTATAAACTGCATTGATTCGTAAAATCTATGATGTTTGGCTTGTTCAGAGCAATGGATCCAATTATATCGAGTGAACTCAATAAAATCATTACAATGTCAGTTTTAATATACACACACGCACATTATTCAACGGCACGATTATTTGAACTGGTTTGGTGGGCGATTAATGGTTTGCCCAAAGTAGATCAAATTTAAACATTAACTTATAAAATATTTTTGATTGATTAATAGTTACTGTTACTCCACGCGTCAGGTATATTACCTAATCCCTTGGACAGGTTGGTGGCTGTCGACTCTTGCAAGTTTGGGTAACAGAAAGCCTTCACCATGTCTTGCAAAACGACGGCAGCCAGCGAGTTGAGTCCCGATGATACAGTGCTGTAAACCACACAAACAGCAACACAAACTACATTATTGGTGTCTAAGGTATACAATGTAAGTTACAGTATGTCCAACATTTATTTGGTTAAATGTCCACTATTGGTGTCTAAGGTATACAATGTAAGTTACAGTATGTCCAACATTTATTTGGTTAAATGTCCACTATTGGTGTCTATGGTATACAATGTAAGTTACAGTATGTCCAACATTTATTTGGTTAAATGTACACTATTGGTGTCTAAGGTATACAATGTAAGTTACAGTATGTCCAACATTTATTTGGTTAAATGTCCACTACTGATGTTTATGGTATACAATGTAAGTTGTAATACCCCCAACATTTATTTTGTTAAATGTCCGCAGTCCGAAGCAGACCCGTAGGCTAGTGGTGCGATAGGTGCGTACGTATCCTCCCGCTGCGACGAAAGAGATCCGCTTGAGGGAAAATATATCCATATTGAATAGCACATAAACGTGTGCGCACAAACACACACACACACACACACGCGCGCGCGCGCGCGCACATCCATATGCACACGCACACGCGCGCACACATTATTTGAACAGTTGAAGAACCTAGTATATGAGTGTTCTATATAAATGAGGAATATTGACTGGTAGAAATTTCTATATGATTGCGCGCCAACATAGAAACACGGAGACACACACCTTAGGGCGCCACTGAAGACGGATGCAGTGAAGAGGCCAGGAATGAGAGGGTACCGCAGGTTGTTAATGACGTAGAACGGAAGGAGCTGTAAACATGGAACACTTCCGGTTAACGAATACTTCCGGTCAATGAAATTAACTTCGTGACGTTACGTGTACTACAAAATATTAACTTTATCTGGAATGTGTGTTTTTAAACAGTTGTTTAAATTGATTGACTTTAATCTAGCATTAGAGAAGATACATTGACTATAATCTACTTATGTACAATTGCTCTGCGTATATATATATATATATATATAAATTCCCACAGTTTATTTTTGTTTCAAAGGACAAATATTTGTGTATGCTGATATAGCTTCCGTAGTTTGTATATCCCTCTGGTTATATACTTACATTTTATGAGCCCCCATAGGTTGTGATTAAATTGCACATTGTATGTGGTAACACTATGCATGGTTGCATTGACAATGCTAAGACAGAAGGTATCGACGCATACTACAGCTCATCGCTGTACTTACCTGGTCCTTCTTGATAGGGTCTGGGCCCGTGAGAGGGTCACAGTCGCGGTACTCTGCGTAGACGACAAATCCACACATACTACAGATGGTAAGCAGGGCCGTCAACCCGGGCAAGTTAACCCAATATGCACTGCGACACAAACATCGTTATTATGAATATTGGTGTTATTAAAAAGGTAATACTTTTATTTACTTCCCTTTTTATTAAAGTTATTGTCGTTATCATTGTGTTGGTTGTTATTGCAGTTTTGATGTTATTGTTATTATGACAATTATTATTGTTATTCCCTTTATTGTTGTTGTTGTGTTTTGTTATTTTTTGTTGTTGTTGTCATTACTGTTATTGCTAATATTGTGAGGGTTGTTGCTAGAGTTGTTGTTATTTATTGTGAGTGTTGTTGTTGTTGTTAGGGTTGTTGTTGTTGTTGTTATTATTATTGTGAGTGTTGTTATTGGTGTTGTTATTGTGAGTGTTGTTGTTGTTGTTGTTCTTATTATACGTGTTTATATTAATCGTATTATATGCATTATTCTTAATAGTTTTCTTATTTTTATTGTTGTTATTATGTTTTGTTATTGCTGTTGTTGTTGCTACATTCGTTACTGTTGTTATTACTACTACTACTATGATGACTGGGTGTGACTTACGTCTGTCCTGTGCGTAGGGTCGGTGTGCAGAGCGCCCGTTGTACCTGAGCCTGGTTAACGCCGTAAATGGCCAGCCAAGTGAAGCCGCCACCAATACTAAGGCTCCAGATCGAGTGACGGACCCTTGGGTCTGGATTGAAGCTACATCATACCATACATATTAAACTGACTTGGAAGCAGACCTCCTTGTATGTATGTCATTCATTCTGGATGCCTGTCTGTATGTAAGTCTGTTTCTGTCTCTTTGTCAGTCTATGTTTCTTGGTATATTGATCTCTTTGTCTCTCTTACTTAATCTATATGTCATTATGTCTGTTTGTATGACTATTTGTCTGTATGTCTCTCTGTCCGTCCGTCTGTCTGACTGTCTGTAAACGTGGAGCGCAATAGCGCAGCGGTAATAACTCCGGACTCTCGACTGAGAGAACGCGGGTTCGAATCCTGTGCAGCGGTGTCGAACCTTGGGCAAGACCGTTACTCTACATTGCTTCAGCTGTATGAATGAGTACCTGGCTATAGACAGTGGTGGATATTTATGTACGAATAGTCTTCGCACATTAATTGCAGCGTGGCCGAATGCTTCCCAGAGATGTCGAGATGGTGTTGAATATGTCTGCCAGAGAGTAAAGTGTAAAGAGCTTTGGGCAAGATGCTGAGATATAAGAACTTATCTTTTTTAAACATGGCACTCTTTCAAATAATTGTCAAATTGTCACCGCTTTCCGAAACAAACGAAATGGTGCTTAATTATCATGGCAGTCTTGTTGTTGTGCGACTACAATGAAGCGTTTTGAACAATTTTTATGACGTGCTTATCGGTAGACAATAGTTGAACGGGTAGCATTTGTAAACCTTTATACTGCAAAAACCACAATATATTATATTGACGGATCCGCTACGACGGCATTTGTCTAAGCCTCAATTATAACTATGCGCGTGACGTCCGTCATTTAAGATTTGTAATTGCCAACAATGTTAATAACGATTACATTATGTGAATTGTAGTACTATTGTGGCATGATTTCTGCTAGATCAAACATTCCGGTATACAGTTGTTACTTTAAATCATTGTTCTATGTTTTTGTCATAAACAATCTTTTGGGGGCAGAACTTCAACAAAATATACGACAAAGTCTAAACGTTCCATGTGTCCTGCATCAATTTTTTCTTGGCTCGAAAAAACATTTTGCTGGGCAACAGGTCAAGTGATGGTTCAATGAAAGGAATTACTCAACGATTACGTCAATATTGCCATACACTCACTCCCAGAACTGGATTCTTTCGCCATCGTTCATTATGTTCCATATGTTCCCAAATCCTCCATGGTCGATGGAGCCCTTAATAATGATGGCGATGAGACCGCCGAACATGATGCCGACTTGGAAGACGTCAGTCCACATGACAGCCTTCATGCCGCCCTGAAACATAAAGAGAACTTTAGTTGGAATACGTCAGTTCACATGACAGCCTTCATGCCGTCCTGAAACATAGAGAGAACATTAGTTGGAAGACGTCAGTCCCCATGACAGCCATCATATCGTCCTGAAACATAGAGAGAACTTTAATTGGAAGACGTCAGTCCATATGACAGCCTTCATGTCGTCCTGAAACATACAGAGAGCTTTAGGTAACAGGTGGCAGCACCGTATTGGTGGATTTCCGCGAACTCAGCAGCTGACCTACCAGTGTTTGTATTGAAACAACCATTTTACATCCCTTACAGTTTACATGACATTTTCTACATTAAACTCCTTGACGATTGCAATATCTCCTAGCATAAAACAAGTAATATTCTAGAAATCTTTGTAGTAATGTATTTATACGTGAAAATACTGCATAAAACTGAAAGGAAACGTGTGCACTAGTGAACAGCAATACCTAAAAAACAAAATAAGAAAATACATTAATATGATAACATTCCATGAACTGCGTGTTTGCAGTCCGTTTTCTTGTATGTATATATGTGTGTATGCGTGTGTGCGTGTATGCACGCATGTACGTATGTATGTAAACGGGATCATTAAATTCATATCGTTTACAACACTCCTTTTTCATTGGATTACTGTATATATTAGCAATGAACTAAACTGTAAAATAGCAGACATATTGCTACGTAAATCAATGTCCACTGCCGCTGTTACGATGCAGTACGATAGCAACATACAACGGGATATAAGTGACGTAGATCTAACTAACCAGTGCCGTGTAGAATATGCAGACGAGTCCAACGCTGAAGACAGACACCCACACATTGAGTCCAGTCACTGTAAATACACATACAGAACACGTGGTACACACGTATGTTTCATACGACAAATAGTAGTTGCTATAATCATCGTTGTTGAAATGATCGTCATCACAATGATGATCACTATCACCGTTTTCATCATCATCATCAGTGTCATCATCGTTGTCATCACTTTCGTAATCATCATAATTAATTCTTGGTATCTTAATTTTTGTATAATAGTTTATTAAAACGCTAAATTGTCTTCATGCTAACTGTATATCCTCCGAGGAGCCGAGTTCAACTTGTCTCTTTCTATGTTAATTCGCTTCCTTGGTTGGGCCTTCAGCACTGTTGTCGTTGTCATCAATATCGTCATCATCGTCGTCACCAACAGCGTCTTAATAACCGTTGTCATAATAATAATAAAAATTATAATAACTTACTAGAATCATCATCACCAACCTCATCATCATCGTCATTTTCGTCATCATCAATGATTGATGCAGAAACAACGAGTACATATTACTAGATCCGATTAGTGAATCACACCTTTCTATTCCAATTCGATTCATAGAGCCGGTTCGTAATCTCAGTTACGGTTCGCGTACGATTGAGAAGTCCTTGCACTTCTGCAGCTGATTATACGGTTCCTAGAGGAATATCACGCTAGCTGTCTAGGTTTTTCATAACGTTTTCATAAATGTTACTATAAATACTCTTATAGTTAGGGTTATCATGGTTAATGTCACAGGGCCTCCGTTATTGATTTTAAAAGAGATCACTTACCGATGGTGAGGGCGAGAGCCGGAGTATACAGAACGATAGCCATGTACAGAATCTGTCAAAACGACAACCCATAAAATGAACAAAGAAAGAAACGAATACTCGAACTGCGGCAATAGTTCATACACTGAGTCAGATGAGTGTGTACGGCCCCGTGCATCGTAAGTGTAGGAGTGTAAATAAAACGCATTTAATGTATTGGAGAATGGAAAAAAACGTGCAGCAAGAACTGGAGAGACAAAAACGCGTTGACGAAACAACGCACACAGTGCACAGTAAATAAAGGCGGCGATACACGTTACGAGAGAATCGGACCGATTGACTGGTACGAGTGACTCGACCGAGTCAATCGGCACAATTGAATCGTACAAATAAACACACGTTACGATTGGCCGTATTCCGTCGGCAATCGGGCTAGTGCGGTGGTAGGGATAGTGGTTGGTTTTATATTTTGTGTAACTTCTTGGGGCGATGCTCTAACATCACTTACGGGCATAATTATTATTTTAATTAATGATTTTGATATCATACAATTTTACATAGTAGATTTTTTAAAGAACGAGACTGATGCACTTACGTGACGCATTCAGCCAGCAGCGTTAATTTTAAGTCATGCATATTGTGTTTAATAATGATTATTTAATATCTTTTATAATTATTATAAAATATGTACTTGCACATTGATGTGAGGGGTTATTTATATTAATCTTTGGATGGTTTCAGCTCGATCAAGGTTGAAAACATCCATGTTTTTATTTTTATTGTGTAGTGCCAGGTGACAAAAATAATGATATAATTCAACTGTAATATTATATTCAACTGATCTAACACTTACTTGCAAACAAGCAGAACTGTCAAATAAAAAATAGATTATTGGACCCTGGAACGTATACAATGCAAAATATGTGCATTCGTATGGTTATCTTGGAATTATCACTATTACCACAGAAGTAGGATTTAAGGTGGCCAATTTCTTGGTAGGGTTCCCCAACGTGTCTATTTATGGTAGCAAAAGCTGGGAACAATGCAAGCAAGTGATGTTATAAAGTGCTGCACTTCTGTGCGAATCGACCATGTATCAGATATGTGAGAGGAGGCAAGTCATTTCCGAGGAACATTTGCGCGCGGCGCGGCAAACTGGGGAAGAAACGGGGGTCTGGATTGGAACTCAGAATTTTTTTTAAGACATCATTGTTTGTGATGCAATGTAGTGAACTTTCACACTGTTTTTGTCTAATCCTGTAACTTCCATTTTATATAAAATCACAAACATAGTGCACAGAAACACTACATTTGGGATTTTATTAATCAAAAGTGTAAGCATACAGTTCCGTGCACATAAATGTAAAAGCACATACTTTTTATATCACACAAAAAACCAGAAGCAGTGTATACTACATTGTCAAAACTACAACATTACACAAGTGGTCAATGTGAAAAAAAATACACAAAAATGCTTTAAATAAGGTTTATTAAAATGATAATTCTAATGTACAGTACACTGAAATTCACACACACATGTCCACGTCTACTAGTGTTCGCTGAAACCAGTAACTTTACAAGTGTTCATTGTGGACATGTGACTTCACTTCTTTTCTTGCCTGTGCTTGATCCTGGCACTCACAGCTTTCTTTCTCTTCTCTGCCTGAGCAAGGACTTGGAGTGGAGGTGGACAGCAGTCGCTTTGGCAAAACCTGTTCAGCTGCTTTTCTCTTGCTTCTTCAAATTCAAATCGTCCCCTCTCTGTACAATATCCTTCTTGGTGCACGCCATATCCCCTAAAAGTGTTCATATTAACAACGTCAGGTAAATTTAATTCAAATTGTTATTTAATTAATAATAACCTAAACCATACGTTAAAATGAACAGGCGTACTTTATGTTGACATATTATCGCCCATCCAAGAAAACTTACTAAGTTTTGGCATTACTTATGCCATGACCCGTAACGCCAGCGACGTGAGTACAATGCCTCGCGTGACAGGCTAAACGATCTAATATTTATTGAAATTACGATTTTAAAACCGCTCGACTGCTACGTTAATTCCGATAATTCAGTAATTGACTCATACAAGAATGTTTGAAATAAGAGCGGACAACTTACTGTAGACCGTAGTTCATGCTTCGTTCGACTGAACGCGACCGTGAACTTCGAAAACCGCAACTGATTTGCCGCCAAAACTCATGCACGGATTGTAAGCTGGGCCGTGATTCGCAGTTTCTGGCCATTCAGAATGCGGCTTGCTTTTGAAAAAGGACGACGATCACGAAATTGTTATTGTCGATGTTTGCCAAGTTTGCCAAGTCACAATCCCCCCCCCTATATTGAAAAAACAATTTTTCGGATTTGGACGAATCACAGAAACGGCCAAATCGAGTTCATGAACCGCGGAAATCCGCGTTTCTGCGGAAGAATCTCATGCCTGCATATATATATATATATATGTATGTATGTATGTATGTATGTATATGATTATATTTGTAATTGCTGGTCCACATGTAGATGACATTTTTATTATTTATTTGAACAATACGTATATATATCTACATGAATATACATATATTTTATGTTGGTTCATTATTAATGCACTGAAATTTTATTTTTCCAACTATAGTACAAACTAATAAGACAGCACTATGATGCATCACATTTTTTATTACACAATAAATGCACTTATAGTAAACTGTTTTAAAGGAATGTTCAATAGATGTGATAACTTCAAATATTGGGTGTAGGACAACACTAAATTAAAAGTGAAAACACAACAACAAGGAGGCACATCATACATATTTGTCTCAGGAATAAGTATCTCAGGAGGGTTATAGTTTGATGACCAAATTACATTTGTTATTGTATTCTAATATGGGGTAATAGAATGGAAACCCCTCTTTTTGGTCACCTCGGTAACACAGCCTCCTTTCAATTATGGTTTTCCTAGGAGAGTCCCAAACTATTTATGTGGCCACACTGCAATTACTGGGCACACGAAGACTATTCCTATAGTAGTAAAACAAATAGTTGCAATACAAAAAGCATTTATGATTTAGCAATAATGTGTAAAACATAGTTACAATATTTGAAAATGTGAAATTAAATATTAATGTAAATGGCAAATAATAAAGGAAAAAAATTCCTCTTGATGCACAACATATCACAGAATGAAGTATCACATGGACTGACCCGGTTTTACACATGAACTAACACTTTCATTCATCCTTCAACACATTACCAAGTAGTCTGCACTAAGTGGTAGGAACAATGGACTCCCACCATAACTGTTAGGATGCCTAATATAACGAACATCCGCTTAGTTGAGAGGAACCACTGTGAAACACCCATTCTGGCATGAACTATAATGTACAATCATTGACACAAGGAACATTATATATATATATATACATATATATATATATATATATATATATAAGTTCCAGTGTGATCCTTATCACGAGAATCCATACAATAACAGTTTAATATTACAATGTCATGTTAATGCTAGAAACGTCTACAGAAACATACATAATCCACAGCTTCAAAAATCATGTTACATTATTTTATTTTTTAAATAGCATCGCATAATAATATATTTCAAATTTACCACAATACATGAATAACTGTTCACAGTAAAATCAATCCTTGTGGCTTGAATCGGTGACACAAAGTCTTCATGCAAGATATACTGCATGATGTTGATTGTAATCTTGGTCATGTTCACCTTTTCTGAAAACAAGAAGGCAAACAAAATCACTAGTATGTTCAGTACACATTTTTTATTATTTATGTGGATCAAATCACAAATCACACAATGTTGTGCCTTAAAAAACTGACTTAGCAATAATCCTAACCCTTAGCTTAGCAATTACTTCACTGGTCGAGTGCAAACAAATGGTTGAATATTGTTTTAACAAAATATTACAAGATTGTCATCTATATCAACATGTCAACAAGAGTGAAGATCCAGATAGCATATTGACAACGACACCACAGGCACAGGCATAATTTTCAACAATGTGTCATCTACCCAACCCCTTTCTAGTACCAGCCAATGCCTAGATGCCAATATTTATTTATAAAAATGTTCACACTAGTAACAGAAACGCTCACACAGCCAGTAAATAGTATAAGTGTTTCCATTCTTCGCGTGAGAGAGAACAAGTGAACTATGACGTTTACTAGTTCCCACAATTCGTCCGTCGCGAAATTCCGTGGCATCTTGATATAGTGTCGTTTTTCTCAAATTAACAACGTTTGACTGGATGGTGACAGCCAACCAGGTTTATTATTATAAATTGTAGCTGCCAATTCAACATAAACTTTCACTGAAGCTGGCTAACGGAAGAGAACAAATCACTCGATACCAAGTCCAAGGCCCACAAGCACAAAAGTGGGACACGCAACGATAGTCAATAGGTCTATAATTTAGTACGAAGTCGAATATCAAACACGAAAATGACGTTTTTAAAAGTGCCATTGCCGCCGCCTCAACATTTTAAAAGGAGTAAATTCTAGTATAATTTCATGGTTGATTCAAGTTTGATACAGTGTTGGCACTTGCAAGTTGCAGCGATAATAAACAATACAAAGAAAGGAAATGCACAGCCACAGCCCAGCCCCAGGACAATGACATGTCAATCATCATTCAATGTTATGAATGTATTTCAGACGAGCACTGCTTTGCAGAATAAAAATGCACATTTCACTTCACGTTGACACTTATTAATATAACTACAGTGTATGTAGCGTTTTAACTTAAATACAATTAATTGATAATTTAATTATCATGACGTCGCCGTCGCTACTTACTTCTGACGTTCTGTCATTTCTGACTCAGTCTGTTCGCCGTCCGTTGGCGTTGTTGACAATTCTGACAGTGACAGATGTTCTGCGTTATAATATCCCATTTTTTAAAACTTGCGTCACTAGCCGTCATCCTCGAGAACTTTCAGACGATTCGTAACCGTTGCTTCTGTCATTGTAAATTGGGTTCGCCGCCTTCCACGGCGAATCTTTTATGATATAGCTCGACAAATATTTAAGGTGAGGTTTTACCGAAGTCATCGGCGACCATTTTATTGAAGGAGGTCGAACTTCAACCTTGTTGCTGTTCTCTGATCGGTCAATATCACCGAACGTCCGGTGGAATCGTACGAAAAATAGAACCTGTTCTAAAAATATTTAGTCCGAGTTACTCGGATGTGATTGACTCGGCCGGATTGCTACACGATACGATTTCATCGTTTACGTGGTAATCGGACGGTTTCATCCGAGACAGTCGTACCGTGTATCGCCGCCTTGGCTTAAGTGCTATTGGTAATAAACTAATCACCGAATGACAATAAAATGCATAAGTAATGGATACTGGAGCAACGTACAGCAAGTACATCAGAGTGGAAATAAAACACGTCGTAAGTGCCGGTGAGATACGTTCATGTGAAATAGAAACGGGAAGATATTAAATTCTTTATTCCCAAATGAAAAGTGAAAACGTACGTACACAATATATATTAACATTACAAACGGAAATTGGGGGTTGTGGGACGTTATTGGCGGGACTATTCTCCTATTCTTTACTCTCTATGAAAATAGTCTGGGACTATCCTAGGGTGACTTTAATTGCGGTGTGGTTGCATTACTGAGGTAACCAAACAGAGAGATTCGACTGACTGATTAAGCACTTTCCACCAGCAAGTATATTAAATTTTGTAGACGTTTTACTTACCGTTTGTATGATATAAAAGATGCTGACAATCAACCGGATCCCCCGGTCATATCGCATCTCCAGATACTGCAACGAACCGAAAGAAGATTTATTTCTGTTTAGACAATATCCTGATATGCCTTAAAGTACGCCAAACAAAACCGTGGCCACTGTACGAGAGCTAGAACCGCCATATCCCTGGACAGTGTATACTAAGCATTAAACACAATCGTTAACATGTCACAGTCCGAGTGATCTACACATTATATTTGCGTAATAAATGCCAGCCGAGTGTGTTTCCTATGTTGAATTTGGCGTGCATTACCGACTAATCTCATTTGCGCGTTTACACACTGTCGTTAATATCCGTTAATCCCGCTACCTACGGTTAATCCGCCTCCGTCATATTTAATTATAGATGTGCGGTCGTACAGTAATACAAAATGGTACTCTTGATTGTATTGTGCGTTTCACTGATTCTCTTTTCCTTCCTTCTCCGAAATTCTCTGCGTAGTCCACCCCTTAATTCCTCCCTTCACCTCCCCTCTTCTGTCCCCTTTTACTCGATCCCTTTCGTCCAACTAACACCACTCCCGTCTTCCCTCTAAATCGCCTTCTTTCAAAATAAAGGCAAGTTCTTAAACAGCGCGGTATCCAGTCCCTCAGGATTGCTCAAAGCGCTTTACACTTTACCGAAAGAACACGGTGCGTCGGTGTTGATGATCAAAAAAGGTGTGGTCGTTTACGGGTTGGAAGTGAAGGTATGCGTGTATATGCGTATGCATGTACGTGCACGGACGTACATTGGTAAGTGCGTACTCGCGTCGGTATGTAAGTGTATATCTGATTGTGTTCGTGCATGGGTGCGTGTGTGTGTGCATACGTCCATACATGTGGGTGCGCGTGCGTGTGTATATATGTGTATATGCAAGCGTTTATGTGTGCATAATGTGAGCCGTGGGCGAGCCATGGTGGAAATATCAGACAAACTACAATTATTGCTAATAACTACCACAATATTTCAAAATGACCTGTTAGCGTCAGTGTACAACTGCACTACAATACCAACCTCTGATTTGAACATGCCTATTATATTTGGTTCCTTAATCATATGCTGCCCATTAAATTGCTGGGCCCACAATCTATAGGCATGATGAATAATGTACATAATTCGCGTTCCTACACTGAACTTGATCTTGGCGTCATTGGTCTCCACCCACCCACATACATGCAGGTCAGGTTTATTTGGCTGGGCGGCTGGTCATCTGAATAGTACATAATTATAAAGGCGGTTCAGTGACATGGCGATATCACAATAACTCCGTGATGTTAGTTGGATTTCTTTGAGAATCGTATTCACGAGTACAACAATGTTTTTCATCCATTAATTAATAACTTACCATTTTACACATTCAGCTGGTTATATTTTACATTTTCTTCATTCTTATATCGAATAAATGTTCATATTGTGACGCTACTTGTACCACCTATTTTATGATTGAAGAAACTATTCCTTTATTTATTTTAATTTGTTAGTTTCTACGTCACATCTCATCACTTTACAAGTCTTTAATCGTGACTAGGCTTCTCAACGTGCTCATTCGGTCGTCAGGGCGTAGTTCCATCATATGTTAAATTCAAAAATTAAGCACAATGATGTTACCCATACACACGCACGCACGCACCTACACACACAATGGCCCAAATCAAATGCAGTTTGTCATCAAGCACGGCAAAGCTGCTGGGCCCATTATAAATCAATTATTGCTACGAGAACGACATCAAAACGCGCTGTTGTCATAACTTGCACTTTGGTCCACAGATAAGAAGTCGCCTTTCGTCTTTGTACTTCAAAGTCAAATTTGTGTAGCTGACTCATTCTTTTGCGTTATCGTGTGCATGTGAAAAATATTGATAAACATCGTCATTTTCCTGCGTGAATGAGTTTGTGATCCACGCACACCCGCATGAATGTTACGTTCAACTGGCGTTGAATGCCGGTGTGCTAAGTTCAAACACTCACCCTCAAAACAACATGGCAGTGTTCTGAACCTAGTTTCAAAACACTACAGTGTTTTCAACTTAAGTTCAAAACATTCTACAGTGTTTTCAACTTAAATTAAAAATGCTCAACGCCGAAATTCAAGACTTCTAATTTTTTTTATAACAACTGAATCGTTGTTATCACACAAACATATTATGACGTTTCACCTATTTATATTCTTAAATGTTACCTCTCCAGGTGTGTCTCAGTCAGGCGTGAGTCGACATATTTTCAACATGAGCAGAGAGTTTTCAACATAGGTTGAAAACACGCTACAGTATTTTGAATTTAAAACACTCTAGGGTGTTTTGAACGGGGTGAGGGTTTTGAGTATACTAGACATAAACCAGTGCATGCACTAGGCAGAAAAGCACCAATGACTTTAAATATCTCTCACGAAAGGCATTTACAAAGTTAGGTAAACGAAATTGACCACTTTTTGTAAAGGTGGGCTCAAACTCCGGATCTCTCGAGTGACGGCCAGGTGTGTGCGTTATGCAATACCGCGCGTTGTACTAAACAAACGGCATTGTGAGAGTTGTGCACTACTCCAGCGTGGGTCGTGTTGTGGCTGCAGTAATATGTCTTGCTCGAACGGCAACATAACTTATGTTTTTTCACTGAAGTCAGTTCAACCACAAAACTGTGCTTTTTCAGACTTCAAGTGCAGGCGTGGTGGTAGTTGTATCACACATTTATAAAACAAGCCTCCGGGTAAATACCAGTGGTGTCATTTGTCAAATGTTCAAGAACGCTGTTTACAAAGAAATTAATACGCCTGATTTTAGGAATCACATAAATGATGCAAACTGTTCCATATGAATTATGCTTATGTTTACCGTGATCGGGTCAAATAAATATGAAATATTATGTACGGTGGGGTAATTATGTAGGCTATTTTGATTGCTTTTAATGAATTTGGACAAAGGTTCTATACGCATGATAATCATTATTACCACGTAACCATTTTGTTATCCAAACATATTCATGAAAACACTGGTAGAATGTTAATAATGAGATTGTAAATGCTTAATCGTTTGTATTTTTATATCTATAAAATAAAGGAATTAGTTATGTATAGCCTATAGCAAGAACATTTCAATTGTAAGTCAGCATTCACAGTAACACGTATGCATACGTTTGCCTTCGATTTTGGGGTGTCCGGTTGCCTCAACGTGTTGTCGTGTTATTACAGACGTCCTTGCGTAACTCTTTATCATCCGTACTTTGAATGATTTACTGATGTCTGCTTTGTCAAACGTATTAAATGTCCATTCATTTAAATTCAACGTCTATTCAAATACATTCAATTATTCAAATCAAATGTATGCTGTGCTCCCGTGGTCATCATCGTATGCAATTCGATCACTAACGTCAGTTCCGTGCTAATACGTAGTGCTATACGTGTCCCTATATTCTCATGTTGAAACACTGGCCAAAAACAAGGCTTAGTGGTCGTTTAATTGATTTTGGGATGTAACTGCTGCTAAGAAACTAATAATTATTTTAAAAAACTTACCTATTCGGTATATATATTTTACTGAGAACGGTTTATAAGTACTCAAACTTTTTTCCGCACCTAATGACCCATTAACATGTTAGCTCGTGCGTCACTTGTTGTCATTGCTAGATACATTGGCTGTAACATTCGCCATGACACAACAAGATCCTTTCCTTGACAAACGGCTTTGAATTAATCAGAACGTTTATTGTCTGCGTCAAACCACGTCAGTGTTTAGAAACCAGCCTCGCGTAAACACACGATTCTGTGAAATTCCCGTCAAGCAGACGGTGCGTGGGCGACACTGGCGCAGCCTTTAGAGACGAGAGTCGCGTTGCGCAGCCATGCGTGACAAAGGTGGCGGAGTTTCTTTGTAGCATCTCGATGGGACGACTCGCTTTACATTAATTTGCCTGAGGACAAACTGTTGATGACAGCGCGTATCTTTATTGACTCTCAACTGTTAAACGCGTGTGTTTTTGTTCTTTGTTGTTATGGATGTATTGATGAATCGGCTACCTTGTGTTAATTTATTATCTTATTACAGTGGGGCGCAGTAACAATTACTTGTGGGGCGCAGCGGTAAGAGCTTCGAACTCTCGACTGAGAGAACTGAGAGAACCCGGGTTCGAATCCTGTGCGATGGTGTCGAACCTTGGGCAAGTTCGTTTACTCTACGTTGTTTCAGTTTACTCAGCTGTATGAATGAGTGCCTGGCTATAGACAGTGGTGGATGTTTGTGTATGAATAGTCTACGCGCATTAATTACAGCGTGGCTGAATGCTTTCCAGAGAAGTCGAGATGGTGTTCGATTGAACAGGTCTGCCAGGGAGTAAATTGTAAAGCCCTTTACACAGTCGTGAGGACTGGATATTGCGCTAAATAAGAACTTACCTTTTACTTTTACTTTATATTATCCAATATATATATATATATATTATAAATTTGTATTTATTACTTTCCCTAAATAGATGATTTACTAACATGTGTGATATGTGCAATCAAAAGGAGATACACTGTGTTTGCCTATACCCTTTCGGCAGGTCGACGCGGCTACTGATCGTTTTACTTCTGCGCTGTCAACTTTGGTTGAACGTTGCATATTTTGTCATCCTTTTATGTTGCATGAATTTATGTTAGTACCACTGTGGGTTGACATCGTTTTTTCAAATTCTTTGTGTACGCTAAGAATGTTCTTTTGTTAGCTGCGTTAATGGTGCCAGCCACATTTGGCGTTTTATTTGTTAGCCCGCTTTCCTTCATAGTCATTTTTCAGAAAAGAAAACCTATCTAGTATCGACTACGGCATGCTCGCTCGTTTTTGCGGATTTAAAAAATTATTTCTGACGCAAGCCGTGAACAAACTATTACTTTATTTTCGACAGGATCCAGTTGAAGTTATGCGACAAGTACAGACGTTTCTCGGCTCCTATATACTGTTACACGTGGTCAGTCACACTTTCGAGATTAACCCATATAACAACAAAAGTTAATTTTCTCGCTGATTTTATTAAAAACACGTAAGTATTTTACCAAGCTGCTCTTGTTGCTTATAATTTACACACTACATATTTCGACGTCAACGAGGTGGCCTAAATCAATGGAACGCGGAGGGTAACATGTGTCGTCGTCGTTGTATGCTACGTATGGTAGAAAACGAAACGATCCACCACCTGTGTAGACACACATTTGTTGGGGCACGTAGGAATGGATTAAGATTAAACAATATAACATCAGTTGTTTGTCTGATGATTTTACCGAAACTACATACAAAACGTTGTACAAACTAGCTGAAACGTTGTACACACTAGATGACATGTTGTTACAGTGGATATTGTAGGTTTGCTGTGTTGCAGCATTAATCTAAAATGAGACGAGCGAAAAGTCTATCAAATTGAGGAGGCACCTTACCTACAAAAGCTTACGTTCGGCGTGTGCAGCCACGCGTAATTGAAAGCAGGGCAATATATAAATCAGGGTGCAGACGCTCAGTCTGACGACATTCCGTACCACAGCTCGATAGAATACTTTGATGGTCTGACGCGAAGCTTTAGATGACAAACCAGTCATGGTTTTCGTTTGCAACAAGCAACTGACATTGTGTACTTGTGCATATTAATATATTTCATGATCACTACATTGTTTTTTACGATATTACACGTACAATAAAAACCCGTCGCCATAACAGATAGTTTGACTCGTGTGCTGACAACTGAGAGTAAACTTTACTTATTAAATAGCCCTCGGGTTTTTGCATGATGTCATGCTAAGAATATGCAGGGTCGACGTCGTTTTGTCATACACTATACATGCCTACGTTTTTCGTGCGTAAATTGACAAAAAGTTTTTAACCTACCTTTAGCTTAAATTAAGAAAGTCCATCAGTGCTGGGCGTTGTGTGATTAACATGATTCATTTCCATAATGCTTAAATTAAGAAAGTCCACCAGTGCTGGGCGTTGTGTGATTAACATGATTCATTTCCATAATGCTTAAATTAAGAAAGTCCATCAGTGCTGGGCGTTGTGTGATTAACATGATTCATTTCCATAATGCTTAAATTAAGAAAGTCCATCAGTGCTGGGCGTTGTGTGATTAACATGATTCATTTCCATAATGCTTAAATTAAGAAAGTCCATCAGTGCTGGGCGTTGTGTGATTAACATGATTCATTTCCATAATGCTTAAATTAAGAAAGTCCATCAGTGCTGGGCGTTGTGTGATTAACATGATTCATTTCCATAATGCTTACAACACGACTCAGTGAACGAGACACGAAATTTGTAATTTTCCAGTATCCAATTATTAACCAGGATGTGAACAGCATATACTCCCTGTATCGTGCCCTTATTAGATATCATCTGAGAGCTAGCATTTGCTATGGACTGTACATACGAGCTCAATGCTGTCAAAGGAGATACTCAATCATTCATAATATTAATACTTCCCCTGTTCAACAAAATACTCATGCGCAATCCAGTAATGACATAAAAAATAACAAAATATTCATTTATAACAAATGTGTGATTGTTTGCTTATAGTCTTTCTTCACTGTAAGTACTTTGAAACAGCTAGATTATAATTTGCAACCATGGCTTGCGCAACGCAATTCTTGTGTCACTCCGCAATTGATGCTGTTTTTGCTGTAGTCGTATGCCAACAAGACCGTTTTAGATCAATAATATCCTTTAGTGGCCTCGACACTGTAAGAAGATATCCAAGGATGTCGACCCTAGATCAGAGGTCACTGGTGGCGAATTACGTTAGATGATAACGATTGTCTATTCAACCAACTAAACAACTTCTCTTTCAGTAAGTTAGCAGTAAATATTTTATAAAAACACCGAGAAACATATATCATATGTATGTTGGTGTTATGTTACAAACAGTCAATATAAAGTAAAACAGAGACGCTATAAAAGCACAGTAAATGGTCCAGCTGCCCAGGGGCATTCAAATCACAGTGGGATTCGAAGCGGGACGGATTGAAACTGTCCCTATATCAGATGGTTTACTTTGTAAAGGCGATACAGCGCTATATATAGGTACTATTGAAGCGTCGTGTCTGAATAGTCTCCTATAACAAAACCTGATGTTGAAGAGATCCCAGGTAAGTCGATACTACACTGACGGCACCTTAACACCAAGACAGACCGGCATGCATCCAGCGAACCGGAGAATCATCTTCGCATTCCCGAGCACGAGTGATTTTGCCCAATATAAGTGTGCATGCCTGGGTTCATGCCAGTGTAG
The DNA here is from genome assembly GCA_020002185.1 of Paraescarpia echinospica. Taxonomy (NCBI): domain Eukaryota; kingdom Metazoa; phylum Annelida; class Polychaeta; order Sabellida; family Siboglinidae; genus Paraescarpia; species Paraescarpia echinospica. The sequence continues at coordinate 76,894,865 of CM034531.1, forward strand.
ATGTGTGCGCTTGTGTGTGTGTGTGTGCGTGCGTGTGCGTATATGCGCATGTGCCTGAGTGTCTGTGTATGCGCGTGTGTAGGTGTGTGGGCGTGTGTGTAGGTGTGTGCGTGCGCGTGCGTATGTGCGCGTATGCTGCTGCGTGTGCGTCGTTGTATGTTTGTCTGTGCGTGAACATGTGTGGTGGGCGCTTGTGCGTGTGCATGTGCGTAAGTGTGTACATCGTGTGTACGTGTGTAAGTGTCTATGATATGGAATTGAGTGATTTAATAGTGTGTGAACGGTACCTACTGTTGAACACAGGCAAGTACATAAGATGAGTAAGTTATTGCGTTGTGCCTTGTACAAAACATACACCATCTTTGACTATGAAACGCATGGTTTAGGATGGGAGACCGTTGCCGATAATATTTCAAAAACACATCGTTATTCGGCATTAGCATTGTTCATTATTAATCAGATTCGTATAGAGTTTCGCGTCACGTTCTGATTGTTATTATATGTTGTTGTTATTGTGGCAGTTGTTGTTGTTGTTGTTCTACGCTTGTCCCACGGCTGTTTTTCAAAATATTTGGACCATGCAGTCGTCTTATCAGTTGTTTGTGAGAACCGTGATGAGATCATCACGTTATTATGACGCCTGGGTACAGAGAATGATTCACTCACAACACCTCACAAACAACTGATGTAACGTGAATATTCAAATATGCGTAACACTGATTTTTTGTAGCCGCCAATTGGACAAAGAAATCGTGATACATATGAAAACAGAGAGATGTTGTTTCTTTCTTTACAACACCGTTCCTTAAATAACATACTGGAAACGTGTGTGCATAGTAAGTACTGCCGTATATACAGTTTACACAAAATACCAAAAACAGATATTCAATTCAGGTCATGTGTACACGCCCAACATCGATGATCAATAACCAATAATCCTCTACAAGAATGCAAACAAAGTCTGCTGTACTAATATGTCGCCACTTATGACAGTGTTAAGATTATTTGTCAATATAATGTATCGGTGTGTTCTTATGCTGTGGTCGTTCAAAACCCTCTTTCTCATCGCCTCCTGGCAAATCTGTGAACTCTGAATCGTCGGGAAGCATTCAGCCATGTCACTGTTAATGGGGAAGAGTATTCGGTGATTTATAACCACAACAATTTATTGTTACATTTTCTTTTATATATTTGACTCAAATGAAGCAACATAGAATGACCGAAAGTGTCTCAGCTTCGAAACAGTAGCGAGGTGTTTCAAACCCCGAACATCTCGAATAAGTGACCGGCATTGCACTCCTTGTGCACAATGTGACCAGTGTTTTGATGTATTAGGCATACGAAGTCCAGTTGCCTTGCTAAAGCGGATAACCTCTAAATAAATGTAATGACTGTTATGACGATCAACTGTATTACTTTTATAATAAATTCATACTGCAGGCTCAACAGGTCGTTTCAGACATTCAAAACATGATGTTGTAAATGAAAGTATAACTCACATGTAATCGTTGTCTGCATACGTACTTGCCATTCTGTATTACAGATTTGACTTTGTGGTGATGTGTCTCCTTGTTTCCATTATTAAATTCGTACTGATTGGTTTGACAAACATACCACTGGCGAAATAATTACGTAAATTAAACACCTGTCCATAGATGACATCGGCGGTACTCATTTGGCGCCTTCAAATTGTCCATTATAGACAGATGTGCGTTATGAACGGGTTTCACTGTAATTGGCTGACAGATGTTTGCACATACAATTCACCTTGTTATGCCGGCATAGCAAATGAACATAAACAAGAAGGTTTCAAGAAGGCACGTAGTTACTCACCTCGAAGACGCTGGTGAGCGTGAGGTTGTAGAAGACGGGAAGGAAGAAGTGAGCCGCGAGAGGGATCGTGATGCAGTATCCGATCCACACCATCCAGTACTGCGAACCGAACACGTACATCTCGGCCGGGGTTCCGAGTACCGTGATGGCAGACATGAAGCTGGCAAGCATCGACAAAGACACGGGAAGTGCGCTCATACTTCGGTCGGCCATAAGAAATTCCTTCGTCGTGTTCTGTTTGCGTCCCGTACAACCATAATACAGCCCTATAAAGGTAGATATAAGTAACATCAGAACGAAAACGATGTAGTCCCATGCTGTGAAATAAACCTTCTCCATTGTCGCGGGTTCTCCGTCGCTTCTGTCTCTACCGACTGGCCTGTTTATCTTGCGGTGACTTTCTTCTGTGACGCTGGAGCCGTGACTTCGCCGGAGTAGATGTCCGCTGAGAGTGTCTGAAAAACAGGGGCTACACATCGCTTTGAAATAAACCAAGGGGTCGCTACGCTTCGTCGCATGTATATTACCTTAAAAAGTGCACCCAGTTGGTGATGCAAAGGCGCCGTACACAAAGGGTTAACAGTTCACCAGACGACGCCGTCATCGTAACATTGAATGCTCACCTGTATGAGTTAAACACGCCGCACACACACGCACAGCCGCATGTTACCCTTTTGACATGTCACATGCATTGCTCTACGCGATGCAAGAAAGGGACCACACCAAAACAGTGATCTGCAGCGTTATGCACAAATATTTGCATCTCGTTTTGACCCGTACATAGTCCGCCTAGAGGTAATATTGAGTGTCTGGATTTCCATAAAGTGGCGCCTAGGCCCAATGCCACGATGATCGCAGCACGACGGGCTCTTCCGAGCTGTATCGTTTTACAAGCAGTTCGGCCGAACATTAAACAACTGAACTCACACATTGTTCTTGTTTATATGCATTGCCTTATGACCTGTACACACTGAAATACCGATGTAAGACATTTATCTAGATTTAACTATGTTGACACCAAGAGCGAAATAACTAATAGACAATGAAGCAGTGTGCTTATCGGGAGTTCAGAATACCATTTAATCTCGCTCAGTTGATAATATGTTCCATTTATTTATAGTCATATGTGGGAACGAGTATTTTCTTATATCTAATCTACACTGTTCCTTTACAAATGTTACTTCGTGTTCACAAATCGTCCTATTTTTCTGCATACTGACATCGGCATTGGGTTTTACGTAACCGATGTGTGGGATATAAGACTATAAGCAAACAATCACACATTTGTTATAAATGAATATTTTGTTATTTTTTATGTCATTACTGGATTGCGCATGAGTATTTTGTTGAACAGGGGAAGTATTAATATTATGAATGGTTGAGTATCTCCTTTGACAGCACTGAGCTCGTATAGACTTTGTTTGCGGCGGTGTCGGCAAGGCATTGCTTGAAAGCATCTACAGAGGGAGATTGAACTGATTGGGCGGTTAGGTTATTCCAGGGTACTATTGTGGCTATAAAAAGGAATGTTCGAAAGGCTGTGTTCGGGAACGTTGAACCATTGATTGGAATAGATGCCCTCTGCGCCCCTCAGCTAAGAGTTATTTGGCTTTGTGTATAGGCTGGCATGGATGTCGACGAGGCTGTTTTGAATTTTATACATCATGTTGAGCCTCGCCATACATCTGCGCTGTTCTAGGGACTGCCATTGCAATTGGTGGAGCATGGAGGTTGGACTGCTGCAGCGCCGCCAGTCACCATAAACGTATCTAGCAGTACGCCTCTGTACAATCTCCAGTTTGTCGATGTTTCGATTGGCGGCAGGGTCCCAAACGGCAGAAACGTACTCTATTGTTGGTCTGACGTATGTTCGATAGTAGTAAGATTTAACTGGTCTGGGGCAGTTGCTGGTGTTTCGGTTAAAAGGAAGGCAAGGGTGCTATTGGCTTTCTTAGTGAAGGCGTCCACATGGTGGTTCCAGGACAGTTTGCTATTAATGTTGACGCCTAGGTACTTAGCTGTGTTGTGTAGGTGTTCTCCTGTAGACGCTGCCAATTGCCTAGCTGTCTGCTGTTTTGATTTGGGGATGTGATCTATGGCTAACGCTAATTTGTGGTCATGAATTAAATATTCTGAGAGAATAGGTTTAGTTTTGTTGATGATTCTTAAGATTTGTCTGGGTGGAAGCTCATGAGCCAGGTCTTCTCCCATTCCTGGAGCATATTGTGGTCCTCCTGCAGGCGCACTGAGTCTTCCACGCTGCTGATTCTGCGATACAGTAGGCTGTCATCTGCATACAGTATGATGTATGCAGATGACAGCCTACATGCAGGCGTGTTTCACAATTGACCCAATACTAAGCCATGTCAGTTATGCCGTCATAACATGTCTCACAATAAGACAGACGGCGACAATACGTCACACAGACAGGTTTATGGTATCGTGCCCTAGAGTAAAGGCTCTCATTATTTAATGTAAGACAGCGCGTCACGTAAACTACACAGCGTGTTATTAAAGCGTAATTCACATGTTGTGACACGCGTCACCGATGCTAGTGACTTTGGACTACTACCGGGTCGTTGTCAATATTTTGAAATCTAGTTCTGTCCACCGTAGCAGATTTGACCGGTGTACTCGGTGAGAATTGGGAACAAAAATGTTTGTCAACGTGTAATGATGATGGATTGTTATTAATGGTAATTGTACTCACGTCGTGCGAGCCTGTCTAACTGTCAGTCAGTCAGTCAGTCAGTCAGTCAGTCAGTCAGTCAGTCAGTCAGTCAGTCAGTCAGTCAGTCAGTCAGTCAGTCAGTCTGTCTGTTTGTCTGTTTTTTCTGTCTGTCTATCTGTCAGTCTGTGTGTCAAGCTGTCTATCTGTCTGCCTGTCTATGTCCGTCTGCCTGTGTGTCTGTCTTTTTGTCAGTCGGTCAGTCAGTCAGCCAGTCTATCTGTCTGTTTGTCTGTCTGTCTATTTGTTTGTCTGTCTGTCTGCGGCCGTGGGTGCGTGCATGTATGTATATATGTCTCTCTCTCTCCGCTCTCTCCTCTCTCTCTCTCTCTCTCTCTCTCTCTCTCTCCCTCTCTCTCTCTCTCTCTCTCTCTCTTTCACTGTCTGTCGGTCTGTCTGTCTCTCTGCGTATTGGTCTTTTTTCACCCAGTCCACACGTTTGAATCAACTAAACCAATTACGAGTATATGCCAAATGTCCAGTCGTTTGCAACTTGCAATCTCACACGGATGTACGCATATTCTCATAGTGTTGCACGCACGCATGCGCAGCAAGGTACGTGCGTGCGAGCGTGCGTATATGCATGCGTGCGTACGTGAAGCGTTTGGATATATGCATCCTCCAAGCCCGCATGCAGGCGTGCATTCATGCCGTCCATAAGCACGCACACACAAGCACGCGAGCACTCATTCACGCACACACGAACGCATTCACAGTGATGTTACTCCAGAATCCTTTACAAAGTAGCATATTCCAGACGCCTCACTGCACACTGTTTTTATGTGTTACAGATCTGCTACTGTACTTGTTGAAAGTAGAACGTCTGGTGTGAGAGTTCATGTGTATTTGTGGCTTATCAAGTGTAATTCGTAGATTGAAAACTCAGATTACGCCGAATGCATTAAAACTTACTGCGTAGGTTATGTATGTATGTGATATTGATCGACACCGTACACACGGCTGATCGGGACGACGTTCAGGAAAAACAATTAATTAACACATAATAACTCGGCCAAGCACTGAAAATAGAATAGTAAAAGCAAAGGTGTCATTTTGGTAATTTAAAGCAGACCTACTGGTCCCGTTCTCGTCTTAATTTTTGAATCAATGTATGCCAGTTTGACTTAAGTCAACCAATTCGACGGACTAGCGTGCAGCATCGCTGTTAATTGAATTTAATAATGTTAGTATGTTGATGTAATACGAGTTGGTTGATTGATTTCAATAAACTATAATACTCGCGCAACACATTACTGATGGTGGTGATGTCGCTACTAATACACCTGTAGCAAACACTACCAGTGATGGTGGTGATGTCGCTACTAATACACCTATAGCACATTACTGATGGTGGTGATGTCGCTACTAATACACCTGTAGCAAACCCTACCAGTGCAGTGCCGCTGCAGTTGCAGCTGCTACTGCTGCGGTAGCTACAGCTGCTTCTACAGCTACTGTTGCTGTTGTTACGGGTATTGTTGCTGTTGTTACTGCAGCTGCTGCTGATGATGCTGATGATGATAATGTTGCTGCGGATAGTACAGCTGCTGTGCCATCATTACACTATTATTATCATTAGTATTATCATGCTTTGGAAGAATTGGAATATCGGTTTTCAACCTTTCAATGTAGGGAACGTGGATACAAAAATTACACACGCGGGCGATAAGCAAACACGCAGAAAGGCACAGTCTGTGACTAAGTCGGTTACGGATGAAAGGGTAAGTGGGCCGGCAATAGAGTCTCCACACAAAGAAGACAACTTCGCGACAATTATTCGCACGGCTCTGACTAGCTTGAATGACACGCTTGATGGCATTATTACCAGAAATAAAATAAAACTGTCAAACATTGACGACAGAGTCACGGGCCAGTCGACTGTGATTGCGGACTTAAATAAATCGGTCGAATTCAATGCCTGTAACAGAAAAATTTGCGATGAAGGGCAGTGCCATTGTATATATGTGCACCGAACTGGTAAACAGCAAAAAGGGAAACCTCGACACATCATTGCGCGCTTTTATAGCAGAGATTTACGGGGATCAGTGATGAGAGCAGCGGGCGAAGCTCGCGAATACACCGTACCGCCTAATGGATGACTTGACGAATGTGGTTTAAACAGAGAAACAACGAGTTCGCCCCTCCGTACAAGGCCGACTTTCCAAAATGGGAAGTTGTACGCGGAGGGCCGTGAAGTCGGGGCAGAAGACATAAAACATTCCTGGACAGCCTTCGTTACGACACTTGTGCTAATGTAAGCATTCAAGAAAACATGACTTTAAAATATAACATGTTTCGTTTTTTATTTTACGTCGACCTAAAAATGACGTTCCCGTTTGTTAATATTCATGGCCACTTAACTATAGGCTTATATTCTATAAGCCTATAATATAATTCGTTGTAAATTTATAATTTATCATAATACCTTTATAATATACGTTACCTATTGGAAAACATGCTCCATACCTTCGTGTTTTGTACTGTAATGGTGCAAACTGTACCAGCATTTACGTTCAACGTTTTCATTGATTGATTTTTCGTATGTTTGGAACAGTTATTCCACATCAGCAAGCATCTGTATGACTTACTCCCCTGGTGTACTATACTAAATCTTTGTACTACAGTGTATGGCGCACAATTTGAATAATAATTCTTTGAAGGACAGAATACTGTCAAACTATGGAGGTTAGATTGCAAGTAACCTAATACAGCTTCTCGGTGACGCAGATGATCAATTAGACGATTTAACAATGCTTAATCACTCACCCTATATCGCCGCTACCAATATACGTTCACTATTTTCAGCTTATATGTTCAAAGCATTAGCTCAAAGTTTACCTACATTTAGCCCCTTTTACTAGAGCTAAACAATAAAGACGCCGGTTTCAGAGCCATATGTTTGCAGGAAAGTTGGCTTTCAGATGACGCAGATCTATCTCAATATCAGTTACCAAATTACAACATCATTCATCAAGGCAAAAAATGTTCCGGTCACGGAGGTTTATTAATATATCTACATGTACGTTATTCATATATTGTAAGACAATTATATGACTCATCAGATTTCTGTGAGGGGCTTTTTTAATACTATATTCGGTGCTAATCTAAATAAAAACATCACAATAGGACATATATACAGACCGCCGAAACTACGTAATAACGAGTTAGGTATATCCACATTTATGGAAGAATTTGCACCGATACTTTCAAAATTGGGAAAGTAGAATGCAGAAACAGGCGACTATAACATTGCCGTGTTGAAAGAGAACGACAAGCAAAAAGTCGGCAACTATTTTAATTTGTTCTGTACAAATAGGTTTTATCCAAAAATTACCTTGCCGACTCGTTTTTCTCGAAATAGCTGCACACTTATTGACCAGACATTCTGCAAGATTTCAAATGCCAGTACAGCTTCCACAGCAGGTATAATTATGAGCAAAATATCCGATCATGTTGTCGTATTTTATCATTTTCGATAAATGACTATCTAAACAAAGTGCTTCCAAATGGGTGACAATCAGAACAAACAATGAAAAGGCAACAAAACAATATTACGAATCTGTAAGGCAATCGTGCACCATGAATCAGTTAAATCTAAATAAGCGGTCAGATCCAAACACAAATTAGAATTTACATGAAGGTATACTCTCCCGACTGTATGACTATCTTTTCTAGCAAAAACAGTTAGATACAATAAGTACAAACAAACAGACCAATCTCATTGATGCCGTCTATCTCCAAAGTCTTCGAAAGAATTGTATACAGCCAATTATATGAGTATTTAACTACAAATGGAATATTATTTAAAAGTCCGTACAGTTTTAAAAAAGCACAATCCACGGAGATGGCTACAGTGGAAATAACGTACACTCATTTACAAAGCTTAGACAAGGAGGGTAATACGTTGTATTCCCATATCAATTCTTTAGACCTGTCAAAAGCATTTGATACACTGGACCACTTTATTTTTTATTTTTAAACTACGGCACAAATAAGACACCGTTAAACTGGCTAATCAGTTATCTCACACATAGGCTCCAATTTGTACAACTCGGTGATGTAATATCTGATAAATGACCCATCTCTCCAGGTGTCCCTCAGGGTTCCATATTGGGACCATTGTTATTTATCCTAAATACAAATGATATTCATCACGCCTGTGATCAATTCAATGCGATACTATACGCCGATGACACTATCCTAATACGACCACTCTGCTCCTTCAAATATACTTCAGATGTGATCGATAACATTACCCTAAGCATCAACATAAATAAGGAATTGAAACAAATAAATTAATGGTTGTGAGAAAACAAACTGTCTCTTAATGCCTACAAGACGAAATATATGTTGTTTCATTTTCCACAACGCAGTACCGCGGGTATTGAATTATCGTTAAAAATAGATGGCCAATACATTGATCGTGTTCTAGAATTTAATTTCATAGGCACAACTATCTATGAAACATTAGATTGGAAAGCTCACATTAATAAAATTGCCATACAATTTTTTTTCGTATATTAAATAAATTAAAGCATTTCTTACCTACATGTGCCTTATAGATAATGTACAATTCGTTAATTGCGCCACACCTCAATTATAGTATTTTATTGTGGGGCTGTAATTCAAACAGAATTTCGAAATTGCAGAAAAAGGCGATCAGAATTATAACCCGTAGCAAATACAATTCCATTACAGAACCTGTAATGAAATCACTAAACGTATTGAAAGTCGACGACATTTTCACGCAAACATGTCTGATTTTTGTCATAATTTTTTGAATAGTAGCGTTCCTTTTTATTGTAAGTCTTTATTTTCACAAAATACCACACGCCAAGACCATTACACTAAGCAAAGTCATTACATTACTATTCCGGACAGCCGCACCTCCCGAGCCACACAGTGTATAAGATACTACCTGTCAGCTCTACTCAGAAACGTGCACCTAGAATTACGCAAAAAGTTAATACTCACAGCCTTCACGGTTTCTCTTTGTATCTGAAGAAATATCTTTTGGATCAATACCAAGAGACTTGCACAATTATTAATATAATAATTGCTATATATGTAGGCATACTCAATAATTTAAATATTTTGAAAGTGAATTTTTTCTATTATATAATAAACAGCCTAAACGCTCGTATTTGCATAAATAGATTCGAAACTATTAGGATTTCTTAATGTTATCCTCTATTTACTAACAATCCGATTTCCATGTGCATTCCCGACCCAGAGCAGACCTGGTTATGAAGATCTAACATGCCTCTGTTTATACCAACCTTTCATTGTCTGTGTCGTGTCTTGTCTCCCATAATGTATAAAATTGTTTTTTAAATAGATACACAAGGAATCTAGTTATAAAAAGATTGTAATTAATAAATAATAATTGTAATCAAATATATTCCTATAGGTATGTTAATATTTAATTTTTTTTATTAATAATCTAGTATAATCTATATTAATAACTTTAAAAATCTACTTATGAAGCAATTGCGACTAGAAGCAAATGATACATTTTAATTCAAACTGAACACGGTACTCTGTTCTCCAGTTAAATGTTCTCCAATGAAATGAAATAGTCACCAATAAATCCCATGTAGGCCCATCACAATTGTGCTAGATTACGGCAGCTATGTGTATATTGTACCGAATCGCATTATATGTTTACGGTGTGCACCACAGTGGGAGGAAGCGGAAATGAAGGACATGAAAGTAGTCTATTGAACAGTCACTTACATGATCTATTTATTTTTAATTGACTAATTGCAGTAAATACTATATTTCCGTGGGTGGCTCTCACGAGGCTAGCGGCTTTTTAAGCCGTAGTGAGTCTCCCGACATAGACTAAATATTGTTAAATTTGTGTTGCATTTTGTGGTTTTGTTTGTTTATTGTCGAATAGATGTTTCAATTCCAAAGATACAATACAATAAACCACTTTGCATCAACACCACCACAATCATGACCAATACCACCTCCAGCACCACCACAACCACAACCAATACCACCACCACCACCAATATCACCACTACCACCACTACCACCACCACCACCAACACCACCACCACAAATAATCCCATTACCTCCACTACCACCACTACCACAACAACAACCACCTTCACTACCACTACTACCACCACAACCACTACCACCACCACCACCACCACCTACACCACCAACAACAACAAAAACAAGAACATCACCTACATCACCACCGTATTGTCACCACCACCTCCACCACCATCATCACCACTGCAACAACAACAACCAATACCACATCCACCACCACAAATAATACCACTACCCCCACCACCACCAGTACCACAACAACCACCACCTCACGACCACTACTACCACCAAAACCTATACAACCACCACCACCATGACAACCACCACCACCTCCAGCACCATCACCACTATCACCACAACCACCACCTCCACCACCATGACCACAACCACCACCTCCAGCACCACCACCACTATCACCACAACCACCACCTCTACCACCATCACCACCGCTTCCACCAATTATGCGTCAGCAAACTAACTTCTGCTATGAAAGTGGTAAAGTGCACCCTCAAAAACACTGAATCGAAGCACAAAAGCTTATCTCAACTTGTAATTAAAAACGACTTTATTCACGTCATAATTTCGTCTCTTGAACGTTCGCTTATAATCCTGCCATATAACACTCTGTCTGCCAACGACGCATCGGCACGATTGACGTACTCGTTTACATCAAACTGCCACCTAATATAAGTTCATTCAGCTTCTTGACATAGACACCATCGAATGTCTATCCTCCTTAGTCAGCATTCATCGTTTGGTCCGGCGCTAACGTTAAACACAGTAGAGTCCGGAAATTTGAAATATTACAACCTTTTATGCAAATACAACATTAACACGTTCGACAACACGAGATCGCCGCCATTTTAACATTAACACGTTCGACAACACGAGATCGCCGCCATTTTAATAACGCAACCCGACTTCTGGTCCTGGTGCATTTTGGGAAACATGCGCTAAGTTACACGACTGGCGTGAGTTCGTTGGTGAGCGACTTGCCCCGCCGGAAGAAGATGTCGCCCCCGCCGCCTGCTGAAAGGGAGTCGCCCGTGTCGTGCGCGTTGGGAGTGTAGCCTCCGTCCCGGGGCCCCTCGTCTTCTTTCGAAATGGTTCCACCCGAGTCGTCGGATAATTTTATCGGTGGTATTCCTTTCGGTGAATCCACTGCTTCGTTATACGTGGTGGTCTATTAACAAAATGACGCCCGGTGAGCTGACGATGTCCCGTTTATACTGACTGGTACGTTGGATGCAACTAAAATTAGATAAGCGTGCGAAAAATGACTAACTCGAAACACGTCCAAAACAAAAAATTCTACTGTCGCTAGCACCCGCACGGATCGTCCTATCCCGACGATCTTGGTATTATATGAAAGAATGCACATTTTGTTATTCTAGCATCATCAATATTTCTTGGTAACCGTTCATAGAACACCTATAAATGGACCTACAATCGTGCCGTTTTCGGTGTTCGGTACGGTTCCAAATGATGTTGGCAGCGGGTATTCAGTACACCAATCTCCCGATTGCGGCGCCGTTTCCCTCATTTGCATAGGTTCTGACATGCGCACTTCAACATTTCTTGATTTCATGTTATTATAAGCTCCACCCCCGGTTTCACGAAGCGTACTTAAACTTACGCAATTACTTAGCGTCACGTATTTTGCATAACTCCTATGTTTGCTCATATTAAAAAAATCGCGTAATTTACTAAGACAATCATCTTAGCGTTAAGAACGTTCTTTTTCTTGAAACCGGGCTCGTTTGCGTTGATCGCTGCGAAACCGATATATCTCTAAGTCGGCGTGACGTCACAATAACGTGCACCAACCAACGGGTCAAAATTCGTTGTTTGGTTGGTTGATATACGTGATTGTTACGTCACGTCTACTTCAGATAGTGTTGCCCAAAGACCGTATATCAATACAAGACGGTGCAGCGCGCGCTATCTACATTGTTCGAGGAAAGCACGTAAGCAGTTCGTCCGCCATTCTGGAGTTGCGCCAAGCCAGACCATACGCGTGCAGAAAATGCAGTTCTTTGCATTACCATTGCTCAACATTTTCAACGATAACCTCAATATTTGAATTATATAATAAGTGGTACAGCCTGATGATTATTCTGATGAAACTCTACGAAGTTCAGATGGCTCAATAAATAATTGCAACGTTTCTACGTGTTTTGTTTGCAAATTTCATTATTTGAATTGTGATAGGTAAAAAACTTCATCGATTACATTAATGTATTTCATTTTATATGACACATCACAGCTTGGTGATTATTCTGATGAAATGAGGTGACTGAATAGATACGCTAACATCGCGCGCTGCCAGTCCCGCAGGCGCATGCGCTTGCCTCCCGAATGACGGACAAAAACCTTCAGTGTAGACTGCCATTTTCTCGCTCAGTGACGCCTCCTGTCCAAATAGAGGCTCCTTGGTGTTGCCTCAATCAATAAATTGGTGAACTGTGTCAACGAACAAACATCGTTCGAGTGTCTAAGACACCGGAACGGGCACGGTTGTAGATCCGTTAATACTTTATTTTAGGAATGATTATCAGGAACCCATTTATATGTTGAATAACAGAAAGCGTTAGCTTTCAAACGATATCAAGACTATTGTGATCCGACAAACCGTAATGGTACTAGCAATCGTTCAAGAACGCGTTTTTGGGACGAGTTTTGAGTTGTTCATTTTTCGCTTGCTAATCTATTTTTTATACACGTATGTTAATACTAAGCGAAGTAGGTGTAACAAATTAGTGCGTAGGTCTTACGGTTGTTTAATAAACATTGAAACAATCGTTAGGTAACTTGCGAATGCTAAACAGAACCGAATTAGTGTTGCTTTTTCGCTACTGCATTATGACCTAAATATCTTTTCCCGGTATTTCATTTACAGTAAATAACGCATTTATACAAACGAACCAGCATGTCGTATTTGACACCAGACAGGTTATTTTGTTATGCAAAATGATTACAAAACGAGACGAAAATAAGTCGATTTGAGAAAGGATCATTAAGGCAGAATGTTAGCATAATCCAAACATCTAGAGTCATGTTTTATATTGTACAAACAACACGTGACACGTACTAAATGGTCGATGTCAAAGCGCAGTGGTTTACGAATACACTCCGGAAGACACCAGCACATGATGTCGAAAAACGGCACCAGCAGAGCCGGGTCAACTTCAGAAGGTATGTTGGGCCCTGCAAAAACGGAAGTGACATAATTATTTGTGTATACGGCAATAAAAAACTACGCCCGCACTCATGCAACCCTCCCCCCCACACACACGCAAACGCACGCCCGGAGGCTTCCACACACTCACTCGCGCGTGCTCACACAAACACGCACACGCGCACGTGCGCGCGTGTGCGTACGCACCCACGCTCGCACCCTACATGGATGCATGGACATGTATTATCTGCACTTAATAAGCTTTAAAAACAGACATGAAAGGGATGTTATGTAAACCCTATATTACCCTTAGTATCATGTAAGTGCACTCGTGTACAAACGCACGCACGTACGCACACGCGCACGCATGGGTATATAGGATATAGACTTAATACGGGGATGCCTTTGCAGCACGTGGGGGTTTGTTTGTTTCCCAGAAAACACAGGCCTTAGGCGCTCAACGCATGTAATTAGTGTTTTAATTTTCGGTAAAAATATGTAAACGTTCGATTTTATCCTATACCTCTAAATGGAGAAAAAATGTTACAATTAACTGAGCTATCTATCGCATGGATTGGTTGCTCAACGAACACACCAGAGCATCTAGTAATCAGGTTTGCACTGGTTTATAAAGCTTGTACGGTTTTTATGTGACACTATAATCATAACATTGTTTTAGTATTAATTGGTACATGCTTAGACTTGCTGATGACATGCGCAGAACGTACCGGTGAACAAGCTGACAACGAGGCCGACCACGGTAACAATAAAAACGGACATGGTGCTGTACCACAGGTAGGAAAGTCCGTATACCTCTAGGCAGGTTGGACTGGAAGCCAAACAACGATGTTGTGACAAGCAAACACGCGGTTTGTGTATGTTTAAAATCTTTATCTCTACTTTGGTTTAGGTAGATCCGTATTCAGCACACACATTTGTATATAGGGTAAGCCCTTCACATTCTGCGGATAGTATAGTAATAATAATACTCTATTGTAATTCCCGGTAAATGTATCTTAACATGCAGTGCATTGTAAAAAAAAGATGGCGCAGCAACAGCGAAAGCCCTATAGTCACAGTTAGAACTTAAACACGTGTTAATTGGTGGAACGACAAAAACTAGGCAAATGAAGCTACATAGATTCAAATGATTACTATACAAGACAATATCGAAGTACTTAAAACACTCCAATATAGCAATGTTTCTGCTGCGTTTAGTGCAAGTTACTCCGTGTCGCCTTTAAAATCCGCTATGAATTAGTTATTTTATAATTCCGCAATCATTGCAGAACAGTAACAAATACATATCAAAATCACATCACTACAGCATATAAGAATGTCATTAGAATGATACAGGGCTGTGCCAAGTGCAAACAGCAAACTGATTATATCTTCAGGAAGAAACATTATCACACCATTGTAGCTGTAACAAAAATAAATAAAATTGAGATGGCGTAGTTATGTGATGACAAGAAAAGAAGTTACACTATGATGTCGGTTCTGGGCATGAAGAAGATTAAACATAGACCAAAAGGAAGGCTCGTGTTAATGGGTGGGTCAACTACTACACCAGTGACTTGGAGAATAAAACACCAGCCTCCAACAAGCAAGCTGTAAGGAGCAGTACCAGAACCGTACTGAATGGAAAACGGCGATTTCAAAAGCAAGCTAGGTTTACAGGAAGTTCGAAGACGAATTTATGGGACAACACTCGCGTGGCAGACGGAACATCAACGGCATAGCCCTCGCCGACTTCTTCGACTTACACGGCCTGTTTGACTGCAACACTGCATTCCGGCACGCCGCTCGTCACAAAACAACGTGGCAAGGACAGCGCCGCGATGACGACAGGTTACATTGTTACCCATATACAATGTGATCGATTTTGTAATCTGCCGACAGACACACAACAGGCTAGTGATAGACTCTCAATCATACGCTGACACCTTACTCGATAGCTCGACCTCGGGCAAATGTTTAACGTTTGGTGTCGAATCGAGAAGTCGAAACCCATTCGCTACAACACCGAGTTGTTAGCTAGCGATCCCTTCCGCACACGGTTTCGTGACGTCGTATCTGAAGCGCGGCCGGGAGTTGACGCGAACACTTCAGCCAGTTCGAGATTGAACACGGACGAACCTATCCTGAAGTCGGCAGTGGAACTGACCATCGGTCAGACCGCCCCGGCAACCAGACAAGTTGTTCCACACCGTGCAGAAATGGCGGCTTTGTCAGCGGAACAACGCAAGTTGAAACTATGGCTGCAGAACACTCCAAACGTTACCCGCCGATGTGAACTGAAGCGCCAGCGCAACACGACTGTGCACGCTATGCGCCGAAATGCTCGCGATAACAATTCAGCGAGATTAGAGAAGCTGGCGTCAAAAATGTAACGTCTCCAGACGGCAAAAAAATGTTTTGTGTTGTTCATGAGATAACGAGGAAACCTGCCGGCAAGCGCCAGTTCAGCGACTCAGCCGTATATGATCTGCCCGCCTTCAACGGAAGACCATTGCGACTGGCAGACCCTATCACAACCGAAGAGGTCAAGCAAGCAATCGGGAAATTGAACAGCGGCCGAGCTAGCGGACACGATGACATACCGGCCGAATTGTTTAAATGCTCGGTGAAGCTGAAGACGTTGCTCGCTGAATGCAACTGGCTAACGTCGCCTTCCGCAAGCTGTGGACACTGGTTGGTTTAGGCGACCACATATCTCTCTCTACAGCTGCGGATACGGTTATACGCATCTATCGTCGTGCCCGTGTTGATGATTGGGTACATGGAGACTTATGAAATCAGAGCTATATCGTCTGAATGCGTACCACCGTCATCATCTACGCCAGATCATCGGCATCCATTCACCACATCGCATTTTCAATGAGGCACTGTACCACCTTTGCCGATGCCGTCACAGTAGCGAAGGGGACAATATATTTCAATATAAGAAAGCATCATATGAATCCGTGGAATTGACCTATTAAATTATCTATTTATTTACACATTTATTACATTTTAGTGCAATTTCTATTGACTTTTTAACAAGCGAAACAGACGCGAACCACATCACGTCTGCCACGCGAAAGTGCACATATTAAAACATAAATATATATCCACGCGCTCACCTTAGTTCCGTCGTCGTCGTGTTGTTGCTGTGCACGGTCATGACGTGTTCCAGGTCTAAAGTACCGTTCGCGCATCCATCGGTTCTTACCCCGGGTTTCCCGCCTCTCAGTGGTATGTGGCAAATATTTGCACCTATACCGAGCCAGAGTGCTATCGCTATACCGGAAATAAATCCGGCATACGCACCCTGCAACCACAAGAAAAATTCGGATTAGTGAATTAAAGAGTATGACTAAATCATGTACGGGATTTATTTATGCTTCACCGAAAACAAACAAAAGAACGAGCCGCTTAAAGGCCATATCCTGTCCAAATGTTTTTTTTAGAGAACTACATAAATATACTTGTACAGGTGTGTTTTATTCAATGTTATCACAAATCCGAAGCCACATGTTTGCCAAAACATTGATAACATTGGACTTATACAGTGCCCGGTCACAATATAAACCTGGAAATGTCTGTTTTCTGGAAATGTCAGAAGGCGCAGATACGTGGCGTCATTAGTGGAACGGTCTACACACGGTCGCACGGTCTACGCGGCTAAATGTTATTTCATTATAATTATATTTCACCTGTTTCTGTCATTAACATGTATAACTAATGAAGATATGTGTTGTGGCAATTCGGTGCATATCTCCCCCAAAGACCCACTTTGTCAGCAGAAAATGGAATAGTTTGTGTGTGTAAAGACTAAAGGACGCGATCCATGCTACGCCTACGTCGAATAACATCACTTGTGGGGCAGATCTGCCGATGGATATATCTTATGAGGTGAACGATATGTGCTTCAAAATACTGTTAGGTGTCAATAATTCAACTGTCCTTAAAATGCCTCAAAAGAAGCGTCAAGATGCAAACGAATACCACAACAACGCCACTGGTCGTTTCACCACAAGGCACAACAGAATCAATAGCCGGTCGTCAGTTGGCGGACTCTCTCGACAGGTTCATGCCGCGGCGACACCAGGCAATATAACATCAGCAGAAACAACATTAATCTCTCAAACGGCATCATCACTGACACCAAAATATATTTGATCTTCGTATGCATTATGCATCGGTCTCGGTAACAGAAGATACACCGTTCTCAGCCCACCGGCCGCCATTTTATGAGTTGTTTACACGACGCGGGACCCGCGCGTGGCGGCTGCCAATAAGGCAGGGCAGTCCAGGCTGGCGGCCGTATTCCACTAGTGACGTCACACAGTCTCACGCCGCTGTCACTCGGCAGTTTCCGTAAGATGACAACTTTAGAGGTTTTTTTATGTTGTACACTCTTATGCGATTTATAAACATATTTTCAATAAGATCATTTGAAAGTGCATACATCATTTGTTATTGTGGAACACAGCACCTTTTATCCCAGGATATGGCCTCTAAGTGAGATTTTCTTCATACCTGAATGTACTGACACAATTTATTATTTTAAATGAACATAATGATTTCGAGATACATTCGTATATTAGGTTCGTATTGTAACCAATATTACGTTACGAAACATTCGCACAACCCACACACGCGCGCATGCACACACACACGCACGCATGCTTGCACGTACACGCACATGCACACATACGCACACACACAGGGACACGCACGCACGTTAGCACGCACGCTAGCACGCACACTCACACACACACACACACACACACACACACACACACACACACACACAAACAAACACACAAACAAACAAACACACACACAGAGTGTAGATGGTGATTTGAAATGCCAGATATCTCACCTTGGTGTTAGACCACGGGTAGAACATGGCTAGTGTGAAGAGGCCCAGAGTGGGTCCACCAATCATGCCGAATAATCCTAGCGCCGCCTGGCGGACGAGCAAACATGCATACATTTATCCAGAAACCTTCATCGCTGGATTCATATGGCTTTAATAACACCGGAATGCGACAGCAATATCATGCACTTAGTCGTATACCCATTAGAACCAAAATATCGCCATATCGCTCAGCAACTCGTGATATGTGACGAGACACAGCGAACCGAGTGTAAAGTCGCACAGGCTTTTTCTCCACACGAGCCAACGAAATAGCTGTTATATCCATGTTCCATAAATGTTTTGATTTTGGCTGAAATGTTTATATTCCTCGAAAAAACAACTGAAACTGATGAAATACGTGCATTTACTCAACCGTAGATTAATAAACAATATACAGCGTAAGTCAAAATAACATCGTTTCGTGTTCACGCTTCTAAACGAATTACACCGGACGATACGTTCCCGTACCTGTAGAACACCCCCAAGGTTGGACACGGGGATGGTTAGTAGTATCATAACTATGCCGTATGCGATTGCTGCAACAAAGAAGCACACACATTGTGTTTGTGTGTGCAACTAGTACATCTAAGTGTGGCACAGTTGCACGCAATTCACGATAGCTATGTGAATAGGCCATTATAATATATGAGGAATACAATGGTGCATGTGCGTGCACATGTGCGTGTGTGTGAGTGCCTCGCTGTACGTGCGTACGTATGCCGAAATTATGTGTATGCGTGCATGTTCCAACAAAAAATGTGCGTTTGTGTGCGTGAATGATTTTGTGTTTCAGTGCACGTGTGGATATGTGCAAACATTGATATGGATATAAAGAATGAACATAAACACACGAATACGCTTACATACATAAGAGTTTGGTGAGCTTGACGGCCTTGTATTCGTGCATGTCACGGAGGCACGTCAGGCGAATGATGTCGTGCATCGTAACAGCCGACAGCGAATTGAGACCGCCAGATATTGAACTGGTTAGAGATGAGACATGGGAAAGTATACGATGCATGTGCGTGACTTCATTTGTTTGTTATCTTGCTGAGACAAGTGTATGCTTGTGCGCAAACACCAACAAATAAGTAGCAGTTAATTGCTTGTTGTTATTAACTATTTGTTATCCATTCAGCGGTAGTTAGCGTGTATTTTTTAATTGTATTACTACAAATGCGTGTACGTTTTAACAGTAATTATTGGTTAGACAGCATTCGTGTTTGTTACGTTGCGTGGTTCGCATCTAATTTCACAACAGTCAGGATATATGAGTTGCTCACCTGAGGGAGCCACTGATGACAGCAGCTGTAAACAACCCGGGCAGTCCCGGTATATTGAGGTAATCGAGAACGTAAAGCGGTAGTAACTGCACATGAAAAGGCAAAATGTGAAACAATGTGACCACGAAATTGAAGATTAAAGCATGCACCCCAAATATTCACTCCGTCAGTCTGTCAATGTCAGCTTGACTGTCCGTCCGTCTGTTAGTCGTCCGGCTACATGTGTCTGTGCGTCTGTGCGTCAGTGCGTCTGTGCGTCTGTGGCCTATGCGTCTGTGTATTTGTGTGTATGTCCGTCTGTCCGTCTCCCACTCTCGCTCTCTCACTCTATCACTCTCTCACTCTCTCGCTCTCTTGCTCCCTCGCTCTCTCGCTCTCTCGCTCTCGCTCTCTCTCCTCTCTCTTCTCTCTCTCCCCTCTCTTTCTCTCTCTCTCTCTCTCTCTCTCTCTCTCTCTCTCTCTCTCTCTCTCTCTCTCTCTGTCTCTCTCTCTCTCTCTCTCTCTCTCTCTCTCTCTCTCTCTCTCTCTCTCTCTCTCTCTCTCTCTCTCTCTCTCTCTCTCTCTCTCTGTCTCTCGCTCTCTCTCCCTCTCTCTCCCTCTCTCTCCCCATCCGTCTCTATCTTTCCGCCCACTTTCACCCTCTCCCCTCGCTCTCTCACTCCACCTCTCTCTCTTCTTGTGTCCAGGTTATGTTAGGCTATGTTTGTGCAGTCCAATCTTGAGTGTGGTGCACCGTGCCAGTGAGATCCTCACCTGATCCATGTGGATGTGAGCCTTAGTATTCATGGGGTCACAGTCGTAGAACTGCGCGAAGACGATGGCTCCAGCGAAGCAACACGTCGTGAGGAGAGCGAACAGCCCCGGGATGTTGTAGTAGAGCGCCCTGTGTCGTGTAGTCTTATTAGGGCAGCCTACTAGATATCGCCTTAGCCGAATTGCCCCTATTACGGCCGTGCTTTTTAGTATCTCTATGACTACTACTGCTGGCGCAGATAGTAGTACTACAACTGTTACTCACACTACCACTACCGCTAGTGTTGTTGTTGATGCTGCTGCTGCTGCTTCTGCTACTGCTACTGTTGCTGCTGCTTCTGCTGCTGCTGCTGCTGCTGCTGCTGCTACTGCTGCTGCTGCTGCTACTATTACTACTACCACTAAAGTAAAAGTGTAAAGGTAAGTTCTCATACGTGCGGTAATCAGTCGTTAGGACCCGGTTTCACTTTACTCCATGGCAGGCCTGTCCAATCGAACACCATGTCGACTTCTCTTTGAAGCATTCAGCCACGCTGCAATTACTGCGCGGAGACTGTTCGTACACAACTGTGCACCACTGTCTATAGCCAGGTACTCGTTCATATAACTGCGTGAACTGGGACAACGTAGAGTGAACGGACTTGTCCAAGGTTCGACACGGCAGCACAGGGTTCGAACACAGAGAGCTTCGATACCTCTGAGGAGATAATGTTACAATGTGCCAAAGTTAGCATATTAATATTATACAGCTGTTGATAGCACCTCTGCAAATGTAATTATACGAGACGATGACGTAGAAACACACGAAATCGGACAAAACTTTCCTTCCCTGCAAAGCAAAGTAAGTTGTTATAGAGTGCAGTATCCAGTCCAATGCCAGTCAAAACGCATTATACTTTACGCCCCGGCAGACATGTTAAATCGAACACCATCTCGACTTCTCTGTAACGCATTCAGCCACGTTACAATTAATGCGCGAAGACTGTTCGCACACAAATATCCACCACTGCCAGGTATTCGTGCATACAGCTGAGTGAACTGGAGCAACGTACAGTGAACGAACATACAGAATGTTTGATACGGCAGCATGTAATTTGAACCAGGGTTCTCTTAATTGAGAGTCTTATATTCTAGTTACTCCGCTATTGCGTTCCATTGTGGTACATACCCGGGTATTACGCACTAGGTGGCAGAAATCACTGGTATCCATCGTTGTGTTTACAGCTGGTCGACACTAGACCCACTCACCTCTGACCTTCTCTAAGTGTCGGCGTGCTCATTGCCCGCTGTATTTGCGCCTGGTTGGCACCGTATATCGCCAACCACACGAAACTTGCCCCGAAACTGAGGGTCCATACTGTGTGCCGAGCGTTCGGATGTGGGTCCAAGCTATCAACATACACGCACACATGAATGTAAATACACACACACACACGAATGTTAGTAACTTATACAAATACATACATGCATACATGCATACATGCATACATGCATAAATGTATACGTAGTCAACACCATACTGGCTTGCGAGGATGTCACCTAGGAAAAAGGACTAACTTGAGGAACTGCAGTCTGTCGGCGTCTTTCATGCGTGTGTAGATGTTGTGCATGCCGAGGTCGTAGAGACCTTGGCCAATAACAGCGAACAGACCGGCGAACATCGTGCACACCTGGAACACGTCTGCCCACATCGTAGCCTTCATGCCGCCCTGGAAGACACGACCACTCGTGTTATCAGGCATCATGTTGAACTATTAGTAGAAATAATAATAGTGCGTGCGTGCGTGCGTGTGCTTGTGCGGGTGTGTATGTGTATGTATGTATGTATGTATGTATGTATGTATGTATGTGTGTATGTGTGTATGTGTGTATGTGTGTGTGTGTGTGTATGTGTGCATATGTGCATGTGTGTATGTGTGTATGTATGTATGTATGTATGTATGTATGTATGTATGTATGTATGTATGTATGTATACATGTATGTATGTATGTATGTATGCATGTATATATGTATGTATGTATGTATGTATGTATGCATGTATGTATGTGTATATGTATGTGCGTATGTGTGTGCATGTGAGTGAAGGTGAGGGTGTGTGAACGCACTTACAAAAGACGTGTAGAAGGTACATATACTGCCCACAGCAACAACACAAATCCATACGTTGATTCCAGTAACTACAAACAAAAGTACACTCGTACAGATAAACGAGCCATATTGATTATGTATAATTAATCTAACGCTTGTACGATTTGTTTCACTTAATCTTCAAGGGCAACAAAAGGCAACTTTTTGTTGTCTTGCATCTAACATCATTTGCACGCATCCACAATCACATTTATAACATCAGTGGTTTATTCAGAGTGTTGTCTCAAAGTGGAAGATTCTACTAATTTTTCCGATAACATGAAGGCTGATAAGTGACATTTTGTTGATGATGCGTGAGCAAAAGCATCCAATAAACGAGCAGCATTATTTACCGCGGAGGTCTCAGCACGCAAACAATTCCTCTTGGACCTGGTTCAATTGTCAATTAATGTCATGGCATACGATAATTTGGACTTTTATAAGATCGGTTTGCAAAAAAAATGTTTTGCAAGTTGCCACACCATTCTGCATGCGACTATAGTACACTACACTGAAGAATAAAAAGCTAGCTTGGTTCCATTTCCCTTTTAATATACAAGAAGTGAAACAGTGGATTCATCACTGCGGACAGACTGGTTGGAAATCACGTTGTTCGGCTCATTGTGAAGAAACATTCTTTGAAGTAGAAATATATCATCAGTTACTACGACAAGATCCGACGAAATGTCAGCGACGTCGAGTTTTGAAGCATGGAGCAGTGCCGAACACATTTAGTCCAGGACCTCAGCCGCCAAAGCAGACTTTCCATCAAACGCGCTGACAAATCAAACGAATGCCTAAATTAAGCAAGAACGTTAGTACCTAAATGATAATTTTGTTCCAGTTGAAAAAGTAAGATATGCTGGGCCCAGGCTAGAACATTCGCAAAATTATCTACACATATATTGCACAGTAAAGAGTTTAGATTTAGAAGACAGCTTAACAACAAAAGGTAACGGCAAGCGAGTCGCGTGGCATGGAATTACCGTTGTGAGCTCTTCAAAAATTCACAATGCTTTATAATAAGCAATACTGACTATATATTGTTTGCATAATGATACATAATTTAATGTAGCACAGCACCATCAGTCGGACTGGAAAAACGAGTTCTAGTACATGCGTGGGCGTTTCTAGAGAGTTAGCTCACTTCTCCGATCCCACGTCATTATCTTGCATGTGTGTATGTATAAATGTATTCGTTATAAAAAATATGTCATATTACGTAAGTGTTTGTCTATACATTTTATTGACTACAAATGACAAATTCACTGAACAATTTTCGGGCGAACACTTAGCCAGAAGCGAAATCTTGAATCGAGGCTGCACCTGTTTAATGCCCGACGTTGTTTTAGACCACTAAAATGTACAATGTACCTAACACAAATGTTCAACCACCCGAAAACGCTATACTTACGTGCGTTCAATGCCAGTCCTGGTGTGTATAAGACGATTGACAGGTATACAATCTGAAAGAACGTAACACGAATAGCATAATTAATTGACAGACACACAACGCACGTTCTGCACACCCGCCAACTGACCGTGTTTACGTATTAGGCGAATTTACCCTAAGTTGCAAAAGACCCCGACCACCATTCCTATTAAAGTCAAAATCTAGAAATAAACATGGTGCATCTTACAACGGAGTTATTTGAATAGGCTTTGAATAGGCAACCCAATTATCCAGTACTAATCGCAGCAGTAGGTCGTTTGTTATTAGAATAATTACAGTGTATATCAGTATCCCTGACATATTGACAGTGAAACTGGTCGGATAGGTAATCAGTGGCGTTTCCTAGAATTGCGCTTTGTTGTTAGGCGCCCGCCTGTTTCCAACGATCAAGACCGATGAAAACGGCATGTGTGACGACGTACAAGTGAACTTCCGTGCATTATGTTGGATATATGCCAGGGGAACTACAATAGTGACATCAGCCCTGGATCGAGAGGACGACGTGTGTTAAGTCCAACTGCTCGTTCGGTGCATTGTCGAGATTCACAGACAACTCGCATTATATATTATGTGGCGCCATCTAGCGATCACAACTGTACGATGACATTGTCTAATGCTTATAACAAACACGTTCGACATGTCCCAAAACAACAACAACAACAACAACAACAACGACGACGACTACGACGACAACAACAACGACAACAACGACAACAACGACAACAACAACAACAACAACAGCAACAGCAACAGCAACAACAGCAGCAACAACAATAACAATAATAATTATTATTATCAGAAACCTAGCTCGGAGGTGACAACCCATAAAAACGATACAATTCATATTACTTGACGATTTGCCAAATCTCCCGTAAAACTATCTCCATATTTTGTCGTAAACCTAGCATACCATAGTTATAGTTATGCGTGCTTGCGTGCGCGTATGTTTGTGTGAGCGCATGCATGCGTGTATGAGTGCATGAGGCGTGCGCGTGTGTTTGTTTGTGCGGGCGCGGGCGCGTGCTCGTGCGCGCACGTGTGTGTGTGTGTGAGTGTGTGTGCGTTTGTGTGTGTGGCGCGCGAGTGCGCGAGCCCTTGTGTGTGCAGGTGTACGTGTATAAGTGTGTGAGTGCATGCGTGCATGCGTGCGTTTGTATGTGTACGTGTGTCTGCTGTAGCTTGACCTACCGTTTGGAAGATATACAGACACACCACCAAAATTCGTACGCCTCGACTGTATCTCAGCTCCAGGTACTGAAATACGTCCGCGAGTTATTTGAATAAGGTATTATCAAAAACAATGTGACCGGCACAAAGTACTTCTTTAATAAGTCGAATGCAAAGAGCGTTACATTTATTGACATTACTATTACATATTTTGACATCAAAGAACCTGGTTCGCGATTGGCTAAATCTGATGATTAAAAAACTTAAATTATACTGTGATATGTTGACATATTTTGATATAAAACAACGTGATTGCGGATGTTGACATTTGCGAGCTCCCTGTAGCTCATGGATATGAGTATGACTATGCAGTGCATTACACGTAGTACAAGACAATAAAGTTGTATAAAAACGAGTTGATTATAAAAACGTAAACGTTAAGTTGAACTTTAAAACACGTTAGACTGAATACAAATAATAGCAATAATAGAAAACATATAATAAGGTATGTTAAAACGATTTCCATTTGCGTTAATATAAATTAAGTATGATGCAAATAACACTAAGTTATTCTACAATGACGCTGCAGTAGTGTAAGTGTGCCTAGTGACAATCATGTTCGCGTATACTCCTACCTCGTATATACTGGTCAGCTCGAGCCTGTAGAAGAGCGGCAGATAAAGATGCGCAGCGAATGGGATCATCATCGTGTAGCCTACGACGACCATCCAGTATTGAGTCCCGTAGACGTACATCTCGGACGGAGTGCCGAGCACCGTGATGGCCGACATGAAGCTCGCGAGCAGGGAGAGCGCGACGGGCACCGACGACATCGACTTGCCGCCGTGGGTGAACTCGTCGGCCGACTCCTTCGTGTCCTTCGACTTGAGCATGCTCTTGACGCCATGGAACAGCCCGATACCGACGGACACGAGGAGAAGCGCGACGAAGACGATGTAGTCTATGACGCCGAACATGGCGCTCACCAGTCGTCACGCCCCCTGGTGAATAACCGTTGACGCCGCCTGGTGGCAATCGCAAGCGTTTTCTCTGTAGCGGGCGTCGTATTTGTGTCGGATGCGGTTCGGTCTGCGAAGGAGCAAATTACGCTAATGTTGTGCAGCATGTTTACGACGTTTCTTGTAAATTAGTCGTGGAAGCACGTTTTGTGCAACCCTCTCCACGTACAAAGGATGTAAATCTGATCAAACGTAACTTCTACCTAACCGTAACCCTAACCTTCAATCTTACTCTAACCTTAAACATAACCATAAACATAACCCCGTTTGCACATCAAACCAACCATTTGTACACGTGGAGGGATTACAGGAAGCTCTCTCCTGACCTTAGACTTAGTCATGTATGTATGTATGTGTTTGTCATTCCCTCCCATTCTGCTTCGTATTTATTTGATCCCAAGCATGACGTCTTGTTATATTTAATTGAAGCCACGCTATATAATAATTATAAAAAGTATAGTATGTATAAACCCCCATCACCCAACGTCGAGTCACTGGATCTCGGTATCCACATTATACCGACGGGAAAGCGTCCACAAAGAACCAATTCAGCGCCGTAATTTTATATAATTTATTGGCCTTGCATTCTTATTGAAAGAGGGTGCATTTATCTACCCTTTAGCATTTACTTACCAAGTCTGGGTTTGTGTGTTAATATCGTAAGCAGGTTCCAAATCTAATCACTGAAGGACTTTCAGGGCACTTCCTGGAGTCACGTGACGCAACAATCACGGATGACGTGACTGCGAGTAGAAATTTTACGCAGCAAAACCGGCGACGCGTATTAGGAGACCGGCGTACAATGTAGACCCACTAAACAAAGGGGGCCTGCGCTCGTTTGGCGATATTGCATTATATACAGTGAAACTGGTGATGTCGTTGCTAAGTAAATACGAAATAAGTGTGCGCTGAAAGTCGCTGCCTTAAAACTATCTCAACAGTTTTTGTTAGCAGCCTACTTGACTATTGTAATTCCCTACTTTATAGTATTGCCAGCAAAGATATTACACAACTTCAACGTGTCCACCATTGTTTGGCAAGAGTAGTTACACGATCCCCTCGTTTTCTGGCTTAGTGCCACTTCTAAAATCACTGCTTTGGCTCCCCATGCGATATCGTATTATTTTAAAGATTTAAATAACTTCAACTGCCTATCAAACCTGTTCGTCCATACTGCATGCATATCTACATTTCATGCTCACTACAGCTAGAAAGCCTGGGCAGTTACGGTCATCTAGTTCTAATCTACTGTGTATTCAATGCAGAGTTAGGACGAATGCTGGAACTCGAGCTTTTTTTCCAACTCTTTGGAATTCACTTCCCGTTAGCCTTAAATTAGCAGGAAATATAGGTTCATTTCGCCGTCATCTAAAAACCTATCTTTTTAATATTGCCTATCCTCCTTAGATTCATGACAATGCCATCCATCTGTCTACAACTTTCACGTTGCATCGATTACGAGATTGCCTAATCCGCCACTGAGCTCGATTTTCGAGGATATTGTCGCAAAAGAAGTAATTGTATTATTATTATTATTATTATTAGTAGTAGTAGTAGTAGTAGTAGTAGTAGTAGCAGCAGTAGTAGTAGAAGCAGTTGTTGTTGTTGTTATAATGGTACACGTACATATATTTTATACTAATTTTAATGTAATAATTATTTATACCTCATAACATTCAGTCAAATTGATAATTTTATAAAATTTCTGTTGTGCCAATTTTCCATCTCGATAAAATGTTACTTAACATTTACTACTATTTATCATTTCTATTGCAGTTTTTGTGAAGACATTTTTGGAAATGGACGGTGACAGCAGAAGTAACCCAAAGAAAGTGGAGAAAGCTTTCATAAAGTTCTTATTGGTGAAAATTGGAGCAGTGACCTATATATCGAAACGATATTCCAATAAATCGTATTGCTATGAGAATCGCCTTCCTGTCAACCTGTCAATGAAAATCAGAATGTCTGTGTTTTGTGCATATAAATGGCTTCGTGTGGTTTGGCTTGAATACTTCGAAGCTTTGCAAGGGAGTGAGGTCGACATTCATTAGATTACGCTCCAGCTGTGAAGCCACACAACAACAGAATACGCACAACAACACAATAATGCGACCGATATGTGACTGGTCTACCAACCACTATTGCAGACACAAGATGTAACATAAAAAGAGTAAGCCAAATACAGACAATTCACTACATCACCAGGTTTGACGCGTTCCAGAAAAAAAGTGACGCGAAACTCCATCGATGTAAAGAGGCAGGGTTATGTATGTGCTGGCGTAGTTATTAATCTTAGGACCAGAGTGACGCTGGCAAACAACGTTTTAGATTTAACTGAATGCGTTATCGATCAATCAGTTACGAGGCACTTAATTGGTGGAGGTGGGCTAGTGTAAATAGAAAAGCTGTCCTCCATTTGTCTGTCTGTCCGTCCGTCCGTCCGTCCGTCCCTCTCGAATTCCCTCCCTCCCTCCCCTCACTCCCTCCCTCCCTTCCCCCCTCTCTCTCCCCTCTCTATGAGACTATATATATATATATATACACACACACCCACACACCTACAATCATGATTTATATATATATATATTGTATATATATATATATATATTATATATATATATATATATTGCGTCCGCAACACATGCCTTTGAAATGTTATTTATTATGTCTGATTCCACACGATGACCGATGACAACTGATAGGAAATGGCGATAAACTGCAATGGTATTGTCATTTGCTGAAATGTCGAAGCTACAAAAAATGTATTGCTGACAACTGGTTTGACCTTTACCATCGCATCCAACAGGATAATTGAAATTGACTCTGTTGTATAATTCTACCCTTCAAGTTTTCCAGTAACTAACCAAAAACACTAGTCGTTGAGCAGTATGGATCGAATATATATATATACGTAGATGTGGAGTAATGAAAATGTGGGATTTAAGATGCTGACTCACTTCCGGTTAGGTGCGCCCTTAGCGACTCTTGACCTACTTAATGTGATGAGGTCACATCCCGTAATTATTGTCCATCCCCCTAGCGAATGTTGGACGTTCTCTTAGTACGTGAGTGCGTGTTTTTGTAAGGGAGGAAGAGAGGAGGAGTGGTGGACGGTTGATGAGTATCTCTGCAAGGTGTACTGCCCACTAACCTGCAAGGTGTAATGCCCACTAATATGCAAGGTATACTGCCTACACTAAACTGCAAGGTATACTGCCGACTAAATTGCAAGGTGTACCGCCCACTAACCTACAATATATACATCCCACTAATATGCAAGATATACTGCCCACTAACATGCAAGGAATACTGCCCACTAACATGCAATGTACACTGCCCACTAAACTAAAAGGTGTACTGCCCACTAACCTGCAAGGTATACACTCTACTAACCTGCAATGTATACTACCCACTAACCTTCGAGTTGTACTGCCCACTAACCTGCAAGGTATACAGCTTACTAACCTGCAATGTATACTACCCACGAAACTTCAAGTTGTACTGCCCATTAACCTGCAAGGTATACTGCCTACTAACATGCAAGGTATATTGCCCACTAAACTAGATGGTGTACTGCCCGCTAACAGGCAAGGTGTACTGCCCACAAACCTGCAAGGTATAAAGCCTATTAATATGCAAGGTATACTGCCCACTAACATGCAAGTTGTACTACCCACAAACCTGCAAGGTATACTGCCCACTAACATGAAGGTGTACATCCAACTAACCTGCAATGTATACTGCCCACTAATCTACAAAGTGTACTACCCACTAATCTGCATTGTATACATCCCACTAACCTGCAAGGTATACTGCCTACTAACCTTCAAGTTGTACTGCCCACTAACATGCAAGGTATACGGCCCTCTAATCTACAAGGTATACTACTCACTAACCTGCAAGGTGTACTGCCCACTAACCTGCAAGGTATAGTGCCCACTAACCTGCAAGGTATATTGCTCACTAACATGCAAGGTGTATTGCCCACTAACCTGCAAGGTGTACTGCCCACTAACCTACAAGGTATAGTGTCCACTAACCTGCAAGCTATACTGCTCACTAACCTGCAAGGTGTACTGCCCATTAACCTGCAAGGAGCACTGCCAACTAACATGCATGATTTACTGCCCACCAATCTGCAAGGTATACCACCAACTAACCTGCAATGTATACTGCTCACTAACCTGCACGGTATATTGCCCACTAACCTACAAGGTATACTGCCCACTAACCTGCAAGGTATACTGCCCACTAACCTGCAAGGTCTATTGCCCACAAACCTGCAAGGTATACTGCTCACTAACCTGCACGGTATACTGCCCACTAACCTGCAAGGTCTATTGCCCACAAACCTGCAAGGTATACTGCTCACTAACCTGCAAGGTATACTGCCAACTAACCTGCAATGTATACTGCCCACTAATCTACAAAGTGTACTACCCACTAATCTGCATTGTATACATCCCACTAACCTGCAAGGTATACTGCCTACTAACCTTCAAGTTGTACTGCCCACTAACATGCAAGGTATACGGCCCTCTAATCTACAAGGTATACTACTCACTAACCTGCAAGGTGTACTGCCCACTAACCTGCAAGATATAGTGCCCACTAACCTGCAAGGTATATTGCTCACTAACATGCAAGGTGTATTGCCCACTAACCTGCAAGGTGTATTGCCCACTAACCTGCAAGGTGTACTGCCCACTAACCTACAAGGTATAGTGTCCACTAACCTGCAAGGTATACTGCTCACTAACCTGCACGGTATACTGCCCACTAACCTGCAAGGTTTATTGCCCACAAACCTGCAAGGTATACTGCTCACTAACCTGCAAGGTATACTGCCCACTAACCTGCAAGGTCTATTGCCCACAAACCTACAAGGTATACTGCTCACTAACCTGCAAGGTATATTGCCCACTAATACGCAAGTTGCACTACCCACTACCCTGCAAGGTATACTGCCCACTAACCTGCAAGGTATACTGCCCACTAACATGCAAGGTATACTGCCCACTAACCTGCAAGGTGTACTACCCACTAACCTGCAATGTGTACTGCCCACTAACCTGCAAGATATACTGCCCACTAACCTGCAAGGTGTACTGCCCACTAACCTGCAATGTTTACTGCCCACTAACTTGCAAGATATACTGCCCACTAACCTGCAAGGTGTACTGCCCACTAACAAGCAAGTTATACTGCCCATTAACATGCAAGATGTACTGCCCACTAATCTGCAAGGCATACTGTCCACTAACCTGCAAGGTATACTGCCCACTAACCTGCAAAGTCTACTGCCCACAAACCTGCAATGTATACTGCTCACTAATCTGCAAGCTATACTGCCCACTAACATGCAAGGTGTACTGCCCACTAACATGCAAGTAGTACTACCCACTAACCTGCAATGTGTACTGCCCACTAACGTGCAAGGTGTACTGCCCACTAACAAGCAAGTTATACTGCCCATTAACATGCAAGATGTACTGCCCACTAATCTACAAGGCATACTGTCCACTAACCTGTAAGGTGTATTGCCCACTAACCTGCAAGGTATACTACCCACTAACTAATGTGACCTACTTCCGATTACCGCACAGATTCACGATGTATTTTTAACCCTACTTCCGTTTACCGTACAGGTTCACGACGTCATGAAAGAAGCTGACCCACCAAACCATTATAGACATCTCCGTAATATATCTCGATCAAAGAGAAACACAGTTGATCAACAGCAGCGTTGAATATGGCACAGAGATGCTCGCTCGTGCTTTATATAGTGGAGTCGCTTGAGGGAATGATGGTAACACGCTGGAACAAAGCACCAAATTTGGCACAGTTGTACCTTAGGACCGTACACATTTTTGAGAGGGGGCTGCCTGATTTTAAAGGTCAAGTTCAAGGTCAGGTCAAGGTCAAAATTAATAATGTTATAATCCAATTTCTACCGATTGTCCAATATCTCGAGATTTAAATTATATTTTTTTAAAGTTTACAAAAGCTGCTTTATATATATTGAATCACTTCTTTCCACCAAAAATCTACTTCCCGTCGTATACTTTATCAAATTTGTTAAATCCAAAATGGCTGCTATGGTGCGCTAAACAAATTACGTTTGCTGGCTGTTTCACATATAACTTTCACATAAAGGTAAACTAAGTATACGTTTTAAACTTGCTTATCCAGAACATACACAGCTACTATTGGTACAATTGCTACTACTTATCTAAGCAGTACAATGAAGCATTATCACTTGAAATTCGACAATTGATGTCCAAAGAGCAAGCGTGTGTATTTTATCTACCGTCTGATTAACACGAGAATAATTTCAAATGAGACATGCAGCTGCACGCGTTTAATATAACATTGAACATTGATAGGTGGTGCACATCTACATTAATAGAGGCAGTGACATTTACTTACTTAATTAACTATATAATTACATAACACCTCCGTTGCTGACATGAGCTTGTTCTTAACCCTCACAAAGTCCACTGCAGAGTCAAAGTGCTGTGCATGTGAGCCCGGCGTTTTTGCAATTGCATTTCTTCGCACAAGTGGGTTCATTCTTCCAACCACACTTGATCAGTTCTGTACAGCCAACAGCAGCAGCTGGTAGTGTTGGCCAGACTGGACGCCATCCAGTGTCTCCTCTTGTCCAACCAAAGCCTTCAGGGTTGGGTGCAGCTATGATAAGCTTCATACTATTTCTCCAGATACTGTCTTGGTATAGGCATCAGTTTGTATGTTGAAGCAGTGCACTCTCGGTTGGAGGAAGCTTCTCCATCATCATCACCCTCCTTAGGAACAGCTCGTGTCGAAGGTCGTTCACCTTGACATGCGATGTAGTGCTGTCGTACATACAATACTATACAATAACTTTATTGTCTGTTGGGTTAGACAATAAAGTTATTGTATTGTATTGCATGATACATGTAAAACGCTCAATCAGCTTGAATGCTGTAGGTGTAAATTCCAAAGGAACAAATCCAGTCTGAGATGCGATGGTGAACCCAGCTGTGGCTGTCGGATATGCTTTCCATGCCCTCCAAGCTGGCTTCTTGTCTTTACCGTTGAACTGAGATGTTGCATCAGAACCTGAGAAGGCGTAAAGCACGAGCTTTTTCCTCCCCAAGTTCTTGGCAGATTGAATTGATGTGGTAGTAGCGGAAGTGCTTTCCTGTACCAAAGCCAACCCACAACTGCATTCCTGGATTGTGCTGGACAAGACCGTGAAAGACTCCCATAAAAATAACAACTACACTGGTGTCTATGTTTCTGACGAGGTCAGTAGTTGCCCCCTCATTTAGCGCATAGTCTACATGTAGACATATTCTACTGTCTGCCTCTGCGTGGTCATTCGCCGACATTAATATGTCAGCACTATTCGACTTTACACTTGAACCACTGGTAATATACACATGATTAGTTTGTGGGTAGTCAACTCAAGTTTGACTACATCTTCCGTCAGAAGTTTTAAGAGCTCTTCCTTGTTTGTGGCATCTTGTAAGAAGCCCGCAAAGTACAGGGGAAATTTGGCATCGCGGGACACCTTTCTGCAGGCGCCTTTCCTTCGTTTTTCTCGAGTTGTGGCTTTCAAACTGTCAGGTTGGTACGTGTCCCAGACGATGTCAATCCTAGAGCAGCCTTGAAATTGTCTTTCAGTCCAGGGAATGAAGATGGCGTCACTGTATTCATCGAACGTCGATGTGTTTTCTAGTGGTAGGGTGTGAGGAATGAGGACGCTTAAATAGGGACAGTTTTTTTTTTCTTGATGGCCTTGTAGATGGAGGTCTTCCTTTCAACAAGTACATCCTTGACGTATTTGGAATACTGCTCTTTCCCCAAACGTTCAACTGAGTGCAGTGCTTGCACTACCATTGCGTTCGTGCAATCATGGGTCATTAATTTGTCGTTAAGCGTGTTTTTGATATTCAGTAATCGTAAATATTACACTAAAACAACGTTTATAACACTCAAATACTAAGGCTATGATATAAGAATGAAATAATATTTATACTATAGTTATTGTTATCTTGTAGCAAATGTAGACACCTTGATTGCATGTAGTGAATCTGATAACTTTAGACGTTAGCATCGTGTACCAAACTGTCCTCCATTTTGTATTGTTCCTTTAACATCCACTCGATTACAACACTTAGTGTAGATGGTAGTGAACAGATGACAGCACTACATGGAGTAGAAGTCCATGTATTACTGTAGCAGATGCTAGATTTAGTTGCCGAGTACAGGGATCATTCTGAAAGAAATTAATGTTCATATAGCGGCCATCTTTAAATCCAATATGGCCGACACTTGAAGGTATTCTCATAACAGAAGATTCCTTGACACTACACATGTTGGATTATGCACCATAAGCATGTTTCTGGGTTGAATATAAGATTGAAAAGACAAATTCCTAATAAATACATCTTTTTTCTTTGACCTTGACTTGACCTTGATCTTGGCCTTGACAACCGAGCAGCCCCCTATCAGAAAGTCAATTACGGCCATAAGGTATATGTGTGCAAAATATTTTGTTTGGGGCCTCTGTGGATGGACATTGCCCTGATAGAAAGAAGGCGATATATATGTATTTGCTCATTTTGAATTTATGTAAATTATTAAATCATCCTGTGGAAAGGAGTGTCTTCAAAATATAAAGCAGTGTTTCAAAACATTCAAAAATATTATTTATATGTCGAGATATTTTGACATTAGTAGAAGTGGAATTTTAATATTATTAATCTTTAACCTTGACCTGACCTTGACCTTGACTTTTAAAATCGGGCAGCCCCCTCTCAAAAGGTTTATATGGTCCTAAGTTATATTTCTGCCCAATTTTGTGCTTTGTTCCATGTCATGTCATGATTTTACTAAAATTTGGACTTAAGCGACTCCACTATTATGGGCTCGTTTTGCTGAGTCAATCAAACGATATCGTTAGTCCGTTGACGATCTTTGAACTGTGGTGTTAAACCGATTTGGTTGTTGTTGACAACAAAGGTTTCATATCAGTACAACCGCCTTTGAAGGGCATCTGTTTCACATAACCATTGTAACTACAGCCAGCGTGTCGAGACTATGTCAACAGTTGTTTTTGAATAGTTAGACAGAACCCTGGTCGTCAAAGTACCAAAAATTAATGACAATCACATCGCGTTGTTAGGGTATGTTTTTTCTAGAAACAGTATAAATTATGTGTGCGAGTGTACGGGCATGAGTGTGGTACGTGTGTGTGCGAATGTACGCGTGTATTTGTGCGTGTATGTGTGTGTCCTTGTGGGTGCATGTATGCACGTGTGCGTGTGTGCGTGCGTGTGTACGCGAGTGTGTTCTGTGGTACGTATGTGTGTACGCGTGTGTTTGCGTGTGTGTGCGTATGTACGTGCGTAAGTGTGGTGCGTGTGTGATGTGTGTGTGTGTGTGTGTGTGTGTGTGTGTGTGGGTGTGTGTGTGTGTGTGTGTGTGTGTGTGTGTGTGTGTGTGTGTGTGTGTGTGTGTGTGTGTGTGTGTGGGTGTGTGTGTGTGTGTGTGTGTGTGCATGGATGAGTGTGTGTGTGTGCATGGATGACTGCATGTGTGCGTGGGTGTGTGCGCGTGGGTGTGTGTGTATATGTGAGTGTGCGTGTGTGCATGTGTGCAAGTTCGCGTGATGAATCGGGTTATTGTGCTCCACCTTGTATCCATTCTAGACCCGTCAAACTATCTCAACAATATCGACTTGTAACACGAACTCTGATTGGCTGTCAACGGAGACCAGCAGGCACTGGTGATGTTTTGGGTGCACCAGGTGGACATGTCTATGCATATGAAAGAAGCTCATGTTGGTGAGATCGTGACCTTTAAAGTAACGAGAACACCAATTGAATCAACAGTATTGCACACATGCATACACACACATACGTACATACACATAACTACATAAAATGCTGCTGGAAATAGCTAACGAAAGTGAAAAATAAGGTCTGATGATCCTGTTCCAAGAACAGACCCATTACTTACCAGAAAGCGTTAAAAAGGAGCGATAAAATTAAATTTAATTAATAATATGTTAATGTTTTTGTGTTAGTGCGGCGAGTGGTGTTTTGGTTTAGGGTTAACGCATATGATAACGTGGTCACCATGGAAGAGCGGTGCATGCCGGGAGGTTGTTGGGCGTGGTTGGGGGGGGGGTGCCCGGTCACACAACGCACGTGTCACACATGTATACGTTCCACACCCACACACAACAAATTCGTACAACAAAAACGCACGTACTCACACACAAACACACACACACACATACAATCACACACACACAAACACATCCACAACGCGCACACACAAACACACACGGACACACACACACATACGCACACACAAACACACGCGCACACGTGAGCGCGCAGGCATACACGAACTGAGACAACACACACGTGCCACACACATACACGCACGCGCACACATGCACGCACACACACACACACACACACACACACACGTACACTCGCACACACATACTCTTTCTAGAAAAAACGCGATGTGATTGTGATTAATTGTTTTCTACTTTGACGACCAGGGTTCTGTTTAACTAATCAAGAACAACTGCTGACATAGTCTCGACATGCTGACTGTAGTTACACTGGTTATGTGAAACAGATGCCCTTCAAAGGTGGTAGTACTGATATGAAACCTTTGTTGTCAACAACCGCAAAATCGGTTTAACGATATTACACAAGTGTTATGCACCACAGTTCAAAGATTATCAACGGACTAACGATATCGTTTGATCGACTCAAAAGTGATGTTACAGCATCGCCCCAAGAAGTTTTACAAAATATCAAAACAGCCACTACCCATACCAAAGCACTAGCCCGATCACCGACGGAATACAGTCGATCGTAACGTGTGTTTATTTGTACGATTCAAACGTACCGATTGACGCGGCCGAGTCACTCGTACGAGTCAATCGGTGCGATTATGTCATAACGTGTATCGCCGCCTTCAGCAAAACGAGCCCATATAAAGCACGAGCGCGCATCTCTCTGCCATATTCGTCGTTGCTGTTGATCAACTCTTTGATCGAGATATATGACGGATATGTCTATACGGTTTGGTGGGTCAACTTCTTTCCTGACGTCGCGAACACGTAGGGTAAACGGAAGTACGGTTAAAAAGACATCGTTAATCGTATAGATTAACGATGTTACCCTATAGGTAACCGGAAGTAGGTCAGGTTAGTTGGTAGTTTACCTTGCAGGTTAGTGGGCAATACACCTTGCACATTAGTGGGCAGTATACATTGCAGGTTAGTGGGCAGTATACATTGCAAGTTAGTGGGCAATATACCTTGCAGGTTAGTAGTCATTACACATTGCAAGTTAGTGGGCAGTATACCTTGCATGTTAGTGGGCAGTATACCTTGCAAGTTAGTGGGCAGTGCCCCTTGCAGGTTAGTGGGCAGTATACCTTGCATGTTAGTGGGCAGTATACCTTGCATGTTAGTGGGCAATATACCTTGCAGATTAGTGGATAGTATATCTCGCAGATTAGTGGGCAGTGTAACGTGCAGGTTAGTTGGCAGTATACCTTGCAAGCTAGTGGGAAGTATACCTTGCAGGTTATTGGGAAGAATACCTTGCAGGTTTGCATGCACGAGCCAATGTCGTGGTCGTTATGACCCGTAAGCTCACGACCACTGGCGAGGTCATAAAAACCCGCAAGACATATCATTACCCGCTTGTATCTTTAGTCAATAAAATACGTGTGCACTCGTATACTACCGTTTTTTTTCGTTTTTTTATATGCGCATGCACGCGATAACACACAAAGAAAGATGTTCCTTACACATCCATGCATGCAATAACACAAAAAATAGAGAATCTACATATACACACGCACGCACACACACACACACACACACACACACACACACACACACACACACACACACGATGTTATACCCCATGAAAGTTACGCATCAAACGCCCACCACTCCTCCACGCTCCTCCCTTACACGCACACGCATACATGCACTAAAACACACGATGTTATATCCCATAAGAGATAGTCATCAAACGTCCACCACTCCTTCTCTCTTCCTCTCTTACATACACACGCACGCACGCACTAAAAGAACGTCCAACACTATTTAAGGGGATGGGCGATAATTAAAGGATGTGTCGTCATCACATTAAGTAGGTCAACAGTCGCTAGCGGGCGCTCCTAAACGGAAGTGAGTCAGCATCTTAAGTCCCACATTTTCATGATGCCACATCTACGTACCGAGATCCTCTCCTACAACTACAACTATTGTCGATTCTCACGAAACCTGAACACATTTGTCTTATTTCATTAAATGCCCCGCCATTCAATCATAATTCAAAGGATACGCACAACTAATACCCCATATGATGTATAATAAATGTGAGCAAACAATATATAAAAATGGTAGTGCTATCGTGAATGACTAATTTTTGAGAATTATTTTCGTGTAAATACTATTTCACCGATACCACGCAAAACGCAACTTTCCGTGTGCATATTACGGAGAAAAAAACATGCTTTATTATATTCAATCCTTAAAATATACTCTATATACATGTATACTATGTATACATATATACTATGTATGCATATATATACTACGTATGCATATATACTATGTATGCATGAAAAATTGTTGTGTAATCCAAGTCAAATTTTGCTGAGATCATCTTTCTCCGAAAAAAGAAGTTGAAAATGGTCAGAAAATGCCATACCACGCGAATGACTTTTAATGGCAAATAACTAAGTCATATATATACATTAGTAATATATAGTTGACATACATATTAGGTTAGTTCACACGTGATCAAAAAGAAATGCTCTCCACTACAAACCTGGATAAGATGCACCGACTTAACTTGCTAATCGAATACGATACCACGCAAAACGCAGT
Organism: Paraescarpia echinospica; assembly: GCA_020002185.1. Lineage (NCBI taxonomy): Eukaryota > Metazoa > Annelida > Polychaeta > Sabellida > Siboglinidae > Paraescarpia > Paraescarpia echinospica. The sequence goes on from CM034531.1 coordinate 76,934,313, forward strand.
TTGTCTCGACATGATATAACACACTAATGTCACCTAACAATAAAACCATTCAGATCGACATTTGTATGCATTCCATTATAACTGTGACATCACTTGGATTTTAAAATAAGTTTAGTATTTTAGAGACATTATTCGTGAAACAATTTTGAGAAATTATTATCAGGGTGTGCTATAAATATCGCATGATAATGAATTTGACAATGATGCGTATAATTTATTGTATAAATTAATGTTAAATGAGTACGCTTGATTGGTGCATAACTGTCCATGTTGTGTTGCGTAGAATAAGCCAATCTTAATTATGCGTTTTGCGTGGTAACTTTGAATATGTGTTTTGCGTGGTATCACCGTCTCTCATAATATTCCTCCTGTAGACATTTGTTAACATAGTTTACGCACTTAAGTTGTGTAATAGTATAAAGAGGATAACACAATAGTATGCCTTGGAAACGTAGTTTTGACTAAACAACATATCACGTTATTACTTCATTCATTGTGTCTTGGCATTTAACACAATGGTGAGTTTAGCTATTATGATTTTGTTGTCGGGTATTATACTAAACATTAAGATCTGCTTTTCATTAAACATAATGTACTGATCTAATAATAATAAGAAGAAGAAGAAGAAAAAACACTTAAATAGCGCCATAAATCTAGATAAATCCATTCGGAGGCGCTTAGAATACATAATTATATATATATATGTATATATATGTGTGTGTGTGTGTGTGTGTGTGTGTGTGTGTGTGTGTGTGTGTGTGTGTGTGTGTGTGTGTGTGTGTGTGTGTGTGTGTGTGTGTGTGTGTGTGTGTGTGTGTGTATTTATATGTGCAGAACTTTAGTAAGTTACATAAAATGAATAATATTAAATTAGTTTAAATAAATGACAAAATATACACAATTTAAAAAAAATAAGTTAGAGCTAAAGATGATCGTTAAAATTACAGCTATATTTATAATAAATCAGTAAAGACTGTGTAAAATTAGTTTAGAAAATGCACAAGATAATAAATAATAATTAAAAAAAACTGACCGGTGGCGCCTATGTTGCGTAAGCAACCCGGAAAAGATGGTTTTTTAAGTCTTTTGAAAGTTACAAGGCAACAGGTTGTCTTCATCTCGCTTGGAAGTGAATTCCACAGTCGTGGAGCAGATACCGAGAAAGTTCTGTCGTCGCATCGGCTGCGAGATGGTGGCACGTACAAGTCATTGTTTTCGAGTAGCTCTTTATTCATGGAGTAGGTCGGTGATGTACGCGGGTGCCAGTCCGTGTTGAGCACGAAACGTCAGTAGCAGAATTGCGTAGTGAATGCGATGCTTCACGGGAAGCCAGTGCAGTTTCTTCTCACTAATGCAAGTCACCATAAATTGTAGATTAATAGCAGCTTGTGTTGTCTATGCATTCTGTTTCGTGCACTGTCAGTGCGTTTCTCGGGGTATCAATTATCGCACAAACAACGTGTTCCTGCTTTGTAATGTTAATAACGTGACTTTTCACAAACGATGAGAACTGACGTGCAATAACATGGAAAACACACCAAGAACGTGAAGCTCATCGAGATGAGCTCTGCAATGGATTTATTCTAACAGGAATTCACTGACGACGTGCGAACCTCAAAGAACACTCGAGGCAATGGCTGGAAGCGGGCGGTGGAAAAGGCCGTGCGAAGGTGTGTGCCGTGCTATAAAGAGTTAGCGGAAACTGCAGTGAAAAAAGGAGTCGTACTGTGGGACAAAACTCTTCTACAACCGCTTCGTTACAAAGGAAACGCAGACGGTTGTCAGTGCATCCTCCATCTCAGTCAAACCAGCTGTGGCATTATCAATTCATGGAACACTACCACACTTCAACTGTCTCATGACCACTCACGCTGTATGGTGCCAAGCTGAGGCCAAATGTACATGCGAAACAGATCTTACTTGCCACGCCAAATACATTCCAACATATACGTCCGAGCAGGACAGCAACACACATCATAATGTCCATGGTTCATATTGGATCTGCGTTTGATCGAGTGTGTGAACACTTTTAAGGCGCGTCTTAAGACACATTATTTTTAATAAGTTACACATTGAAAGCGAGTTTGGATTGGTGTGTTTTGAGGCGTGCTTTGTAAGCGTCAAGTGAGGTGGGCAGCCGCAGTTCCTCCGGCAGCGCGTTCCACAGAAGTGGTCCAGCTCGAGAGAGAGGGAGATCGCCGGCCGTATCGCACCGGGTTTTACTGTGGCACAGTCAGAGGGGCGCGGCCAGCGGATCGTGGTGACAGGCGTGGCACGTAGCGAGTGGTCAGTGATGCGGGGTACGCGGGTGTTTGGTTGTGATGGACGTTGAAGACAAATATCACTGTTTTATACTCTGTGCGCCGCTTCACCGGTAGCGAGTGGGGGAATTTAAATCCTGCGGTGATGCTCTGATGTTTGTCGCTGCGCTGGATTTATTTTTAAAATAATATCCGGGTGACGTTTCTGCGCGTGCGCGTATCTAAGGGAATGTATTTAGCACCAGCTACGACTGTCGCGCTTTAATTTATCAGGGCGTTATGTATGTTTATATATATATTTCTATATATGTATATATATATATATATATATATGTATATATATATATATATATATACATATATATACATAAATTATAAAATGTTTGCTTCCCACAGACATAAACAATATATGTCGTAAAACAGTTTCCTCTCCACGCACACGTCACGTGACTTACTCTTATACTTGGTCACAAATTTGGAACAGCAAATTATAATTATGCACTCTAACTATAACGCTCGTATTACGACAACAAACGAAACATATTTAACTACTGGATATCATTTATCACTACGTGATCTACTGGTGCCAAATATCATGCCTTACATATGCACATAAACGTCACCCGGATAAAATTTAACGCCCGGATAAGTAGTCAATACACAGATGGTTTTCCAATTGGCGACCATGTTAACGTTTTGTCTGATTATAAGAAAAAACATGACCTACAAAATGTCTTAAACTTCTAACCTGCTGTTATCATCATATCATTGACATGCTGATAGATGTTAACAAAAATTGCGTACTTCTGTATGTGACACCCGTCAATATTTACAAATGCCGCCAAGCATTATTCCGCAAACGGGTCACACAGCCAAATTTCCTAGCGCTTATTCAAATCAAATCCACCATTGTACAGTCAATACCTTCTACAATCACACATGAAAATCTGCCTACTCAAATGCACTTATATCACAGCATGTGAATTTTGTAAAATAAAAATCGTTTCTCAAAAATACACTGCACTTTTCTTCTTTCCAAACAGGAAGTCTAACTAGAACATGACACCAAGTAGACATGGCAATTTTGGAGAAAATGTTCAAACCAACATATATTTTAGGCATCAATTTTACAATCACTCTGCAATTTTATTTTTGGTCATCCCTCCACGTGTTTGTGTGTTATGCACATTTCAAAAGTGCCACCAAACATGGCAAGGCATCAGAAAAATCAGCACTTCACTGCTGGACAATTTGTAATCTGGCACAACATTCTCAGATGGCTCGTGTGAACTCCTATAACAGTTTTCCAGAAAGTCCAATATGTGTTTTATAAGAATATTCAATACAGCAAGTTGTTATATATTACATTCAAATTTATATTGATTTTATGACCTTGTGCCATATTTACAAAGGTAAATATCAACAAAAAGACACCTTAGGGTGTGAAATCCCAAAAGGCCAGACGTTTTATGCAGTTCAATTACATAATATTACACATGCGTTCCGGCACTGTGATTTGGACTGGCAGACTTATAAAAAGTCTGTTATATCGAAAAACGGGTTGTCCCGTTCAACTATAGTTTTGCCCTACATATATATATTATCTGTGGTTGTTTCAAGATATTTGAAGTAAAACGCGTCCTCCATGATTGTGCAATGACAACAGCGTGCTTCCGTTGCCAGGGACTTTATTGGGGTCAATGCACATATGGTTTTTCCATTTGCGACCATGTTAACGTTTTGTCTAACTAGAACATGACCCCATAAATGTAAGCGCGACACCGTCACCGGACGATGCATCACGAGGTCACTGATACCGTGGAGCACCGGGTTGCCGTGGTCTATTCTTGGCGTCACGAGCCAGGGCACTAGGGTCTATTACACGTCGTAGTTGTGAGTCTTGCGCGTATTTTGGCGAGGCGGTGTCGCGCTTACATTTATCCGGGGGTTAAATAATATCCGGGTAACGTTTCTGCGCGTGCGCGTATCTAGGGGAATGTATTTAGCACCAACTACGACTGTCGAGTTTTCATTTATCCGGGCGTTATGTATGTTTATATGTATATATATATATAATTACATATATGTATATATACACATTTAAATTATAAAATGTTTGCTTCCCACAGACATAAACAATTTCTGTCATAAAACAGTTTCCTGTCCATGCACATGTCACGTGACTTACTCTTATACTTGGTCACAAATCTGAAACAGCAAATTATAATTATGCACTCTAACTATAACTCTCGTATTATGATAACAAACTAAATATATTTAACTAGTGGATATTATTTATCACTACGTGATCTACTGGTGCCAAATATTATGCCTTCTTACGTATGCACATAAACATCACCCGGATAACATTTAACGCCCGGATAAATGTAAGCGCGACAGCGGAACACTTGGAAGAAAGCGCCACGCAATGTGTGATCGAGTGTAACCAAAGCAGATCTAATTTTATTTATTAATATTCTATTGTTTGTTTATTTATTTATTATTATTATAGACGTTTTATTTTATTACTCACATTTTAGTACCTCTGTTAATTATTACATAAGTATTAGTATTTTAGAAACATTGTCAATACCATTGAACAAAGTTGTACTTTGGAAATGAGTGTCTAAATAAAGTTGTTATTATTATTATTATTAAACTTTTACACTTTACACAAATTCACCAAAATAATAACTGGCAGGAATTCGTCACCTTCTGCGAGATTGGTGTGCGTGACGTAGAGCGAGTAGACAGCGAGGGTCCTCAGCTCGAGCGCGCCGCCAGAAGAGGAGTAAAGATAAACCCTGACACCGACCAAGCAGAGCTGCTTCACGAGCAGTAGGTATGTTTCTCGGATCCATGAGGAGCTGCTCAAACTATTACATAAAGGACGTAACGTTGGTGGGCCATGGCGGATCTACCTTAAATCTGGCGTTTCGAGAACTACGCTCCGACATCGACTGCAACATGTTCAACAGCGAGGCGACGTACAGTTGTTCTAGGGTTGTTGCCCACTCTCCTCGCTGTCAAATTGCCGTTCTACACGAGAGTGATGGAACCCTTATTGTGTCTGCCAACCACGGTGTATTCCACAAAAAAAGGTCGTTTATGGTTTGGTTGCATCAAGTCAAAATTCCGAACGACCGTGGTTCAGCTCCACATGAACAATTATGCCATCTCAACAAGAAAACCACCGACGTACACCGTTGATTTGAAATAGACGAATTATTGAGCTTCGTATTTCTCAAAAGCATATCTGCGCGCATATCAGACTTGCATGATGTACTCACAGTGTGCGCCCTACGCCGATGTTTGCTGTACACAGAAGTGACCACTAATAAACAGTAAAACATAAATAATTTATATATTGTTGTTAATTGTTTTGTTTTGTTTTTGCTATGATATGAGCCAGTTACTGTAGTCATGCAACGTTTGATGGTGAACGTAGCCTGCTGTGTCTCGATGGCGCTAGAAAATAGTATTCTTAATTACATATCCACTGAACATACTACCCGAAAATGGTCTCCTGTTTGGAAAAACAGCCGCCCGGACAGGACCAGCGGCCCGACGAGGGTTGGATGCCGGACAGCCCGAAGGGTTGACCGATGGATTTTCGATGCCAGACATAATGAATACCATTTCAAAAGGTTGTATTGCGTTGATCCCGTTTAGTGGATGGCCTAATCCCCAGTGGGCGCAGGCATAGCATGCCTCATCCTTGCTACAAACCGTTCGTGTTGTTGAGTTAATATCTGTGTTGTGGTGACTATAAATAGCTATGCTGATAAACGTTCGCGCTACAGCACCGTCCTACGGCCTGCATGGGCGGGTCATGCTAGATAACACATAATCCCTGTCGTCGATACAATGCTGGGCCAGCTAGGTCATAGGCATGTTTGGGTCATGCAATACTCTAGTGGACCAATTCAACAGTCAAGTTCAACTTGTGACGAACGAGGTCATATCGCTGATGCTGACATTGACCTTCGTATGGGTTTCAAACTTCTGAGTGCGCATATGGCCCAAAATAGGCATAAAACAAAACCAGTGTAATCAATTATATAAAACAACATGTCATTCCTATAAAGTGTTATAGTTCTATCATGCGTCAATATCACGGAGAGGAAGTTAAACAATGACCCATATCCAGTCGTCGGTCAGCAGCTAGTTTGCATTAAGCACGGCGACATCGTCGTCTCTGACGCGATGGTGGTGGCGGCGGCGGTGGTTGTCCAGGGCCGTCGTGACACTGCATCCAGACAGTCGCTACTGCAGCCAGTTCCCGCGACCGGCGCAGCACACAGACGTCCGTCCACACAGACACGATGTTCACAGGGTGGGATTATGCTGTCTTCCTCGTCATGCTCGCCGGGTCCCTCGGGATCGGCGTCTTCCACGGCATCCGTGGACGCAAGAACAAGACGACGAAGGAGTTCCTGATGGCCGGACGGCAGATGGGTGTGCTACCTGTGTCGTTGTCGCTCCTCGCAAGCTTCATGTCGGCCATCACGGTGCTCGGAACTCCTGCTGAGATGTATGTGTACGGGACGCAGTATTGGATGGTGTTCATCGGGTACGCCATCATGATACCCCTCGCAGCACACTTTTTCCTTCCGGTCTTCTACAACCTTAATCTCACCAGCGTCTTCGAGGTAGGAGTCGTCGTTTGTTACATAGTGTTTGTTTTGTCTTCCTCGCCGTTTGGTGACACGAGGTACCACTATCACTTCTGCTACCTGGTCATTTTTATATGTTCTGAGATAGGTATTTTTGTTTTTAGCTTGACAAGACTTATATTGTAAATGTTGTTATGCTTAATATGATCAACATGCTTGATGTGTGCACATACTTAAGTTAGGAGTTGTAAATTCAGGATATTATGATATGATTCGCTCTTTATAATTCGCTCCTTCCACCTTTCAATCCTCCTCCCTCCCTCTCTCTCTCGCTCTCTCTCTCTCACTCTGACCCTGTCCCTCGCTCACACTCTGTTTTTTCTTTCTCTGCATTATTCATTCTTATACCTATTCATCACACGTGTAGCCCGTACTGTCATAACAATAAACGCAGGCAACATTATTGTGTACAACTATTAATTTTTAAATAGATTGGCGTAGAAACAAAAGTTGTTCCCCTAATCTACACTCTTACGAACTCACACCAAATAGTTTTTCACGTTGTCTCGGCGGGACTAGCACACAACAGCAATACACTTGGCCGCTGATCCACATCCCATTTCTCACCCCCGCCTTGTAACTGGCGGTGTAACTATCCTCTTTCAAACGAACAACCTGACAGTTTCCCGCTGCGGCACTGCCGTCTTGGTAGGCGCTAATTGGGTCGCCATCCTTAGGTTGGGTTACCGTATCCGCACTCACGCGGTGACCGAGAGTTTGGACCCCAAAAGGTCCAATGTAATCAGTGTGCCAAAATATAGGCCCTGAAGAACAATTTGACTTTCCAAGATTAAACACGTCTAAACATGTTTCATTTGTATATTTCCAGTCGTTACAGTTTTACACAATCAATATAAATGTATATATATATATATGTATATATATATATATGTATATATATATATATATGTATATATATATATATATATACATTTATATTGATATAAATATATATATATATATATATATGTATATATATATATATATATATACATATATATATATATATTATAATGTATTCCAAACATGCATTCTCCTCTGTGTCTGTTAGCATGAAAACTCTATTGAACGACAATGTGCACTGTCCTTTTACTAATGCTAAGCATTGACCTCTAGTTACTCTAACATGCCTATGTAAAACAAATATTACTATCAATAATATTATATACTAAACTATACTATTTTAGAGAAAACCAGTTGTCTCCCCATAAACGTCTCGACGGCTTTGGCACTCGCCCCACATTGGGTTGTCCTTCGTGTCCTTAACGATCACTAAACAGACATGGACATAAGTGTCGTTAACCTACGTATGGCCCAGGTTTGCCTAACCTTGACCTCTTACGCATGTGCAACAGAACCCTTCTCCGCTTTTATGAGCTTACCACGAGACGCAATAGCTGTCATGTCAATGTTTCGACCGTGAGAAGACTAACACCGACTTACCCCGGGCAGAGTATTTAGTGCAGCTGGGGACAGATCGTTGGTTCACTTCTGTGTTTTTGACTTTTGAATAAAATTCAGTGATCTTGAAACGATGCTGTGTGTGTGTGTGCGTGTGTGTGTGTGAGTGTGTGTGTGTGTGTGTATGTGTGTTTGTGTGTGTGTGTGTGTGTGTGTGTGTGTGTGTGTGTGTGTGTGTGTGTGTGTGTGTGTGTGTGTGTGTGTGTGTGTGTGTGTGTGTGTGTATGTGTATGTGTCCCATTAAGATATATTATATCGCTAGCACAGGAGCCACCCCATCAATGTAAATAACAACACAATTTACAGGAAACGATAAGAATAATATATGACTGAGGATTACTCAACGAATCAACATACTATATATGCATTTACATATTATATGTGTTCGTGTATTGACGTACATATAGATACTTATGTATACATTTCAATATGTATTCTGAACTACAAATAAACAATTGGGAATACTACAACAGGATTCATAATTTGAAACAAAGTAATTTTTTGTTTATGTCAAAAAACCATGTAGACTGTGGGTGTAAATGTTACTAATTATACTATTTGGTGCATTGTTTACTGGACATCTCTACTAGGTTATGTCCAATGCATTTTTGACATATCCATATTTGACTCTGGATATATACTAATTATTGTGTGCGTGCGAAATGTGTAAGTGTGTGTGTGCGTGTGCATGCGTGCGTGCGCGCGCACGTGCGTATGTTTATGTGTGCACTTACACGGTGCTATGGGTAATAGGGCTTGCATTCCTTTCATCTATATTTTAACGCTATTTTCACTACTTGTTCTTTATCAGTTTGACATAGACATTGCATTTGTGTTATTTATGAAGACCTTTTCTCTGTAAGTGCGCTGGAAACTTCGCTATGCTTTTTCTCAAGAATTACATAACACAAATAAAGCAAATGCTCATCAATAAATACTACTAATATTAAACATTGTTTATTCACGATAACCTTATAAAATATACATTTTATCTTCCTAAGGGTCGTGATTGTAAAATATTAGAGTACAGGTAAATTTTATAGAAATACTAAACACATTATTTAAATATAATAGTATATTGCATAATGTAGTTAAGATATACTTAAATACATATTAAAATTTAGAAATTAGAATTGCACAAATAGTAGTTATAAAATAAGTAGCATCAATAAATATAATAAAAAACGCTGTGTTAAAATGTTCATAACGTTGTTTGCCCCTGTTGTCTAATTAAACACGTTCTGCAAATATGCTCTCTTAAACGCACCTAGAGAGTTGCATTTTTTTCTTTCTGGATTTAAAGTATTCCTTATTTGTGCGCCATTAACAGCTATAGAGTTCTTGAAGATGTTGGTCCGTGTTCTTGGAACATACAAATCCCCTCTTGCATTTGACCGTGTTGTTCTTGTCGAAACGTTCGAGTCAGATTTGAATAGCGCACACATGTAGTCAGGAGCCAGTCCCTTTACTGCCTTGAACACCAATTGAGATTGTCTGTATTTCACGCGCTCTGGTAGTGGCAGCCAGTTTAGTTGTTTCAATAGTGGAGCACTTGGAGCTCTGTATTCAGAGTCTGTTATGATTCTGGCAGCACGTCTTTGTAGTTTGTAAATGCGTTCTGATGAATTTGCATTGCCCCAGAGTGTGCTGCAATAGTCCATGTGTGGTAGAACGTAGCTGTTGTAGAACGTCTTTCGTGCTTGGTATGGAAGGTATTTCGTTATTCTGCAGAGAAGTGTGAGGTTTCCGGCAATCGTGTTGTGTGTCTTGTGCACATGGGCGTTCCAGGTGAGGAAATTATCTACTTGAAGCCCGAGTAGCCTCTCACTTTCGACCACTTGAAGCTTGTCTCCCTTTATGCATATCTCGATATAAGTTTTGTCAAGATGTTGCCACTTTTATATCGGGTCGTGATGATCATGATCTTCGTTTTTGTAGCATTAATAACCATACTGTTTTCGTCACACCACTTGGAGATTTCCTGAAGATCATTGTTTAGGCTCTGTTTGATTGTCTGAACAGTCTTTCCCGTGGCACTGATGGTGGAATCATCAGCATACATGTCCACAGAGTTTATCGTTCTTGTGCTTAGGGCCATGTCGTTCTTGAACACAATAAAAAACAGTGGTCCCAGTATAGAGCCTTTGGGAACTTTGTGATATCAGCTTGTCCAGACAGTTTGCCCTTGAACTGGACAAACTGTTGGCGCTCTTACAGATACGAAGAGAACGATCGCACTGAATGTTGTGAACATCCGTAGATGGTCAATTTCTGCAGCAGGACTGTGTGGTTCACAAGGTCGAAAGCCTTTCGCAGATCTAGCAACACTACACCATTCACTAGTCCATTGTCAATAGCCGTCGCCCACTTATGCACCATGTGGTTCATTGTTGTCTCACATGAGTGCTTGGCACGGAAACCTGATTGGCCGTCATGTAGCATGTTATGAGACATGAGATAGGCATACAGACTGTCATGTACGTGTCGCTCCAATATCTTGCTAAGAACACACAAGACTGATATCGGTCGGTAGTTGCAATTTGTCGTCAGTAGGCCCCTTCTAGTGAATTGGAGTAACCTTTGCAAGCTTCCACAGCGTTGGAAATTTGCCACTCACAATGCTGTTGTTTATGAGTGCTGTGACAGACACTGTGATGGCAGGCGCAGCTGCCTTCAGCAGCCTAGCACTTATTTTGTCGGCTCCTGTGGATTTGTCAGGACGAAGAGCCATGAGTGCTCTGTTCACCGTTTGGTCTGTGATTTTGGGGATCGAGAACGTTGTATCGAGCTTGTCACTGACAGAGTGTTTGAGCTGTGTGTGTTGTTGTTGTATGTCTTGGCTGGCACTAGTGTATTGGTTGGCTATGTTTGTGAAGTATTCGTTGAAGGTGTTTGCAATGTTTTCTGGTTCTGTGTTTCCTGTTCACCATCTCTGATGTTACGTTGCGTTTGTGTTATATCTCGTGGACACAGGTCACGAAGATGCGCCCACAGCTGACGTGGGTTTCTGGTGTACTCTTCGATGACATATTGGTAGAAGGAAGTTTTTGCTGTCTGGATCATGTTGGTCACCTTGTTTCGCCAAACCTTGTAGTTTTCCCACCTCCCTTGTGACTTGTGTCTATCTCTCTCTCTTGCATAGCACCAACAATATCTCCTGTGAGCCAGTCTGGCTGCTTTTTATGCTTCACTGGCGCATGTTTGTCACACACACCAACAAAACTTGTCATCCATGCATCCAGCGCATCATCTACATCAGCATGCTTGCCAACATCTGACCATGGCATTTGATGAAGATCATACCAATATTAACTTTAAACTGATGTTTGGTACATCTTTCCATCAGGCGCGGTAAAGGTATACTTTTGCCATGAAACAAAACGGGATTTCCCTTCCGTGAGTTACATTTCTTGTTCCATGTTGCATGTTCCATTTGTATTTAAAACATCAAAAGTATTGTTAAGTGTCAAACCGACATTCTAAACAACTCTGCAACACGGAAGTATCTTCAAGGGATGGAAGTATTAAATGTACAACATAAAGCCACGAAATTGACCGTGTAAGTTGAATATTGTTTATTCAATTATAATTAGTACACCAGTTCGTCATCAGTTTCCTCCTGTTCCTCCCGTTATTAAACGACAGCGACGCCATGCACGAAGTGACTAGCGGAAATAATTAACCTTTTGTGTCAACGTTATTAACAAACTTTGATTAGAAACTTTTTTCAGGTCCATGTTCGGTAATTTTATATCATTTCCTCGACGAAGCTGACTAATATTAACCATGACATCAACATGCATGACTGTATGCGATTGCTTTGTGATGCAGGATTTTGTGGTGCCATAATTGAAGCAATAGCATCCACAGCCAAACATATTTGGAGTTGGTTGAATCATTGTAAAGTCATTTCATTTCATACCAGTAGAACAATTATTTATCATGTGAAAAAGGTTTAGTGGACACATGCTATTTACACAAAACACACACACACACACAAACGATAAACATCAAAGAGGTTTTTTGCCTCAACATATATAGCGCAACTTTAAATTTGCATTGCAGATAGTTGCTGATAGGCCTATTATTTATTATACTGTTCCTTAAGTAGTTATAGGTGTGTCATATGAAAGTAAAATTAACACAACATTGCGTGTGGAATATTTACATGTTTAAATATAGTTCGACAGTGCTGCAATAGAATACGACACATGTTTGACAAATGTCTACGACAGCTGCCGTTTGTGTGGCACTTAAGGAAACACATTTGTCTTTTCCCTTTCCCTACCCTTCAAAACAACAGCCGAGTCCTGGACAAGTTCACGTTTATTAAACTTCGCACCACGAGCAACGACATTCCCGGTGCATTACAATATAGTGTATTCGAGTGAAGTAGACTTAAAAGTCAAGTATATCCCGTTGAGTAAGTTATGTCACTTTGTGAGTTTGGAATTTAGGAAAAGCGCAACAATTGACACCTGCAACAAATGACGCAGTGTAGTTGTTTATGGTGTTGTGGTCGAGGAGGGTGCTACTTGTGTACACTTCGTTTGTGGACCAGCTGATATCACAACGGGAGTTCCCAAAGGCTCTATACTGGGACCACTGCTTTTTATTGTGTTCAAGAACGACATGGCCCTAAGCACAAGAACGATAAACTCTGTGGACATGTATGCTGATGATTCCACCATCAGTGCCACGGGAAAGACTGTTCAGACAATCAAACAGAGCCTAAACAATGATCTTCATGAAATCTCCAAGTGGTGTGACGAAAACAGTATGGTTATTAATGCTACAAAAACGAAGATCATGATCATCACGACCCGATATAAAAGTGGCAACATCTTGACAAAACTGATATCGAGATATGCATAAAGGGAGACAAGCTTCAAGTGGTCGAAAGTGAGAGGCTACTCGGGCTTCAAGTAGATAATTTCCTCACCTGGAACGCCCATGTGCACAAGACACACAACACGATTGCCGGAAACCTCACACTTCTCTGCAGAATAACGAAATACCTTCCATACCAAGCACGAAAGACGTTCTACAACAGCTACGTTCTACCACACATGGACTATTGCAGCACACTCTGGGGCAATGCAAATTCATCAGAACGCATTTACAAACTACAAAGACGTGCTGCCAGAATCATAACAGACTCTGAATACAGAGCTCCAAGTATTCCATTATTGAAACAACTAAACTGGCTGCTACTTGTGTAAACTTCGTCAACGGAATGTGCAACGATTGTCATAGGCTAACTGAACGACAGTTTTACAGATATTGCAGACATTGCAACTCAGAAAGTATTCGTAAGGATTATATTATTATATTTATCATTATTATTAGTGTTGTATTGGAAGGCTAAACAGTATGTGCAACGAGTTATTGTGCTTTATGAGTGCACGGAATTTCAAATATGTATCTTATATAAGTTTCATGCAGGAGTGTAAACTACTTAACACGTGTGTCTGGAACAAAAGAAATATGCTACACCGTTTTATTGAAGACGTACTCCAATGTTAATATATTCGGATAATGCACGCTTAATGCCCCATTACCATTACTCATTAGTTTGACCACATATAAGTTATTGTATAATGGCATGGGGTTTTCATTCAAGTAAAATAATAAGAATCCAAAAGAAAGCTTTGAGAATCATAACACTAAGTAACTATAATTTACATACTGAACCACTTTATAAAAACTCAACATTTTAAAAGTAGGTGATATTCTTAAGCTACGACAATTACAATTTTACTATCAATATTTACATAATAATGTGCCATTTTACTTACAAAATTGGATCATGATTCCAAACTATGATATACATAGCCATGACACGCAAAATATAATATACTTACAGAATCAAACATGAATTCGCCAAAAAATGTCTTAGATATAATCTACCTCATTCATTAAACAGCATCCCAGATATAATCAAACAAACGCTTACAACACATAGTATGGATTTACAACATGTTCTACAAAGGTATCAAGATACATGCATAATCAGACGTGCTGGTCACATTGCACGTGACCTCTACCACCCAGCAACTAGATTTTCACCCTGCTTCCGTCAGGCCGCCGCTACAGCGCACTGAAAAACTCGCACCTCGCGCGTCGGCAGAGGTTTTTATCCACAGGCTGTCAAAGCCCTGACAGAGCTGTAAGACCAATTTACTGGGATGTAATCCATTTTGCTGTTTATTAGTTAGGGCTGTATCACCATCTCGACTCTGTGCTTTTATGGTGTATCTCAATCTTACCAAGTATATTTTATTAGGTTTTAGGTCCTTAACTTGAATGTGAGGCAATAAGGGAGTGATGGACGTGGGTGTGTGGGATGCGTGCGAGTATGTGCGGGCGTGTGTGAGTGTGTGTGTGTATGTGTGGGTGTATGTGTGTGTATGTGTGTGCGTGTGTGCGTGTGTGCGTGTGTGCGTGTGTGCGTGTGTGCGTGTGTGCGTGTGTGCGTGTGTGCGTATGTGCGTGTGTGTGTGCGTGTGCGTGTTAATATGTATTGCCAATGTTATTTATGGTTATATTTATGCTTATATTATTATTTAATTTGTTGGCTGTATAAGTGTATGACTATGTGGGTACAGATCCGACACCGCAACATATTTCTATGCTTCTTTTGTATTTTTACAGCATTGGCACATAGCAATACACTTCTCTTATCTAATCTTACAATGCATGTACTCATGAAGGCATATGTTGCACGCATACACCCGCACACACTTGCCATGAATATTTGCAGACAACATTTCATATATTTAGTTTTAAATTATGTGTTTCCTTTTCTTCACTAAAAGAATGTAATTTGTTTGACCAACTAATTTTTTTATTATCGATAGCTATTGTGAACATCAATCTTAGAGGAGTATCCGGACCCGATAACGTGTACCTGTTGCGTGTACATTTATTTTCTACACATAAAAATTGGGACTTGTTATTTTTCTTTTATACTTTGGTATATATCTTCACATGGGTCAAATAAAACACTACTTCTTCCTCTTCTTACTCATTGTCAGTGGTTATTGGCCTACATCTGAATATCTAATGAGAGCCTCCCTCCCTCCCTCCCTCTCTTCCTCCCTCCCTCCCTCCCTTCCTCCCCCTCCCTCCCTCCCTCCCCCTCTCCCTCCCTCCCTCCCTCTCTCCCTCCCTCCCTCCCTCACTCCCTCCCCCTCCCCCTCCCTCCTCCTTCCCTCCCTCCCTCCTCCTCCTCTCTCTCTCTCTCTCTCTCTCTCTCTCTCTCTCTCTCTCTCTCTCTCTCTCTCTCTCTCTCTCTCTCTCTCTCTCTCTCTCTCTCTCGCAATCTCTCAATATATATACATATTTATCTGTTCCCTTCCTTCCTCCCTCCCCCTCTCGCTCCCTCCCTCTCTCCCTCACTCCCTCCCCCCTCTCTCTGTCTCTTTCTCTCTCTCTATCTGCGTCTGTGCGTCTGTGCGCCTGTGCGTCTGTGTATTTGTGTGTATGTCCGTCTGTCCGTCTGTCCGTCTCCCACTCTCGCTCTCTCATTCTCTCACTCTCTCGCTCTCTCGCTCCCTCGCGTTCTCTCTCTCTCTCTCTCTCTCTCTTTCTCTCTCTCTCTCTCCCTCTCTCTCTCTCTCTCTCTCTCTCACCTTCCACCCCCTCTCTCTTTCTCTTCCACCTATAGCTCTCCCCGTGACATATATGTATGAAATAGGGCCTGTAACTCTCGCGTCTCGTTCTCGATCTGGAGTCATATGACGACCTCGACTCCATTTACGTTAGCTCAAATAATGGGGATACGTTGTTTTTGTATTGTAATTATTTTTCCAATTTTTTTATCACAAGTTGAAGCAGTGGGGGAAACTTTGCCTTTAAGAATGTTCGTGGTAATCATGCACGTTAATCAAATTGTTATCACGATTTGACGAGCCATGGCATGGTGGCAACTTTGACTTTATTGACAATGACAATTAGGCATTCTTTCGCCCAGTATGACATGCTAATGACCTAATGCATACTTTTTGGTGATTGTTTGCATTTAAGTAAGTTTTAAAATGGTATCGAACTGTTTTGAAATAACAAGTAGCATTTTAATATTCGCGGTTTTTATGACAAGCGATAATCCGTTGTATCTCCCGTTAACTCAAATTTCTTACATAATTGTTAATCACGTTATGTAATCCATATGTTATATTTCATATTTTAATATGTACTGGTTCTTGTTACATTAACTAAATATTATTATCTATTTCATTTAGACGAAAGAAATTTCGGGATCAAAAACAAATTTCAGTTTATGACAGCCGTCGATTGTTGTCTGGATCTTTCTGTGCAATTTTAATTTCCCGGATGTATAATTCATATAAAACTGAAGTGACAACGCCATACCACACCTTAACAAAACTACAATAAACCGATAAACTAAACGTCATCAACTGTTTCCTGGCTTCCGTAATGCTAAAATCAGTGGGCAATAATTCTGCATGTCACCAGTCGGCTCCACTCGCGCGGAATCTCGCCATGTATCGTGACACACTTACAGGCCCTATTACAATGTGCTGCAACATATTACATCAACCACACCAACGGAAACCACTGACGTCATCAACACCAATCTGAAATACTTGGACAAACAATGCACTGTTGTTTTAATAATACTTAACGTAGTAATGTATGTATAATTATGGTCTCACACATTCACTATATACGGTTATATACTAGCTAAAGTAACACAGAGACAGTGACTCGACTGAATATTACGTCCTTCTCAGGTCAACTTTTGCGGGTGACCACGATGTATCTGGTTCTACGTACAATACAAAATAGACACAATATTAATCGTAAACTTCTGCGAAAACATGTATACAATAACATATATGAATCAGCCTTGTGTCACATAATATGACTGTTGTCGTATACGACCCTCTTTGTATACGAAGACACGTATAAACATACGCACACACGTATTAAATATACGAAATGTGTGCGTGTGTGTGCGTGTGTGTGTGTGTGTGTGTGTGTGTGTGTGTGTGTGTGTGTGTGTGTGTGTGTGTGTGTGTGTGTGTGTGTGTGTGTCCGTGAATGAATCAGTGCGTGCATGTGTGCGTGTGTGCGGGTGGGCGTACCACGTGTATACAACCTCCTAATCCAGGTATATTTCTGAATCGGCTCTATCATTATACAAACACACATATAACATGTATATACAGTGTATATATATATATATATATAATTATATATATTAAGATTAGGCACACGCATTATTTTAATACGTGTCATCCTTATCGGCTTGGTTTCTGTTGCAGTATCTTGAGATGCGGTTTGACAAGGGCATCCGGATGTTTGTCTACGTAATGTACATCGTGCAGTCGGTGAGTGACACACGTGGTCAATTATGTGTGACATCATTTTTAGTATTCATATTCACACACGTTTGCGTTTGTGCAAAATGTACATAAGAGTCATTGGTTATTTTTTTTTATTACTCAACCAACATTCATCTATAGACGACGAGTGATATATGTGGCGCGCCGTGGTGCAGTGGCTAGAGCTTCGGACTCTCCACCGAGAGATCGCGGGTTCGAATGCTGTGCTGCGGTTTTGCAAGTTAGTTCACTTTACTTTGCTCCAATTCACTGAGCTGTATGAATGAGTACCTTGTTATATACATTGGTGGATATTAGTGGACGAATAGTCTCCGCGCATTAATTGCAGTGTGGCTGCATGCTTCCCAGAGAAGTCGAGATGGTGTTTGATTTAACACGTCTGTCAGGGAATAAAGTGTAAAGCGCTTTGAACGGTCATGAGGATTAGATACTGCGCTATATAACAACGTACTTTTAGTTTTTCTTTTACATATTTTTATGTACATATGCATGCACTTTTATATCAATATATATATATGAATATATTTAATATATTGTCATATTGCGTATGCGAATTGCGCATGGTTTATTTATTGTGTAATGATGTCCTCTCTCGCTGCAGCTAATGTACATGGCTATTGTACTTTATACTCCGGCACTCGCTCTCAATATAGGTGAGTAGAAGTTTCAGTTTGTCAAAACACCTTTTTTTCTCGCCATTTATTCCAACATGTACTGACCTCTCTACGAAGTATTCAGCCAATTACATTTTTTCCATCTCCTGAGTGAAAATAATTACCTAAGTACTAGAAGCAGTCACATAATTTTTTTGCCTGTAATACTAGATCCTGTCTATATAGAATTTGATGACCAATTCCGCTAATTGTTTATTCTGTAGTGATTGGTAACTGCTATGTTCTTTAGTTGTTGAAGCGGAATCATTTACGTAATGGCTAATATGAAACTAATCAAGGTTTTGTTCTGAGTGGTTTGACATTTTTCTTTATGCTGAAGGGTATTTCTTACAAATGTTCATTTATGTTGGTGTATTTATTTAATTGCATCTTTTCATAAGACTAACAATGCATTTGTCCCACGCACAGCGACCACGGGATCACTATCTTTCATGTTTCATGAATTCATAACTATGTCTATGAGGAGCATTAAAATTATGTTTGAGTTTTATCAAATATATGATACTGTGACTCCGAATTCATAAAAATATCACCATTTTAGAATACTTGAATTTTTGACGTGCTGGTGTACACAAATGTCGTGTTATTTTGAAACACCACACACACACGCGCGCACACGCACACACGCACACAGTAGGCAAAGCATAATCTCGAGAGACGATGCTGATGCGCCCTGTTGTTCGTTTCTGGAAATGCGGCGGCGTCCGCTACTGCTGTGCAGACCGATTTGGGAGTGACAGTCCCTGCTGATGCCTGAGCAGACGAAACAGGATGACAGTGGAAGTGCACAGTGTGTACAGTCTGACGCCAAGCAGTGCGATTTCCGGCCAGTGCCTCCTAGTCTTCAGAGCTAATGTTGCAGGCCTTCAGGTCGCGCTTGCAGACGTCCTTGAATCTGAGGACAGGCCGTCCGATTGACCTCGCGCCAGTGTCAGGTTGTCCATAGAGGATGTCTTTCGACAAGCGGAAACGTCTCTGGCTCAGCAGTGAATACACGCTGGTTCAGTATGTCGATATAGGGGACACGGTCCTGCCAGGTGATACCGAAGATGCGCTTGAGGCACCGCATATGGAAGGTGTTGAGGCGGCGCTCCTGGCGCATGTAGGTTGTCCACGATTCTCTGCTATAGAGGACGGTGCTCAGTACACAGGCCTGGTAGACTCTCATATTGGTGTTCTCAGTGAGCAACTTATTTTCCCATACTCTTTTGGTCAGCTTAGTCATAATGACTTCAGCTTTTCCGATGCGTCTGTTTATTTCAGTGTCCAGCGAAAGGTTGTTGGAGATGTGTGTCCCAATGTTGGTGAAGTCTTCTACTACCTCCACGGTGTAGTCATAGATCTTGATAGAGGGGTCTTGGCTAGCATCCCGCGCAGCGACGTTCGACTTCTTCAGGCTGACTGTGAGTTGAAACTCTCATCATGCGTGTGCAAAGCGATTAACCAGCCTCTGGAGGGCCTCTCCTGAGTGGGAAGCGAGTGCTGCATCATCCGCAAACAGCAGCTCCCTAACGCACACCTCTGTTACCTTTGTTTTAACACGTGCCAGGTTGAATAGCTTCCCATCAGATCTGATGTACACATAAATTCCGCCTAAGGAAGAGTCGAAGGCATATGACAGCAGGAGTGAGAAGAAGATTCCAAATTGCGTTGGAGCGAGGACACAGCCTTGCTTGACGTCACTACAAACGGGGAAGGGTTCTGACGTCGAACCATCAGCCACAGCTGTGCCCTTCATGTTCTCATGACAGGAGAGCACCATGCTGCGTAGCTTAGGAGGGCAGCCAATCTTCTCAAGCAGGCGGAAGAGTCCCTTTTTGCTGACAAGATCAAACGCCTTAGTTAGGTCGATGAACGCCATGTACAGGGGCATTCCCTGCTCTGCACGTTTCCTGGAGCTGACGTACTGAGAAGATCATATCGATGGTAGATTTTCTGCTCTGAACCCGCACTGGGATTCTGGGTAAACACGAGAAGCAAGTTTCTGAAGTCTGATTAGCAATTCACTGCCGTCGCCTTTGCTCGACCGAAGGTGACAATTGTAGCACTCCGCATTTCCTTCATTCCAGCAAAGACGGAATAGTTTATGGAGGTGCTGTAGTAAGGCGGGCTTCCCACACTTGATCACTTCTGGTGGTATACTGTCATTTACTGGTACCTTGACGCAAGAGAGGGAGTCCATAGCTTTGCTCGTCCTCGACTGTCCAGCTCCTCCATTGTCCGGCTCCTCCATATATATATACAATATCGACGTTGAACATAAACACGCACACACACGCGCGCACACACACGCGCGCACATACACGCGCGCGCGCGTGCACACACACGCACATATATATATATATATATAATGTATATAAAGTGTACATATTTGTATGTACGCGTATATATGTGTATGTGTGTGGGTGGATGTGTGCGCGCGCGCGCGTGTGTGTGTGTTCGCGCGCGTGTCTGCGTGTTTATGTTCAACGTCGATGTTGTATTTTCTGTTCGTTGCATCCACACGACATAATGTCTGTTAGCACATGCGTTATATGTCGATGTTTCGTGTTCTGTTCGTTGCTGTGGCATAGCTTAACGTGTGGGATTGTGTGCGAACCGTAGATGTTGTGTGTTCTGTTCGTTTCAGTGACGGGACTTAACGTGTGGGTTTGTGTGGTCACCGTCGGTATTGTGTGTACCGCATACACAGCGTTGGTGAGTAATAGCTTCAAATAATCACTTTATCAGCAGACATATAATAACTATACAATTAATAGTGTAATGCTAATAATAATAACTATGGTGAAAATGATAACTGCGTTATTGTGCGTGCGTGCGTGCGCGCGTGTTTGTGTGTGTGTGCGTGCGTGCGTGCGTGCATGCGTGTGTGTGTGTTTGTGTATTTTATAATAATACCAGACTCAAAATCCGTCCCGCCGATTCAATTCATCAAAATGCTAAAGTTATCGGCCCGACACTGCCGGTTTACAAACTCCACCGGTTTATCTCGGCGGACACGGCTAGGCTGCACCCGATGGCGCCTTTGCAATTCACTTATGAAAAACTAACAGCGCGCTTGTGATTCGCTACTAGGCCATGGATCGTCTGTCGCATGTGTCACCCGCATTCAATTTTGTCGCGTATCGAACTTTAGTACTTTTAAAAAGTATAGTTCATTCGTTATAGCGCATAATAGCAATGCCAGCACTAACAGTAGTTGGATGAAATCTGAACATTAGTTTAAAAAGATAAGTTCTTATATAGCGCACTATCCAGTCCTCGGGACTGCTCAAAGCGCTTTACATTTTACTCCCCTAGACACATTCGTTGTATTAATTAATATTTACGTTTTGATGATGGACCTGTAACGTAATTTAAGGGCGACATAAGTGATTTATTGTGAATGAATTTATGAATGCATATTTGTATGTATCGTATACAAAAATACGAATTAACTATTGCTTCAGGTTGTTATGCTTTATATGTCTGTCCAAGTTGACGAGTATGCATTATACCGTTGTACTGGTGGTTATTTGTAACTTTGTCAGAAAGAAGCCTAACGACTAGAGTACACGACATTGTCATTGACGTAGGGTTTGTCCGTGCACAGAAGCAGAAAACAATCACAGTATTAATTATCAATAGAACAGTTAAATTTTTAATGTTAGGATACTGGTTGATAAAAAAAATCTTGCTTTTTATTTTATAATATTATACATTGATGTTCACTAAAGAGTCTAACTTGTGTTGTTACGTTGTTTACGCATTTATTTGTTTTATAGAATAATAATTCAAAAATACAATTTAATGCAATTTAGTCTCGTCGCCCGTCTTTATAAGCCATTTTCTCAGTTTCATGCATTTTTCATGAAAACCGCTAAAAGTTGAATTCCGTACAAGATATTGCGATTAAATTTGGTACATGTCTTACAGTTAGACAGTTTTGCTGGAAGATGGGAGAAAGTATAAAAAATACAAATACCATTTTATCTTCAAAAGCTCCCGTTATTTTATTTATAATATAATCATCATACTGTTCTTGGTAGTTTGGTAGGCACAGCTATACTATTCTCAGACAAGTAAGAATTTGAAACAGCGTCTTACGTTTTTCATCAACGGTCAAACATTATGTTACCATGGTAACCATAGTGTTACTTTTTTGTGAAATCGCACCATATATACCATATATATATATATATATACCATTTATGAGTTTTCTAAAAATATATAGGTTTGTATATGTGTCACGTATACCTAACCCAAGCCTCCAAAGACGACCACCCTCATTTGTACAAAAATACTAATAACAACTCCCTCAGGCTTACACTGGAGGGGTAGAACATCACCGGGTCACCTGCATACCAGGATGTGTTAACAACATTTTGGGTCAATCTTCTTAAGCATGACATATTTATCACAGCAAATGATACAGACGTATTAAAATTAAGATTTGTTGAAAAGGTTGTAGGCTGTTATAGCAGTGTAGCGCGTATTAACATTCTAAATGCACGAAGCAAACAATAAGTCATGCAGATAGATATGCGCAATTTAGAGCGACACAGAGGCGCTGCCTACATTAGACCACTTTCTCTAAAAACGTCGCTCCAGTTCATAATTATTATCACATTTAATGTTCTAATATTTGCTAAATATTCAACATTCGACTTCCCAAATGAGCGCCCAACGAAAAACAACCGTACGTACACGCGCATTCGTTTTAATTTTTAGACGGACCAATGATCAACAAATGGGGCGTGGCTTAAAAGCGCCTGTTAGTTTTTCATAAGTGAATCGCTAAGGCGCCATCCGATGCACACTTCGTTCGGATTCTTAGACCCGACTCAGTCATAACCTTATAGCAGACGGTAAACGCAACTTTGTTAATAATTCAACAATAGTTCGTTAAAACTGAACTCTTATCACGCGAACGGTGGCATTCAATAGCAAAGCCACCGAACGCCAAGTCTAAACTTCGGCGGCATCGCCACTAGCCTCGATTATCCAGCCGCCGTAAGGTGGCAGCATGGGCCCGTCACAACGGCCTGGATTATTAAGCTCCAGCCATTGTTACCGGTATAGGGCTTTACCCCAGATTTGGGTAGAGACGATGATTGGCTCTCAGGCCAACTATGAAATAAAAAATCAATAAGGATACACTTTTATCAGATAATACAATACTATAACAACTATTCAACATTAAACTCTTATACTGAAACATGTCACACACAAAATAAACCGACATTAAACTTTGTTGTAGTTTAATGCCTTTTAATCACATGCATATTCACTAGGTGGCAGCTCTCATGGCGTAACATTTAAAAGGCCATTCAGAGCCAGACTACTGGCGAAGTCACGCAGCCAGGCGAGAGTCGGTTAAGCGAGACTACATCGGCACCGGCAGTGCAGTTTTCCAAGGCTCAAACTGGACGCCATTTTTCAAAGTTTTGCCGCTTCCTTTGCACAACATTTTACGGTGTTTGAAAGTTGTCTCAGTTGTAGGTCAGAATTAGGCACGCTTTTTTTCTTGATCTACAATTAAATACGGCCTAAATCCAAATTTGACTGGTGACATAAGTGTGTTTCGTAACGTGACGAACATCGGAAAGGTGAAGGCCACGTAGTTTGGTGGTGTCACCTAGCGAATAAATAGGGAAACACTTAAAAAGAAGTGGCAAATGTACTGTATACATGCATCATAATACTGTTAACAGCAATACTAATACAGTTAAATACAAGTACTAGCTTTGGGCCGAGTTTGAACAATCAGGATATACATTTGGTACAATATTTATTATTATTATAGGCTAGTTTGGTAATTAAAAATATTATTTTATAATTTGCACTTTATTATTATAGTGTGCTTACATACATGTTAGTACTTTTTCACTGCCTAATTTTAATTATTTATTTATGTATATACATACATGCATATATGTATATATATATATATATTATATGCAATGCAAAGTTACATTATGTCAGTGCAACTTAGCTCTATTATGTTAGTGTACGTATAGTTAATGTTAAAATTATTACTGTTTAATATCTTATGTACTTACATGTAAAATTCAAATGATAGACATTCACGAGTGTGATTAAAGAATGTGGAAAAATTGAAATGTGTCGATGAGGTTTGTAAATTAGTTGGGCCACTTCAAACTCAGCAGGGTCAGTTAATTTTTTTGCTAATTTCAGACACTGAATATAATATATATATATATATATAGGATGGGACAAAATGTTTCCATTAGTACGTTATATATATAATATATATATATAACGTACTAATGGAAACATTTTGTCCCATCCTATATATATATATATATATATATTATATTCAGTGTCTGAAATGAGCAAAAAAATTAACTGACCCTGCTGAGTTTGAAGTGGCCCAACTAATTTACAAACCTCATCGACACATTTCAATGGAACTAATGGAACAATTTTGTCCCATCCTGTTTAATATAGCGAGATTCTATATAAAGTAGCTTTCTAATTATCACGTTAATAGGTTACTTTATATTTTACAACTTCTTTTGTTATTCCGTACGTACGATAGTTACGACTTGTAAATGCAGCTTAATGTTTCCACTTAACACAATTGTTACTCTCAGTTCCGTCGAAATGGCGAACTAGAACAACTAGCTATCTGACAACTGCGTGTCTCGGTCTTGACCTCGACTTTGTCGGTGTTTCCCAGGGCGGCATGAAGGCGACGATGTGGGCAGACGTCTTCCAGATCTGCACGATGTTTGCGGGTCTGTTCGCCGTCTTGGGCCAAGGTCTCTATGACCACGGCGGCTTCGGTAACCTGTGGCGAGCGATGCAAGACACCGACAGAGTGGAGTTCTTCAAGTAAGCAGTAAAGTACCATACCATTAAATTGATTGCTGTCCCCGCAGCTTTTCAAGTGTAGTAACAGTTTTGTTTTCTTTATTTAGACGCACATAATTTTGTTTGTTATTGATATTGTCTAGGTGGTGTTCTCTGGACATTCTTCTGTTGGCAAGTGACCAGTTTTCTAACCATTTCTTTACGTTTTGAACAATGCCATGCAAACTGGTTCGTTTCCGCTTTTCTGAGATTGGTGTTTCCGTATATAGCGCTCCGTTTATCCAGAAGACTTTAATTGCGTCACGAGGTAGTGGTGCCCATCCAATAGATCCTGTATACTTGACTTAAATATACAAAGTCTGATCGTTTTTCCTCTAAGCACACTAACGTTCTGGATGCAGGGTTGAAATGGGCTGTTGTTTTGTGAACAGATAGTTTATGACATGTTGTTAGTCTGCATATATACTATCGTAAGTCACTTATGATAATATGCTACAGAAATACCCGCCAAATAATTATAACTTCTGAAAAACATACATTACGTCACAAGTTCTTCTTAAATTAGCACATAACTACATGTCATGTTTCTTACTGTTTAGATGCAACCCATGTACTCCTTTTGTAAAAGCGCTTACCATCAACATGATCATGGAGCCGGATTACTTATACTACATGTTTAAGCACTGCTACTGAAACACGTGCAGAATTGTGAGTTTGATCTGACTGCTTATGCTGGTGTCTCCTCACAGTTTCAGCCCTGATCCGGAAGTACGTCACACGATGTGGTCGCTTAGTATCGGTGCATGCTTCGTGTGGTTGGCCGTCTACGGCGTGAACCAGTCGCAAGTGCAGCGCGCACTCTGCACCAGCAGTCTCCGAGCTGGACAAATGTAGGAACATTGGTGATATGGCAGATCGATGGACTAGTGGACGGATAGACGAGTGGGTGAATGGATGAAATGACGGATGCATGCATGCATGTTAGGCAGGAAGCTCATTGGCAGAACGAGGGAGTATACGCTAACGCTACACATGCATACATAAATATATATATAGATACATACACGTAGATATTCAGATACATACAGTAGATACATACATCATACACACACACACACACACACACACACACACACACACACACACACACACACACACACACACACACACACCATATCCACACACAAAAATACGCACGCGCGCGCGCACACACACATACACACGCACACGCACACACACACACACACACACTATTTAGCTATTTAGATTACATGGAAACGCTGAAATACACACACACACACACACACACACACACACACACACACACACACACACACACACACACTACCGAGCTATTTAGATGACATCGAAACGCTAAAATAATATTAATATTGCTTACTTTACCCAAACACTGACGATTGTTTCCCATCATGCAGCGCCCTATGGGTGAACCTGCCTGGCCTCACCCTGCTACTGAGCATCACATGTCTCGTCGGGTTCATCCTGGTCGCCGAGTACAGGGACTGCGACCCCCTCTCCACAACGGACATCACAAAGGATCAGGTGCGGAGTCAACCTGTTGAAGGGAATCAATATGAATATCCTCCAGCATTTTCTTCTTCTGAGAGATTTTTGTGTTGGTTGCTAAAATATTAAAATATAATTTGATCTTTTTTGAAGATAAGGACGTTCTGACTTCCACTGTTAATTGTTGACGAATGTTTTATGCAAGACTTGCAGATGTTATGATATTGTAAAAAAGTCGTGATGTGTATTTGTGCTAATTATGATACATTATTCTTTGATGATACCATTATGTTTGTTTCGTCACCAGCTGTTACCCCTGTACGTGGTGCAACGACTGAACGTGCCGGGTCTACCTGGTCTCTTCACAGCCTCCGTCTTCAGCGGTGCTCTCAGGTATGTCTAACAAACTGACGAACCAAGGGCCGCATTCATTTTGCTCCTTGCTTGTAATATTGAAATGTTAGTGTTAGATTGAGCAGCGCAATTTTCGTCGCCAGTACCCGTGTTGGCATGGTCAAGTTAAGAAGCGCTATCAACATCCACTGGTACACCTTCTGAACTTCATATTGTCGTTGTCAGCATCATCATCACCGTCGTCATCTTTTTCATCATCATCATCATCGTTATAATAACTGCTGTCATACTAATCACCACCTTCATGATCCTCATTATCGATAGCATCGTCATCGTCATCGACGATTACTACCAACATCATCTTCATCGATGATTACATTACATTGATCATCACTGTCCATACGGTCCACAACGTCATGAGCAGTTTCACCATGACAGTTCAGGAAATCACCACTTTCATACGTTCATCGTGTTAATATTAGCACTAACTTTCCCGTTTACATTAGTCGTCAAACTTTCTTTAATCTTGGTTCATTCGAAATGCGTATTTTCATTAAGATATTAGAGAGTGTCTGCAAGCATACCGATCTCGATTCCCTTCCCTATCCCTAACGCACTGTGCGTACTACGTCATCGCTTTTTGTGTTTATGCAATCGGTTACGGGTCGATCGGATAGGTAAATACGTAACCGGCAGGGGTGATCGGTAAGCGCAATCCCTATCCATTTTACGTTCAAATTATGGATGAATCAAAGAAAACAATATGACAGCATTGTACATACAACTGTTTTTGACTGATTAGCCGCCTCGTTTTAATTGCTGTTGCGTTTAATGCATAAGAAAAAAATGTTTTTAAGACCTGTCTCAGCATGTAATACGTAATGGTGGGGGCACAAGTCGTGCGTGCAATCGTTTTTGTTGTTTTCACACAAAAAACTTATCAAATTCTTCCGGAAGATATCTATGTGCTAAATCCCTAACACATATTTCGTTAAATTTGTGCAAATAATCTGTTAGAAAAATTGTCTTGGGTGAAATACTTACGAATATACTTATATAGACAGGCAAATCCAAATCTCGTAAAATATGCCTGCGTTAAAACCGTGAATCCTATCTTCGCTGTGATTTGCTTTTGTACATAATTCCAAAATGATTTAGATGCATTAATGTCTGTCCATTTGAGCTTAGGACCACATATCCAGCTAAAAAGGGCATAAATGTACAATACGTTGGCGCGTGAAACACCGTGATGCAGACACTCCTGACGGTTATGTATCTCCAACAATCGACAACGATCGCGCAGCGCGTTAGGGATAGGGACGGGAATCGAGATCGGTATGCTTGCAGACACTATTAACGTCGGTTCACGTATCATCGGTGGTAGCGCTATCTATCGGACAGTTTTGTAGCGAATTCGTAATAGAGGCAAAAGCGGAATGAGCATGTTGCTACCTTTACAGTTTTGAACGAAACACCAACGAAAGCAGTTATTAACTGATGTAATGACATATCATCGTATGTGTGGACAGCTCCATATCTGGCGGCCTCAACTCGCTGGCGGCCGTCACTCTGCAGGACGTCGTGAGACACTTCTGGTTCCCGGACATGCACGAGCACCGGGCGACGGTCCTGTCCAAGTGCATTGGTGAGTCCGCCCTGCCTAGCCTACCAGCTTGTCAGTTCGGGGTCTGTTGTTGGCTACTGCGTGGGATTGTGGGGCAAGTTAAATCCATGCATAAAGAGTGTTGCTAATTTATCATGGTTTATGTTCGGAAGTAGCTTCGATTATCGAGGCGCCGCGAGATGCGGAAGACAACACTGGTTCTCACTGTTTGACACTGATCCCGGTTTATCCTCAATCCGGGTAGAGACAATGGTTGGCTTTCAAGCTAACAATAAAACTAAAAGTTAAATGTGAGTCATTTTATATAAGTTTATGCTACGCATTGGAAACTTTGGTTATAATGACACAAGTGATAGATAGCAAAGTTCAATCCTAATTTTTATTTGCATTAAGAATATCGATAAAGACGCTGATTGGCCGCTCGCCCAAAACATTTGCTGTAAAATGGATTCACGAGTAGCACTAACCTCGATTATCCAAGCGCCGCGAGACGGAAGCACCGTAGGAGTGGTATTAGATGCGTGCATTCATAACGCGTGTTCTCGGCCAGACTCTCGGCGAAGTCAAGCAGCCGGGCAAGAGCCGGTTAAGCGAGACTAGTTCGGATGAAAGCAAGAATGTTGTTGGTGTTTCCCTGGACACGATATGTGACTACATATAACGTTTGCAAGTTTATTGTAACAATCCAGCACGTAAATTACACAATTACATAATCAAACACGTGTAGACACGGCTGTAAACTGTAAACAATATAATTGCTTGCATATGTTATGGTACGTCAAAACATACTTTAAGCTTGAACATACTTATACTCCTTAAAACGCCACACTGCTAATGTCCTCTCGGTGTTTGTTTAAACATAAAGGTATTCAGTACAAACATGCAACATTGTGATCTGAATGCTTTCAGCCATCGGATACGGTATCTTCATAATGGTACTGACGTACATCGCTTCTCTTCTTGGAGGCGTCTTACAGGTTCGTAACACCACCCCATTGCCGTCGTCACAACAACCACACCCTTCATCACCAACGCCATCACCTCACCCATCACACCCCTAGCCTACGTGGCTGCTATAATCATTTGTAATTAGCAATACAGACTACGAATTACAACATCGACATTCACGCATGGTTTTTATTGCACTGCTAGAGCCTTAGCCAATGAGCACATATTCACCCAGTTCACTTACATTCTTGTAGATAATTACATACTTAGCGAACTAATAGCGTACATCATCGAATAGTTACATAATTATATTAAACTTGCTTGTTTCTGTCACTAGGCGGCTCTCGGTTTGTTCGGCATGATTGGAGGACCGACTCTAGGGCTGTTCATTCTCGGAATGTTATTTCCCTGGTCAAATGCGAAGGTACGTGTTTTTATTTACTATTATGACACCCTTGTGCAACCACACGTTATAAAATCATATTGTATAATTATAAAACCCCATAATAATAATACATCGGCCC
This sequence comes from Paraescarpia echinospica, assembly GCA_020002185.1. Classification (NCBI taxonomy): domain Eukaryota; kingdom Metazoa; phylum Annelida; class Polychaeta; order Sabellida; family Siboglinidae; genus Paraescarpia; species Paraescarpia echinospica. Next base: position 76,964,549 of record CM034531.1, read on the forward strand.
CGGAACGAAATTAATATTGAATTGACTCTCACCTGAGCTTGAGCATTGTTCCGCTCTCCGCTGTCGGCTCGACTGATGACAATGAAAGAGAGAGGTGGTGCTGTTGAAGATTTTTCGCAGCGACGATTACAATTTTTTTTTATGTTTCGGCTATCCGAAAACATCGTTTTGCACCCCCTGAAACAAAAAAACCTCTAATTACACCAACAAATATTGGGTAGCTGATATTATCTCCTACCGCCCACCAAGAAACATTACACCTCAAAATGCACAACCCTTCCCTAAATATTCGGGTTCTAATCCTATATCCAGTCCCCCTCCTCAAATATTGGGGTCCCAAACTCCCCGATTGCGACACCTTAGTAATAATAATCGTAGTTGTAATAATAAATACTATATATTCGATCTGCAAAGATGTTGAATTTGAGATTTAGGTCCTATCAAGCGTGACAAAAAAGCATGTTAAACTAAGCAAACAAATATAACGTCAATAACCCTAGCTGACTGCCACTATCGTAATCTCAATAACCCTGTGTGATTGTTTGACACTACCGTAATCTCCGTTTGTAAGTAACTTCCCAATCGCTTCAGGGCGCCTACGCCGGGTTCGTGTCCGGTCTTGTGTTTACGATGTGGCTGGGGATTGGCGCGCATGTGTACAAGCCATACATCCCACGGTCTCCCGTGTCGACAGCCGGATGTGACGTCATCAACTCAACCATGTGGTCAACAACGACATCGTCTATGTACGAGACGACAACAGCGATGCATGATCCAGCAGACGCGTGAGTTGGAACATAAGATAGAGATCTCTTACAGTCCGTGTTACATTATATCCAGGGCGATTTGAGGGAAACAGGGGACATTTTAAAGAACAGTGGAACCTCACTATTAAGATCACCCTCGGGACGGAACGAAAGTGACCTGAATAGCGAGGTGGCCTTATTAGCCGGACTATTTCCATATACTTTACTGTTATGGCAATAATTTGGGACTGTCCTAGGGTGACCGTAATTGCGAGTTGGATGTATTGCCGACGTGACTGTAAAGCGAGGTTCGACTATATTATAACATAATATTGTAAATGTATAGTACCCAATTCCTATATATCGGTCTTTAGGCTTGTTCAATTTGCGGATATTCCTATGCTTGATGTACCCTATGTTCGAGGTCATGTTGAAGTTAGTTATTATTAATTACCCAGGGGGCCAAATGCAGTTTTTGGTGAACGTAGACATGGAATGCTGTAAAATGTTTACCCAAAAAATGATATCTACATATATATATACTTTAGGTAGCACTAGTTTATGAGTAGTCTGAAAACATTTACCTCCAAATTAACAGGACATAAGACATTTTTATCATCACTAGGTTAGATAAGGCGTAAACAACCATTTCTCACGAGTAATCACAACAGGGATCGATTTCTCCCTTGAAAGTACTTAGCAAACACAAATTTAACAGAAGAGTAGTTATCTATGTCCACATGTTTGAAAGCAGGTTGTGCATAAGCCTACTTGCTGGAAGGTTAACAGTTCAGCATTAGAAGTGCTGCCAGTTTATGTCAATTGTCATTTTCTGATTCGCTGCTTTCGTTGTTGTCAAACCTTGCAGCATATATCGCACGGCTGCACTTTTTGACCGATCCCTGGCATCGACAACTAATGTAACAGACAATGTTTTTCTTGGAACATGAGCAGTTTCTATTGCATCCTTTGGTGCAGCCACAGAAAGTGGTCTTTATATTCTGCAGTGGGCATGCAAGTTGTGTGGATGCCACTGGAACAAGCTTGCCGTTATCCAGAACCCTCCTGTACTCTTCATACGGAGGAAAAACGGGCTTGCTGACATGAGCACGCTTGTCTATCATAGTCGCCAAAGCTGCACGTTTCAAATGCAGAAGAAATGCATCTTCTGTTGATTGAAGTAATTTCAACAGCGTCGACTTGTTGTTCAGGAACTTGTAAACTCGAAGCTTTGTTGGTGTAGACAGCGATCGTAAGGTCCCTTGCCTGGTTGATCACGTATGCTGTGATATGAGCGTCGTCTTGTTCGGCAAAGTTCTCAAATGCAGTTATGTCCGTTGCCTTGCTGCAGTTCATCCACGCCTTCTTACCAGTGAAATATGGACAGCTGGTTGTGTCTCGCCCATTAAAGCTGCGCAGGAAGGGAAGTGCATGGCATTGCGAGTCCAAGAGCAGCAGAAAGTTCAGCAGTTTACTGCGTTGTGTTTATTATTTTGCACAAACCGGGGTGCTTTTTGGGCCTTAAACGTGCTATTAGACGCAAATATTTTAAACAGTATATGCCTGAAATGATGTGGAATTACTGAATGAATGCATTTAGGCAAAATATAGTTATAATGACGAAATCGAGGTGGGCCCAGATCTTAATTGGATGATGCACAAACATAGACCACGCAACAACACATCTGCTTGCTAGAACCCGAGTCTCATGTGCTAATTCTTCCTATTTAAGAAGATTGTAAACATCCACGTACTGCTGACATTACTTTTTGACATGTTTGTAATACGAACCTGTTCATTTTCGAGCGTAAACAAACCGGTGTTATCGCTGAAAAGGGGCAAAATATATAAACGGAAAGTGCTACAACGCCGGCGTCTTTAGGGGCTAATAACTTTTTCTCAGTAACTTTTTTCAAGGTTGTCCACCAATGTTGTGATCCTATATATACATATATGTATAAATGTTTTTGGAGGCAAACCTTTTACAGCATTCCATGTCTGTTCAGCCCACTTGGCCCGCTGGGTAAATGTCGTTATTACATTTTTAATGAAGATGGTCACATGTTTAGACGTACATCTAAGGTGGATTTGCAACAATATGTTGGTTTATATCTTTAATGCAGACCCGGCTACCTAGCCTTCTACCGGACGTCGTACATGTGGTACAGTCTCTTCGCCGTTGTCGTCACAAACTTAGTCGGTCTCGCTGTAAGCTTCGCTACGGGTAAGTGGCGCAGTGCTAAAGCAGATAGGTACAACATTGTACAGAACTGCATTGTTGACAAATTGCAATAAGTATATTGTGTGGTGTAGTTAGATATGGTGTAGACACACACGCATGCATATATACACCGTACACACGCACGTAGGTCTACGACATTGGCATTATAATTGTTTTTTTTTTTTAAAGACCGTCATGACAAGCCAATATTAGCGGCATCGTAGTATTTGGTAATATAGGGTGGGGTCAACTGTTTACTCATATTTATTCGCCAGTGCTTAAAATAAATCATTGTGAAGTTGAAAATGTTACCAAGCAAAATGTGTGTGTGTTCGTGCGCGTGCGTAGGTACGTACGTAAGTGTGTGCGTATTTGTTCATTTGTATGCGTGTACGTACGCGTGTACGCGTACACGCGAGTGCAGTATCATCAACGGCGATGCCATCATCGCAAACTTAAATTACTCTGCACCCTCTAGGCCCAAATAAACCCAAAGACATCGACCCGAAGTTACTGTCGCCGTTCTTCGATATCTTCTGCTGTTGTCTTCCGTCCAAGCTACGAACATATCTACGATGCCACGTGGAATATCCGGAGGTAGGGTATCTCGGTTTCAAGTTAGTGTCCGTCATCTATGTTGTTTTCGTTTCACCATCTTGTATGTTGTCTCCTTTGTGTTCTCCTGGTCGCCATTCGTTTGTTGACTCAACCCATCGTTATGCGAATTTTATTGTCTTAGCTATGCTACAACACGTTATCCATTCGTAACGTGATATCTTATGACATAATATTATATGGTAATTTTATTTTGCATGCAGCAGTAGAATGGAACTGTATTAATTTGTGTTAGCCTATTGTCCCAGTTATGGGACATTTAATAACATCAATATTTTATTATAATAAAATACACCAATTTAAACTTACATGAATTTAAATTGACTTACTTTGACTGTGACAACTCGTAGAAACTTCCTCGTCAGTTATGATGTTATCATTGCATATATGCCTACCTTGTCCCCGAAAAGCTAATGGTGTTTTGCAAACACCGACGGTGTGAGATAACAACGTCCCTACAAATCCAAAACATAAACCTGAGATTAAGTGTTTTGTCACTTTCCTTTCTCTCAGGATGAGGATGATGGGTCAATCAACGAAAAGCGGAAGGACGAAATCGAAATTGGAGAACTGAACGGTGTCGCCACAAAACCAGACAACGACGTGACGTCAGTTGAGAAGGCATGAAGATGTTCTTAAAATAACTGTTGAAGATATTGTTGTAATGGGACAGTCTGTGCCAACAGGAGATTGACTGTGAGCGGCACTCAAGTTTGAAATGTGATCTGACGTTGTTATCATGAACAGTTATTACTGAATTCAGTTAAACAACGTCATTTGCTGAATCACGAAAGTCAGATGTTGGGGCGCATTGCGGGTGATGTACTTAAATTGTCCTCCAAAGAGCTCAACCGACGAAATGTCTTGCCGGATAATATCGTGCTACCAGAAGTCATCGAAGTTATGACCGATTTCGTATTCAATATTGACGTTTTTGTATACCAACTGCAGCAAGGAAGGAGCGCAACAGGCACTTTTTGAAACTGGTCAAGACAGACTAGCGTAGTGTCTAATTCAACTTATTGAAACCGAGAAACATTCAATAATGAAACCGTTTTGTTTGCACCATAAATCCAGCTATTATTTCCATAAGCAGTATAAATACAACATTATACATCACATTAAATTTTAGTTTGAAAAATGTAAATCTATAAAGAGCATAACATTATTGTCGACAAAATATTAAAATATATTGCATCAGTGTAACAACGTGTTATATTTTGTTCTTGGAATGTAATAAGTATTTGTTCTGCCCATCATTTACAGTAAAAGATGTTGAATTTGTTTCTGTTGAACTCCGGTTTCGATGACACATAAAATGGCCATTGTATGATGTAAATAAAGTTATAAAATTACAAAACTGTAAAAGTAACGCATATTTTAAAACACCTTTTCATTAATCATTTGTGTATTTAACTCAAGAAGATCTCTAAAACATTTTGAATGTTGCGGGACATTTATATTTTACGAATTTTCAAAATTATTGTAAAAGCAATTTTTGGACACCTTTTTATACACTACTCCCAGTATAGTTCACTTAAAACAAACTTTTTTCAAAATGTTTTGAAGAATTTACCTGTAGAACACAATCCAAACATGGTGAACATATATTATTACGTATTCCTATTTTGCAACATAATGACGGGATGTTGTGCAGTTGGTTGCACAAATTGATCGATTGCACAAATCCATTTGAAACATGTAGTGATGTACATATTCCCAGCAGAAGTCACACGGAACTAATGTGGCAGAAGAAAGTCAGACATCTTCTTCACTACTTTGTCAGTCAACATACTGTCCAATTAACAGCACTGCTATGCATTTTGATACACAAAGCTATCAGATGCACACATCCATTTGGAACAGGACGTGATGTACAATTCTTCAGTAGATGTCGCACAGAACAGAATGAGACAGAACAAAGTGAGCCTAAATATGAGTTAACTAATTCAACACTGTGCAGATTAATTAAGTTTCGATATTAGATTATGGGACTTATCACTAAGTGTACAGCTGGCTAAAGAAATACAAGAGAACCTTGTTATGTTGATTCAGTCAGACTAAAATCCCAATCCATTACTTTGGCCAACTTTTAATTTGATTCTACATAATTAGCTGTATGCATTGGTCATATACAGTGCACTCCAGATAACTCGAACTCACATAAGTCGATTTTCGCTAAGTTAAGTCAATCTTTTCCTCGGTCCTGGGCGTAGGTCCCAATAAGGGGACCTTCTGATAACTTTCTAGTTATCAGAAATTCCACTTATCAGTATTGCCATGGGTCCCTGGAGGACTGGACTGAAATTTGGAAAGGCAAGAACCGTAGACACACAGCCACAGACCAATCCGAAATATGCCCCAAGTCCCAGATTTTGGCAACAAGTAACATCCACGACCAGGTTAATCCTCTTGCTATGGTTGCATAAACTGATATTTTAGTGTGCATTTTCGTTCAGTGTATGTCAAATACTGGGCTCTGCAGTTTTACTAACTAGAAAGGCGAGACCCTTTCCTGGTAAGTAGTTGAGGTTCGACAGCAAGCTCAAAATGATTCGCGTAAACACAATTGTTTATCGGCGTTTTGGGCAGATAACATCCAAATTATGCATAAACATGCAAGACATAAGTAGCAGAGAAACTACTTATGGGAAATTATCACGTTTTGGTACAAAAAAGTATCACGTTCTCGAATGTATATTAGCTAACAAAGAATAGCTTTAAGTCACTACGCTCCCGCGCCGCCATCGTTCCCAAAGTCAGCACATCCTTTAATTGCAATCGAAACAATTATTTTTGCTTTTGTTTATACATTAATCTATATAACTGTACGGTCGGAGATAGTGCTGAAGTTATGATGCGGTTACCTCGTGCAAATTACATTTCGAAAAGGAGGCAGACGACCAATTAATTAAGTTTCTATCATCCCAAATGAATGCATTCTGCAGTACTCCGTTTATTACCCGAACCACGCTCTACTGTGGTAATACAGAACACTCCATAACTTGAGTACGAAATAAATATAGAATGGTTTAAGCATTCCGTCATTATCGTTTAACCTTAATTAGCGTGTCAGTAATTATATATATATATAATATTATATATATATAATAATTATATATATAATATTATTATATATATAATATATATATATAATTACTGACACGCTAATTAAGGTTAATAGTATATATATATATACTAGCTTACACTCACCCATGGAGCAACAAACCAAGGCCAAGGTTCTCACTATTACAGTATTTCGATGTTAAGCTTGTTTCCGGTGATACTTAAATTCAAGTTGTTGCCAATTATCGCATTGCATGCAGCCAATATTAATATATCCCGGTAGCTTTCGCTTCCCTTGGTGTTTCGTGAAATACATCGTTAATTTGTAGATCAGAGGCCAATGGTTCAATGAAACTAATGAACTTAGAAAGATAATTAGATGCATTTACACTCATCCAAAGTTGACTACACCACTGTATTAATATATAGACGAGAAGCGTTGCGTGCATTCATCCATGTAGAAGTCTATCAGCCAGGCGACTTGTCCACGTAATTATAGTAAAGTGATATGCCATTCTCATTTATATGATATGTTATTATTATCATTATTATTATATCAATCCGAAACTAAATATCACACGAAGAGTATAACACAACAAATCAATAAGTATATGTAGCGCCAGTGTTTCAGTCATACATATATTCTTTGTAAACAAACTTGGTACGTACACAAATATTGCACATAACAAAAATAAAATAATAATATTCAGATGTTAAAGTAGTAACAATTACGTTAACTTTCAGTTAATACACATTTGTTATTAAAAGCGTAGCTATCACATATACAGTAGTTATATACAAATATCCACACACAGAAATGATGGTGCTGCTGCTGTAAAAACGACGTTACATGACTACATTCTGTATTATCAAAATATGTAACATAAATACGTATTGTTGTGACACGACGTGGCCTAAATTGGTACACGTCGATTGTACGTAGAATTATATCGATATGTCCAAAATGAATAATGACCAATCGCAAATATATATGTTTTATATTAAACGAAATTGGTTTCACCGTGGAGGTGATTTGGCAGCTGTTTCATGTTGTGCCATCAAAGTATATTATCAAAAAGCACTGTTCATAAATGACATAATTTAATAGCGTCCAAGAAAAGCAGTTTTGCGTTGCGAGCTAGCTTTTACAGGTGAATATGAACATGTGGTGACTAGAGCACCGAGGACAGGGAAACGTGCACAAGTTTATACATAAGTCATCGCTGTATGTAGCGGAGGGAGGTATGTGGCTAAATAATACTGATTTTGCTTAGTAATAAGTATGAAACATTAATGGTTTATATGATCCAAAATAATTTTGACAAAACTGTATACTGTCACGAACTTCTTATATACTAAGTCACAATAACAAAGAAACCTGCATGTAGGATTTTGTTATCTTTCCTCACAACAGATTCTCCGCTAGTGTCTATAGCAGACAACGTGTATTTGTCATAAAGGTAGGTAAAGATACATTCTTATATAACGTGATATCATCATTGGGACTGTCCAAAGCGCTTTGCACTTCACACTTCACTCCCTAATAGAGCTGTTGCGACTTCATTCAGCCACATTGCAGTTACTGCATCAAGACTACTTGTACACAAATATCTACTACAATATATAGCCAGATACTCAACTGTGTGAACTGAAGTAACGGAGAGTGAATCAAACTCCGAAACAGCAGCAAGCACTATTCTCGCGCGCTAATGGGAACTGCTGATTATATCAGTCTTAGCAAAAATAGATAAGCGAGTGAAAAATGAACAACTGTCAAACACGTTCCAAAAACGCCTTTTGAACGACTGCTAATACCATTACGATTCGTCGGATGCCAACAATATTGATTTTGTTTGGAAGTTTAAGCTTTCTGCTATTCAAACATATAAATGGTTTCCTGATAATCATTCCTAAAATTAACTAAAAACGGACCTACAACCGGGCCTGTTCCGGTGTCTTAGACACTGCGAACCATGTTGTTTCGTCGACACAGTTCACCAATCTACCGATTGAGGCACCACTATCTGATTTCATGGTATAAGCTCCACCCACTTTCAAACGGCTGCTAAAATGACATACGCGAAGTAGGCGTGACGTCACAATCACGTATATCAACCAACCAACGCGACGAATTTAGACCCGTTGGGTGGCGTACGTTATTGTGACGTCACGCCGACGTGGATATATCTCGGTTTCGCTGCGATGAAAGCACATCAATATCGCCGCGGTTTAAAAGTGGGTGGAGCTTATAACATGAAATCAAGAAATGGTGAAGTGCGCATGTCTGAACCTATGCAAATTAGGAAAACAGCTACGCAATCGGAAGATTAGTGTACTTAGTACCCGCCGCCAACATCGTTCGGAACCGTACAGAACACCGAAAATTGCGTGATTGTAGGTCCGTTTATCGGTGTTCTTTAAACGGTTACCGGGAAATCTAGATGTCGCTAGAATAACAAAAGTGCCTCCTTTCAAATGATACCAAGATCGTCGGGACAGGAGGAGCCGTGAGGGTGCTAGCGACCGTAGAATTTCATGTTTTGGACGTGTTCTGAGTTGTTCATTTTTCACTCGCTTATCTATTTTTGGTCTTAGTAATGTACGTAGTAAACAACCCTGGCTTGCAAGGATGGCAAGACGATTCGTTACGCGATTCTCACGATAGTGGATCCGAAGTTCTAACCACTCCGCCTCCACCGCATCACGATTATTCTCACGATGCTGGATCCGAATTTCTAACCACTCCGCCTCCACCGCATCACGGTGGTTCTCACGACAGTGGATCCGAAGTTCTAACCACTACGCCTCCACCGGAACACGGTGATTCTCACGATAGTGGATCCGAATTTCTAACCACTCCGCCTCCACCGCATCACGGTGATTCTCACGACAGTGGATCCAAAGTTCTAACCACTCCGCCTCCACCACATATCGGTGATTCTCACGATACTGGATCCGAAGTTCTAACCACTCCGCCTCTACCGTATCACAGTGATTCTCACGACAGCGGATCCAAATTTCTAACCACTCCGCCTCCACCGCATCACGGTGATTCTCACGATAGTGGATCCGAAGTTCTAACCACTCCGCCTCCACCGCATCACGGTGATTCTCACGATAGTGGATCCGAATTTCTAACCACTCCGCCTCCACCACATCACGGTGATTCTCACAACAATGGATCCAAAGTTCTAACCACTCCGCCTACATCGCATCACGGTGATTCTCACGATAGTGGATCCGAAGTTCTAACCACTCTGCCTCCACCGTATCACGGTGATTCTCACGATAGTGGATCCGAAGTTCTAACCATTCCGCCTCCACCGCATCACGGTGATTCTCACGATAGTGGATCCGAAGTTCTAACCACTCTGCCTCCACCGCATCATGGTGATTCTCACGATAGTGGATCCGAAGTTCTGATCACTCCATTTCCACCGCATCACGGTGATGCTGTCACTGAGACTACTGCTTTGACATGAACATTTATAATAATTATCGTTGGGATGCTACTATTGCAGGTATTATATCTCAGAGATATTTGCAAGGCTGCTTGGTTTGGGAAAGCAGAAGAGGGTGGTAAATAACGAACAAGAAGACCAATGCTGTGAAACACCATGAAACGGAACCTTGGGGGGCAGGCGTAAACAACCAAGAATAAAAAATCATCGCGGACAACAGAGAAACACGGAGAGAGCTGACAACAAAAGCGGAAGAAGCTACGAATTGAATGGCGTGGACTATACTCTGCACGAGAGCAACGGGGAAGAAGAAGAAACTTAGATTTTGAGATTCTGCTGGTCAGGTAAGGACGTTCACAACCCGAAGTTCTCATGCATCACTCTGATAGTACTGCATAAACTCAACGACCCTTCGGCTGTGTTGCCGACCGTCTCCACCGTGTTATCGGCCACGTTAAAGCAGTCCACGGCATAGTACGGCCGACCGCCTCTCAACCCTCCGGTCAGGTAAATCCTTCCGCCCAGGGTCGTCACGCAGAAACTTCCGGTGTGCGGCGGTTCCGGAAGTCGCGCCAGGTGGCACCACTGCAGCGTGCGCGGGTTGAAGGTGTACAGCGAGTCTGCGCATCTTCGCTTTGCCACACTTCCGGTTGCTGCGTTGTGCCGGTCGCCGGATGTCGCGTTGCCCGTGACGACATAAATAAGCTCGCCGATGCAGACGGCGTACTGGCAGGACATGCGCACATCGTCGACGCCCGACGTCACTTCCGTCCACTGTCCCGTGTTGACATCGAACGTCTGCAGGGCTCGCCGAGCGGTGCCGCCACCGTCGTAGCCGCCGAAGACGTAGAGCCGCTGGGAGTGGTGGACGATTGCAGGGCGACTCAGGGCGTAGAGCATGCGCGAACACGACTCGAAGTGGTAGCTGGACGCCGCGTCAGTTACGTACACCGTCGCCTGTACGGAACAGCAGGACACAACGTGAATGCAACAGTTACAATTAGCAGACCACAATTAAGACAACACAATGTGAAAATGTGCATAATAACAAATGTGGTTATTATGTATTTGGATAGTACTTACTTAGTACATGGGCTTAACTTTGTAACAATGTAACTTGTATTCAGACACACGAAGCCGGCGGTGCCACGTAACATTGTCAAAAAAACAGGTAGATCCACCGCTTTACGAGATATGAAGGCAGTAGGTTAGGTTTCCTGCCCAGTACGACGGACACTATGGAGAGGATCCAGTCCTGGCTAGTCCTTTGTTGTGGACAGGGTTTACTGCATACAGTAATCTAACAATAACTGACACGTTCCACACTACCAAGGGTGTCCACTACGGCCAGGATTTACTGTATATGTATGTTTATCCGTCTGACACGAGAACACAGGTACCTGCAGAGTGTGCGTCTCGTCATAGCCGCCGAGCAGGTAGAGTTGTGTGCCGGCCGTCACTGTGCTGTGATCGTAGCGACTGACGCCCATGTCGTGAGCGCCCACGTACCACAGAGTTGGGAAGATGCTCATCACCTGGGCACACAACACGAGTCTCAGACGTGCTCGCATATATCATGTATGCATTAGTTAAGCGTTAGGGTTTCCTACACTATGAAAACGAACTTCTTCTGCCTGTGTATATGTAGGGACACTAAACATACAGTTTCGTTCACTGGTATCGACGACGGAAACTAGAGAAATACAGTTTGTCATTTATCACTCACACTGTTGTTTGTTATCGTCTTTATTGTGCTTATGTTTACGGTTCTAAAATGGTGACCCTGACGTGATCTTTCTAAAGACTTAGTTGAGATCAAGATACATTCTGTGCTCAATCAAACGTAACAATCGCACAATAGACAGTGATAAAGTGCAGCTTCCGTGAAACTGGTTAGTGCTAACCTGATCGCCAGAGGCACCGCTGTGTACATCGACGCACCATAGAACGCTGACATTGCGCCATCTAGCGGGTTGTGTAACACTAAACGTCTTTCACTATGACTGAGCGCCTCCAGACCATTATCGTGCGTCGTTCGACGCCAAAGCGACGAATCACGAATATTGTGAACAGATTTAATAATGTGAAAACCAACGACAATGCACATCAGACGGTGAAAGATCTGCGTGCAGATATGCGGAGCGCGTTGCAGGCGTTTTGCGAAGTCGATCGACAGTTGGCGCCATTACTAGAGGCTGCGGAGGCGAACGCATTGCCGATGGACAAACCGGCCACCTCGCGCACCGTCAGCGAGGACATTCTAGATTCCGAAGAGTATGTAACGACTGCAGAAGACATGCTGTTTGAGGCGGGATGCTACGTTGACAGCCACCAGCCTCAGCCTTCGACCACCTCGACTGAGGCGTCTACTGTCTCCATCCCGTCACGAGGGCAGAAAGTGTCATTCCGACCAATGACTCACGACGACTGTCGCTTGTGGTTCACGCAGCTGGAAGATGTGTTTCAATCACAAGGCATTACGTCGCAAATCAACAAGTTTGCTGCATTAACAACTCTGTTAACAGAGGAAGAGGCGTACGTGGTGCGGGATTTGACGATGCTGGGCAGCGAGCGTCCCGCCGATGTTTTTGAAGCGGCGAAGTCGCTCTTCGTCCAACGTTTCGAGCTGACCGTCCACCAGCGGCTCACACGTGCCCTCGCCATGGGCGGCATGGAGGCCGACGAGAAGCCTTCACAGTGGATGGCTCGCTTCAGGCACGTGGGTGGTGATTGGACGCGGGAAGACGTCGAACGTTAGGCACTCGTGCGACGCCTTCCGTCCTCGCTACGAACAACGCTTGAGATGACATCGCCACCACTGCCCATGGAGGAGTTGTTGCGCAAGGCGGATGCACTCTATGTCACGCTACCTCCCGCAACAGTGTCTAACGTCATCGTGACGTCGCCTGAACTCGTCACCGCTGTCTACGCGTGCGACGTTTCGGCTGTCAGCGCATTATTCCGAAATCGTGGGAGTGACAAACGCAATGATGACAGAAAGTCGAAATCACGCGAAGCAGTCAGATTGAAATCGAACATTGTACACTGCTGGTATCATCAGAAGTTCAGCGATCAGGCAAATTTCTGCAGTGGACCGCCTTGCCCGCGACATCGTCCTGACTTGCCAAAGGGAAAGAGTGCGCGCTCGGGAAACGCCATGGGCGGTCAGTAATCGGCGTCGTGACTGGCTCGCCCGCCTCACTCAACAAACGACTCCTCTTCGTAGCGCATTTCTTAGTGGACTGTGGTTCAGCAGTATCAGTTTTACCGCCGACTCCTGAGGAGAAACGCTCTCCCAGTCCCACCGAGCACAATCTGTCAGCTGCAAACGGACAAAGCCTCCGTACTTTTGGCCGACGCAGTGCTCACTTCATCTTTCTTGGCCGCCCGTGTTCACATGACATGATTGTGGCTGACGTCGTCCAACCTATTCTCGGCATGGACTTCTTGCAAGATGGAGACGGGAAACGCTGCATCATCGACCCATACAGGCGTTGTCTCACTGATCGCTACGCGATGGAAGAGTTTCCGATCGACACAAAAACATAATAATAATAATAATATATTTTATTTAATATAGCGCCAGATCCAATTATAAATTGTTCGTGGCGCTTTACAACATGTAGAACCCAGATAGAGGCATTAATGATGGCTAAATAAGCATGCATTTTCTAAAAGAAAATTTAAATATTAGTAAAATACGAATAAATACAGTAATTAAATAAATATATTAAAATAATGATCATAGCTACAGTTCTATGTAGAAATAAGACATTGTCAATTCATTTAACTGAACTAATGTACATGTAAGTATAAAATAAATATATAAATAGGTTAATTAATACATAAGAGATATAAAACAAATCAATGCAGAGAGTAAACTATGCCACATTGGACAAGAACGAGTCTAAAAAAATGAGTCGAGAGTAGTAGAGAGACAATCAGACGTTTTAATGTCATTAGGCAAAGTGTTCCACAAAGTCGCTGCGGCGACCGCAAACGAATTGTCCCCAGCTTTGACATGAGTCCGCAGGACCGTTAACATGTTATTGTTGGTAGAGCGCAGGGCTCTTGTTGGTTTGTATGGGCATACAAGGTCGCATAAATATTTCGGGGCATCGCCATGCACAGCTTTATATGTAAACACTAATAGCTTAAAGGCGATTCTGTGTGCTACAGGCAACCAGTGAAGAATGCACAACAGAGGCATGGCGCTGTCACTCCGTGGGCGGCGTAGGATCAACCTAGCAGCAGAGTTGTGCATTATCTGCAGTCGAGCGATGTTGTTGACAGAAGTGCCGTATAGAAGTAAATTGCAGTAATCAAGCCTTGATGTAATAATGGCGTTGACGACACGTTCCTTTGTTGACGTTGGGAGATAACGACTCATCTGGTTAATATGGCGCAGGTGAAATGAGCACACACTGACGATGCTTGAAACTTGCTTCTTAAAATCGAGGTGGCGATCCATAACGACACCAAGGTTACGAACACATCTTGAGGCAGTAATCGTAACATCTCCTACGCGTATCACACTGCCGTCAATAAGCGCAGCGGCACTCTTTGGCACTACGGGAAGATATTCCGTTTTATTGTTGTTCATGCACATGTAGTTTGATGTCATCCACTGATTGACAATATCTAGACACTCCTCCATACGTCGCCGAGTAGCAGCCAACGCAGTCGCAGTGAGGTCAAAATGGCAGTACAATTGCAGATCATCCGCATAATGATGAAAACAAAGTCCATGCGCTCTAATTATGTCGCCAATGGGTTGTACGTATAACGAGAATAACAAAAGACCCAGCACCGAACCCTGTGGGACACCCGATGTCACACAAGTTGTATTCGATGACGCATCACGAATGACCACACGCTGGGTCCGGCTCTGCAGATAGGATTGCAGCCAGCCAAGCGCCTTGCCAACAATGCCGTAACGCAACCGAAGGCGCTGGATCATTATCTTGTGATTGATTGTGTCAAAGGCCGCACTAAAGTCAATAAGAACTAGTGCCGTGCCTTGTCTATTGTCTATAGCGGCTTTCATGGCATTTGTTACACACAATAGTGCGGTTTCAGTTGAATGATTCTTCCGGTAGGCTGATTGGAAACAGTCTTCCATTCGCTGATCGGAAATATGAGAGATGATCCTTCGCGCAATAACTTTCTCTATGACTTTTGACAGATGGCTTAGGTTGCTGACTGGACGGTAGTTGTTGAGTATGTCCTTGTTGAGTGATTGTTTCTTGAGCAATGGCCGGACAATTGCGTACTTAAGCAGCACAGGCATGACTGCCTCCTCTGTTTTTTCGCTGATTCCTGCCACGACTAGGCCACAACCGGCCCTATGCTACAGTGAAGAACTCAAGCACACGGCTGCTGGAGAAGACTTTGAGTTTTTGTGGGCAGAGTTCCCCGAAGTCACCGAGCCTAGTTTGAGTAAACTAGTCACTATGACTACGCCGCTTCACATCGTCACTGATGGCTCACCTGTTTACACACCGTGCCGGAAACTTCACGGCGAAAAAAAGACACAGGTGGAGGAGCAACTTCGTCAGTGGGAAAGATTGAAGAGCGTCAATCGCCAGAAGGATTTCGAAGAGGCGTGGCTACCGGAACATGACCACGCGTTTGCGGACGTGAAAGCCGCGATCGCTACCGCCACTCTACTCGTCCACCCTCTACTAGACGCGCCGACCGAGATTTGGTGTGATGCGTCCAACATCGCGGTTGGGGCTGTTCTTGTTCAACTTCAACGCGGAATGTGGAAACCGCTCAGCTTTTGGAGTAGGCAACTTAACAAAGCACAGCGCAACTACTCGGCCACGGACCGAGAACCGCTCGCTGTGTCATATTCGGTAGACAAGTTCCGTTCGTACCTCGAAGGTCAGCCTATCATCGTTCGGACGGACCACAAGCCTCTTGTTGGTTCCGTTACCAAGAAGGCTGACACTGCACTTCCGATCCCGCGGCGCCATTTACTAAAAATCGCAGTTTGTGGAACAACTACACTACCTGAAGGGAGAATGGAACGGCGTCGCTGATGCACTGTCTCGGGTGCTGTTGCATTCGAAAGTCGCCACCGCGATGAACGCCATCGGCATCTGGTCGTCGCAGCAGGATGATCTGTGCCATGCAGATACCTTACCGACAGAAGGATCGCGTCATGCGATACAGGAAGACGTGCTCGTTGATCAGATGTTCGTACAGCGACTCAAACATCAGCGAGACATGCATAGGAAGCAGCTACGGGCTCCGGTATTTGTTCACTCAATGTTGCCAACACGTCATTGGCAGACTGCGTGACAACACCGGCTTCATAAGAGGTGTCAAATTCGTCTTTACCCTCCACTCGTCATGAGTTCTCAGACGCTGATAACCGTACTGCGTCAGTGCAAGCGTGTTGTGCGATTTTCACACCACGACCAGCACAACTCGTCGCCTTGCCTTCACCTTCAGATATCCGGTCTGTACAAGAACGCGATCAGCCATTGCAGAACTGGATTGCTCATCATCGTTCTTCTGCATCCAGGTTCAGATCAGCCTTGGTCGAATGTGAGGACGGCACTAGTGTGTGGGCGGACATCAGGGCTACGCCCGCGCGCATTCTCGTTCCGACCACGCTACAGCGCATTGTGTTTGACAATCTCCATCGTCTCGCACACCCAGGTTTAAAGGCCGGACTGATCCTCATCAAGCGTTCCTACTGGTGGCAAGGTATCAGCAGGGATGTCGCGAAATGGACGAAATCGTGTGAATCTTGCCAGAAAGCCAAGATTCACGTGCATACGAAAATGCCACTGGAACGATTGCCTGCGCCTACTAAACGATGCAGCCATATTCACATCGATATAGTTGGTCCACTAAACCCAGCGTGTGAAGGCAAGAACACTTTGCTTACTATCATCGACAGATGGACAGGCTGAACAGAGGCTTACCCCATGACGATGCACGGTGAAGCAGCAAACGCTACAGCATGTGCAACGGTGCTAGTGCGTGAGTGGCTCTCCAGGTGGGGCGTGCCAGATGTCATCACATCCGACCGCGGCTCACAGTTCGTGTCAGACTTGTGGTTGGAGGTTTGCAGCCTGATGGGAATTCCACGAGACCCAACTACAAGTTACCATCCCCAGCACAATGGGAAAATTGAACGTATGCATCGTTGTTTGAAGAACTCTCTTCGTGCCCGTCTTCTCGGACGAACGAATTGGCTAGCAGAACTCCCGTGGGTGATGCTTGGATTGAGAGCGGCAGCTAACCTCGACACGGGTGTTTCTCCGTCCATCCTAGTCACTGGTCAGCAACCTGCACTACCAGGCCAGCTGGTTGTGCAACGAGCTAGTATCGATGACACCTCCTCGTTCGGCAAAGAGTTGTCATCGGCTATGGCGGCTCAGACATTCAACGAAAATCCGTGGCATGGAAAACAGCGAGGTCGCTCACATGTCTGTGGACGGCGACGCGAGTGTTAGTGCGCGCAGACAAGATGCAACCGTCACTCGTTCCCATTTCGGGTTTTGCGCCGCTGGGGCAAGTGCTTCCGTCTGCAGATGGAGAATCGCGAGGATACTGTCTCAGTGGACAGACTACGACCTTTCTACGAGGACGAGACGGATCGTCGTGAACCGACCACCGACGTCGTCGGCACAGCAAACGGCGACAGGAACGAAGATGGTGTGGAAGACTTGTGCGGCGGTCTAACTAACTTGGTCGTCCGCCGATTCGATTCAGAGACATTGCCTAAAACGCTACTGTCGTGACTGGCGCGGGGTATACTGTAAGGACACTAAACATACAGTTTCGTTCACTGGTATCGACGACGGAAACTAGAGAAATACAGTTTGTCATTTATCACTCACACTGTTGTTTTTTATCGTCTTTATTGTGCTTATGTTTACGGTTCTAAATATAGATGCATTTCAAGGAAATACGTGTTCAGTAATATCAACGTTTGAACCTCGAACAGGTCAACAGTGAACTTATGTATTTTGTAATGTCATTAAACAAGTTGGACAACGTATTCTAATTTCACTAAGATAGAGCCATTGATGCGCCCGTTTGTGTACGTGCGTGCGTATGTTGTGCGTGTGCGTGAGTGGATATCACTAGTTCTGCACGAAAACTGTCTATATCGACCATATTGGGTACGGCAGTTATAACAGTGGCTCCACACGGAAGAACGAGAGAGACCCAGTCAATCACAATCGTTTTCTCAGACAACCAACCTTGAACTCATGCACTGTGCTGACGGCTCCACTACGTTGGTTCAGCGTCTTGCCGGCAGCATCACCACTGTCCCACCCACCAATCACCAACAACGCGTCTCCCAGAGTCTCACAGGTGGCGCGCGTTGACACGGCGAGCGGCCCGGACCGACGGACGCTACTCCACGACTTGTTGACGGGGTCGAACAGGTGTAGACGGGACTCGGCCGGCCGGGGCAGCGCCGAATCGCCAGTGTCAATGTAGACGATCTTGTCCGTGAGTCCCGTGACACTGCGAGTCGGGGGCAGTTGCCACGGGATCTCGTACGTGTGGCCCTGGGCGAGCAGCTGGTCTTTGGCGCTCTGGATGTAGCCCTGGGTCGCCGGGCAGCCTTGGATCAGGTCGTCCTTACTGATCACCTAAGTACCGGGATCACGGAAGAGGCATGCGTGAGTAGTCCCAACAACACAGCTACAGACTAACGGTGTCATTTGCAGTGCTAAACGTCTTACAAACACTACTTACTACCATTTTGTTGATAATAAGAAGTTAAAGAGGCTGATAGAGTAAAGCTACACGCTTTAATTCAGCATACTTGAAGTGGATATGATACACAGAATCGTGGATAATACAAATCCACACAATGAAGATGGTTATCATTAGAACGTGTTGTGGTGTTGAAAGGATTTTTTTAAATATTTATATATATATCACTAAATGTTATTTAAAAATAAGTATATGTATTCTATTGAAAATTCACGATCTAGCAAAACTTAGGTTCGTGGTCTACCTCCTTTTAAAAGCAGAGTGAGAAACATTGTTATCTTTACTTCGATCAGATACCAGCGGGAGACATAGTTGAGTCGCACGCATTTCATGAGCCCCAGCAGGTGGCGTGACCTGGTCTCTGTGTCGTGAATAATCCACTTCTTCATCGCCTCAAATATGTGTTCCTCGTATGCCATCTCAATCCCGTCCTCCCTCAGTAGAGACACCAGGTGGCAAAACGGCATACTAAGAAACGCTGGAGTTTTGCAGATGTTCTGTCAACAACGAACAATTTGATGCACATAAACACACGATAATTAAAGAATTCTCTCAGCAATTTTCGAATATCAATCAGTTGTACACTTTAATGGCTAAACAATTAAAATTGGCGTTTTTGGCACGAGAACCAGCGTTTATGTCGCTGATAGCGCCACCAAACGGATTGTTTAATACCACCATCCCTGTTCATATCATTACACATCTTAGTTCAAATTGTGCAGTATATTCTAGGTTTATTTTGTTTATCTTGTACAGATTGCATAGAAAATATTTTATTCAATGTTCTAAATATTTTATACATTGTGACTACATTTCTTACATTCTGTAAATATACAATATTTGACTAGATGTTTTATGATTTAACAAGATTTAACAATATTGCCACCCAGAGAATTAACTCTAGGTGGCAGGTGGACAAGGAAGCCCTTTGGCTTATCGAGAGTCCGACCCTTTTATCTATGTGTATCCCGCCCTTCTGAGGTATGTGTCGATTTCATTTTTAAACATATTCACGCTACTAGCACCCACACAATCAGCAGATAATCTGTTCCATTCATTTACAGTCCTTTGTGAAAATGAAAACTTTTTTATATCTAATCTATACTGCTCCTTTGCTAATGTAACTTCATGCCTTCTAGTCCTACTATCTTTCTTAACTGAGAAAAAAATATTTATATCAATATTTTCATAACCATTCAGTATTTTAAACATTTCTATTTGATATCCTCTCAATCTCCTGGTCTCTAGTGTTATTAAAACACATTCTTTTAGGCGAATTTCATAACTATGATCCCTCAGTTTTGGTATCATTTTAGTCGCTCTCCTCTGTACTCTTTCTAGCATATCTATGTCCTTCTTGCGATACGGCCTCCACGCTTGAATACAATATTCTAAACGAGGCCTCACGATTGTTTTGTACAGCGGTATTATTAGTTATTTTTCCTTCTAAGCTATATTTCGCCTAATTAATTCAAGGATTTGATTTCCCTTTGAAGCTGCAATTCTGCACTGCTCTGAAACCTTCATATCAGCACTAATGGTTAACCCTAAGTCCTTTTTTATAGTAGTACTTAGTACATTCTACATCTTCGTTCCCATGTCCTGTGTGGAGGCATTTACATTTCCCAAAACTGAACAGCATTTGCCACTTTTCAGACCATTTGATCAACCTGTCAAGATCATCTTATAAATGTTGTCTATCTCCATCACTTTTAATCCTTCTAAACACTTTTGTATCATCTGCAAATTTCAACACCTTGCTTGTTATATCATCATCCAAATCGTTGATATATATAAAGAATAATATAGGTCCTAGTACTGATCCCTGTGGTACCCCACTCAATACCGATTTCCAGTTTGAAGCCTCCCCATCAACTACTACACGTTATCTTCTGTCAATCAACCAATTTTCTATCCAGTTTATTATACCATTTCGTATGCCATGGGCCTTTAGCAAATCACTGATGTTAAACTCCCTGGTCTATAGTTCTCTGACTTGTTTCTCGAACCTTTTTTCAATAACGGTATAATGTTTGCCTCTTTCCATTCTAAAGGAACCACTCCCTCTTCTAATGACAAAATGAAAACTGTTGCAAGCGGTACGCTAATTTTTTCTAAAATTTCCAATAGTAGTTTGGGCGGAATCCCATCCACTCCAGGTGATTTATTATCCTTCATAGTCCTTATTTTCTTAGCTAACATTTCCGGGGTTACAATTGACCGTCCTAAATAGTCTGAATCTGCCCCCTTGAACTTAGCCTCTGGTACTGGCAGTGAACTAATATCTTCCCTGGTAAACACTGAACTAAAATACTCATTCAGGTCTTCTGCCATTAAGAATCCCTCTGATATTATATTCCCAGCACTATCTTCTAGAGGACCGACATTATCCTGAACTTTCTGTTTGCTTCGAACTTCCGCATAAAAACTCTTGCTGTCATGTTTTATATTACTAGCTAATTTTTGTTAATGCATTGTAAGTAATTGTTCTACGAAAATTTACTATAGAGAAAAATCTTCTTACATTAATTCCGCAGGTGTTGTAGGAAAACAAAAATATGTTTTTTGTTATCCCAGGCATACTTATGTTACAAGAATACTGCATCTTAGCACACTTGAGGCCTACATTAAACAGTACTCAGTCTGCATCAACATGCACCATTATCACTCATTTCAAGCATCTGCATGGCAACCCAGGGCTGCAGCGGTGCAGGCTGGTGTAAACCGGGACAGTTGGCACTATTTAGGCCTTCAGTAAATGAGGCAACATGTTTATAGCAATATATGTATGAAATTTGATTGGAGTGTGATTGAACAATGCACCAAGATATTAAATTTCTGCAAAAATGTATTTACAATGACGAAATTGAGGTGAGCCAGGATTCTACATAAGTGCTTTAGCATTTCATAAGATAACCTCAAAACAAATTGAATAAATAACAAATAACAAATTAGGTCAAGCGTTGCAGTCTCACCTTAAAGTTGCGGGCTGCACATAACTTTGCTTTCTCATACAGCAGTTTACATGAGAATGCATCTGCATAAATCAGGAAAGACAGGCAATTGTTCTCCTCCACCTAGAATGAAATTAAATTGTAATTCTATTGTAAATTCAACAAAAGTATTTGACATAGCAATGTAGTAAATGTAAGAACTAACAATATACAAAGAATTAACTGTCGTTAGTGCCATGCTTTCAAATAATAAATCAAGGAAGATATCAATAATAAATATATAATACAGGGCTCAACATTAACGCTTGTCTGCTTGTCCGGGACAAGTAATTACCAAAATTAAGACATTTGTCCTATGGGACAAGTTGATTGAGTCACAATATTAACAGGGCTCGAAGTTGCTACTACCTTGTTGCATTTGCGGGCATAATCTTATGCCTGTGACTAGATAAATTGCTTTAGTTGCAGTGTGCAATTTATAACTTTGTCCATTAATTATTATCCTGCCGTGGGCGGCTGACATTTGGGTCCTTGTCTTGATAAATTGTAGCAACTGAATGATGACTTTGCCTAAAGCTATAGGTACAAAGTCCTACGTATGCACCACTGTACTGTCCACCCTTATATCACTTGGTGACTTGGGCAACCGGTTACAGAAAGGGGCAACTCTTAACTAACTATCTAGTTGTTTTATTTGTTTAAAGTATAAACTGTGAAATAATGTGTGCCTATGCAAAATTCAACATAAAGCCTGTCAGAATATATAAAGAGGAAAGTGTTCCCTATGTGAATACTGTATGGACATACATACAGTGTATATTCAAAATAAATTTGTATAATTTCATAAAGCATTCAATTGCTTAAATAATTGTTATGGTTGTAAATATCAACAAAATTACCACGTAGCATGCATGGCTAGGTCCAATTACATAACTGTATTTGGAATTTATTACAAAAAGTATTATTAGCAGAATAATTCAGAACATTGTACAGTGTTGATATAAAATTGTGTTAAGTAAAATGCCACGACACGTTTAGCTTTTGCATTTTAATTAGTTACAAGGAGGCAGTCTCTTCTAATTTTTTATTTATTAATTAATATAATGTTCTTAAGACTATACTACATTGAAGGTATACTGCCCACCAGGTTGTGTTTAGTAAGCCCGTAACAATGTTCAAAATTGGAAGGTACAACCCCATAGCCAGTTATGGCAATAACATTGGCCTTTTATGTTTAAAGCAATGTTTTGGTGGGACAAAGTAAACATGAATTAGTACTTGTCCTACCAGATCTATATATATATATATATATATATATCTAGCTATATGCAGATTTTACAGCTAATTTCATAAATATTTAATATCATAGTTGTTTCTGTTTCGTTAAAACATATTTGTGTAGTGAATATGTTGTAACAGATATAACTGATGCTGCATCAGATGATTTAATAACAAACACTATTGCCTCCCTTTAATATACACGTATTAGTATCAGTAGTATGTACTATATACTTCAACACTGGTTGCTGTAAACACGAAACCATGCTTAGTTTCAGGAACATTAATAGTCAAATGGGTCCATTGCAATAGAACTAACTGGAGATTACCACAGTTTGTGACTAACCTGGAATAGCAAGAAGTCTTCACAGAAGGCACGGGCTGTGGCAAACTGCAGCATGTCGGCCGCTTCAAATATCTCCAGCACAGAGTGGGTGTGGACAGACAGGGAAGACGTATACGCAAATTCGATGAGATGCTGCATTGAATGTTTCAATAATAATATATAATTTATTATGGGCCTGAAATAATTTGATTTTGCAAGGTATTTTTCTATCCATGTCTCGATTGTCTTTCTTGTGTCGGGATTAAAGACTGCATGTGTAGTGTATGCGTAGTGTGTGTGTGTGTGTGTGTGTGTGTGTGTGTGTGTACTTGTTCACGTGTATGCAGGTATATTTATATATTATAATTATAAAGTAACTGGGTAATTGTGCAAATAGTTATGTGTGCATTTCAATGTGCAGCGATGATGTTAACGGGACATTATTTTTAGTTCATTATACTTGATAGATATTTTTAAATGAATAATAAATATTATCATACAATTACCAGAAATTACAATACACCACCTTTAGCGCTGTGCCAGTCACATCGTTGATGGTGATCTCGGTGGAGCGCGCCTCCGACATGTCGTTCGAGAACATGCGCTCGAAGTAGAGCGAGGTGGCAGCAAGCACTAGCCGATGACACGGGAACCTGGCACCATCTCCCCGGATCACGACGTCGCAGAGTCTCTCATCGCGGTAGAAGCGGTGCATCTCACGGAGGGCCTGGGCACTCCGTCCCGTGTCTTCGTATGTCGTCTGCTTCTCTGTCGACAGTCGCGGCCGCGAGAGGGCGATTGCCCGTGTACCCGACGCGCCAGCGTCCGAAAAGTCCATGAAGTTTGCCTCGGCAGACATTTGTTTACAAACAGAATGCGGGCGATAATCAGACGTTTCTCCGACGAATAAATTAATACCAACATTGTGCTAATTTCTCATACCTCCGCCCAATAATTGTCGTCATCATCGAATGTCGCACGCGACATAGTTGAAACATTAAAATGTTAGGTTATTACGGCAACTGCTTTTGATTTGAACTAAGATTGAACATAACTGAACGTCAATTTATTTCAGTTTACATGAATCACGAGTGGGGGCACTACATTTAATGGTTCCCATAACTCCGGTACGCGTCGCTCGCAAAGATTGCAAAAGTTACCCAACGTGACAACGCTGTCGCGCTTACATTTATCCGGGCGTTAAATTTTATCCGGGTGATGATATCTCCTGGTCTCTAGTGTTGTTAAACCACATTCTTTTAGGCGTTTTTCATAACTAAGATCCCTCAGTTTTGTTATCATTTTAGTCACTCTCCTCTGTACTCTTTCTAGCATTTCTATATCCTACTTGCGGTATGGCCTCCACGCTTGTATACCATATTCTAAATGAGGCCTAACTATTGTTTGGTACAGTGGTATTATTAGTTCTTTTTATATGCTATATTTCGCCTAATCAATCCAAGGATTTAATTTCCTTTTGAAGCTGCAATTCCACACTACTCTGAAACCTTCATGTCAGCACTCATTGTCAGCCCTAAGTCTTTTTCTTTTAAAAAATCCAAGTAGATGATATCTACTGGTGATCCATCATCTACCCACTTAGTGATATCTTCCAAAAAACATAACATATTTGCTAAGCATGACCTCGCTTTTAGAAACACATGTTGAGATGGGTTTATCGAGTTATGTTTAACAAGAAAATCCACCATATTATCTTTAATTAGTCTTTCTAATAATTTACAAATCACCGATGATAAACTAACTGGTCTATACTTATTTGACTTGTTTCTCGAACCTTTTTTAAATAACGGTATGTTTGCTTCTTTCCATTCTAAAGGAACCACTCCCTCTTCTAATGACAAGTTGAAAACTGTTGCAAGCGGCATGCTAATTTGTTCTACAATTTCCAATAGTAGTTTGGGTGGAATACCATCCACTCCAGGTGATTTATTATCCTTCATAGCCCTAATTTTCTTAGCTACCATTTCTGGGGTTACAATTAACTGTCTTAAATAGTCTGATTCTGCCCCTTGAACTTAGCCTCTGGTACTGGCAGTGAACTAATGTCTTCTCTGGTAAACACTGAACTAAAATACTCATTCAGGTCTTCTGCCATTAAGAATCCTTCTGATATTATATTTCCAGCACTATCTTCTAGAGGGCCGACCTTATCCTGAACTTTCTGTTTGCTTCGAACTTCCGCATACAAACTCTTGCTGTCATGTTTTATATTACAAGCTAATTTATGTTCATAGCTTCTCTTTGAATTTCTAATTTCAGCTGTAGCTTGGTTTAGTGCTTCCTTATAAATCTTGTAGTCTTCGTCATTTCCAGTACGTCTATATGACTTCCACATCATTTGTTTATACTTAATTTTTTTAATAGCTTCTTTCGATAAGTGTTTCTTTTTGGACCGTTTCCCGTGTTTTTTAAGGGGAAAAAATTGACCATGATGCATTCAATTTCACTCTTTAAGATATTCCAGCAGTCTGTTGCTGTCTTATTCTTCAGTGTGTTATTCCAGTCTATCTTTGCTAAATATTTCCTTATGTCCTTATATTTTCCTTTATGGAAATTTCTCCTGTACTGCTTTTTACTATTCCTTTCTGATATTACTTTGATGATAAAATGTATCTGGTTGTGATCACTATTCCCCAGTGGCTCACATATCCTGACATTGTCAATTAATTCATTCTGTGAGGACAAAACTATGTCTAACACATTCCCTCTCCTGGTTGGTTCTAGCACATGTTGAGAAAGGAAACTATCTTGTACTAAAACTAAAAACTTGTGGTCCTCACTACCCATACTCTGTAGAGATTTCCATTTTATATGCCCATGGTTAAAATCCCCCATAATAACACAGTCCCGTTTGCTCACTTCCCTTATAGCGTTTTGTATTTTTTCATTCTCTTCTATGCTTATGTTTGGACTTCGATAAACTAATCCAACCGTTAACGTTGAGTTTCCTGTAACTATGTTACACCAAACAGCTTCTTCGCAATCTGCTTCTCTGTCTAATTTTATTTCATAAGCCTGGATAGATTCTTTAATATATAAAATAACTCCACCTCCCCTTCTTCCTATTCTATCTTTCCTAAACATTACATATCCTGTCAGTCCCAATTCGGCATCTGATATATCGGTGGTTGCCCATGATTCGGTTATACCTATTATGTGAGGGTCAATATCTTCTACCATAATTTTTAGTTCATTTCTTTTGTTTACTATACTCCTTGCATTTAAACAAACACATTTATATCCAGCTTCAGAACAGTTTTCCACACTGTTCTTTGCTGAATTATTTCTGCTGTCTTTATCTATGCCTCCAGTTTCAGGCTTCTCTGCGAGTCCCCCCTGCGAATTTTGTTTAAATAGATGCAACCTGTCCCACTGTCAACAGATCGCACCAGATTCTCTAAGAATATTGCTGCCCTTTTCCACTTAGATGGAGGCCATCTCTCATGTACATATCTTCTCTCCCAACGAAGTACCCCCATAAATCTATGAATCCCACGCCCTCTTCTTCACACATCTGCTCAACTAGTGCGTTGATCGCCATCCTCTTACAGTTTTTGTAATTTGCTCCCCTTCCTCCTATTACTGGCAAAATTCCTGAGAAAACAACCTGTTCCACTCTCGTCTTCTTTAGCTTCCTCACTAAATGTATGTACTTCTGAACTATCCCAGCTGTTCCCTCCTTCTCTGCATTGTTTGTCCCTATGTGTACTAGTATAGACCCTCCCTTGCCATGCCCCTATACCTTCTCTACCCTTTCGGTCACATGCTCTGTCATAGCCCCCGGTAGACATACAACAACGTCCTTCCCCTCGCATATAGTCTTGTCTGTTTTTCTCAGAATTGAATCGTCCATAAACACTCTCACTTTTCTCCTTGCCCCCTCAATCACTACCTCGGAGTAACTCCTCCGGTTTGCATATGTCTGGTTGTTGTCTTTTCCTCTTGCCGTTTTATCTCCCTTCACATTCTCTTCCATTCCCTTCTTTCCTGTCGCTTTTTCTCTTGTCCCCTTTCCTCCTGTCATCTTCTCTTCTAACACATTTACTCTCACTTCCTTTCGTCCCTTCATCTTTCCTCCCATCACATTTTCTTCTCGCCTCTCCTCTCCCGTCCCTTTTCCCCGGCTACCTCCTTCACTACGGTCACTTTCTCCCCTGTCACATTCACGCCTGTCATGTTTTCTGTTTTTTTGTTGAACACTCTGTCTTCTTCCATCAGTCTTCTGTCTCACAGTCTTACCAACTGCCTTTGTGGTATCTACCTCTTCACCACCTGTATCGCTGTCGCGTCTCTCCTCGTTCTCTACAGTATGACTACCTTTTGATCTATCCCCACTGACCCGTTTTCTTTTCCTCTGCCGAACACTTTTCCTCCGTCCCTCTGTCTTCTCAATTTCTTGTTCCTTCACACCGATCACCTTCCCTCCTCTCAGTCTCCTTTCTTCAGTCTCCGTGTCACAACTCTGCTCCTTCTGTGTTGTAGAATTCTCAACTCCCTCCGCATCATCCCTCTCTGCTCCATCTATTTCTATGTTGAGTCTCACCTCCATCTCCTTCATTATATCCGTCAACTTACACACCTCCTTCATCAGACATTCCATCCTCAAACACCCCATACACCGAAAGGTGAATCCGTCATCTTTGGTCTCTGCCCATGATTTTGGACAGCCAAACAACGCAAAATCCACCCAGCTCTGGCAGTCGTTGTAAACTAAGTGTCGTTTTGCCCTGAGTTGCCGCTTGCAAGGTGCCATATCAGAATTTATTTATGTTCAAAATAGTTTTTATATAGTCTTTGAAAATACTTTTCTGTGTACAATTTACACCAGATTGTTTAGGTTATAATTAGTTATATTTGTTAACACACAGTGACACACCGTGCCTTACCTAGTTACGATGTCGATGACAATGTATTCAAGTTAGGCTTAGATACAAGGTAGTCTTTACAAAGACTGTTTCCTGTGTACTAATATACACTTTAAAAGGTTGTTACTTCAGGTTTTAATTACTCATCTAACTACATCGATTATCTCAAATAACGCTATTCTATTGTCGATCACGTTACGTTAACTTCGCCAGTGACCTACTTTGTAAACAACGTTCCGATTACATTAACGTCCCCAATTATCGCTCGCAAATCGCCTACTTTTAATCTACCCTAGATTACTCCCTCTAGCTAACTTTTAACAAAAAATATTGCTTAGTATATATATATAATTACGTTATGTATGCTATACACTCAATAATATCACTTATCTTGATCAAATATCCTTATATTTTCTTAAAGAATGAAATAGAGTGCATCGTAGATAAATTTGTTCCCTTCAAAAAACAAGGGAAACGGACCAGAAAGAAATACTTATCGAAAGAAGCCATTAGAAAAATTAAGTATAAACAAATGATGTGGAAGTCATATATACGTACTGGCAATGACGAAGACTACAACATTTATAAAGAAGCACTAAACCAAGCTACAGCTGAAATTATAAATTCAAAGAGAAGCTATGAACATAAATTAGCTTGTAATATAAAACATGACAGCAAGAGTTTTTATGCGTATGTTCGAAGCAAACAGAAAGTTCAGGATAAGGTCGGTCCTCTAGAAGATAGTGCTGGTAATATAATATCAGAATGATTCTTAATGGCTGAAGACCTAAATGAGTATTTTAGTTCAGTGTTTACCAGAGAAGACACTAGTTCACTGCCAGTACCAGAGGCTAAGTTCAAGGGGCAGAATCAGACTATTTAAGACAGTTAATTGTAACCCCAGAAATGGTAGCTAAGAAAATTAGGGCTATGAAGGATAATAAATCACCTGGAGTGGATGGTATTCCACCCAAACTACTATTGGAAATTGTAGAACAAATTAGCATACCGCTTGCAACAGTTTTCAACTTGTCATTAGAAGAAGGAGTGGTTCCTTTAGAATGGAAAGAAGCAAACATTATACCGTTATTTAAAAAAGGTTCGAGAAACAAGTCAAATAATTATAGACCAGTTAGTTTAACATCGGTGATTTGTAAATTATTAGAAAGACTAATTAAAGATCACATGGTGGATTTTCTTGTTAAACATAACTTGATAAACCCATCTCAACATGGGTTTCTAAAAGCGAGGTCATGCTTAACAAATATGTTATGTTTTTTGGAAGATATCACTAAGTGAGTAGATGATGGATCACCAGTAGATATCATCTACTTAGATTTTCAAAAAGCTTTCGACAAAGTGCCACATCAGAGATTACTGCTTAAAGTAAAAGCCCATGGCATAGGAAATGGTATAATTAACTGGATAGAAAAATGGCTGATTGACAGAAGACAACGGGTAGTTGTTGATGGGGAGGCTTCAAACTGGAAATCAGTTTTGAGTGGGGTTCCACAGGGAGCAGTACTGGGACCTATATTATTCTTAATACATATAAACGATTTGGACGGTGATATAGCTAGCAAGGTGTTGAAATTTGCAGATGATACAAAAGTGTTTAGAAGGATTGAAAGTGATGGGGATAGACAGCATTTATAAGATGATCTTGACAGGTTGATCAAATGGTCTGAAAAGTGGCAAATGTTGTTCAATTTTGGGAAATGTAAATGCCTCCACACAGGACATGGGAACGAATATGTAAAATATACAATGGGGGGAACTGTACTAAGTACTACTGTAAAAGAAAAAGACTTAGGGCTGACAATTAGTGCTGACATGAAGGTTTCAGAGCAGTGTGGAATTGCAGCTTCAAAGGGAAATCAAATCCTTGGATTGATTAGGCGAAATATAGCATATAAAGAAAAAGAACTAATAATACCACTGTACAAAACAATAGTTAGGCCTCATTTAGAATATTGTATACAAGCGTGGAGGCCATACCGCAAGAAGGACATAGATATGCTAGAAAGAGTACAGAGGAGAGCGACTAAAATGATACAAAAACTGAGGGATCTTAGTTATGAAAAACGCCTAAAAGAATGTGGTTTAACAACACTAGAGACCAGGAGATTGAGAGGAGATCAGATAGAAGTGTTTAAAATATTGAATGGTTATGAAAATATTGATAGAAATATGTTTTTTTCAGTTAAGAAAGATAGAAAGACTAGAGGACATGAAGTTACATTAGTAAAGGAGCAGTGTAGATTAGACGTGAGAAAGTTCTCATTTTCACAAAGGACTGTGAATGAATGGAACAGATTATCTGATGATTGTGTGGGTGATAGTAGTGTGAATATGTTTAAAAATAAAATCGACACATACCTCAGAAGGGCTGGATATATATAGATAAAAGGGTTGGACTCTCGATAAGCCAAAGGGCTTCCTTGTCCACCTGCAATCTAGAGTTTATTCTCTGGATGGCAATCTTGTTAAATCTTGTAAAATCTTGTTAAAAGTTTGCTGCACAAAATTCAAACCAATTCACCACCGGAAGTTCCTATTTATACGCTCTTCTTCGCTCATGTCAAGGGCCAGGGCAGCAAATCTTTTAAATTTAACATTTGGCAAGAGTATATGCAAATAACATACAGTACGTAAATGTTTCTAACAACAGGTTATTTCAACACGTATCTTGTTTGGTGCAAGGATTCGTCTGTCTTCAAACCCTTGACCTGCATTACGGAGATATTCTGTCAATCATGGCAGACGTCTTTAATTATTTTTGTAATCAACGTTCCTTATATTATTTGTCGCACAATCTTCTCGGGTCAACGATTACCGATATGCGTGAATGGGTTCATCATAGCGCATTACTACAAAAAGTAGATGTATCTAACAACGAACTTACGTGTGTGCATTATGCAGCATTGACGTCTTGTCGACATCTCCGGAATATCAAGCTGGACAATAACGAGCTAACAACATTATATTTAAAACTTACCAATAACAAGGCGCTAGAACTTGTACTGATCTACGTGGAAATCGACTACCCGTTTTGGAACCAGCATTCCAAGAACACTTGGATAGTTCACGGACAAGGTCGTCTGTCATATTAGAATTGTTCTATGGTTTAGTATACACCATTGAGCCACCGTACTTAATAAAGGACTTCCGTTCAACGCACGATTCACGTAACACAACAGTCGTCGATTTAAATTGGACATATGTGACGACGTCTATCTGCCAATGCAGCTATATTGAAGCCATCGATTGTTTGCAGCAGACCGAAGTGTACATCATTGGGAGAGACGAATTGCCACGTGTCCACGGATACAATGCCAATATGACTATTGCTGATATGTCGATGGCTGCACTCCGAACAGAATGCCAGACATCGTACTTCCCACTTGTTATCGCTACCTGTCTTGCGGTTATAATGCTCCTAGTGCTTGCTCTGCTTCTGTGCTATAACCGCTGGTATACAAAAATGTACCATGTGACGTTGTACTGGTTACGCCGGAATCGAGGTACTGACCGCACCACGGCGCCTCAGCACGATGTCATGGTGGCTTTTCCCTGCACTCCATTAGAAGCGTGAGTGAATAGGAAGCGAGTTAGTGGATATCCCACTGGGTTTGCTTCGAGCTGTGTTGTCGCGCCGAGGACGATTAAGGACTTCGGCTGTACATAGGGGCTCTGTTAATCTTCCCATTGGCGACCATGTTAACGTTGTGTGTGATTATAAGAAAATGTGACCGTTTCTTAAACTTCTCACCTGCTGTTATTATCATATCATTGACATGCTGGTCGAGTTTAGTCAAAATCTAACATTTCTAGCTCTCGTAAAATGCCTGTATGTGTGACACCCGTCAATATTTACGAATGGATGCAGGCAGTAATCCGGCTAAAGGGTCAACTAGCCAAATTGCTGCCAAATACCCTTCCGCTTAGTAAAATCAGCTACCAATGCACCATTTTAATGTTAACAGCTTTTACAATCACACCGGGAAATCTGACTACTCAAATGCACTTATGTCAGAGCAGGTGAATTTTGTATTTAAAAAAAATTCTCAAAAATAAATTGCAATTTAAGTCAAACAGTGTCCTGACCCCATAGGCGACCACGACGACCTGGTTGGAGTCCCCAAAATGGCCAACTTCGTGCGCGGCTCCCAGAGCAGCGATCGCTTGCTCGTGTGTTTGACGCCGGAGCTCGTTAAGAACGATTTGATCAGCTACCTCGCAACGGATATGAAAGAAAACGTCAGACCGCTGTGTCATTATTCATTCGTGGTGTTTGACGAAGCCAACAAGATAGTTGTGTTACCATGTAAAGATACCGAGTTGTTGCAAGCAAAGCAAATTTATTTTGCTAAGCCTAAACTGTCAGTGTTTAAATGCAAAAATTGACGAAATAAAAATAAAGCTAGAACATTCATAAGTGGTGGCTGTGAGATCAGTGCTCTTTGTTTACAGGAAACATGGCTCGATGAAGAGGCTGAACGTCTTTATTTCAAATAGATGGATATACATTAATATGCCAAGGCAAAATCTGTAGTGCACCTGCTGGCTTGGCAATCTACCTCAGCAACAAATACAATTACAAATCTGTAAATATCCATGCTAATACAGACACTTGGGAAGGTCAATTTGTTGAAATAACATGTTGTGCTATGAAGAAAAAAATAATTTTTGGAAATATATATAGACCACCTAGAGATATAATTGAAAATTACCGTATATTTACAAACGAATTTGCAGCAAATTTAGTTGATTTAAAAAAAACTAAAAGTGAAATAATAATTGCAGGAGATTACAATATTGACTTGCTTAAAATTAACGAAAAACCCATAATATGTGAATATTTCGACACAATCGTTTCACATGGTTTCTTCCCTAAAATCACTCATTGAATTTTTTTTATTCAATTTGTCAAAAGGATTCTTCAAATCCTCAGCTGTTATTTTAGTGAGCAATATTTCTGATCACTTTCCATACTTTCTAAGTCTGGATTATGTCGAAACCTCTAATGCGATACCAAGGTTTATACGAATAAAACAACAAAATCCTGATTCACTCAATAAATTTAAAATTGAAATAATTAACTAAAATCTTTATGATAAACTTAACACAGATATTCACGCGAATCCGAATGAAAACTACAATATTCTCGATGAAATTGTTACTGCAGCTATGGAAAAATTTCTACCTATTAAAGTAATTAAACTTAACAAATATAAACATAAGAAAATTCCTTGGATTACCAAGGGCATTATTTTGTCGATAAAGTTTAGAAACAAACTGTATTCGAGAATGAAACAGACTCACGTAAATACAGAACAATACCACAAACTTAAAACTGACTTACATACTTATAATAACATTCTTAAAAGTAATATTAGATTAGCTAAGCAAATACGTTACCAATCCAGTTTTGAAAAGCATAAGCATGATGTTAAAAAGAAGTGGTGTTTAATTAAAGAAATTATTCAGAAAAGTCAAAAGAAAGAACAAATTCCAGATTTGTTCAAAGTGGATGGGGAAACGATTAGTGACAAATGCATCATTGCAAACAAATATAACACGTTTTTTACTAATGATGGTCCTACTCTAGCCTCTAAAACAACTACTAGTGGAGGTAAATCATACACAGATTACCTGAAAAACCAGATATTTCACACCTTCAGCATTAACCCAATTAACATGGAAACTACTGTTAATATAATTGATCGTTTACCTCCAAAATCAAGTTGTGGAAAAGACGGTATTTCAACACAATTACTAAAATTGATAAAACATTATATCAGCAATGCAGTCACTCTGATTATTAATCAATCAATAACAACTGGTATATTTTCATACAAATTAAAAATTGCAAAAGATATACCCCTTTTTAAAAAGGTGATGCTTTTTACTTTAACAATTATCGTCCTATTTCTACCCTGCCAGTGATTTCAATTTTTTGTGAAAGGGTTATGTTTGATCAAATCCATGACTACTTCCATTCTAAAACGTTATACTACAATAGTCAATATGGGTTTAAAAAGAAACATTCTACTGAGCTTGCTACACTCGAAATCAAAGACAGAATTATACAAGAACTTGATAAATCGGTTACTCCAATAAATATATACCTTGATATATCAAAAGCATTTGACACAATTGATCACAATATATTGGTACAGAAGTTAAATTACTATGGATTAAATGATACGGCTCTAGACCTTGTAAGAGCTATTTACAAAATCGTAACCAGTACGTAGAAATTTAAAATGTTAAGTCTAAGGAAATAGTCATCAACACTGGTGTCCCTCAAGGTTAAATTTTAGGGCCACTCTTATTTATTATATACATAAATGACATAGCACTTTCTAGTGACCTTTTCAAATTCATAGCGTATGCTGACGACACCACCCTTACTAGTACACTAAATACATTTAACGATTCAGAAGGCCAAATGCGAAGTGAAAATATTAACAAAGAATTAACAAAGATTAGCAATTGGTTGAAAGCTAATAAACTGTCACTAAATGCCCAAAAGACTAAATTCATGATTTTTCATACAAAAGAAAGTAGAATGCCCTGTATTATAAATAGATGGGGCAAACATTGAATGTGTAAATGATTTAAATTGTTTAGGCATCACAATAAATAACCATTTAAACTGGCAGATTCATACAAACAAAATAGCTAATGCAATATCTAAAACAACAGGCATACTAAATAAACTTAAACACTTTTAACCACCTAATACATTATATATTATGTACAGTGCTCTTTTATGGGGTCATCAGGCACATCGAATTGTCAAATTACAGAAAAGGCAATACGAATAATATCATTAAGTAAATACAATGCTCACACAAGTCCTATTTTAAAAATACTTCAAGTTGCTAAAGTTGGATGACATTTATAAAATCCAACATTTAAAATTTTACTATCAATTAATTAACAATCGTTTACCATACTACTTCAATGTTTTTCCAAACACACACATCTATGATATTCATCAGCACTGCACACGTGAAAGAACTTAAGTATCCATATGTACGTCAATGTGTACACGAGTACATATAATCAGTCCTTATATTATGCATGCATGTTGATACATTGAGTAATTATCAACTATAAAAAGAAGTCGTATGCTATTCTAATTTGTGTCATGTAAATGTTGTTGCTGTTTATAATTATGGGGTGGCTCCTGTGCTAGCGATATTATATATCTTAATGGGAGTCTCCCGACCTTATGTATTACTTACGTTATTCGTTGTATATATGTTGTATTTATATGTCAAATAAATTGATTCTGATTCTGATTCTGTTGCACAGAGAGTCGCCAGCCGTCGTTCTCAGGGCAGGCGTCTTTGACGATGCGTTCTGGCGTAACTTCAGAAATGCCTTGATGCGTGACCAAGTAGCGATTGAAAAACGATGACGTGTGATGAATTGTTACACAAACACAACATATATCTGATTACGTATGGCCGACCAGCTGAGTTGTAAAACGAATGGGTCACGTGCTCGTCTGACCAAATTAAGCACAGTATATGTGAATACTTGTGTCATATGCCGATGATGGAATGGGGCTAACTTCTTCTCCGCTTCTTAAATATCGTCTTCAGAATAAATGTGTAATTCATGTACAGATAGTTTATGCAATTGTTGTACACTGCGTACTATTATTAGGTACTTCTTTGAATTTCACGTTGCAATTTAACACTATTTGCATATATAATACATAATATAATGTTCATATTAAATTTATATTCATTTAGTATTGTCAATAGCTTTGTGCAAAGCACCTTGGGTTAGAGTATTAATGTTGACATAGTATCTACTACCCAAACAGTATCAATACTGGCGAAAGCCTCTCGGGACTGGAATTGATTACTAATAATATGACAATGAGAAAGCGCCATGAACAATTCTACGGGGACATTACCCGGAAGATCGTTGTTATTTATGTCATGTATTCTGTTTTCTAGCGTGAAGACCAGTGGACGCGGCTAAAGAAGCTATTTGGTAGACTCAGAGTGGCATCATGGAATGCCATATATTGGAACAACGGAAATGCTTTGGTGTCACGCCTTTCTCGTCACAAACCTCGACCCGTCGCCGTTCGGCCAAATGTTGTTTGAAATGTTTACACAAATATGTGTTTGTATGGTTTGTTCTCGTGCGTCTCCAGTGCGAACTCTTGTCCACTTTAATTTCCTTGTTTGGGAATGTGTACAGTCAGTATAGAGTTTATGTGTGCGTGCGTGTGTGCATATGTACACGGGAGCGTGTGAGTTGTGTGCGCGCTAGACTGTGTGTTTGTGTAGAATCTACACGCGACAAGAGTGTCGCATAAATTAATGTCAAATTGGCGATCCATGATATTTATGCGAACTCACAATGAACCCACTGTGCCGCCATTCGCCTTTGCTGTGTCGAGCAAACCTCTTCAACGTCTCACTCGAACTGCAGTGAAGTTGCGGTCGGTAATGAAACGAGTATCAGTGTTCAAAGTTAATGTGTCGTAGATATCAGTTTGAAATTCTTATAAGCAGCGTCTAAATTAATTTTCTAGTTTACACTTCACGAAACAGTCGTCTATCTTGAAGGTATTTAGTTCAGACAAACTACCCTGATTGTGTTTTGAACTTCAAATGATTTCGCCTTAGGAAACACAGACTGACGCTGCACGGAGTGTTCACCGTTTTCCGAGATGACACTAGTGGTACGTACAAGAACAACACAGTACTGTATAGAGTGTATGCTAGGAAATTATAGCGTGTGTGAGTGTGCGTTCGTTTGTTCGTGCGTATATGTATGTCGGTCAGCTATATATTGCACACACATATTACGTACCACCATAGATGTCCACATGTTCCTCAGACATCGTGGATATATAACGTAATTATCATACTTCGAAAATTCATTGTACCGGAGCTTCCGTAAGCAGATATCTTCCAATTTGTTGCAGTATTTCGCCGTGATGGCAATGATGGTGATTGGAGTCTTTGACGTAACGTCTCAGAAGGTCTCTCCGGCTTGGCCGACGAAGGAGTTCTCGGCTTGCATTCGGGCGTGCTGGGCTCAGTATGGCCGGAATACATGTGGCATGGAGTGCAAGAATGCTGGTCTTCGTCCAGAATTGACCGTCGCCTGTGAAAAACATTGTTTCGAGTCGAGTACCACTTGTGTGAAATATTGCTTTCCGTCTGAATGAAATGTCTTCTAAGGGGTTGATTTGTTATGGCATCCAAACATTATTTTTCATGTATAGTGTGTATAACAACATGTCAAGGTATTGAATAATCGTTCACGTAAAGGCGAGAGTTTATTGGACTGAATTGAAACATTATATTATTGTCAATTATATATTAAAATCAGCAGCGACTGACGTTATTTATAATAATGGTGTCCAAATTCCACGTATTGTGAACAAGATATTTCTGATGACATAGTGCAATAGTCTCAAAGCAGATCGTAACAATGTGTCTGCTTGCATCACGTTAACTGAATAGTTTCATAATGTATTTGAATCAGAGTGAATCCATCTAATCGGGTAAGAATTTTCCAAAATGATATTAAACGTTTGGACAACAAGACGCAGAATGGAAGATAAATAGGTAAATATAGGAACACTGTATGATGCAGTATTTCTGATGTGTTTGGAGTTTTCTTATAAACAAAAATGTAATACAAAAATAACGAAGCGAATGGACTGTTTATATATTCTTAATCTCCTAGATGCAAACGTCTAGTCGTTCGAGGCTACGGATTGAGAGTCAGTGCGGCAATCCCGTTTCTGTCACACTTTATCACTGGATGTGAGGAACAGATTGCCGTACGTGAACACTCCTCGTGGTACTTCAGATCAGCATCACAATGATATGTGTAACAAATGGGATTGAGTGCCAAGTATCAAATCATCCCACTTGTTTTCGTAATTGGGACATCGGCAATGCACTTCACACAAATTGCCATTCACCTAGATACTGGGAACAGGTGGACGCATTTCACAATACACATGAATACGTCACACCTACAAACATGTGACAAATTGTATTTTTTAACAGTTGTGGGTGCCAGCGCTGGATTTAGGACTGTGGGGGCCCTGGGCAGTGGTTGATCAGGTATGGTATCATATACTAGTTCTCACTCCTTCCTATCTTCAAATTAGGGCTTTCGCGGCAAATTATGATTTTTGCCCATTTAGAACACGAATTTGCATCATATTGAAGCGCTCAAGTTACGTCTAAAAAGTAATTTATTTATGGTCTAAAAACGTTTCTGCACAAATAAATTTCTCTTAAAATGTTTTGCGAATGCCCATTCAATTTACACTGTGAGACCCCTAGGCAACTGCCCCGTCTGTACTACATCCAGCATGGATGATGGTAATGGTTATTATTTCGACGTCGAAGCATCAGGAACATACCACTGATAATAACAGTCAATAGCAATTACAATACGAACGACGATTGGAGAATTGAGTTCACACTGCCCGTGTTTTGCAAAAAGATACACAAATAGTCTTTGATCACTTCTACCCGGTTTGTATGCCCGGGGGAGTAAAACATCCCACAGAGAGTGTATATGTAATCTTCTGTGGATTCCAACTCTCAACCACAAGAGTCATGATGTCCACGTTGCCGCTCAAGATATTCTACCAGATCCGATTGCGGTATGTTTAAATGTGATGGATTGTTCAAATTCGAATTAAAACATTATAAACTTTTTAAATACAAATTGGGTTTGTCTGTGTTCAGTTGATCTATGTAAATATTCTTATGATACAGTGTCTTAATAATTTTGTTATGATTGCAATGGATTAAACTGTCATTATACTATAATTGTATTATTATATTATTATTGTTATTATATAATTGTCAGCAATGTGAAGTTCAGTTATTGAATACTCCTAATTATCGGTCAACTAACCTACTCCAGAACGACACACGCGCATCCCTTAACTGTGACACCCTATGGAGAAACAATGACGACACGAGAAAACTACTACGTGTAACTTATACAAAACAATAAACACAGGTTGTTCTGATCACACACGTAGCCGAGTACAGCAATCTAGCATTTGGCTGGTAATCAAGAAAACGTCAAGTATAACATGGTATTGTTGTGCGTGGTTTTAAATACTGTAGTGGACCCGTCTCTTCGCGTGGACTTTGTATTTTAGTAATATTTACACTTAATGTAATTAGATTAACTGTATGCGAACAAAATTGCAAAACGAAATGGCCATTCCCGGCACATCACCATCTGACTAGTTACATGATGTTGACAATTATTGTTTCCAATATTTCCAAATTGAATAAATTCTTACCCAATTTTATTAATAGTCGTTATTTGTTCAAAAAACAACTTTTGGGTTTCCAGACAAACTGCCATTGCATAGTACGCACGTGATAATAATCATGTTGCGTTCGATGCTTTTTACAAGAATCACTAAATGAAAACGTTTGCCAGATCTCTATGCAAATATATATGCAAACGAATGCTCCAAATAGGGCCAGAATGTGTACACAGCCGCTCCTCTAGAAACTACATTGACGCAAATAATACATGTTGAGGAGCCACTCCAGGCATTCTTCAGCGTCACTATCTCAACGCATCAATTCAACATGTCATGATAATTTCCATTCTCCACTTGATAATTATTAGGAGCTGTCAGTAAAAACAACATTACATTTCAATGTCTTAACATTTTATTGTAAGCATCTGGGCATGTATGTATGTGCGTGTGCAGTGTGCAATGTGTGTGTGTGTGTGTGTGTGCGGGTGCGGGTGCACATGCGTGTGAGTGTACTGCAAAGCGTCTTCTAGTCGATGTGGTTGTGTGTTCATTACGTTATGATATGTATGTTGATACACACTAGCACCAGCACACACGTGCATAGCAACATGCACACTATGAAATATTTTAAATTCAGGTTGAAAACACTCATTGGTTACTTTTGTTTAAAATCAAAGCACTCAATAATAGTTTTATTTCAATAAAAATAGGCTATTTTTTATTAACAACAAGGGCCTGATGATATTGTCTTGGAACGTATTAACGAGAGACGTATATAAAGGCACGTTATAAAAACAAAATTGTAATATCATATAATTTGATTGAGAGGTACCTAAGGAGATGATGTTGCTTTGCAGATGTTGTATCGTGCTTGACCTGTTTCTTGTGCGCCTTCTGTGAGTATACGACGTGGGTCAATTCATAGTGCGTACTAAACATCACGTAAGATATTAATGTGTTTTACGGCCTGAGTGTATTGAACTTACAAGTTAAGTTGTCATCATCTTGACCTCAGCAGTGATTTCGAGGGTTGATACTTTCACTAACATAGACTTATATGATAGAACTTCGACTATAAATATGTATTTATCAACTGTTCATGTATGTACTTGAGACATGGTGTCTGTGCTTTCCCCTACAAAATACTGTGTCCGATGTGTGTACACTTTCGATGCAAACGTTGTAAGCACACATGAACTTCGCAAATACACAACATGGCGCTAATCGCGTAATCAACACAGTTGACCTGATTTTGGTTGCTCAAAGTAGAACCGTTGCTTCTGTCAAACATGTTCTGTGGTTTTGCATATCAGTGTCAGTAAAGACATATTCAAAGCTATGTTATAGTGGAAGCTGACACAGTCCACTGAATGATCGGCGCAGATCAGAGGCCGGCTTAACGGCTCAAGAGTAGTCCCATGTCGTAAGTAGGCGTCTTCCATGACCGAGTCAAAAACACACGTTAACGTGATTTGTGGTAGTCCAGTAGAAATTGACGATGACCCGGACATTTTGTTTAAAAAGCCAATGTTTGCTTTAAGGTGACCAGAAGGGTTTCCTGAACTTAAAAAAAAACCCAACCAAAATCAACCCTTGGGATCTTTTTTTATCCCAATCCTTGTTTTGGGGTGTTTCGGTCCAATTTCGAACTAACACTTTTTGTTTGATTTTATTAATCATATTTTTAACTGTTTCATTTATTGGTTAAAATGTTTGTAATTATATGTATACTTGTCTATTAAGCCGCACATTAATACATTAATGATGAAGTTTAATTAATAAATTAAGTAATTAACCAATTCACTAAGTAATAATATATTTCTTATATAGCACTCCACCCTAACGTTGTTCTGGGATTTTAATATTAACATCTTAACTAAGATAACATGGATGCCACTTATACCCCAAACAGTGAATGGTATAGCATTCAAACTTGAATATAACTAAGAGAGATCATAAATGTCCTACCTGTAATCTTCTAATACATCATTTGTTAAAACATCATCATCAGCATTGTCACTGTCGGGTAGCTATACAAGTGTTGGGCCGTTTGCGCACTGTCCTTGACATTTGCATTGGACGCTACTTTTAGTAATTGCAAGACACACACAAGTTATCTTGGCGCTTGCAAGAGCAACGGATCTCTTGTAGAAGATGTTTGGGTGCTGGTTCTTTGTCTGTGATGACGGGCACTACTGCGTGTGTGTCACAGTGGAAGCCATACTTCTTTCTGTCCAATACCGTCTTCAGATTAACCCAAGTAGAAACATGTAGGTGCACTCTGAGTGAATGGAAGTAGCATGTTCGACTTGTCGGTGGCATTCTTTCAATGGCGACATAATTTGATTAAATTATGTGCATGTATCGTAGGTCGTGGAGACTTAGATTT
The DNA here is from genome assembly GCA_020002185.1 of Paraescarpia echinospica. Taxonomy (NCBI): domain Eukaryota; kingdom Metazoa; phylum Annelida; class Polychaeta; order Sabellida; family Siboglinidae; genus Paraescarpia; species Paraescarpia echinospica. The sequence continues at coordinate 77,006,540 of CM034531.1, forward strand.
CAGTTTCTTTTGGTGTAAAGCGAAACCATTATTCGCTCCCCAGCTGTTGCAATGTCGGCGCTCGATGCAGTGTTACTTCCGAATATGGCAACGGATGTTCTCAACTCGTTGAAGATCCTAGAACTTTCATGTGTTTGATTCTGCCAATACCGTAGATAGTTGACGTTGTGTCACAGCCAGACATAGCGAGTGCAAATGACAAACACTCACACATCTCCTTTCCCAGAGCAGGTTGACCAGCGCTGATACTGATTAGTCTTCGCTTGGCTTACATGTAAATAGTGGACTTCTCAGGCGCATGGTAAAGCAGGATTACAAGTAGATCTGTATCATCACAACGGACACATACGTTCTCGTGGGATTCTGCAACATCTAGGGTACACTTCGCAATTATTGTATCCGCACCTCCTTCCTCGCCAGCGTGACGCACCTGGATACCTTTTATCAGCAGAAATGTAGAGAGGAGGTTAATGAGTAGCTGTTTATTGTGTTTGTTTGAAAGAAAAATACTTTTGTCTAAAGGAACTGGAGTGTTACGTCTAACCAACACATCAGCAGAAATAATCTTGCCCATTTTACGCCGCTTCTGTTCGGGTTCCTTGGTCGTGAGCACTTCATAGCTGTCGAACACTACGAACATCTTTCAATACCACTAGTTCATCACAAACCTGTGTTTTCCATAACAAGTACCCAGCGTATGTTGCAAGAACCCACCTGACTGCCATTGACTATCAGCAACACAAAGACAATGAAGCCCTACCACTGTAATGATGCTGGATAATTAATGTATTTTTTCATGGACACAGCTAAAAGTTATAGTTGAATTGCAGACAAATACCATGTATTATTGATTTTTAATAAATGTGTTATCACATATAATATCATATCATAATATCATACATGTGAGAGTCATGCTAATTTTCATTTTGTCTGCTGTGTAGGTACAAACGGGTGTACAACACAAAATCAGGAAGCTGGTATACGGTACCATTGAAGACAGCGAACACATACAATGATGTCATTAATATACAAACCGATGTAGTTCACCGAAGAATGCTCGACACAGAACCTGTCGCACAGCGTTGAGAGTTACAAATATCTGCCAGACCCTGACAGCAACTGTTCCATCACCAACTGCAGAGCTAGTCAGGCGTCTCCACACTCGAATGTCAAGCAACCTACGTTCTACGCTGGCTTTCAGTCAGTCAAAATAACTGACATACCTGGAAGCCAGTGTACACCCCATCGACACCGAGGAATCTGTCACAGATGCAACACAAGACACAATTGGGGATCACTTAGCGGACATTCACATGATGAACTGTCTATATGCAGCATGGCTGTAGAATCTTGTCCGAGATCCTGGACAATTAAAACTGTCCAGTATGCTATATTAACTTGGAGAACTAGTGGTTCTAAGCGCACTACTAGTTCAATCTTCTGTAAAGAAAAGCATATTATTCAGCAAACACAAACGTGCATTGTAGTAGTGTTGGGAGTAAATCATTATGGAGTGCTCATTGCATAATTAGTAAATATAAAATGATGTTTCATGAATGACCTGCAGCATTTAACAGGCAGCGAGAAATGTTGTACTACAGCTGCATCTATACACGTTGATATCTTGGGAACAGACGGTGTTCACTGGGGTTGTTCCGGGGCAGGGGGGTTGATATAACATGCAGACATTAGTGGAAGATGTTCTTTTTCAAGACTGATACATTTTCTTTACAAGGTGTCTTTGTCATTACATGATTTTAAAATGTTCAATTTCATTACATTAACGCCTGAACTTAGTCAGTATTATAGATTGATTTCCATTCTGTTAATCAGTAAAACGCATTTATTATATTTTTGTTTTGTTTTCAGTTTGCAAAGTACAGAAGTCAACCTCGTTTTCTATGTCCAAGATGTTATTATTAAAATGTGTTTGAAAATAAATGTATATTTAAATGTGCACATTAAAATTTGTTTATAACCTATATGGGGTTGATTTTTATAAATTTGAAATTACCTAGATCGATCAAACGTGGGCCTCCCGCAGGCTACGTATCCTCCCTGCGTTCAAGTTGCGTATTATGCATTCATAACAATTGTATTACTGGGAAGAGTATATATATATATACACATATTGAATCTTAATGATTATTAATTAACACCATTTTGCAGTACTAGTATCAAAATGTGAATCATATAATACTCCAGTGTTTTACGTTTTGTTGCATAAAATTACGGATGTTCCCTTACTAAGTTACTTGCAAGGTCAACACGGGCCTTCTGCTAAACCAGTGTTACTTTTTATTTCGCACCTTCACGTCATCTATTCTCGTAATTTGTATTGTAGCAATAACAGCTTATCAACATGATCCAGCGTAACAAACCACAATACAATATACATTTCAAATAGTATGCCCGTTGTCACTCTGACTGAATCTCTGGCTGGTACGATGACGTTTTATTCTTAGAATCAGACACGAGTCGAGTGTAGACGTTCGCCAGTTGCAGTTATGTGATGTTGTACTCGTACAATTAAGTGTCACAATTATTGTCATTGAATTTATACACAATTTATTTATACTGCGCGTTGTTGTTGCCAACTGCGATACTGTAATATGTACTTTCGTACAACCACTTACTGTCACCATGAATGGCTTGATACGCCAAAGCATGTATATGTTGTTATTGCGTTGGTATGCTCGGGGTGCTGATCTCGCGTACAGCACGTGATCGAAATGGCGCTGGAGGTAGACAGCGCAATTGGCCAGCTACCCGATGTAACAACAAATCTTTTTGTCGATTAAAAAACAAGTACGCTTTTTATTATTAAACAGATTATGCGCACTAATTAAACTATTCACACATTACACATCTGGAGACAAAAGAACCGGATTCGCGATGGGCAAACGAACTGATTGATGACCTTTAACTTGCTAGCCAGTGGATGTCAGTGTGCCAAAACTCATTTGCATCTATGTATGGGCAGCCAATAAAAAGAAAATGTTACACAATGCGACTGACATGGTACGTTTATTGTACATGAAAACAATCGAGGTTCCCCAAGGTTGATCTTGGTTGTTTTTTTCTGGAAGTTCAGGACACACTACTGGTAATCTTAAAACAAAAATTGGCTTTTTAATCAAAATGTCCGGGTTTGGTAAATGTGTGCTGATTTCTACTGGACTATAGTAATACTCAAAGTTGAATATTTCCATTGTTGCAATACATATTATAAACACACACTGTAAGAATGTGCATTTTGGAGGAAACCCAACAAAATAATAACAAGTAGAAACACAATTTTGACACGCAGGTACTTGATGGCCAAAGGTCAGGTCGATTGTCAAAAGGACAGGTCAAATTGTTTATTGCGCTACACACGCGCAATACACATCTAGGGGTATCTTATATTTTATATTTTAATGCTTATTCATAATCATTGAAATTATGCCAACCATGTATTAACAATAAACATTTGACATTTTGACCCCAAGGCGACCCGTTTTTCATAAATGAGCATTGTGTTTCGGTTAATATAGTACTCCAATGTAGTGATATGGCTAATCTGGTATTAATTAAGATGTTTATATTGCCCATTATGACTAGACTGCGGAAATCATGAGTAAAAATGATTTCAACTCCAAGCACAGGCATATAGTCTATACTGGTCGTGTTGCTTGGTTGCTAGCAGTGCAGGAATTTTTGGGGGGTTTTGGTATTTTGTTTTATATGATTTTTACAAATATTCTGAACACATTTGCGTTGACATATTTATTTCCATGGTCAACGCTTATACTCCTGGACTACAGCTTGGGTTAGATAATTTTGAGTCCCCTTGGATGCTCGGTAAACTTTTATACTTAGTCAATTATCGGTTTATAATGTATGTCTATTTTTTGTTTTAATGTGTTCTATTGTATTATTTGTATACCTTTTACGCGACAACTTCACAACATGTAAACTCTACATGTGTATGCTATAATATATAATATAATATTGCTTCGCGTGTTTTGTCAGTTCACGAAACTGTTTAGTCGGTACGTGCACTCAATAGAACTCCCCAGGCGCCACCTCCTTGGAGGGTGCTTTGACTGTCACATTGCTTTCAACTTGGCACCGATTGAAAATAAATTCAACTGAGGCACGGAGTTTGGTAAACTCTTGCTGCAGCAGGTTATTAAACGCCGCTTTCTGGTTGGTATTCCAACAGTGTTTGATTGCGCACTTTGTGTGTCGGAAATGGTTAAATATGTTCACAAGCTCTCAATTCATGATGTGGTATTTAGCAGCATCTGCCTTCCTTATGGGCGCGTGCGGTTGAACACATTTCGCAACGCAATCGGTGTGCTACGTTTCCTGCATGGCTCGTAAGCATTGGTGTATGTGCATCACTTCGTGTATCCAGGGACTGAGTGGTGCTCAAGTGTATAATTACACTAGCATTATTGTGAATTGTACACTATCTATAACTGTGAAATGGTTTGGCTCACCAGACGATTGATTTGAAAATTAAGGAAAAAACAGGATATTTGACAACGTTGACAACGCTGAACAGTATATATATATATATATATATATATATATATATATAACATTACATTTTTGTTTCCTGGACGGGCCTACTTGTAGCTACTTGAGTGTGTACGTAAACAGTAAACACAACCTTCTGGAGTTAACATTGACCTTCGCATGTGAACTCGAAAAAACTCTTCAACGCAATAACCAAGGCGGCATAACATAAATATATAAAGTGGACTATGTTTTTGTATAATTCTGTAGCCGTGTATCGTTTCAACAACTGCCACATTTCAATACGTTCGAGGAATATTCCGCTGGAAGCAGATCCTTTCTGCAGCGAGTTCAAGGTTAGTGAACGGCTACCAGAAGAGTTATATAAACGACCTGTAGTTGACTGGTGTACTAGTGTGTTGTAGCAAAAACGTTTCTGCCTATATCAATATGCATTGTCGCTAGGTAAGTACAACTGATTCAGATTACATAGACTGATAGCCGACGTATCTTTCAAGTCAATCCGAGGTTTCACCGATACAGATTAAATCATACTGAAGAAATATTAACTGGAGAAAGCTTTAACAAAGAGTGTGGAGCGCTTCGGGAAAAATGTATGTGCATTTTCTGCATAGCGTTTAACAATTCATGCATATATGAGTATTCATGCAAGCATGCACACATTCGCATTTGCACACAAGCACATACGCACACACGCACAAACATACACACGCACACATGCACACACGCACACAAGCACACACGCACGCACGCACATACGTACACGCGCGCACGCACACTCGCGCACACGCACACACGCGCACACGCACACACGCGCACACGCACACACGCACAACACGCGCACACGCACACACGCACACACGCACACACGCACACACATACACACATACACACATACACACATACACACATTCACACATACACACATACACACACATTCACACATACAGCTGTATACATACAAACACACATATATACACCTACCTACACATACGTACATACATACATACATACATACATACATACATACAAACATACATACGTGCACACGTGCACACACGCACACAGACAAACACACACACACACATACATACATACATATATACATGCAAGCATGTGTATGTATATACAAACAAACACACACACACACACACACACACACTTTGGACCGTATATTCTATTTTCTTGAATAACCTTATTTCATCATATTCCAGAATTTGTATTGTGTCGTTCAACCGTCGAAAATACAAAACTACTATTATGACGTTTCGGGTGAGTATTTACTGATCGTCAAAGTAGGTTTCGTCGATGATGTCAATGGTAGTATTGTGGGCATTGGGGTCGTTTATTTAAGCACCATAATAGACTTTTCGTCTCTTGTTACGTCTTTCACGCGGGGTGTTGCCATGATGGTGGCTAGTGTATAAAATGTACACTTCATCCGTTTGCCGATGAAACAGGAGGTGGTACTTGACTTGACTTAATTTGACTTAAATGCCTAGACCAATATGACTCCTCGCCATCCTCCTGGATGTCACACACCCTCCATTTCGTCCTGTGTATAGCACACCGCTCTGCTGTCCGGAAGTTCAGTGTCCTGTCTAACTTCCTTTTTCTGTGTCCTTTAAAGCCTTCATTGAAAGCTATTTTTACGACGTTTTTGTTTGGCCAAATGAGTCTTCTATGTCTGATGGCATCTGAGATGGATTCAGGAGTGAGTGTGTTCTCTCTATCATGGTTATTGTGTAGTCTGTCTGCCCTAGAAACACCACTGATAGCCCGCAGGCAAAGCATATCAAAAACGTCAAGGCAGTGTATCGTTTGCGATCGTACAGTCGAAGTTTCTGCAGTTTGCTATCGGCAGTAAAAGGGCCCTCAATTAATTTGGTGGTGGTGCACCTTCCGCTTTACCTGAGGATTACGTTTACCAAGCAAAGTGTTTTCACAACAATCACCACTATGTCACGCTCTTTGCTGTCACTTTAAATTACACCTTCCTTTCTAAAGGGTGAATCTTGAAGACATGAAGCGAGCAACATTTCACTCACATTACAACAGACTGTGGTTTTACAATTACGTGTGATAATCTTTTTTCGTTATTCGTTTGAATAACTCTACGAACTGATTTCTATAGCCGTAAGTTATCGTAGTATGTAACATGATCAGTTAGTTCAGGAGAACGTCCATAACTATTGTGAAATCACATCCGTTGCAATCTAAGTCGCATACGCACTCTTGAACTCACAACTTCGATGTAACGATCGCAATTTTAATTTTAGGTCGTAGCTACGTCGGCCGTGTTGATGTTGATATCGGTCGTTATTGGAGCGTCTGTCAACGAAATAATCAACAGTAATTATTCAAACGATCATGTCCACGCATGCACAAGGGCTTGCAGGTTAGCAACATTTTCTTGTAATTGGCTGCGTACGCTACATAGTCTAACTATAGATTCATTTCTGTTTATGTGCCGAAAAATTCACGAGTAGGGTGGCCATTTGTTTATTCTTTCCTGAAATGGATGATAAACATCCGTAACGAAGATAATCTCAGACTGAACGCTGCGTTACATATCACATCTACTTTAACAAATAAATATATTTCTGTTTTGGCGTCTACCCATGTTAATGGTAAATATGTGTTTACATTTACATAGAAAATAGTATGACTCAAGCATACATAATATACACGTATGCGCAGGCGTGGGCACACATGCAACCACACACGCACATACGCAAAAACATTCATACATGCATACATGCTTACAAGCATAATATTATATGCATACACGCATACATGCATACACGCATACACGTTTACACGCATACCCGTATACACACAAACACACATACACACATATACGCACACAGGCACACACATACACACATACACACATACACACGTACGTGCGTACGTACCTACGTAAATACATACATACATACATACATACATACATACATACGTACATACGTACATGCGTACATACGTACATGCGTACATACGTACGTACGTACGTGCGTACACGCATGCACGCATGCACGCATGCACGCATGCACGCATGCACGCACGCACGCACGCACACACGCACTCACGCACACACGCACACACGCACACACGCACACACGCACACACGCACTCACGCACACACGCACACACGCACACACGCACACACGCACACACGCACACACGCACACACGCACACACGCACACACGCACACACGCATACATACACATATACACATATACACACACATACATGCATATATGCATACATACATATATAAATGGATACATATATAAATACACATATATATGTACACAATTTTCAGTTGTCATTAAACAATATCATGTTTTTTCAGGGAACGTTATAACCACATGACATGCTGGAGACCCTGTGCAGAAAAATTCGTTAGACCGGAACTGGATCTTATTTGTCAAGAACATTGCATATTGAAAGGCGAAAGGTGCATAAAGCGATGCCATGCCATAACGAGGATAAACCGCCAGGGTGAATAAACTGTCTACTTTCAGAAGAACATATTTCTTTGGAGTATGAACAAATACGTGCACTCCACTGTGCGAAGGAGTTAAACTCAACGAACGTATTGAACAAATACTTGACAACGTTTGGGTGCATCGCGAGGCGTTCGAAAGTGAACAACTCCCGAGCAGAGCACTCAACAGCCATATTTGCAAGTCAAGTTGTTGTCGCATAATTGAGCGGCAACGTATCTCGTAAATATTGAATGTGTTTTACATGTTCGTGTATAAATTAAATTAAACTACGATTTCACATTTAATGTTTTGTTATTGGGGAGTGTTCTTAGTGCACGTGAGAGACAGCATTTGTGTGTGTGTGTGTGGGGTGTGTGTGTGTGTGTGTGTGTGTGTGTGTGTGTGTGCGTGTGCGTGTGTGTGTGTGTGTGTGTGTGTGTGTGTGTGTGTGTGTGTGTGTGTGTGTGAGAGAGAGAGAGAGAGAGGGGGGGGAGAAAGAGAGAGAGAGTTTGTGTGTGTGTCTCTGTGTCTCTGTGTGTTCGCGGGCATGCTTGTGCAATGCAGTGCTCGCGCGTGTCAGAGTATGTGACCGTGCTTGCTCGCGTGCGAGTGTGCGTGCGTGCTTGGATACATACGTGTCTGACCAGGACAACTTTGCCTAGGAGGGTATATTTGTCAGGTCCAAAATAACTGCACGACACTAACATGTTCTTGGCAATATGCATTTGCCCTGGATGGCGGCTGCATTCGGTGACGACACTGCTTTTCGTGGTGCTCTGTTGACACGTATCACAGAAATTACTTTACTGGTGTAGAGTTATAAGCCGTCATATCTGTGAAGGTTGGCGGAAGTGAGCGATGGTGACACGGGACATAACTGCACTGAGTTCTACTAGATGGCGACATAGAAAGAACCAAACGGGGGCGACCGCCAAAATGTAGCAGTGTTGCAAGTATTGTCTTGTATAATTATGTATGTTGGATCATATTTCAATATTGTAAACTATGTATATTGAAAAGGTTACTACTATATTGTACCACATGAACAACCACCATCATTAACGTTCCCATGCACACCGATACTTAGAAAGTGGTGCACTAAGTGTTGTTTGATACGTCAATATGTATCATCAAATTGATTGCAATTTGAACAGAATGTTCGAGAGATATGTTGTTATCACATATGCCCCAACGTTCTTTGCGATCTTCTTCAGCTTAATGCTACGTGAAACCATGGAGGACCTTACACAAGGCATCCACATCAGGTTCCGGATGGGAATGTATTTATTTTCCGCAGGCTCCTTGCGCAAACAAAGACCACTAAAGAAATAATCTTGGAGCTGCTGCCTGCAGATTACTGAAGAAGCTCTTCAAGCAGTGGTCAACCGCTTCGCTGAAGCAGCTACAGCTTTTGGCCTAACCACCAGCCTATAAAGATGTCCTGCACTATAAACCATCCCATGGAGCCTACAACCAACCCCAGATCAAGATTAATGGACATCCCCTCAATACAGATGAGCAGTTCACGTACCTTGGAAGTGTCAACCTAAATTATGCAACAGCAGCCAAATATGTGGACAACTGCCTTGCCAAAGCCAACAGCTCATTTGGTCTCCTTCTGTTATACGTGTATAACAGAACCACTCGCTGCCTCTGTCAACTAAGTTACAGGTATACAAGGCTGTCGTCGTCACTACCCTTCTGTGAGGCATGGGTCCTCTACAGAAAACAAGTACAACTGTTTGAATTGTTCCACCTGCGCTCCGTCATGTGAATCCTTTGGCAGGACCATGTCTCCAACAATGAGGTCCTGGAAAAGGCAAACATCCAGAGCATCGAATCCATATTGATGCTCAGGCACCTCCGCTAGGCAGGCCACCTCTCGATCATGGACGACAAAAGAATACCAAAAGCTGTATTTTATGGTGAGCTTCGTCGGGCAAGCGAGACAGAAGAGCCCCCCACAGGCCCTTCCAGGGACAAGCTGAAACGGCAACTGACCAAGCAAATATTGACCACAACGGTTGGGAACAGCTAGCAGCAGACAGAAACAACTGGAGAGCGACTACCGGGAGAACAGCCCAGAACTTTGAACATTCCAGCAGCTCAGGCAATTTCAGACCAACAATACATTTTCCCAACCTGCTTCAGAGACTGCAAGTCCAGGGTAGGCCTCTACAGCGTGCGTGCCGCCGTCCCCAGGGACAGAGATCTTCCTACTGATCTTCGGAAGCAAAGAATCTGCCATCATCACACAGCCATGCTAGAAACACGATATACTATTTAACAAATGTCACGTCTTCGAAAGATGATAATAATTTTGTGTAACCTTATCTACGATGGTGAAATAAATTTTCAGATATCGTGTCAACACGTTAATAATAATAATACAATTGATTTGTATAGCGCTCGAATCAATCAGATTGCTCTCATGCGCTATTTAGAATTGTAGTATTGATCTGCCAGTAGCGGCAAAGACGCATATCTCAGTTGCCGATTCGGTCGACGTCGGTTCAGTAACTCCGTGAGATAACTCGGTGTCAGGTCATGTCTCACAGAGTGCACAAACGCAAGCACTTTATATGTCGGGCGCACACAGATAGGTAACCAATGCAGGTGCTGCAGCACTGGAGTGACGTGGTCGTACTTCCTCGTACGTCTGCGGAAGGCCATAGAGTAATGAATTTGCATAATCGAGGCGTGAAGTCACGAGCGCGTCCACCAGGGTTTTGCACGCATCATCAGTGATGCTTAGCCGAATTTGTCAAATGTTGCGAATCTGGTGGTAGCACGACTTTGCTATATATACAACCTGTGCTTCCATAGTTAGACCGCTGTCAATGACTTCGGCACAACCCAATATCCTCCATTTGTCACGGAAATATCGGAGGGCAAATCGTTTCGTTGTTTTAAGGTGTTCAACGTAAGTTGGTTTCTTTCAAACCAGTCTGTCACCTCCGCTACACATTGTTCAATCTTCGTTGTTGCTGCAGTGATGGGTTGATCGTGCTCCACTGTCATGTAAATTTGCGTGTCATCCTCATAACAATGGTATTGCATGCCGTGTAGTGCAACGATGTCGCTAATAGGTCTTGTGTATATGCAGTATGGTATTGGCCCAAGCACAGACCCTTATGGGACGCCACATTTCAAAACACAATCAGGTGACGTTGCGCTGCCCACGGCGACTCTCTGATAACCTTCAGTGATGTACGACTGCAGCCATGAAAGTGCCGAGTTTGTGATGCCGAACGAGTGTTTCAGTAGAGTCATCAAGAAATCGTGATCAATAGTGTCGAATGTGCTGGACAAATCAATCTAACATCACGAGAACAGTCTTGCACTTTCTATCCAGCGCCGCGGCGATGTCATTCTTGACTCGCAGGAGTGCCGTCTCCGTCGAGTGGCCATGGCGGTATGCTGATTGAAAAGTATCACGCAAAGTGTTCATATCAAGGTGATTGTTGAGTTGTCTTGCGATCATTTTTTCAACAAGTTCTGATACAAACGGCAAGTTCGAAACTGGGCGGTAATTGCACAAAGCATCTTCATCAAGCGTCATTTTTTAAGGATTGGTCTAACGACTGCATGCTTAAACACATCAGGTATAATTGAACTTTCGAGGGAAGTATTTATTATCAAAATGATGATGGGTACCAGTTCTAACAAACATAGTTTAAGGAGCCAGGTAGGTGGTGGATCTAGCCCGCACGACTTACACGGAGCGACTGCGACCAATCTTGTGACGTCTGATTCAGTGATTTCTGTGATACGTGTCAACAGAGCACCACGAAAAGCAGTGTCGTCACCGAATGCAGCCGCCATCCAGGGCAAATGCATATTGCCAAGAACATGTTAGTGTCGTGCAGTTATTTTGGACCTGACAAATATACCCTCCTAGGCAAAGTTGTCCTGGTCAGACACGTATGTATCCAAGCACGCACGCACACTCGCACGCGAGCAAGCACGGTCACATACTCTGACACGCGCGAGCACTGCATTGCACAAGCATGCCCGCGAACACACAGAGACACAGAGACACACACACACACTCTCTCTCACACACACACACACACACACACACACACACACACACACACACACACACGCACACGCACACACACACACACACACACACACACACACACACACACACACACCCCACACACACACACACAAATGCTGTCTCTCACGTGCACTAAGAACACTCCCCAATAACAAAACATTAAATGTGAAATCGTAGTTTAATTTAATTTATACACGAACATGTAAAACACATTCAATATTTACGAGATACGTTGCCGCTCAATTATGCGACAACAACTTGACTTGCAAATATGGCTGTTGAGTGCTCTGCTCGGGAGTTGTTCACTTTCGAACGCCTCGCGATGCACCCAAACGTTGTCAAGTATTTGTTCAATACGTTCGTTGAGTTTAACTCCTTCGCACAGTGGAGTGCACGTATTTGTTCATACTCCAAAGAAATATGTTCTTCTGAAAGTAGACAGTTTATTCACCCTGGCGGTTTATCCTCGTTATGGCATGGCATCGCTTTATGCACCTTTCGCCTTTCAATATGCAATGTTCTTGACAAATAAGATCCAGTTCCGGTCTAACGAATTTTTCTGCACAGGGTCTCCAGCATGTCATGTGGTTATAACGTTCCCTGAAAAAACATGATATTGTTTAATGACAACTGAAAATTGTGTACATATATATGTGTATTTATATATGTATCCATTTATATATGTATGTATGCATATATGCATGTATGTGTGTGTATATGTGTATGTATGCGTGTGTGCGTGTGTGCGTGTGTGCGTGTGTGCGTGTGTGCGTGTGTGCGTATGTGCGTTGCGTGCGTGCGTGCGTGCGTGCATGCGTGCATGCGTGCATGCGTGCATGCGTGCATGCGTGCATGCGTGCATGCGTGCATGCGTGCATGCGTGTACGCACGTACGTACGTACGTATGTACGCATGTACGTATGTACGTATGTATGTATGTATGTATGTATGTATGTATGTATGTATGTATTTACGTAGGTACGTACGCACGTACGTGTGTATGTGTGTATGTGTGTGCCTGTGTGCGTATATGTGTGTATGTGTGTTTGTGTGTATACGGGTATGCGTGTAAACGTGTATGCGTGTATGCATGTATGCGTGTATGCATATAATATTATGCTTGTAAGCATGTATGCATGTATGCATGTTTTTGCGTATGTGCGTGTGTGGTTGCATGTGTGCCCACGCCTGCGCATACGTGTATATTATGTATGCTTGAGTCATACTATTTTCTATGTAAATGTAAACACATATTTACCATTAACATGGGTAGACGCCAAAACAGAAATATATTTATTTGTTAAAGTAGATGTGATATGTAACGCAGCGTTCAGTCTGAGATTATCTTCGTTACGGATGTTTATCATCCATTTCAGGAAAGAATAAACAAATGGCCACCCTACTCGTGAATTTTTCGGCACATAAACAGAAATGAATCTATAGTTAGACTATGTAGCGTACGCAGCCAATTACAAGAAAATGTTGCTAACCTGCAAGCCCTTGTGCATGCGTGGACATGATCGTTTGAATAATTACTGTTGATTATTTCGTTGACAGACGCTCCAATAACGACCGATATCAACATCAACACGGCCGACGTAGCTACGACCTAAAATTAAAATTGCGATCGTTACATCGAAGTTGTGAGTTCAAGAGTGCGTATGCGACTTAGATTGCAACGGATGTGATTTCACAATAGTTATGGACGTTCTCCTGAACTAACTGATCATGTTACATACTACGATAACTTACGGCTATAGAAATCAGTTCGTAGAGTTATTCAAACGAATAACGAAAAAAGATTATCACACGTAATTGTAAAACCACAGTCTGTTGTAATGTGAGTGAAATGTTGCTCGCTTCATGTCTTCAAGATTCACCCTTTAGAAAGGAAGGTGTAATTTAAAGTGACAGCAAAGAGCGTGACATAGTGGTGATTGTTGTGAAAACACTTTGCTTGGTAAACGTAATCCTCAGGTAAAGCGGAAGGTGCACCACCACCAAATTAATTGAGGGCCCTTTTACTGCCGATAGCAAACTGCAGAAACTTCGACTGTACGATCGCAAACGATACACTGCCTTGACGTTTTTGATATGCTTTGCCTGCGGGCTATCAGTGGTGTTTCTAGGGCAGACAGACTACACAATAACCATGATAGAGAGAACACACTCACTCCTGAATCCATCTCAGATGCCATCAGACATAGAAGACTCATTTGGCCAAACAAAAACGTCGTAAAAATAGCTTTCAATGAAGGCTTTAAAGGACACAGAAAAAGGAAGTTAGACAGGACACTGAACTTCCGGACAGCAGAGCGGTGTGCTATACACAGGACGAAATGGAGGGTGTGTGACATCCAGGAGGATGGCGAGGAGTCATATTGGTGTAGGCATTTAAGTCAAATTAAGTCAAGTCAAGTACCACCTCCTGTTTCATCGGCAAACGGATGAAGTGTACATTTTATACACTAGCCACCATCATGGCAACACCCCGCGTGAAAGACGTAACAAGAGACGAAAAGTCTATTATGGTGCTTAAATAAACGACCCCAATGCCCACAATACTACCATTGACATCATCGACGAAACCTACTTTGACGATCAGTAAATACTCACCCGAAACGTCATAATAGTAGTTTTGTATCTTCGACGGTTGAACGACACAATACAAATTCTGGAATATGATGAAATAAGGTTATTCAAGAAAATAGAATATACGGTCCAAAGTGTGTGTGTGTGTGTGTGTGTGTGTGTGTGTGTGTGTGTGTGTGTGTGTGTGTGTGTGTGTGTTTGTTTGTATATACATACACATGCTTGCATGTATATATGTATGTATGTATGTGTGTGTGTGTGTTTGTCTGTGTGCGTGTGTGCACGTGTGCACGTATGTATGTTTGTATGTATGTATGTATGTATGTATGTATGTATGTACGTATGTGTAGGTAGGTGTATATATGTGTGTTTGTATGTATACAGCTGTATGTGTGAATGTGTGTGTATGTGTGTATGTGTGAATGTGTGTATGTGTGTATGTGTGTATGTGTGTGCGTGTGTGCGTGTGTGCGTGTGTGCATGTGTGCGTGTGTGCGTGTGTGCGTGTGTGCGTGTTGTGCGTGTGTGCGTGTGCGCGTGTGTGCGTGTGCGCGTGTGTGCGTGTGCGCGAGTGTGCGTGCGCGCGTGTACGTATGTGCGTGCGTGCGTGTGTGCTTGTGTGCGTGTGTGCATGTGTGCGTGTGTATGTTTGTGCGTGTGTGCGTATGTGCTTGTGTGCAAATGCGAATGTGTGCATGCTTGCATGAATACTCATATATGCATGAATTGTTAAACGCTATGCAGAAAATGCACATACATTTTTCCCGAAGCGCTCCACACTCTTTGTTAAAGCTTTCTCCAGTTAATATTTCTTCAGTATGATTTAATCTGTATCGGTGAAACCTCGGATTGACTTGAAAGATACGTCGGCTATCAGTCTATGTAATCTGAATCAGTTGTACTTACCTAGCGACAATGCATATTGATATAGGCAGAAACGTTTTTGCTACAACACACTAGTACACCAGTCAACTACAGGTCGTTTATATAACTCTTCTGGTAGCCGTTCACTAACCTTGAACTCGCTGCAGAAAGGATCTGCTTCCAGCGGAATATTCCTCGAACGTATTGAAATGTGGCAGTTGTTGAAACGATACACGGCTACAGAATTATACAAAAACATAGTCCACTTTATATATTTACGTTATGCCGCCTTGGTTATTGCGTTGAAGAGTTTTTTCGAGTTCACATGCGAAGGTCAATGTTAACTCCAGAAGGTTGTGTTTACTGTTTACGTACACACTCAAGTAGCTACAAGTAGGCCCGTCCAGGAAACAAAAATGTAATGTTATATATATATATATATATATATATATATATACTGTTCAGCGTTGTCAACGTTGTCAAATATCCTGTTTTTTCCTTAATTTTCAAATCAATCGCCTGGTGAGCCAAACCATTTCACAGTTATAGATAGTGTACAATTCACAATAATGCTAGTGTAATTATACACTTGAGCACCACTCAGTCCCTGGATACACGAAGTGATGCACATACACCAATGCTTACGAGCCATGCAGGAAACGTAGCACACCGATTGCGTTGCGAAATGTGTTCAACCGCACGCGCCCATAAGGAAGGCAGATGCTGCTAAATACCACATCATGAATTGAGAGCTTGTGAGAATATTTAACCATTTCCGACACACAAAGTGCGCAATCAAACACTGTTGGAATACCAACCAGAAAGCGGCGTTTAATAACCTGCTGCAGCAAGAGTTTACCAAACTCCGTGTCCTCAGTTGAATTTATTTTCAATCGGTGCCAAGTTGAAAGCAATGTGACAGTCAAAGCACCCTCCAAGGAGGTGGCGCCTGGGGAGTTCTATTGAGTGCACGTACCGACTAAACAGTTTCGTGAACTGACAAAACACGCGAAGCAATATTATATTATATATTATAGCATACACATGTAGAGTTTACATGTTGTGAAGTTGTCGCGTAAAAGGTATACAAATAATACAATAGAACACATTAAAACAAAAAATAGACATACATTATAAACCGATAATTGACTAAGTATAAAAGTTTACCGAGCATCCAAGGGGACTCAAAATTATCTAACCCAAGCTGTAGTCCAGGAGTATAAGCGTTGACCATGGAAATAAATATGTCAACGCAAATTTGTTCAGAATATTTGTAAAAATCATATAAAACAAAATACCAAAACCCCCCAAAAATTCCTGCACTGCTAGCAACCAAGCAACACGACCAGTATAGACTATATGCCTGTGCTTGGAGTTGAAATCATTTTTACTCATGATTTCCGCAGTCTAGTCATAATGGGCAATATAAACATCTTAATTAATACCAGATTAGCCATATCACTACATTGGAGTACTATATTAACCGAAACACAATGCTCATTTATGAAAAACGGGTCGCCTTGGGGTCAAAATGTCAAATGTTTATTGTTAATACATGGTTGGCATAATTTCAATGATTATGAATAAGCATTAAAATATAAAATATAAGATACCCCTAGATGTGTATTGCGCGTGTGTAGCGCAATAAACAATTTGACCTGTCCTTTTGACAATCGACCTGACCTTTGGCCATCAAGTACCTGCGTGTCAAAATTGTGTTTCTACTTGTTATTATTTTGTTGGGTTTCCTCCAAAATGCACATTCTTACAGTGTGTGTTTATAATATGTATTGCAACAATGGAAATATTCAACTTTGAGTATTACTATAGTCCAGTAGAAATCAGCACACATTTACCAAACCCGGACATTTTGATTAAAAAGCCAATTTTTGTTTTAAGATTACCAGTAGTGTGTCCTGAACTTCCAGAAAAAAACAACCAAGATCAACCTTGGGGAACCTCGATTGTTTTCATGTACAATAAACGTACCATGTCAGTCGCATTGTGTAACATTTTCTTTTTATTGGCTGCCCATACATAGATGCAAATGAGTTTTGGCGCACTGACATCCACTGGCTAGCAAGTTAAAGGTCATCAATCAGTTCGTTTGCCCATCGCGAATCCGGTTCTTTTGTCTCCAGATGTGTAATGTGTGAATAGTTTAATTAGTGCGCATAATCTGTTTAATAATAAAAAGCGTACTTGTTTTTTAATCGACAAAAAGATTTGTTGTTACATCGGGTAGCTGGCCAATTGCGCTGTCTACCTCCAGCGCCATTTCGATCACGTGCTGTACGCGAGATCAGCACCCCGAGCATACCAACGCAATAACAACATATACATGCTTTGGCGTATCAAGCCATTCATGGTGACAGTAAGTGGTTGTACGAAAGTACATATTACAGTATCGCAGTTGGTAACAACAACGCGCAGTATAAATAAATTGTGTATAAATTCAATGACAATAATTGTGACACTTAATTGTACGAGTACAACATCACATAACTGCAACTGGCGAACGTCTACACTCGACTCGTGTCTGATTCTAAGAATAAAACGTCATCGTACCAGCCAGAGATTCAGTCAGAGTGACAACGGGCATACTATTTGAAATGTATATTGTATTGTGGTTTGTTACGCTGGATCATGTTGATAAGCTGTTATTGCTACAATACAAATTACGAGAATAGATGACGTGAAGGTGCGAAATAAAAAGTAACACTGGTTTAGCAGAAGGCCCGTGTTGACCTTGCAAGTAACTTAGTAAGGGAACATCCGTAATTTTATGCAACAAAACGTAAAACACTGGAGTATTATATGATTCACATTTTGATACTAGTACTGCAAAATGGTGTTAATTAATAATCATTAAGATTCAATATGTGTATATATATATATACTCTTCCCAGTAAAACAATTGTTATGAATGCATAATACGCAACTTGAACGCAGGGAGGATACGTAGCCTGCGGGAGGCCCACGTTTGATCGATCTAGGTAATTTCAAATTTATAAAAATCAACCCCATATAGGTTATAAACAAATTTTAATGTGCACATTTAAATATACATTTATTTTCAAACACATTTTAATAATAACATCTTGGACATAGAAAACGAGGTTGACTTCTGAACTTTGCAAACTGAAAACAAAACAAAAATATAATAAATGCGTTTTACTGATTAACAGAATGGAAATCAATCTATAATACTGACTAAGTTCAGGCGTTAATGTAATGAAATTGAACATTTTAAAATCATGTAATGACAAAGACACCTTGTAAAGAAAATGTATCAGTCTTGAAAAAGAACA